>JAVKLA010000053.1:28935080-28996489 GCA_034782735.1 Sagittarius serpentarius
TTCCAGCCCAAGGCATTCTTTGTTTCTATGTTTTTTTTTTTTTTTTTTTTTTTTTTTTTTAATTCCGGGCAAAACTAAAGCAGCCCTCAGTAGCCACTGCATGCGTTTATTGCAACATTCAGGAAGCTACTGAGAAGAAATAACTAGTGCTGCTACCTGGTTAACCCTTGAGGTTACTTCAGAACTCCTATAACTCATTTGTGTCAGGGCAGGTGTCCATCAAGGGCATCACTTAGTCCATTTAGGGTTCGGGTGTTCTTAATGGGCGAGAGTGTCTTTAGTGTTACAACCAACTATGGAAATAAAGGCACACAATTTATGTTGCACCTTGAATACCTCTCTGAAGCCTCAAAACTGATATCTGGAAGTCATTAATTGCCATTTAGGTTAAAGAAGGATTACTGGAATCTGACATATTATACTGCAAGAGTCATTTATTTGTCGCCCCAAGCAAGGTCCCTGTACATGCTTATTGTTGCAGTGCACAAGGGGAGGCAAGAAGAGAGTACTCTTGAGCAGAAATTTGAGGAGAAAGTGCTGAAGTGCTGAGCTGGAATAGCTATTTTTGGTGCTTGAAGACCAGCTAAATAGATTTCACTGCTTGCTCTGGGAAACCTCTCTTGAGCAGAAGAACCAGAAGGGCTATTTGGGTCCTTTACCACTTAGGTCAGGATTGCTGTTCTGGCTAGAATACTCTCTGGGGTTTTAGATCAAAGGAAAACAATGCTTCAGTTTTCTGATACTGAATTAACGTTATGTAATTATTTCTTCTGTCGACCCCGAGATTGATTTATAATGTGTTGTGTTAATTTGGAATGTAAAATAATAATTTGTTAATATATTGATTTATCAAGTAATTCTCCTACTGTGACCTTTATTATTCAATTTTGATTTATTCATTAAGACAAAACTGATTCATTTTTGCTGATTGCAAAATAGGTCAGTAGCTTCAAAAATTTAAAACAATAAATGCAAGAAAATTCTATTCGACCTCAAAGGCTTTATGCCTGGAGATTTTAACAAGGAAAAAAAACCAAAACCAAATCTCCCTGTAGCATCTTCCCACTTCTAAATAGGACATTTTAACTTAACTGATGTTAAGGATATAGTAACATCAGATATACTCCCAATCATAAGTACTGTAGTGTTATATGTGAAAATCTTGGAATTGATAACTTAATTCTTCTCAATTATTTAAATATTTGATCTCATCTGATTAATCTGAAATATTAAAGACTCCCTAAGGCTGTGATTTTAGTTTAATTGCCTATTTTCTATCCCCATGCCACTGTTTATTGACTCATTTCAAGTATTCAAGAGATTAGTGGGGCATAATTTTTTACGTCATAGAAATATCCTGATTTGACCTTATTCAGAGATTATTATGTCTTCTTACCTCTACACAGCACAGTCCATAAAATTTCCTGTGCAAGTCTTGCATGCTTTATCTTCAGACTTATTGACTCTACTACAGCAAGAACTCCTCAAGGTAAAAGATTTCTCCTTGTCTTAGTTTTTTTGGGCTTACAGATTGCTTTTCTTTTTTTTTTTTTTTTTTTTTTTCCTGTAGGTAAACCTCCGATCATTCTGAATATGTTTGAATACATAGCCATAACACTTTCTACTCTGCCTTGACTTTTCCATTCTGTAGTTTCTATCAAATTTTAATATTTTCTCCCTGGTGATAAGCTCAATTAACTAATGAAAACATATGCATGATCATCTTATGAGTCACTGTCAAGCTCATGCAATATTGATAGCCTTCTAAGCTTTTTGAAATTATACAATCAGAATAAGCCCTTAGAAATAATTTTTTTTACAAGTATTTATTCAAAAGCTGTCTGAATCATGGTTTATGTTGATAATGACACAAGGAATAAAATCAGCTTGTTTATCACAGTCCATTGTTCCTAATGTTGCAGTTGTTACAGACTGATGTGTTTACTTAATTGGAACTTGCTCTAGAGTGGGAACCATCACCCTCCAATGGGTTTGGCTTTCTCCTTTGTCATCCATTCTCATGTACTACGTTAGGATGAACACCTGTATTATGGGATGCTATAGACTGTGTATGTATGGTGACAAAACTTGTGCAGTATGACAATACTCCAAATACTGTTCAACCTGAGCGCTCAAAAACGCAATGGAAAAAAAGAGAGGGGGGGAGGTGACGCTATACTTCAACTTTTAATAATGAAATATGTTTTCTGATTCTTCTTTTCTATGTGTAAAGTGATAGTCTGTATTAAAAATAGATCAGATTCTGCTAGTCCATGCTTCCTAGTTTTGACAAACCATATGAAAATCTGTAAGGAAAATACGTGGTTTTTTTTCCTCTTGTTCTACAAAATTAAAAGTAGCCACATCAGGTTTTGTTCGTGCACTTGTTTGATTACAAAACAAGGGGAAATGGAAGGAATAGAAAATCAAAAGAATAAACCAAAACTCAACCTGGATATGACTAACCAGACTAGGTTAAAATACAAACATAAAATCCCATTTCTGAATGCTTAATCTGCTAATTAAAGTAGTTGCTCTTTCTCTGTCCAACGTGTGGTTTTAGCTGTGACCATACATAAATTCCACCCCTGTTTCCCTGTAAGCTTCCCAGTGACCATTTCCTTGGTCTCTTCTTTCAGTGATCTGACTGAAGTTCACTTACAGGACTGTTTTCTTTCTCAGGGAAAAAGTTTCAACTTGTGCATTTTGTGTGGCATCATATATTGAAAATCTAACTAGTTGCTTTGCCATCAATCTGAAGAGTACTTACAGCACCCAAATGAGTTGGAAGAGCAGTAGATATTGCAAAGTGATGTTTGGTTGATTACTGTTAAACAGTAATTTTTATATCATTGTCTTAAAAATCCATGAATATTTTTTTGCCTTAACTCATGTTTTGTTGGGTTTTCCCATTATTGGGTAAAAATGCATTATAATTAAAGATTGTAGCACAAATTTCAAAAAAGGAGCTGCTTTCCAGAACAGTTGTTTTTTTTCCTGCGTGTGTGTCAGGAGTTTCCACTCTGAAGATGGTGTTCTAAAATTTTGTAGTTCTCACTTTCACATCTTGCTTAGTTTAGAGTGTTGTTTAATTCCACTGAGATTGTTAGGTCTGGATCAGATGAAGTGTTAACCTCTTCTCATATTAAGAATGAAAAAAAAATAGCTTTATTTCCTTGTGGCGTAATCTAATATGTGCAATTCTGATCTACTGATCAATTTGTTATAGATACTACAGTAGATATGGGTCTTGAAATGGGCCTTTATCAGAAGAGAGGTTGACAAACTTGTTCAAGTAGGAAATATATAGATGGAGAAAGTACAGGAGGGAGAAAAATACTAAAGAGAAAAGTAGCTTACTGGTCAAGATGGGCTTCAAAATTGAGTGAAGATAGCAGCCGAGATGATAGCCTTGTAGATACAGTATTAACTATGCAATAGACACCACTGTTTCAAGTAAGTGCAGAATTCTTGGATAATGAGTCAACAACAGAAGGTAACTGAAGTTTTGGGTAGAACCCAAAGTGTATACAAATAAGGTGAAGTTTAAAGATTTTTGTAGACAAAACCTCAAATCTCTCTTCTGAAGTCTTGCCAACAGCTGCTCTTCAACCATGAACCGAAGTACACTGGTCATTGGTACAAAGAACTGGAGGCAAAGCTGCTTTGACTTTGGTCAAATCTTGGATCCCAGGCTTGATGCAAATCTGACAGACACAAATAATACCTTACTTACGGTCATATGAAAACAAAGATCAGGTGTTTTTGCTTGCTTGTTTTTTTGAATCGACTGATGCTAACTTTACTTCTCTACATTTTTTTTCCACATGAGCATTTCAGTATTTCCCCCCCTCCATGTTGTCTTAACACTTTGGAAGAATGTCCAGAAACACCTACGATGTTATTGTTGCCTTTCTGGTTTCCGATTTATTTATTTTGAACTTCCTCTGAAACTGCTCCCCTGACCCACGTTGACCATTAGCAGTAAGCTATGGCATTTTCTGTCATTCCTGTCAAAACTGTCCCGCAGTTCCTGTGCCTATTTGCTTGCAACCCACTGACTCCTCTGAATGACCCAGAGATCTCCTCTTCTCTGGACATCGTACAAAGGACTAAGCTTGTCTGTTGTTCCAGAAGCCCTATGTACCAGGGAAGCAGGGATAACTCTCCAAAGCATGCTTGTTTAAGTTACTTCATGTGGTTGGCCACTTGAATAGCAACTGAGAATGAGGATGATGCCGGTCATCTTCTGCTGCGTCACCTCGTGTCCTTGGTCTCCTTCAGCCATGCTTGTGTCCCGTCAGAGGGGCAGTGGGATGGCAGAGACTACCTGGCAGCAGTCTTGGACCTTTCCTGGGGGGTCCTACTGTCCTGTGCTTACCACACCAATGGCCAGCATCTGGTCCTTGCAGCTGGAGAACAGGAATGCTTAAACTCAGTTTTCTAAGTGGTAGCTGTTTAAGAAAAGAAGTTGTCTTTTGAAGGAGATAAAGAATAAAGAAAAGTGGTGCCCAGGATATGCATGATGAATGTGGACTGAATGAAATATTTTTCCCAGTTAACTACAACTGAATGCTGATATTGGTATCTGTAGCTATAGTATCTATATTAGCCTCAGTCCAAGAGAAGGAAGATTACATAGGAAAGTGTGAACCTTGCACTGAAGCTTTCCTGCTTTTTTTCCTTAGCTTAGCAGACGTTAAACATGTTTTGGGGTAGAACAGACTTTTCTCATACCTGCTCAGAACTTGGAGGAAAATGCCAAGGATACATGTGAACTTCACCAGGCCTTGATGAGCTATTGTGTATTTTAATGATGCAAAAAATGACAGTAATCAACATGGTGGGAAGAAATAAGCAATTAATAATTTTAGCAAACCACCTAAAGATTGCCTTATAAATATATATAAAAATCGGAAGAAATACGAGATTAAGATCTGTACAGACATGGACTGATTAATAGCACAACAAAAATAAGGTTTCCTTTCTCTTGAAGTGTTACCTGTCTCATTTTTAAAAGATGTCCTAATTATTAATCAGAGTTGAGTTCTTTTTTTTGTTTTCCTTTAACATAATGGAACACCGATATATCCATTCTGCCTCTGTTTATTATTCTATTTTTTGAATCTGAGACAAAACATTCATATCTTCCTCCAGTGCTAGTTCTCAAATAACAGCTGTTTAGTAATGTGAAAAAGTTCCTATTTGCCCTTCACAACTCAGTGAGCTGTAAACACTGAAGTAATTGAGCCACCCACATCCTGGTCTGCAGGTGATATGAGTGATGTATTTTATTAGCATTTAATTAAATTGCAAATGTTATGCTAAACTGTGAAATTGCTGGCAAAAGTTGAATAGCTGGATTAAATTACACCCTTGTTTAAAAGCAATAAATTAAGATTGTTGAGTAATCTGGAGAAAATATATTCTTCAGCTCTCTTGAAGCAATTAACCTATGCTCTGCTGCTTTTAAAAAAATAAATAAAATCCCTCAGCAAACATATGGAAGTTTGAGGCTGTTACAACATTAATTTCACAGCTTCCTAGTTTAGGTTAATAACTTCTGATTATAACAATGAAGATTAAATGGATCTCAGTCATTCTGTAGTAATGAAGAGATAATATACACTTGCAACAATCACAAATGACTAAAATTAAATTCTGTATTATTGCATTAAGATTCAGGGAGGGGTGTAATAACTTCAGTTTATGAAAAAGTTGATTCTCTTTCAGTTTGGGGAACACTGGATGATTTGACTTATTCCTGTTTCCTTATTTGGATACATGCCTTGAAGCCTAATTATGCAAAAGCCATTTGATATGACTTTGTTTAGAACTAAATATTTCCAGTTACAAATTTATAGCTATCAATAGAAGATGCTGGCTACTGCAGAGAATGCTACAGCCATCTGGAAAGAGAGAGTATTCTCATGGGAAATGGGAGGCAATTGGGCTCCAACATCACATTTTTCATTTGAGGGATGTAACAAAAATATGTGGAAAAATACAAATTTTCTGGTTGCAAAATAGGGAGAAGTTAAAGGCTGGGAGGGGAATTGGGCTTCCATCCAGAATTTTTTTTCTAGGATTAGAAACAAAAAAACAAAACAAAACAAAAAAAAAACCCAAAAAATAAAGTGTCCACTTGTGGGGTAGGCAGGAATCAAGCAACTTCTGCAACTGCCTTCATTCAGTTCTTCTAAGCTGAAAGCCTGGGCTCAGTTTCTGTAAGTATTGTTTTCCAAATGTTAACCACCTGAGGATTTTTTTTTTTAAATCAGGATGATGCTCCACTGAACATAATTTTAAATTAAAATATTTTCTTTGGGGTGTTATCTTTTTATTAAAGCTCCTTTTTAAGTAAGGAAAAAAAAAAAACCAAAACCAAAAAAAACCCAGCCAAGTGTATGCTTATTGCACAAGGCCAATATTCTATTTCTGAATGGCGCTGGAAGTGAGGAAACTGCCATTTCATTTTTGTAATTGTATATTTTAAGTTAAGATGTTCAGTCTTTAATTTCATACTGAGCTGTCTGGATAACTGGAGTGATTGTTGTTGTTGAAGTCCTCTGAATATTCATGGACTTGCATGACTTGTAACTGATATTGATGAGGAATACTAGGTATTCTGCACACATGCAAACAAAGGCCTAGCAGCAAAAAAAGTGCTTTGTCTTTTCTTGTTCTAAACGTGAACCCTTTTTAAAGAAGTCTGATTGTTCAGACCTGAATGCTGAGCACTTCTGAAAACCAACTCCTTAATGCTGTCTATATCTGGAGAAGAAAAAATTTGTGGGACTCCAAATAACTTACAGAAATGAAGTTTCAAATCACAGTAGTGTGCAAATCTGTACTACATGGTAAACTTTGGGGGGGATAGGAAGTCTATCTTTTTCTAAGTGAATTTACTGTAATTATTGTGTGCTTTCATATGCTAACCATGAGATTTCTGGATATGCTTAGGAATAGCTCTAAAAATACCAGATTGCACTGTCGGTATACCCAACAGTCACAGTTTCTAAACAATACCAGTATGTGAAAGAAGCACAATGAACATTGGCGGAACAAGGTTTATTTCTTATTGCAGCTTAGACACTTGAAGAAAGAAATATTTAATCTTCTTTTCTCTAATTTCATACTCTCTTACAAAAGATTTCAATGAGTTTGCTACTGATAACTTTCCTTTTAGGTATTTCTTTTTGTGAAATTGTAGCTACATGATGTGATATGTAGGCAGTTGTCTAACTTGGCTGAAACTGCAG
This sequence comes from Sagittarius serpentarius, assembly GCA_034782735.1. NCBI lineage: Eukaryota > Metazoa > Chordata > Aves > Accipitriformes > Sagittariidae > Sagittarius > Sagittarius serpentarius. The sequence goes on from JAVKLA010000053.1 coordinate 28,942,343, forward strand.
GGGAAAAAAATAACAATCAGTAGTAACTAATCCAACAAGAGACCCGGGCACATACAGGTTAGTCTGTGCAAAACTCAATTTCTAAACACATCTTATGTGTGGGCTCTACATGCCTCCTTAGACAAGGAGACCAGATACATGTGGATAAGCACACACTCTATTTTTTTTTTTTTTTAATTAACATGCAGAATGTTCATGGATGTTATTTTTATATCCATAATGCTACCCACTAGATGCTTTGGAGTGTCAGCTGGAAAACTGGAGACAGTTCAAATTAAGACCTGGCATCCTTATTATTTCTGTTTATAGGTAAATCCATACAAATAATATACTGCCCAGTTGTACTGTGTATGCCGTGAAGTCTCCTGCATCCTGCAGATGTTGGCAGCTTTGCAATTCCATCCCTGATTTGAGAGAATTAAAAATTGTATGATCTAGCTCACAGAAAAATTTTAAACTCAAGGGCTGCCAGTAAAGCAGTAGGTCTGTGCAGCCCAAATTGCCAGACTCGCTAGACAAGAAAAAAACAAAGACATGGTTCTAGTCTAGTGAACGTACCACTAAAATGGAAGGAAAGGTCCTGGGTGTTTACATATTACAGATCACCTGTTTCTAAGGAATCCTCATGAGTAAGATTGAACTGAAACCTCTTCATTTTCTGAAAAGTTGAAGAGCAGAAGCAAACAGCCTAAGCTTCTTTTCTCAGACCTTGCTAGAGCAGGCCAGTTGCGATACAAAGGAGCAATGATAGATACTCTGATTCAGAAACTGTCGAGGACAAAGAGATGCTCGTCAGTTTAATAGACCCTGGACTGGGTTTGAAATGAAGTGGCAATTAAGTCTCCAAACCCATTAATTCTGATTTAATTAGGATCTTTTTTTTAACTGGATGGTTATTTGTTAATTAATAACTAGACTTAGATCAGCTAGCTTCACCAAGATTGTTGAAAAGCCATTGGAGAGTAATAATTGTTAAGCTATGTTGTCTTATAATAATGAAGGCAGTGGCAAACCAAAATACACTTTTTGCTTTCTGAATAAATTTCTATAAAATAATATTGGTCATGCTTCTGTGAACAACTGTAACAGCAACTATTGCTAACTGTGTAGCTATTAGTTGCTACTTAGATTAGTCCAGTAGTCTGAAAGTCTGTGTAAATTCCTGCAAATACTGTTTACTTTAAATGCTAAGTTCTTAGCTTACATTTTAACTGCTACAGCAGTACTAAAAAAGCTCATCTCACTGTACATAAAGAATCTTTCTAGAAGTGGTCATAATTCTGAATACTGCATGTATACCTGATTTGGTGGTGGTGTTCACATCCTGTAAGATGAATCAAGCTGGAACATATCATGAAGCAACCAGTAAGCATTTTGAAACAAAATTTGCATCTAAACTTGAGAGCCTAATATTTTCTTAGTTAGCTAACACATTTTTCTGTAAGCTTGTTCAAATTTTTTAAGTTGCTATAAGACTCAGAAGGACAAGTCTGACAGTACTCAAGCTTTTCAATGAATTACCATGGTTTATGAGTTAATAAAAAGTTATTTAGTGCAACCCAAGGCTAGTGCTAAAATGGTTTCTATGCATTCAGACAGGGAACTGAAAATTACAAAGTCTATATTAACTGTTTTGTCATAAAATGGGAATTATTAACTGGGTTACAACCAACAGTTCCTATGCTTGTAACAGTTTCTTGCTGTTAAACTTGTTATTAATAAATCAGTTCTCCCCAAACCCAGTAACAGGATGTGAGCAAAACAGAGGAGTGGAGGAAGACTTGGGAAGTGCATTGGATGAAGGTTTGTAGTACCTATGCACTTACAATTGTTCATGAACAAAAGGGAGAGATTTTCTTGAAGGGAATGCAACACTATGGGCAGCAAATCCTTCTCAACTTTAGAGAAAGTGTCTTAAGTTGTTTAGGATAGTTTTATAGGGTGTTATAGGGTGTTATGGTTTAACCCCAGCCAGCAACTAAGCAATGTGCAGCTGCTCTGCTCACTCTTCCCCACCCAGTCGGGTGGGGGAGAGAAGAGGGGGGGGGGGGAAGTAAAACTTGTGGGTTGAGATAAGAACAGTTTAATAGAACAGAAAGGAAAAAACTAACACTAATGACACTAATAACAATAACGTGGCAAAAATAATAAAAGGATTGGAATACACAGAACAAGTGATGCACAGTGCCATTGCTCACTACGCGCTTACCAATGTCCAGTTAGCTCCTGAGCAGCCATTCCCCTTCAAGCCAACTCCCCTCGGTTTACATACTGGGCATGACATCGCATGGTATGGAATACCCCTCTGGCCAGTTTGGGTCAGCTGTCATGGCTGTGTCCCCTCCCAACTCTCCTGTGCCCCTCCAGCCTTCTTGCTGGCTGGGCACGAGAAGCTGAAAAGTCCTTGACTCTAGTCTAAACACAACTGCAACAGGAACTGTCATAGAACAACAGCCAGGAATGACAACTGTTCTTCTAATTACACTTTTTAAAATATGTGCTGTTAATCCTATGTAGGTTCACAAAACTCAAAAAGAAGTGGGATTTGTTTAAATACTTCATCTAGGATGAGTGCTTACCTTCAGACTTGTGACTATATAGAAAAGTGATATCCTAGACTATCTTTAAAAATTACCATAAATGCTGTGTTGAAATTTTAGTGACCATAATTTATAAATTTCTCCCTGTGGAAATGTATTTTTCTCTTAACGCTGTCATCATTCTTCACATGCCTTTTATTCACAGTAACAAGGCTTTTAGGAACATGTAATCAGACACAGTCAATAAGCTCTGCTTGAGGGTTTGCTATTATGCATTGGCAGAATGCTGTTTAGCTAGGCTGTGCGTCTAAATGCTGCCCATAAGCTGTATGTTTCTCTTCCCCGGAAAACACAGAACTTGCATTGGGCCAGATGGTAAGTTGGCAACCTGGTGCACCAGCATAGAAGACTTGAGGGCAGAAGTGGCTTCTCCTTTGCATAGCTCACTAAATTGCTGGTTTTGCATAGCTCATTAAATTGCTGTTTTGTGCAGGAGATGAAACTGCTGGGAGTAGGTGATTTCTAAAAAATAAAAAAATAAGGCAGATGTGTCCAGTCACGCCTCATAGCAAAATTCCTTGTGCGAAGAAGAGGGAGACAGAAGAGTTCAGATAGATAGGATTCCACTTCATTCCCTGACCTGCTCTTTGAATGGGATAACAATGTGTTGTACCTTACATCTAAACTGCTTGAAAAAATTATTTGCTGATGTCACTAGTAGGTGACAGAAACTGAAGTGCATAAACCTACAAATACCAAACAAAAGCGATAATCCTCTGCTTTGGTTAATCAGTAGTTTTAAAATAGTAATATACTCTAAACGTGGTTAGTTGCTTTCCTTACTCTTTTACGGCTGTAACATAAAACATCTGAGGAACAAAACCTCCAATTCAAATATCTCTGTTTGTAAAAAAAAAAAAAAAAAAAAAAAAAAAAAGTTCTTTAAAAAAAAAAAAAAAAAAAAAAAAAAAAAGTTCTTTCAATAAAATCTTAGGCCTCAGTGGGATAAATTGCTGCAGAAAAATAAGTTCTTTTAACACTGGCTTATTTTGTGGCTTGTCCTTTTGTTTTTGCCAGCAACTGAGGTTTTATCCCATCAATGAAATACTGTGTTTTCCACTTCTGATGTTATTCCAAAACATAGTTCAATAAGAACTGCTGAGGATTACTGAGGCTCCATCTGTTCTTGCCATGAATAGGAAATACTACAGATGATAGTGAGCAGATGCATCCTGCCTATTACAGTCATGCTCAAAAGCACTGAAATATTGAATTGAAAAGACAAAACCATTTTGATTCTATACAGCTTTCTCCCATATTTGCCAGACTCTATGTATGTGTCTGACAGTCGGGCATCTCAAAATTGATTTATTTTTCTTTAACGGTTTCCAAAATGTGGTTGTTTTTTTCTTGGAAATAGCATTGATCACAGCCCAGGACAGAATTCAGTTTCACATCCACTCCAGAACGACGTATGATATTTTAGCAACTTAGTGCCTATGAATTTATGCTCACACTTTCTTTTTCTCTGGCCTAATAAATTTTGAGGGGGATTGTGTACTTTGGATTTTTAATTTTTTTTTTTTTTAAGTGCAGAAAGGAAGACAAACACCAACAAGGCATCCTAAAAATTCATATGTCAGTATGGTGGGTGCTCTACAAAAGATCCTTGCTTTACCTTGAGTACAGGAGGTGTGTGACTGCAGGGCTCTTCCCTCCAAGATGATTATCTTAAGCTGCAGCGATAGAGACAGAAGGCAGATAGGGTCCACCCTAGTTTCAAAAACGTAGCACCGCAATCTCTAGGAGAACTGTTGGAGAAGTTGAAAAGCACCGTTAGGCACTTTAATTACATGTATTATAGTTATTATTTTTCTTTGGTTTTACGCTTAGTGCGCAAATTGAGGCGAACGGGCCTGAAGCGCGTCGGCGGCACGGCCGGCGTAGCTGTGGCGTGGGTGGCCACGCAGCAGCGAGGGTGGGCAGGTGGAGCGCGGCTGCTCCTCTCCCTGCCGTCCGGGGACAAGGAGGCCCCGGCGCCCGATGTGTGCCACGGCACGTGGGCTTGCGGACGTCACTCACTGCAGCTTCTCTTCCACTCCGGGGCTGTGCAAGCCCTGCGGCGGCTCCCCTCCGAGGCTGAGCTGTTGGAGTGGTGCGTCTTAAAGCGAGTGGCTGAGGTGAAGGATGAGGAGGGCGTTGAAGGACTGGTGTTCCTGCTGAATTTATAAGGCTGATGGACATAATTCCTGCCCTGTTGTATCTGGGGCCGTGACTGTTGGGTAACTGGCCTGTTTTGTACAGGGACCAGAGCCTGTGACAGCTCGTTTTGGTTTATGACACTCTGCTCATCAGGTTAGAGGTTGAGAGATTCGTTCGAAGTGGCAGAGGGGTAATGAATGTACTCGGACAACCAGGGAGTTGGAGAACCTTTCTTATGGGAGGAAGATGAATGAAGCTGACTCATTTAGCACAGGAAAACAGAAAACAAGATTAAGATATGATCAAGAGGCAGAAAAAATTGTATCTAAGGTAAATTATTAAGTTGGCACAATTAATAGGTTAAACTCTGTGAGTCAGCTTATGCTGGAAATTGATGAAGCTCCAGGACAGTTTTCCAATAGGAGCAGGAAGAGGGGGGGGGGGGAAATCCTGAAGTTTTGAGGAGGTGTTTCATAAGTTCATTAAAAGGATTGTTGAATATGCAGCGGTAATGAACGATGCTTGCTTTTAGTGCTGTATTTCTGTGAAAAATGAAGTTGATCTTTTTGTAACTAGCTTTGAATCTTTTGATGCTGGGGGATTTAACAGTATAAAAGCGGTATTTAGCTCTCCGAGTAATCCTCCCTGGTGGAGAACCCAGGACTCTCCTTCTGACGATATCTTCATTTTCTTTTGAACATTACTTCTCACTTAAAAAAAAAAAAATGCTTTGTAGAATACTTTGAAATTTTTCATTTAATTTTATAACTCCCCTACTTTAGGCATGCCCTTCTCTTTTCTCTGGTTTTCCAAAATGAGGAGCATACACAGTAATACTGAATCATTTTATTTTAGACAAAGTTGATCTTTAGTGGTTGTCTACCCATGTACAAATATGATGATTAATGGAATAAAAAAAAAGCTTCCTGGCTTAAACAACTCAATTATTTCTTTGTGCACATCATTGTTAATTTGGTAAAAGGTTAATCTAACAGTGATGAAAAGAAAGAGTTGCACCACAGGAAAAGTTGGCAACCATCGCTCTAGGGCTGCCACATGCTAATTCCTTGAGGCCATGGAAGGGAGTTTAAACAGTGTGGTGGTATTTGCAGGATAAAAATCTGTAGTTAGATTGTGGTCAATACCTTCACTGCCGCTCCAGCAGCCCGTGTGCTGTAGTGTGATGCCACCCAGGCTGCTATTATGTATGGTTCTGTAAACTGGTTTCTCTGAATGCTGGTGTAATAAAGCAATGACACTTGAAGAGTGGGAGTAAACTTAATTTTTAATATTAATTAACTTCACAATCAGTATGATGATTTAATTAATTTTGACTGTCTTTTAAAAAAATAATCTGAAGTTCAGGACATATTTCTTTGCAAAAAAACCCTAGTAATCTGGTAGTTTGCAAACCTTAAGTTCAATTTTTATATGAGTGGCTAGTAACAAATTACAGTCTGTAGGCACGTCCACTGGGACTGTTGTCCGCGTACCTAAAGATGAAAAGATCCCTTCATTTTTGCCTCCATTTTCTCATTTATAAAGTAGAAAAAGGAAGCATGATTAGGTGTCTCTTTAGTGTTATTTTAGCTCTAGAAATGAAGGAAATCTGAGAAGAGTGAAGTGTTACACAGTTATCTCACTTGTAAAATAATGATCCTTCAGCTTAATCATTATGAATCTATCCTTAGAGTGAACTGTGGTGGCAAAGAAAGTCAAAGCTTTGGCAACTACAGAGGGACTGACGTGAGGTTTTTTTGATCTGGCCCTTTTTTCAACAAGTCTGGATCCTAGAGGAGATGGCAGTGATTTGTTGTGCCACATTATAAGATCCAGTCATATAAGTCAATGATTTTTCCACAGCTTATTTCCTGCAGTGTTATTTGGATAGAGAAATTTGTCAGTAGTTTGTGACTTGATACTTTAACCAGTTTTCCGTTCGCTGAGACTTTTGACAAGACAACATAGACAAACCCCCTCCTTTCCAAACTTGGTATGTGAAATGCCTTATGTTTTTTTTCTTTTTTTCTGTAAGTTCTTTTTCTTGTTCGTTTTATACACAAGATCTAACCTAAAAAAAAAAAAAGTGTATTTTGCACTGTTTGATCATGAACTCCTTCCAGTTCTACATGTTGTGCTGGTTTTGGCTGGGATAGAGTTAATTTTCTTCATAGTAGCTGGTATGAAGCTATGTTTTGGATTTGTGCTGAAACAGTGTTGATAACACAGGGGTGTCTTCCTTATTGCTGAGCAGTGCTTACACAGTGCCAAGGCCTTTTCTGCTCCTCACCCCACCCCACCAGCGAGCAGGCTGGGGGTGCTCAAGCGTCTGGGAGGGGACACAACTGGGACAGCTGACCCCACTGACCCAAGGGATATCCCAGACCATATGGTGTCATACTCAGCAATAAAAAGCTGGAGGAAGAAGAAGGAGGGGGGGATGTTTGGTATGATGGCATTTGTCTTCCCAAGTAACCATTAGGCATGATGGAGCCCGGCTGTCCCTGGAGATGGCTGAGCACCTGCCTGCCCTTGGGAAGGGGTGAATGAATTGTTTTGCTTTGCTTTGCTTCCATGCCTGGCTTTTGCTTTACTTATTAATCTGTCTTCATCTCAACCCATGAGTTTTCTCACTTTTACTCTTCTGATTCTCTCCCCCATCCCACCAGTTAGGGAGTGAGTGAGTGGCTGGGTGGGGCTTAGTTGCTTGGGGTTTAAACCATGCCTCATCTGAATAAAGAATGCACAATTTTAGACATATGCATGGGCTTGTAAATCCCGAGTAGCTTGGAGTCTTTCTGAAGACTTCTAAATATTCTGTTCCTGACCCAACAAAGCACTTCAGTGGAACCTTAGCTTTAGCTAAAATAAATTGATAAAGAAATTGGAGATTCTTTGTATGTTGAAAGGCTAACATTGTACCTGAATTCATTTTTCAGTGTACTGTGGAGTTTGAGTCAGTTGGGACCAACTTTTCCTCAATGTTGTATTTTTTACTATTTATTTACTGTACAGTTAATTCAGCACTTGAGATAAATGATGAAGCTGCAGCATCAGCTACATTTTTTTTCTAGGCTTGTAAATGTTAAAAGTTTCCTGGCATTAAGGGACAACTCACTTTTTTGTAGTAGAGCTAGGAACAGGATTTTACAAATAACAACCAGATGTTACAGGTAATATTCCATGGATCTGAATGGAAGTGTACTGGAGTATGTTCTGAAAGAGTGAATGTGAAATATTAGTATTCTTATGTCCTTTGGATGATCTTTTGTGTAAGAAAATGTCTATTTTTAGTGGCAATATAAGACAAGCAAATGAGGAATGCAGTTATTTGATACTGCTATTAAAAACTCTTCAGCCATTGCAAGATGAAAAGAATTTTTATATATGTTTCTCTTAACTTCTGCAATTTTATTCTTAGATCAAAATTTAGATCAATTGCATTAAGATGTTGTAATGTTTAAATACAAAATGGTTTTGTTTCTTTTTTTAGTGTTAATTGCAGTCTTGCATCATATATCTTGCAGATTTAAGGGAAAAAAAGCCACTTAAACAGAGTGCGAGTGTCCCATTGTACGAGTAATGCTTGCAAGTAAATGGCCTTTTGGGATCAATAGATTTGATCCTTTTATGGTGTTATTTATGGCTTCCAAAACTATGACCAGCTGAGCTACTTACAAAAGCAAATCATACTTTTGAATTTGAGTCTGTACCCCATGCTTGTCTCTGTTTTGCTATGTATTCATCAGAAAATATAAGAATGAGGAAGAGACTGAGCCAAAATCTTCTCTTGGTTAACACAGTGAAAAATCAATGAATCTACTGTATCAATAAAGGACTTGATTAATTTATTCAATTTGTCAGTTTTATAGAATGTGTGTCCATTTTTCTTATTCATGTGTCAGTAGGAATGCACTAAGAATTAAAAGAGCAGAGCAACACAACTAAGATGTTTAGAGTATTTTTATTTTTTTTTTCCAGGGGACAATCTTGGCGGAAACCCTTGTAGAGTCTAAAAGTAGACTTGGTTATTTCTCTGAAGGCACATGTTTTTGATGGAACCTAATACAAAGTAAATTATCACGCATGGTACTCTTGTTTTTTCTACTGCTAAGCAAAAAGTAAGTGCTTCTGCATCACTGGTTAGAAATGGCATATGCACTTACACATCCTGCGATTGATAGATAAGCAATATAGTGTTAAGCAGGCTATATAAAAATAATGTAGGAATTTGTAGAAAAAAAAATGTGGAACGAGAAGCTACCAGTCCAAGAGCATAGGTCTTCAACATACTGTTCTGGAGATTCTGAGACAAGTCAGCAAACTGAAAGCAAGAGCAGCCAGAAGAAATGCTACTGTAGAAAAACAGATTCTTGTGCTAAAAATTGGTAGACATGGAGTACTTTAGTACCTTTGAGTGCAGAGAAGGGACTAAGATTGAGAAAACAACTGTGGAAGAAAGTCTTTTAAAAATTTTATTTTTATTAAACTAGAGAGTCAACAACCAAGAGTCTATGAGGTACCAACAGAGCCTTTGAAGATAGTGAACAGGAGAGCTTCCATTCCTGCTTTTGCCCCGCCACTGGATAGCAAACACTGTTCAAAACAAGTTAGAACAACAAAATTATGTTTAGGTAATGTGCCTTTAACAAGTGAAAAATGCATGCTTTCTTATAGTTGTGTTCATTTTCTAACCTTTATTTAATTAATTTTTATCAACTATTGATGATTTGAGGGAGTGGCAAATAGTCATCCTTTCATGCGTTGAAAGAACTACTTTGCTTTTATAAATCACTTTAAGATTTTGTAATAAACATAATTAGCTAGCACCCTTTGTAGTGTTTCCAAATATAAAAATGTCTTGTCTCATGAATATGTGCTTTTGATTCTAGTCTGTTTTGATCAGGACTCCTTTTAATATTTGGGGTTTTCAGTCACATACTTAATTTACTCAGCAGCAAATTACTTCTTCTTGCTACTTTTTGGAATGGAAATTGTCCTGCATGTCCATCTTGAGCCTCTACAAGTACTTTAAATATAATCAAACATTTGGTCCTGCTACTCTGTTATAATCCCATAATCTAGATGATCTCTAAAGATTATTGTAAAACATGTCAATAAGTCTGCTGTAATAAAAACAAAACAGTGATTGTGATTTTCTTTGAAAATTAGAAGTTCTCTTTAACAAAATGTGCATCTTGGATTATGACCCATCCTCTTTTGTAGACTGCAGAAAGGCAGATTAGGAATGGGCCTTAGAAACTTCAGAAGGCCACACTTTGGACTGAAGTATTCTGTCAAATTATTTGGATAGACTCTTAATCCTGCAGCTCTTTGCTTCAGGCAGCAATACATTTCTGTTGTACTCTCCAAGCTGCACTTAAAAAAGACCTAGCGATGCAGCCAGGCATAGGATTCAGCCTACAGCTCTGTACTTGTGTTCTTTTCTGTCTATGGGTAAAGGCATCTGAAAGTGTTCACGCACTTGAAGCATTACACCAAGGAAATTACTTTGGATTGGTGGACAATGAGGTGGATAAAGAAAACAGCCCTGTTTGGATGACTAGGCTTAATCGATAGTGGGTCATACTCTATCTGGAGACTGGTAACAAGTGGAATACCACAAGGATCTAGCCTGAGACCTGTCCTGTTTCACGGCTTTATCAATAACCTGGAAAGTGCAAAGTGCCCTGTCAACAGGTTTGCAGGTGATGCCAAAACTGGATGAGCCGCTAGTCAGAGACACCTAGACAGGCTGGAGGAATGGTCAGCAGGAATCTTGTGAAATGCAGTAAGGACAAACGCCAAATCCTGCACTTGGGAAGGAATACGTGCTGGGGAGCAGCTCTGCTGGAAGGCGTCTGGGGGACCTGGTAGACAGCAAGCTGAGTGTGCTGGCTGGCATGCTGTTGTCTTGAGCAAGGCTGGGCTAGGAGCATCCCAGGCTGTACTAACAGGAAGGATCACAGCAAGGAGATGGGGGGAAAATGATTATTACCCTCATTAGACTGCATCTAGAATGCTGCATCCAGTTTTGGGTCCTCTAATACAAAGTACTGATAAACAGAAGTGAGTTCAGTGGAGGTCCTTAAGCTGGTGGGGCTGGAGCATGTGCCTGCTGGGGAGAGGCTGAGAGAGGGGGGCTGCTTCAGACTGGAGAAGAGACAGCTTCAAGGGGTCCTAACAGCAGCACCCCAGCACCTAAATGGAGGTCATGGAGAAGACAGCCAGCTTCTTCATAGGGCTCCGTGGCAGAAGGACAAGAGGTAATGGTCACAAATTGAAATAAGAGAGGTTCTGACTTTGTAAAAAGTCAAGCCAGTGGGACTGGCTGCCCAGAGAGGTGCAGCCTCCATCTTTAGAGGTTTTCACAATGTGAGTAGGTCAATCCCTGAGCACCCTGGTCTAATCTCATAGCTGGCCCATCTTTGAGCAGGAGGTTGGACTAGATAATTCCTGAGGTCCCTTCCAACCTTAATTATCCTGTGATTTTTATCAGAAGTATCAAATGCAGCTTCTGAGAATGTTTTGTTTCTAAGTATTTGCACTTAACATGTAAACTTCTGATAGAATCCAGACTCATCTTGGTGGTATAAAGTGGGAACACGTATATCCCTGTTCTTCACAAGAGCCAACATAGTTTCATAAGAATTAATTTTGAAAGTTCTGTTTAAACTTAGTTACATTTATGCTATAAATGTGAGAGAAGATTCTGCTTTTCGCTGGGTAAAATTAATGTCATCATTAATTAATTCTCTTCTGTTAGTTTAGATGATGATTTTTCTCTGTGGCTGTAGGAAAGTAACAAAACATAACCACTCTTGTGAAGTTTGATCTGATGCTTGTACCGGTTTGGCAGTTAATTTAACAGCCACTTCTTGATCTTCTTTGTTTTAAGATCAACAGCACTGGAAACTGCCATTAATTCTGCAGTAGAAGCTGACCTCCAAGCATTACTATTACCTCTTGCTCTTACCTATGCTCTCTCCACTAGGAGAAAGCAGATGTTTCTTCAGCTAGAACAGAGTTGTTCTTAACAGCCCCACTGTCTTCCTACCACCCACAGCACTGAGGGATCTTTCATAGCCAAAAGCCTACCGTGGAGAGAGAATATGCAGAAACCATATTCAAACCCCCCTTCCTTCTCTCAGGCATTGTAGTACATCGAAGCATGTAAATGTGTATTCCTGCAACCTGAGTATATGCCACTGTTAACATGCTTTGGTTTGACTGAGTGCGAGTTGAAGAGCAGTGTACGGGAGCAGGAATAGGCAGAAGCAGCTTTGCCTGAGCAGAAAGAATGGACTGTGGGTGGTGGAGAATACCAGTGAACTGAAGAGAGGAAAGGATTGTGTCTGGCAGCCATCTATTTACAAGATGGCATCTCCTGAGGGCAGTTAATCATCCTGACTGTGCAAGTGTAAATATTTTGTGGCCTAAAATCACAGTATAAAGGGATTTGATGTAGGATTAATGCTGCTGTGTCTCAGCTCTGTATCATAACAGCAGGAAACTATACGTGTGCTTTTAAGCCTCCTTTTTTCCTGCATATTTTCATAGCATGTATCCCCATACCTCTTATTCCTTACAGAAAAAAAAGTTCGCTTAGCTGCTGCAGGACTGTAGTATTGCCTTTGCACCACTACTTTTCATTAATGGCTTTTTCTTAAGTTTTTCAGTCTTCATCATTCTCTGGTTTTGAGCAGCCCACTGGCTTGCCAGAGGTGTGGTTTTTTTTGTAGGTTGGGTTTTTTTTTTTTTCCCTCTTAGGAAAAAAAAAAGGTGGGGGGGAAGCAGTTGTGCAAGCGCGGAGAGGAAAAGGAAGATCAAACGAGCATTGGGTATCAAAAGGGAGGGGCTGCTTCCATGAAGGAGATAAACCAGGAGCTGATGCTGTTCCCAGCACAGGCGGTGCCCTCATGGACCAGGGCAGTGGTGCTGACGGAAAGAGTCACTGTCAACTGCCTAGATGTTATCAGAGAATGTGGTATAACAAGTCAGGTCTAGGAGGTCAATCCAGAAAGTCCAGTCAGGAACAGAGGGGAGACAGCTGTGGACACTTCTAACACAGATTCAAGGTTCACCAAGGAAATGGGGCCAGAAATGGCTACAACCATGCCATAGCTTAGGCAAGGTGCCCAGGCCTGAGCTGAACTGGAGCCCCTGGGCCCATGGACAGAAGTGGGTAAGAGACACCAGGTGGGGCTGTTCCAGGCCATCAAAGCCTAATAGTGCACGCAGGGCCCTGGCTATGCGCTCTTAATATCACCCTGATTAGTTCATCTGCTTGGGCTATTTAATTTTGTTAAACTGGGAAGCTATAGGTGTGCTGTGCTGTGCGCGCAGAACTCTGCAGGGTGCTGGTTTCACACCCATAGCTGAGCAGAAGACTTCGGTGCTTGGCAGGAGGGGCCTCAGGTGGGTGATGCTCCCCTGTCCTGCTGGGGCTCCGGCGGCTGCATCTCTGAAGGGAACCATGACAGGTTCAACAAGGAACGCGTGTTAACAATGGGCAGTCTCTAAGGTCAAAGCAGAGACTGCAGATTTAAAAATTTTTTGAACAGTAGTCAATTCTTAGCAACAGGAAAAAATATATTTTGATAAAATATATAATTAGTGTCCACTTTGATTGTCTTTCTAATTTACTGGGCATGCTTAGGTGTAGAAAACTGATCATCAACATAGGGTGGGCGTAAATTGGCCTGCAGTGTTTTTTCTCTTGAGATCATTTCAGAGAACCACCTCGAATTTAAAAAAAATTATCTTATTGCCCTGCCTGTCATTATGTTACTTACTTTTTTGTTTTGAAGGAGTTCTTTTCGTTCACAATACAGTGGAAGTGTTCAGTAGCTGGATATGTAGCAAACACAGCCATTGCCTTGAAGAAATTAAGGCATGATGCACTCCATTAAGGTAACTCAAACTAAGGCTGTTTTATTTATGAATGAATATTGAACACAGAGGAGTATAACGTGCTTTCACAAACTGATCATTAGATAGTTTGGCTTGGCTTCTCAGCAAGACATGCCTGCACATGCACTTAATCTTGGCGGAAAAAAACCCCCAATGTAGAAATAAATGCTACTAATGTGAAAAACTTGTATTACGAGTATAGGTATAATGGAGGCTCTTAATGGACACTTATGTATTGATTCACCATCTGCTTACTGGTAAATCTAATAGTTACAAACTAAAGCATAAAATTGTCAATTGGTTTTATTGATAAGCAGATCACAAAAATGAGAGTTTGCATGTCTATGCAGAAAATAATCCTGTGCTGCTTGTTCAAGAGACACAATGACTAAGAATTCAGGTATATCAGAACTAAAAGTTTTTACTGCTAAAACAACATAATTCTTAGAAGTGGAAACTTACGCTTCGGTGATACCAAATTGTTTAATAACTGAACTGTTAGAGGAAACATATGCAGTTCTTGTCATCATCTTCACAAAAGATATTTCCCAGCTCTATCCTAACATACAATTACTCATTCCTTAATGTAACAAAAGGTAACTTGAGCATGTATGAATTGCATATTCTCAGACTAAAAGTGACTACTTCTACAACAAGTTAGAGTGGAAAATTTTAATTAGTCTCTGGAGATAGATATTGTAGTGATTTTCCATTCTATTGGGAAAGAACAAAAGTTCATGAAAATTGCATTTGTAGGTAACCTTCAAATACAACTATTAATAACTATCAAGTAATTGTCAGATACATGTAGTAAAATTAAGTATTTTTGTACTACTAGTAGTTACGATCTTTTTCTCTGCTATGACAGCTTCTCTTGGATGACAGATTTGGCTTTGGGGGTTTTTTTTGTTGTTGTATTACCCCCATTGTGTAGAAGATACACGTGTAAATGATTTTGGTGGTGGTTTCACTAACTGCTGTTGTCTTTGCTCAGTGTGTCTTAGTTGCAATGCTGATTAGGTAGAATTTACAAATAACAAATAAATTGGCTGAGGAGTTCTGCTACTCCATAGTCTCAGTAGGTTTCCACTTGCTAGTGTCTGATGTTTTCATTGGATCATTAAGTCACTATTTTAATTTTTTTCAGGGAGATTTGTGACTTGAATTAAAAAATGAAAACTTTTCTTTCAGTGAGGTGTGCATCAGGGGAGGAATTGCACCCACTCTAGTTTCTGCTTCTGGGTCTTAATAGTGTTTCCTAACTTTTTCCTTCCTTACATGCAGTTTTAAGAAAAATCTCCCTGTTTTTTCTCAAATGAAACTCTTCATTTTGTATGTGAATTGTCAAGGGCCTTTCTTTTTCTCAGCAACTTTTCTGTATTTTTTTCCCCTCAGAGGCACAGTTGGCTGCATGCTTTCAGCTCCCCATTAGTGTATTAGATGTGATTTGGTGGTATGTAGCCCCTCGTTAACTGAAGTAGTAAATCTAGAAACAGCTGCAGAAAGGACTGAAGCAAAAGAAATCTGAGTAACCTCAGAGCAGAACAATTCAAAAGCATATTTAAAGTCATGTTAGCAGGTGAAAAGCTTCTTGCAAAGTTTTTATCTTTTTTTAAAACATCAGAGCAGACCTGCTTTAAGCTATGAGTGATTGTCACCTGCTGAAACCAACATGCTGTGCTCCATTTTGACTTAATCACAGAGAATTAGCATTACTTTTTCCATATACCATTAAAAGCATAAATGGCTGCCATCTGCTTCACAGAGGTAAATGGGGCTACCTTTCAGACTTGGGAATGTGGGCCCTTGAATCCCAAAGGAACAGGTTCAAAAGAGCTTCTAAAATGTAACATTTCATCACAGCTAGAGAGCTTCCTGCTTCCCAAAAAACAAAATTATTCAGGGCTATTCTGAAGACACTAATATGGGTGGAGGTGGATTTTTTTGTGGGTTTTTATTTTTTCCTACTACATTAAAACTATGTGAAAACAGGAATCTTACAGTAGAATTGGTGCAATATGTGTGTGGAGGATGCATCAAATTATAGTCTATAGGTGAGTTTGAAGGAGCTTATTCAAAAGATAAAAAGTTTGCAATTAATATTGCAAATAAGCACCTGGAATGTGAATTTTAAAATAATCCAATTCCTATGTAAAATGTTACTGTTACCAGTTTTTAGTCCAATAATTGCCCATTGATATCTGTGAGATTATAGCATTATTAATTTCTGTTATAAACTTTTTAAAATGGTGGATGTTCAAGGACTCTCTTCAAATTCTATTTTTGCAGGGACACTGGTGAAGCAATGTCAAAGGAGCTTTTTAATGCCAAATCAGCAATATGTTTTATTAAGTTAGATAGCAGTCCTTTGAAAAGTATTTGTAGAATGCAATTTGTTTATTCCTCTAATCTTCTTGAGATTTTTTTGCTCAGTCTTCTATAATCCAGGGGATATGGCTTTTCTTATAAGAACAGGAACAGTATATGACCACTAATTCTCTTCAGTTTTTCTTTTGGCTATAATTAACTTATTTAGCTATGGTTTTGACATACAAAAATCTATGATAATGCACATTCACCTGTTTCCCCACTTGTGGGTGGGGGTTTTTAATCCGTTTTTAAGGCACTGTCCCTGTCATGTCAGTGGTACTGTACTTCTAGGTATTATTCTCTGTTATGTTTTATAGGTAGCTCACAGTATTTTGAAAATGAACCATATCAAAGTTCTGAAAATCTATAACACCAGTTTTTCAGGATTTTTCCAAAATGCTTTCTTTTTACCCACAGAGGTTTACAAAAATGAATAAATCTTTCATAAGCATTGTGGTATAATATAACAGAGCAGTGATTATTTGTGGTAGCCTGTAGTCATAAGACATCATGTTTCAGACTCCTTGAAAATCTTTTCTCAAATATATCCTCAAAACTGCATTGAGCACCTTCCCCTTTATGAAGTTTAGTCAAAGACACTTTCTTCTTTCAATAAATATTCTTGTCTGCAGTGGAAGATGGAAAGAATATGTGCGTTTCTTGAGTTCATTTTAAATGGTTTTGGTAAATATTACCTCACAGTTTGTTTTTTTGGAGGAAAAAGGCAAGAGTAGTAGTCAGTACTTTTAATGAAATATGTTAAGAATAAGTCCAAGTCCAGATTAGGTATAATAGATAAATTAAAAATAAACTATTTTGAAAGATTAACTAAAAAAAATCTCTCATCAGTTCCTAGCTGCCTACTTCCTTGGCAGTATAAATACTACAACCACCCTGGTTTGCATGACATGTATTGGTACAAGCTGTGTTATGCTGGGTGGAAGACTACAGATGAGGAACCGGGATGTTCTGCTCAGCCTGTGACTTGTGACATTGTCTTGGGTGAGCCACTTGACAATGTCTTATCTGGCCCTTTATGAGCAGCATACACTGCTTATGCTGCACTTGTAAATGAACACAGACAAACTAGGGAGGTTTATGACCTGTTAAATACTCTGCACTGAATGGTGGCATGTAGGAACATAATCCATGATAAAAATAAAGTGGCTGATTTCAGAGTAGTTAATGTTACATATCTGCACGTTAGATTGCTTACTAACTTGAGTCACTCTCCTCTTAGCTTGATGTATGTAAGGATTAAATGTCTTTCAATACATGTCATTATACACTGCTATATTAGTGCATTTATTAATGTAATGAATAAATGAAATTTTAGCAAACTTTGGTTCAGTTTTGCTCTTTAGGCTCTAATAGCTGGTTTAGAATACATCATAGAGGCTTGAACAAGAGAAGTAATGAAAAAACAGATCTGGGTTAATTCTCAGGTTAATTTCGTTCCTGCATAGTCTGTGTTGTCAAATGAACATTATAACCTATGCTTTGCCCAGCTTTAGTTGGACAAAATCCTTTACAGAAAGATACATTCTTTTTGGGTCAGTTCTTTCTTGCTGGTGTTGGAAAATGTAGGTAGAGAATTACCTGCTTCTTTCTACTTTGAAAGCTTGACTTAAATAAAAATTATACTCCTGGTGCATTGTGCTGTGTGAATACTTAGGAAGAAGAACAAAAGGTATTAATCATTCAAATGGTTCCCATTTTGAAAGTCACTCCAGCTGAGAGATTTCACTGAAAACCAAGAGCAGTATTTTCCTTCTTTCAGTAAATGAGAAGTCTTCAGTAGTCGGCCAAATATTGCTTGGTTTCTTCTCATGAACTGGATCCTGCAAATCCTTCATTATTCTGGAAATCAAATAAGTCACTAGAAATGGAAAAATAAATTTGTGATTAAAGCCCAGGATTGGACAGCAGATCTGGCCTCTACTTACAGCTTTTGTGTTATTTGATTTTTTTTTTTTTTTTTGGTGGTCTAAATGTTTCTAAGCCTGTGTTCACACCTTTGATCTCTGCCTCACAATGACTCTTGAGACTTCAGGGTAACTTCTCTCATCTCTACTTACTGCTGGTGGAACTTAGTCCTTAACTTAATCCATAATCTGAAAACACAATGTAAACAGACCATATACATTCAAACCTGCTATGAAATATCCTGTGAAGGTCTCCTAAGATCTGATTATTGAAAACTTTGAAGATGATTTTCACGGAGAAGCCAATATTTAACATGCTGTACAACATGATGTGCAATTTGTAATTTCTTATGTACGGACTATTACCAATGGAATGTATTCCTGTGCTTCAGAGGTCCCACAATTATTGTGGGCATGGTTGGACCTCATTTTTCATGTTTTTTCAATATATGAAGTTATGCCAGTAGAAGTGTTTTGTGCTTTCCCTTTCCCAAGGGAAATGTGATAAAAAAAAAATCTTTGAGATTAAGACAAAGTAAGTCTAAAACTACACCAGCAACCTTTTTTATTCATTGATTAGTTAATACGTGCTTTTTAAAAACTCTAAGCAACATATATTGTGTATTTTCATCATTTTCAGCTAGACTGTTTGACTACTGTGATACCCAGTAAAAGGAACATTCTATTGATTTACTTTTTCTAAAGATCTCTATCTGCAGAGTACTGTCTCGCTATGACCTCTGCATCTTTACTGTTTGAGAGATTTATTAAAAAAGCTGGCATGAAACAGTTCATGCAGAACTTTTTCAATATGAGGTTTACTCATGGCTGTTGTAGCTATAACCCATTGTGGTTGAAAAATTGTATACAAACTTGGTAGGACAAAACCTGCAGTAATTTACCAGAACTAGATATTTAGTCCTAAGTGTATCATTACTACCTCATTGCTAACATTTCCAGTAACTTCACTGTAGTGTTTTGGATGTGTACATTTGTGTGTGGGAAAACAAGGTGTGCTCTTTTTCTGACAATCTGGTAATAATTAAAAAGTTAATATATTGATATTTTGTTGTTTTGTTTTTCCTGTTAACACACAAAGGTACGAATAAGAAAGCTTTATTATAGTAGGCTGTGTAAACATTTCTAAAAGTACTTTTGAGATGTGATCAAAATCCACCTTTTTTTTTTTTTTTTTTAACTGTATCTTCCTCAAGCCCTACAGTGATAATTGTGGAAGACTGAAGAGGATAAAGTGAACTCTCTGAGATCATAAGATCAATGGGAGAAAGATAATAATCTCAGTAATTCAAATTTCTTTCATATTGTGATCAAACTAGATTTCAGAAAGTTACCTTTTCCTCTAAAGCAGCACAGGTTCAATACGCAGACCAGCAAACTAAGGCCAAAAGTGAAATACCTTGCTCAAAGATAACCAGAAATCCTGGAGACTGAATGTGGACAAGAGCCTGAGTCTTTGAGCACATTTAAAGCACTCCCCTCATTAAGCAACCAAAGCCTGTCTTGTCTTCATTATTCTTCTTTCCTAAGGGCACACATTTTTTTAATGCCTAAAAATTTAGTGAATTGTAGTGAACGGGGCTTCATCTGGCTGGTAACTGGTCACCAGTCTTCAGGGCTCAACCCTAAGCCAGGTCTGCTCAATATTTTTACCAACAATCTGGATGCAGGAGTTGAAAGCACCATTAGCAAGTTTGCTGATGATACCAAACTGAAGGTGCTGATGAACTCTCTTGAGGGATGAGAGGACTTGCAGAGGGATCAAGATAGGTGGGAGCATTGGGCAATCACCAGTGGCATGAAATTTAACAAGTCCAAGTGCCGGATTCTGCACCTGGGACAGATTAATGCCAGGCACAAGTATAAATAGGGAGAGGAGTGGCTGGAGAGCAGCCCTGCAGAAAGGGGTCTGGGGGTGCTGGCCGACAGCAGGCTCAGTATGGGTCAGCAGTGTGCCCTGGCAGCCCAGACGGCAAACCCCATCCTGGGCTGCATCAAACACAGTATAACCAGCCAGTCGAAGGACGTGATTGTCCTGCAAGAGAATCTTGACAGCATTTCAGAAATGTTTTCTTTGAAAAAAAAGTTCGTCTTTTTGTTTAAATAAGAATTACTGTTTCAGATGACTACACGCTGATCGTAACTCCTATGTAATATTAACCAAAGATGCACTATCAGAAAACACTATAATTGAATTGATTACTGAACCAAATCATAGCTGAGAACAGAGATACGTGCACATGTTTTTCTCTTGTTCCAGTGAGGAAAAAGATAGTTTCCACTTCTTCACAAAGCTGCCAGTCCTCTCTAGCAATTCTGCCTGTGTTTCATAAATCTTACATTTCGTGCTACTAAGATATCACCACATCTGTTATAGACATTCTCTGCTCAGCCAGGTAATTTATGTTTAATTTCTGTTTTTACAAAGCATAGAAATTATGCAGTACACAAGGAAGAAACAATTCTTATTTAACATGAAAATTTGAATTTAAGGTGCACACCGCAGCAGGCACAACAAAACTGCAGGGTGAACATAAAGTTTAGTTATGAAATAATAAATAATATACTTAAGAGTACAATTTGTATTCTTTAAATAGAGTACTAACAAGCGATCCATGCTGTAACAGCCAAAAGATCATCCAAGAGACAGCTGATGCACTTCTGCATTGTCATTTAAATCATTAATACTGTGCTGGAAGGTATTAATTTAGATGGTACTATGATTATCACTTATTTCAGGTTTGTTCATATCAGGAGATATAAATTGGTTTATAAATTTATAGTATTTAAATGAATTAGACACCAAACTTCCATTAATAATCAAAAGCTAATTCACACAGTCCATGTAAGCATGCAATAAAAATTATTTTTTGTTTGTTTGTTTTTATGGTATGTGCTGATGGGCACAATCTTTAACTGCAGCAGGTGAAAACATGAATTTAGTTGAGACAATAGCAAAGTTATCATTTATGTCTATGTGGCCAGGAATTCATCCACTTTGAAGATTTTCTTTGAGATATTCACAAAAATGAAATAAGGAAACAAACGCTCTCAGAGTTGGATTGCTCACACTTTTTATGCTTCAAGTTAAAATAACTTTTTGGTCTTTTCTATCTTGTCTCATTTAATGAAATTTTTATCACCCTAAACATATCTTAGTGCCCTCTTCAGTTCTGAGGAAATTGAGCAGATGAGTCAAGAGGCTCTAAATGAGGTGTTCGTGATGAGAACACTGGAACAGCATTTGAGCAAAAAGCCGTGTTTGAAAATTTTGATTGTTCTAAAGAACAGCGTGTCAAACATGCCATACTGCTTTCAAATCAGCTCCGCTAACAGTGATCCTGCTTCTCTGCCTCTATTACCCAGCATGAAACTTAGCACAACAAGGATTATCTACACAGGCAGGATGTGTCTGAGGTGGGAACAGAAAAGATTTATGAAAGTGTACATGTTAGTTTACCGTGAGATACCAATCAACTGTCTTGTAACAAAGGAATTTCATGATAAAATGCAGCTAAACAGCTGCAAAAAGTTTGCAAACATAATTTATTATTCCCTGTGTTTTTTCTCGGGGTTTTTTCATTCATTGGTAATTGGTTTTTATATAGAAGATGCAATGGGAATGTATAGAACTAATATATTATTAAAAACATTTATTCATCTTTCTTAAACTGCTTTTTCTACAACATAAGACAATGAAAGCAAGCTATTTAAAAGTGTATTACTATTTATAAGAACCATCAATATAATGCAGCAGCAGGAAAGCCTGCAACTGTGTATGTAAGGAGATGCTGCTGCTAAAACAGCTGGGGTTACTACACTCTAATGTATGTGAATTAATAATGTTGGAATGTGCACTGTAATTATAATAATAGTCAGAATCTAGAGAAATGGAAAAGAATATTTGAAACTTTGCATGCTTCCAAGTCAGTTTTTGTCATTTGTACAGTGGGTGGTCAGGGCAGGATTCTTCTCCACAACACTGTGATCAAGTTTCTGTTCTGCACTTGTTCGATTTAATGCCTCATGAAATTTGAGGCAGTTTGGTGGTATGCTTGTTGGAATGCATGGAAGGGGTGGGAAAAAAGCCTCAAAACCATGACAGCAAGTGATCGTTCCCACTGTATTGATCATGCTGGATTCTGTGCTTAAATAACTGCACTAGAGAAAAGAAAAAAATAGCCTAATAAAACATGCCAGGATGCACACTAAATGTGCTTGGAGATTGAATCTTAATGACTCACAATTCCAGCTGATTAGACAATTGTCTCTTGAATGTGCTTTTGTATATATCAGCAGCTGTGCCTAGACCTCTGCAAGAATGCTGCTGGTTGGAAGTCAGGGGCCTTTCATTAGTATAAAGTTGAATCAAACTTTACTTGAATCAGAGTAAAAGGTAGAGACTATATCAATATTAACAAGTAATGCAATCAGAAATAGCTTGGTAAATTTAAGCATTTTTTTTCCTACTGGGAGGGCCAGTAAAAAATCAGTGTCCCACCAAAAAGGCAACTGATGGGAGGGTGAAACTGCCCATGTCCAGACCCCCCTCATTTCCCACTGCTCCTGTTGAGGGAGAAAAGCAATTCCCGTTCCCAGAGGAATAGCGAATGACCTGCAAAAAGTGAAAAATCTCAAGGAGAAGAGCAATATCGTCTCCCAGATGGCTGGGCCGGCGAGGGGTGGTTGTGGTCAGGGGAGAGAAGGGGGAACTGAGATCTGTGAGGACAGATAGATGTCAAGGAAACCATGAAATCTCTGTCTGGGACTCCCCTTTGGGCAAGAGAGCCTACAGAGAAAACTATTTCATTCTGCCTGTGTTCTCCACTCTCCCCTCCATTTCTCTCTGAAATACAGTAGACCTATCAGTATGCAAGTAGAAGGGAGTTTTCTCAGCTACCTAACAGGCACAAAGATATATCTGAATAAACATCTGATTTAGGATTTCTGAGAAGTAGTCCATCCATTTGGGATTTGAAACACCAATCTCCTTTATAAGGATGATCTGTGAGAGAAGACAAGAGGTAGTGGTACCTTTTTTTTATTTTTTCTTTTTTTTTAAATTTTTTTTTTTTTTTGCACAGCGGCCTAGCAGTAAAAGCCAGGCTTGCGGGATCAAAAAGAATAAGTGCAGTCTGATACTGTAGCCCAGAAAAAAGGCTAATTGCCAGTAGTGTGAAGTCCAGTGTTTCTGCTCTTCTTTAGTGCTTGCTACGCCTTTTCCATTTAAGATTACTCAAATCATCTGGATAAGGATAATCTGGAACACAGGCAAGAGAACTCAAAATTTAGGCAAGTGTAGGAAGCCTGCATTTGGCTTGTTGTAACTATGATAAATATAGCGAAGTGATAGTTTGATTACAGTTTCATGTTATTAAGTTGTAGAATAATTATTGTGTTATTCAATGTTTTAAAGAATTAGGGTTTTAAGAAATATTAAATATATTCATTCATATTTTTCATTAATTTTATATAACAAATTTATCTGTTTTATTTTATCCTGAACAGCTATGTAACAAGTGAAACAAATTCATTTTCTATTGTGAATGAATACTATAAAAAAAGAAAAATCTCTTGATTGTACAGATTTTTCTCCACTTGCTTTAATCACTAATTTGACAATCTAATATGATTAAACATATGGAACGAAATCTTTTAAATTAAAAGTAGCATACCTTTCACCCTTTTGTTTAATTTCTGTGTGCAGCAATGGATTGAGCTAATAAGATGACAAAAATATGAGCGGAGGTGATAAAAGCTCAACAAGCAAAATTCAAAGTAAAAATGGTGTTGGATGTTGGTGATGGAACTGTAAGCATTAGCAGGTAGTGATGGCGATGATAAAAGAGCAATAACTCACATTTCAATGGCTATCATAATAGGATCTGAAATAATTTTTCAAATATTAACAAAGTAAGGCTTACAATTGAATATTTTTTCTGAGAGAAGGAAGATAAATTAAAAAAACTGCCCCTGAAACAGTTCACCACCATGATGGTATTTTGGCAAAGGTGGGTTTTAGTTTTCTGAAGGTAGCACAAGAGCTCCTGCTCTCACTCCTGGGCCATGCAGCATTTGAACAAGAACTTACTGTAAATTTTTATTGTATGTGAAATCTCTGTAAGTGGAAAATATTACTTCAAGTGCATAGATATTTGTGTACCTGTGTCATCCCCAGGGTACTGCTGATTGAGCGTGGCCAAGTCAAAAAAGCTACAAAGGAGAAAAAGATGTAGCATTTGAAACTAGTTTTGCAACAACATTTCTCTTTCCATATTTTACATCCTTTATCTTGGAATGTTCATAGCAGCATAAAATTAGTAAGATAAAGGCATTATCCTTTGTATAAGGAGGCCATGTCATATTTATTTTGTACCACTTTCACAGCCATTACAACCTGTTAATGTAGGAGTATTCTTCAACTATTCTTTTTTTCAGTATAGATGTGAAATTATTATTGTTAATATATCTAAATAGAATAGTATTTGTAAATAACAGAATTCCTATCAGGGTCTGCAGCTTCTTTCTTTTCATTATTAGAATATCCTAATGGATAGGTTCTGCTCCTGTCTGTCGTGTCACTTATGCCAGTGGATGTGGCTTTTCTTCCACTTTTAAAAACTCTCAATACAATTCTTAAAACATGCAGAAAATATCTATCAAGTTAATGTTTGCTGTTGATTTTCTTTCTGAATCAAGTAAGCCTGCTCTTGAACTTCAGAGGAATGAAACTGTTTTCCAAAACATTTAGCAATGCCCTTTAATTCTACTTCCTTCTGTAACATCAGTGCCACACATTGCTTATGCAAGCAGTGAATACAGAAACGTAATTCCTTCTGGTAATTTTTATGTTTATGTTCAAGTTTCACTGTTTTCTGTACATCTTGAGGACATGCTGCTTCAGTGCTATCCTGGCTAAAGATTATGCCCTAAAGCAGAGCTGGTCTCTATTTCAGTAGAGTAATGAATATTAAATACTCTAATCTAAACCCAGGATGTGAATCTTTAGATTCTCGTAGTGTTAAAATACTCAGTAATTCCATTTATCTAGCATAATAGTAACAGTAAATCAGTGGGGACGAGGATTATGTAGAGTACATATTAGGGGATGAGGATTATGTAGAGTACATATTAATCAGCCTTAGTAGAACTTGCCTTTGCGGTTCTCCTAGTAAGACACAGCAATATCGCACAATGGACTGTCAGAAGTACTGAAGTCCATGGCATTTGGTCACATAGTATCTAAAAAAAATAATCAAAATCCTAAAACAAACTAAACACCCAAAGACATATTTCCTAGCATGAGAAGTAGAGGAACTTCTGTAATGCAGCAATTTTTTTATTATTATTTTTTGAAGTAGCTGTGAATTTTCTTATTTTAGCTGATACAGTTTAGCATTTTGAATTGAGGAAAGCATTGGAAAGGGGTAAGCATCAGTACGCTCTACCTACCTGATTTACTGTCAGTGCATTCTAGTAAGTTATATTTCAATATTTACTTCAAGGCAGAGAGAGCATAAGCGAGTTTCGGTGCATGAGATTGAGTCATAGTACTGTTTGTGTTCTTGATCTAGAATAAGAGTCTAATTTGTGCTCCTTGTTAAAATCTTAACAAAGACGTTAAAATCTTACAGATAGATGCCCCTTTTAGCATCAGTAAAAATCTTTTACTTTTGTATTTTAAATCAACAAAGATTCAAAAATTATAAGTAGCAAGTGCAGTGTATCACCAAAAGAGATTTATATATATATTTCTTCATATATATTCTTAATGTATTTTGGATTATATTTCAGATTCACTTGGAAACCAGAAAAAAAACCCAAACCAACCTTTGAGAGAATAGGTTAAACAGATTATTAGAAAGTACTTATTTGAAAATACTCAACAAAGCTACAGCACTATCGGACTTGCTAATTTTATGAATAGCAACTAGATCGTGAGCCTGGATTTGTTATTCCAATATGAATGACTTTGACCGCAGACATCACTTGGTGTCATTCTTTACATTCAGGAGTGCTACAAACGTTTTCTCTCTGTGAATGTTCTATCCATTGATGCTATCTTCCTCAACCATGCATTGCTTTTGGCTCATTCATATAACATTGTTTATTGCCTTTATTGAGCAGGTATACTTCAATTGTTATGCTGAATGAGAAATAATTAACTTTTATATTCTATTTATGCTATTTAAACAAAAGTTTGCAATGCCCAAATCATGCCAGAAGCCAGATAATCACTCCTACTGCTGCTGTATTTTCCCCTTTCCTTCCTATGAGCTCCTTTTTTCTTTTCTCTTTTATTTTTTGCATTTTCTAACTACCTGTCTTCAGTCATCTATTACTGACTGCCTGGTTCACTCTCCCCATATATTAGCAATACTATTGCAAACCTGAAGCTAGTATTTCCTAATTTGTCTTTAATGCTTGAAACAGGATAGCCTCAAAGGATCCATTGGATATAACCTCATTATGATATTCTATATGCAAGAATAAAAGAGGAAAAAAAAAACATTTCTTTTTCCTGTCAGTTATCTTGGTGATTATTAGCAGAAATACCATTCTCAGCACTAGTATTCAGCACAAGAGCTTGCTACATATAAAAGTAGTTTTCCATATTAGCAGGTGGCAGTACTGATCAAAACTAATTTGCAGTTGCAGTACTTACCCAGCAGAATATATGAAATGGAAATGGCATAATACTATGACACAACCGCAGCTACCTTAGTAGAGATTAACATGTACAGAATAAGATGTAAAACCACCCTTCAGTTTCACTTACTTTGCTTTATTAATGTGAAAGAAACTAGACTAGGATAAATCTTCTTAGAATTTTGTAACTCCATTAAAGATGTTCCAGCTTCCAAGCGAAGAGAAAACCTTACTTTCTTTGATTTCATATAGGAATGTTTCTATCTGAAGTAAGATTTTCAAGCTCTCTACTGCTGTCTCCTCTGTAAAGAGCTATGGACACAAACCAAAGCAGTGACAGATAAAATATGGCTAAGGAACTAACAGGTTTTTGTCTGTCTTTTTAGGCAGATTGATTCTTCTTTGTTGCAAGACACCTTACGAAAAAAACAGACTTAGTGTTTAGTGTTAGGAGGGTCAATACTTGTCCTTACTGGCAAATGGTGCATTCTGGAGTCTGAGTTTATTCAGAAGAAAAATGGTAGCACATTCCCAGGTGAGGGATGTGGGGGATGGAGACAACTCTCCTTATAAAGGTGAATCTTGAATTTCACCAAGGGCTTCTTTGCCCCTATGCATTGCTAGTAAACGTTGTTGACTCATTGTTGACTGTATATATGGTCACATATATACACCTGGAATTTAATTAGAATGATTAAGTATTAGATTTGGGGGCTTGGTGGGCTAGTTGTCTGGAGCAGAAGCTTAGTAACTTTGGTAACTTAGAAGCAAGGACTTTCTATTTTAATTTTGTTTTTTTTTTTTACTTTAAGATTTTAATCAACTGTCCATCATTGCAGCTACTGACAAAAGAGCAGTGACTACTGGAAAGGGAGGGGTATACTTCAGTGATAGCTAGTAATTCCAGAAGGGTGAGCACCACCAATCTTTTTAAAAATAAAGGTAGGATCACCAAATATGATAAAGTGGCATGGTCTTCCTCGGTTTCAGCCAATCTTCCATAGATTTTTACAGCTAAACTACTTGAATCTGATTTTCTATCTCACTTCTGTTATTTCCCCCTTTCTTCTTTTCCCCCTTTCTTCTTTTCCCCCTTTCTTCTTTTCCCCCAGTTTTGTAAAGCATAACCACTTTGTCTTTGCTAAGCAGCAGAAGTGGACCACGGAATTAAACAAAGCACAAGCAGAACTGCTGATGTGTCGGCAGTGGTATCTGGTGCGTCTGATGTGTCCACAAAGGCACAGAATTGGAAACCGACGTGTTTTAATCTGTTAGCAGAAAAAGGCTTTAACTGGGAGGATCATGATCTGCTAACAGATAAAAATACAGTGGTGGTGGAAGGAAGGAAGAAGCAGCTGATCAGCAAGCACAATGAAGATACCTCTTCTTTTAAATTATAGAAGCAGATTGGTACTTGCTATTATAACCTAGTTTGCAACTTGGGGGGGGGGGAGGATAAAGAGATTTAACAGATGTAGATAGTCACTCTTCTATAGAGCGCTGGAGGCACAGCTAGAATGATTACAGCTGTGTGAGAAAGGCTGCCCTTAGTTCTCAAGGAAAATGAAAACAACAGATAAAAGATGGCAGACGGATGAAAGTGGCATAATATTTTATGGACCTAAGTTCCCGAGATATTTCACTGCAATAACAACATAAATCTTCTTTAGCATTTATTCTGCAATTGGCTAGCATTCCAAAAATGAAAAATGTATTAACTTCTGTCTGTTATAGCGTGTACAAACAGATTGCCAGTGATGCACAAGTATTTTGTGTTCATCTTACAAGCATAGTTGCTGGTTAATGAGGCTTAGATCTCCCTTCTCAAGCATTTCTAGCAGATTTACTTGTATCTTAAAGGTTATTGTGAAATAGAAAATCTTTTCCTTGACTCTCCTGTTAAATTTATCAGTAGTCCATGTGCAAACTTTGCTGATGTAGGTGTGTTGTTTGGTGTTTTGTTTTTTTTTTTAAATTACAGGTATGACTGCAATGTAGCCTTGGAAGGGAGCAACAGCAATAGCCTCCATGTAAATGCAGTTCCTGAGAGAGAGTGTGATTTCTTCCAGCTCTTTCTTGAACAGCTTCGTGGCCAGTCGTAGCTCCTGAGGCAGCTCTTGCTCCCCAGGGAGCTGGCCTTGAGCACAGGCAGCTAAACTCCTGGGCTGGGGGAGGCACTCTGACATGTGAGTCCTTGAATCAGAAGTACCATGTTAAGGACCTGATGCTTTCTTCCACAAATTTTTAAATGTCCACCTTGACACGTGTTTTTTCTAGCTTTCCTGTTTGCCTGTTTGCTATGATATTGTGATCCAATCAGTTTGTTTTACAACTTTTAAAAAAGTACGTTAGCATAGGTGGATGCATTTTTTTATACACACTCTTCCTGAGTCTCTAAAAGTAGGCTTTAGATACCAGATATGTATTTACTTACTGTCAGTCTACATCTTAATATGTACTTCCACTAGTGAAATAAAGTATTGCTTAGAAATGTCCTAGAGGAGTTTGGTTGAAGTACAGGAGTAGAGAAAGGAATGTAAAGGGTCTACACAGGTTATCTAGTTCATCACTGTCTAAAGAGGGTAAAAATTTATTATTCATTAATAGTTTGGCTTTTTCTGTGTCTTGAGTCTAATGGACTTAGCAGTCTGTTAACATATGTTACTTTTTGTTGTTTTTCTTAAGCAAAAACAAAATCTATGGAATCTTTCCCTCATCATCCTACTGATGATGTTTTCAAACTTTAATCTTCTACATTCTAATACTAGATTACAGTGTTGGGATTTAAGGGTATTAGTAATTTTGCTCAAGGGTGAAAGGGTAGTTTTAACAAAGTAAGTCTTAAAAATACAAAAATTCTGTATCTTCTAACAGAAATCACCGACTTTACCAGTGAACTATATAGGGTAGGGACTCATATATGTTGGTATATGTTGGTATATGCAGTGTCTGAGTTTTCTGAAG
Organism: Sagittarius serpentarius; assembly: GCA_034782735.1. NCBI lineage: Eukaryota > Metazoa > Chordata > Aves > Accipitriformes > Sagittariidae > Sagittarius > Sagittarius serpentarius. The sequence goes on from JAVKLA010000053.1 coordinate 28,971,924, forward strand.
TATATTTCATGCTATATTTACGTACAGGAGCAGCGTCTGTTTAAAGATTGCCTTCTCTACATGTTAAAATTCAAACACTGGCACAGAAAAGTTATTTGAATTGTACAGGGTAAGAAAAAGATAAACAACAAAAAACCTCTAAATTTGAACCAAGAAATTCCTCAGACAAAGTCTCCTTTAAAAAAGAACCAAAACACACAAACTTGAAAAGCTTTTCTTAGTATTAATCGTTCTCTTACTGCTGTTTTTGTGTCCTTTTGTGCATCAGGTCGTGATTCTGGCTGAAAAATTATTTCCAACATTCATTTTGCTGCTGGGCAGTTGATAGCTCAGGGCACAAAATGAAAATAATTATAAGGTGAAAGCTGGACTCTCATTCAAGGTGTGAGTCACTTTTGAACTAAAAAGAGTATGCTGTACCAAATCACTAGGGTCACTGGCCAGCAATTGCTTCATAGAGCAATGTGCAGCTATGCCTGGGACCAGGTGTCTAGTTTCACTCTCTTTATTCTCTGCAAGACATCTCTTGATGTATTTCAAAATGCTGCAGATACCCCTAAAACATTAGACAATTATCCCCTGTAGCGCATGGCGGTACCTGCTTTTTCTTCTTTTGCTTCAGGAAAGCTGTATTGCAGAGATCATTGAGTCAATCATTAAGACTGTGGATGGGGCTGCAGCTGGGGTCTGGCATCTGGATCCTGCACTCTGAGGGTGTCCACGACCCTTCTCCTCTTCCCACAAGTGGGCTAAAATTGCCCCTCCTGTCAAATATGGTCTGAGGACTACTCACCCTTACTGCTTGTCCGCACGAGGTGTACTCTGCAAAATACTGATTTAACCACCAGAAAGCTTGGAAATACATAAGTGAGCTAACACCGCTCCTCCACGCCTAGAGTATATCCATTTTGTTTTCACTGCAGACTGACAGTTGCAGAGAGGGTGAAGCTGTTGGGAATATTGCTTCACTTTTGTGTCTTGCTTTTTTGAAAATTGCCTTTTGCTGGTATGTATTCCTGAAGAGTATAAAACTACCTTAGTTTTCTGTCAGCCCATCCTTTTATTCCAAACCTCCTTCAGAGACATCCTGTGTAAGTAGTACCTTGGAAAAAAGACAATATCTTGAATTATTTATTTTTTGAGAAATTAAATTTTTAAGAAAAATCTTGATAGATACATGTCTTTCCAAATAATCTAGTATGTACTGCAGTTTAGGATGGGGAGAAATTATTGGTTTTGTTCAAATTGTTTAACTATTTTTGCATTTTTTTTCTCCATCTACACTAAAAAGCTTGATGGTTCTTTACTCATTAATACAACTCAGAAACTTCTTTGGGGACCAGAAATTCCCTCACTCTGCTAAATGTGAGCTTCAGTTCAACAAATAAGGCAGCAAATATTGCTTATCCTTTCCTGCAGTTGCATTTCCTTTCCCCCCAAACAATTAAAAGTGAAAGAAAACAACCTTCTGGCAGTGAAGGAACAAGACAGACACTGAGCTCTGTTAGCTCGCAACTCAGAGCAGGTATCATATGTATCTCTCTTGGTATGCTAGACAGTGTAATTCATTAGGAAGAAAAAATGTACTAGACTTGAATTCACCAAGAGAATTTACCAGCTGGCTGAACACCATATAATATAAACTTAACTTCTTCCTACAGCCAGGAACCAAATCAGAAAATGTAAGGAATACCTTTCAGAGGTGCTAGGTCTATAAACAGGTCCTGTATACTGATGTTAAGCACTGTAAATCAGGATTAATCATACAACACGTTAAAAATACGAAGTCGGACTGAACTGTGGTTTTCTGCTACTGCATGTGAACATACGGGCTGGGTACCTCATTGAATCCCACACAGTGAGGAACACTTGCTGCTTGGCTGCTGCTTTTTTTCACATATGTCTGGTATGACAGCAAGTTTTTACTTTGTCTTGCAATATCTTTGTGCTGGCTATGGCAGTTAAAACCCACCCTGGCTTTGTTTCCTTGCTTGCCTGCTCTTTCACCATTAGAGTCTGGCTTTTGTCCTTCTCCTGAGCCTGCACAGGATTGCTAGTCTTGGTCTACAACCATGAGATCAGTACTCAGAAGCGAAAGGAGCACTATCTGCAAAGTACCTTGAGGACAAAGGCTCTACTTTCTTTGTTTTGTTTTGGTTTTGTCAAATTATTTTTTGTCTGACATAACAATCTGTGAAAGCTCACACAGTATCAGACAAGCACCAGAACAAGTACAGAAGGAACAACATGCTAGGGACAGAGCAACAAACTGTCAGACCTGTTCAGGCAGCCTTGGAAGAGCCCAATTATGCTCCAGCGTACCACAGAGTCACTTCAGTGAAAGCCAGCTTGTGTTACTGTCACTATTAGCAAAGAAAGATCTCTAAGAATAAGTTTGAAAAAAACCCCACATTACCAAAATGAGCTTCAGTTGTCGTAAGGGAATGGGCTGAAGACTTGGCACACTTTGGGGTACCTCAACTGAAATACAAGTTCCTGAAAACTAAGGGCATACATGGGCATCTAATGTTGGGGGGAAAGGGGTGCTGAAATTTATTTGCTTTTGAGTAATAAGCAAGACAAAATTTTATTAAATATTTAATATTATTTTTATGAGAGGAGGATGTTAATGAAATGCTAAGGCAATGGCTGGCTGGCTCATACAATCTTGCTCATGATTAATTGAACTCTACCTAAAAACTAGTTACTAATTTTTTTCCATATAACTGTTTTGCCTAATTAGAGTGAGTTCAGAAAAGAGCAGCGTGATTGGAAAGCTAGGGAAATTGCTTCTGAGAAGATTAAAGAAATTAAAATTCATAGCCTGGCGCACAGATGATTATTGGGGGGAAATGATTCCTGAAGTATTAATGACAGCAAAAATATTCTTGGTCTTAAAAATGGCTGAAAATGGCTTAAAAATCCAGCCAGTTCCAAATCATATTGGTTTAACAGGATGAAGACATGCAGGTCTCTCGTTTATGGAATTTGGGAATGGCTGTATGCATGACAAGAAGCATGTGAAGATGAACTTCCTATGGCCCACAAACCCACTGTGCCTCACAGAATATCTGCTTATCTAAGCTGTAAGCATGGATACTGTAGATGCTGTGCTAAACCCTGCAAAGCTACTGAAGAAGAAAAGATTTGATCCCTGAAGCAACATAACACAATCAAAAGTGGTGTCTAAAGTTTTGTTGAAGGCTCAAGATAGCGCACTTCTGTATTTTGTTCCTTCCCTCATTTCAGTATCTACAAGAACCTCATGATGCTGCAGTTGGACATTACAATGCTTCCTCAGGGAAGAGCTGTAACTTTCCTTTTACTTACTTAAGTGATAAGGCACTGTAAGCTCATTGCTCCCTTCAGGGTTTGGTTTTACACTGCTGCTGCTTCCCAGAGTGCTAGAACAGCAAAATGGCTGGAGCAGAAAATTTTTCATTGTGTTGCATGGATCCTCACATATCACTGTAGGTTCCTACGCTGAGACAGGACAGGACTGTAAGCCAAGAAAAAACTGTATTAGGAGCTGAGAAACATCAAGTTATGCTATTTCTTCCAACTCCTTTCCCATATTTTTTTCCCCTCTCTCTCTTTTGTGGAAGAATGGGAGTCTAGCTCATAAAACCTTTAAATTTCCTGAACTGTTAGTTCTCTGCCTAACTTATTCTTTTGATGGGGGAATTAGAAGGCTTTGGAAGCCTTTTAGATTCCCAATAGAGTGAAAGGTCTGAATAGGAAAAAAAAAAAAAAGGTCAAAAAACAAAAAAAAAGCTCTTTTTCCTTTCAGTGGGGGGATTATATACATTTCTATCCCCGTATCCTTGTTAATTTCTCTTTTTTGCTACTCCTACCTACCTCTTTGTTGCTACTCTCAACAGTAAACCTATTCATTCTGAATTTCAGGCCCTACACTGAAGAAAAAAAAAAAAGTCTCCAGGGTCCAGAAGAAAGAAGAGATCTGGCCCTAAAAAGTTTATTTTCAACTGTACTTGGAATTAGGTTTAAGCCTAAAATTATTGCCAATAAAAATTAATCAAATTGTATAATGCAGAAATCTAGATCACCTGAAAAAGCTTCTGCTCAGGAAAGGAAGTTCTAAATTCTTATTGGAAGGGATGTAAATCACAGAATGGTTACGGTGGAAGGGACCTCAGGGGGTCATCTGGTCCCACAACCCTGCTCAAGCTGGGCCACCTAGAGCCAGTTCTCCAGCCATGTGCCCAGACGGCTTTTGAATCTCTCCAAGGAGGGAGACTGCACAGCCTCCCTGGGCAACCTCTGCTGGTGCTTGGTCACCCTCACACTAAGAAAGTGTTGCCTGATGTTCAGAAGGAACCTCCTGAGTTTCAGTTTGTGCCCGCTGCCTCTGGGCCTGTCGCTGGGCACCGCTGAAAAGAGCCGGGCTCCGTCCTCTAAGCACTGTCCCTTCAGGTACTGATCTGCGTTGATGAACCTCCCCCCAGGCCTTCTCTTCTCCAGGCCAAACAGTCCCAGCTCTTTCAGCCTTTCCTCGCGAGAGATGCTCCAGTCCATTCACCATCTTTGCGGCCCTTCTCTGGACTGTCTCCAGTATGTCCATGTCTCCCTTGTACTGGGAACTGGGCACAGTAATCCAGGCGTGGCCTCATCCGATGAAGCATCTTTTTTTCAGTGATAAAAAAAATAAACAACAGCATGCTTCAGAAGCTGTTAAGAAATCAGACAGTAATATATAAGAAGATGTTATGGACTAGTTCTGAATGTTGCATAATTCTGAATGGTAACCACATGTTGCTGATCTGTAGTCAAATCTGTGCATGTGTTATATATAGTCCAAGTCTTATTATATACACCTAAGGGACACGATCGTGATTACAGGGTTTTTTTAGTTATGTTCCTTGAATGTGCTGCAGCCATGTAATATGGGTTAATTTATTGTAGCTCATCTTTATAGGACAGATACACTCATCTTTTAACAAGTACATCAAATACGGAAATATGTCAGCCACTTCAGTCATCATTTATAATATTTTCCTGTTGCTGTGGAAAAATACAGTGCTTCACCATTCTAAAAGCCAAGGAGAGAAATAGAACATTTATTGTACAAGGGTTATTTTGTATCAGAGAAGGACAGGTGCATCACAAGAAAAGAGCTGCACAGTAGCGATGTTCTTATGATCATGTTTAATCATGTTTTTTGTTTTTTTTCTTTAGTTTAGTTCCTAACCATTCACTGAATCATAGGGAGCCAGACACACCAGTTTTGAAATAGAGGTGTTGCACAGGATAGGCTGAGCATTTTAAACTGATAAATGGTTGGTTTGGAGGCTGGGATGGTGAATAGGCCTATTGCTAGAATGTTAGCTTTTATTACTAGCATACACAATTCATTTGTTTTCTCATTCATCACAGCAGGAAACACCTGTCCCTTTCTTTAGGAACTCATCTGAGGTCATCTAACTGGACAGACCATAAAAACATAGCTTCCTAGATGTATGGGCAAGCGTAAGTGGCTATATTCCTAATTTGGCTAACAGAAAATGACTGAATATGGAACTGTGAATGGTGCTACTCTGTCCCATCATTTCTACCATCTTCATCTGTAGGCCTCCCAGTAGTTCCTTGCTTGCATAAAATGGTTGATAATGGTGTCCTCTTGCTTCCATGTATAATTACAAAAATAGTAGTGAAAGAAGAAAATCAGCAGGTCAGACACTGCTATTGCTGTGTTCTTTCCAAATGTGAAAAGACTGAAGAAGAGGAGGGTCGTGCAGGAAAAAATCATGTTTTGTTATAAGCAGGAAAAGCACGTTTCATGTGTTAGTCAGAGGAAGGTAGGCCAAAGATTTACTCAGACAATACTTCAAAAGAAGGGGTGGGAATTGAAGATGTACAGGTGAGGCACCCCTTGAGCTTGAGCTTTCTGAAAAATCCTCTTTGCACTCCCATTCAAGCAGTTCAACGGCCAGAGAAACAACAATTACTTAATTTTAGAACCAACCTACAGCAAGCTTTTTTGGGGCAAGTTTACTTTTACTGATGATTCTCTGCTGGTTAGGTTAACTCAGTCTGAGCTTTATGATAACGCAGCTGTATTATAGCTAATAAAGTAGTTGGGTTTGACTGGCCCCTACTAGTTCCATTGTACTGCTCTTCTCCTGTGTAGACGTACATTTATGCTTACGGACTTGGTAATGGCAATTCCTGCTGCTGTAAGATCAAGTATGATTTAATATAAAAAGAAAAACGGGTCTGTAGGCTGAAGGCACAGTCACATAATTTAGAGATAATTTCATTTGTCAAACAAGCCAGTGGGCTTTGCAGTAAAACAAACTAGAATTTGATTACTTACTATTACTAAATGTAATATAAACTTGTTTAGGAAAGAGATAGCCTCTCTGTAATGCTTTGCTAAAGCTTAATAAATTAAAATGCTACTGTAACTCCCATGGCCGTGCCGTTTAATTTACAATCCACTTGCACACTAGCTATTTTAAGTATAATTGTGTAACATGCTAAATCAATTAATTGTATAACATACTATATCAGTTAATTTTATAGAAAAATGGACTACCTGTAGTTGTTATGTTATGGGGGGTGTTGGTAATGGTTGTCTTGTGGGATTCTTTTCAACTCTTGTTTTCAGATCAGTAATGGCAGCAGTCCTTTGATTTTGATCAAAGCAAGAACAAAAGCTCCTTAGGAGCAAGTGAGAGTCAAAGGTAAAATGAAGAGGAAAAAAAGTAATAAAATCCCATACCATAGCCAAGAACCAGACTACTAAAATGAGGAAATCAACTTTATACAGCTATAGCTGCAATATTATTTTAGTGTAATTTGCTTCTAAGTATGAGACCAAACCTTTAGAAGCTTGGTTATCATATTTTCTCCCTTGATTACAAACCAGTGAATCTTATCTTGCCTGTACAGGTGTTGTATTTTTTCTTTCCCAGCCCATATTCACTTACAGTCATTAAAGATCTAAGGCACTTAGTGTAAATATTAAAGATGATATATGAAGCCTGACAAATTTAATCTTGGGTAATTACACTCTACCTAGCTCTTCTAACTAGTGAAAGTTTCCCTGCAATTTTGGTTGGATAAGTAATCTGCTAGTGCAATATTGTGCTCTTCAGTAGCTACAGCACTGATGAGACGAACAAAGCGATTCCATACATTAGTCTCATTTTTCTAAGCATTTTATGAAAATTACATGATGTTCTGTGATTAGCTGTAGCAACCTACGCTGGAGGTGCTGCATTCAGAAAATATTAATTCTTTTACCCTGGGAATAACTCTTGAAAGGATACGTGGAAATTTGCTTCTCCTGGTTCTCTAAATGCTTTCTAGTGGACACAAGTTTTCTTCTGCATATCTCAGATAGAAACTTTTCTGTGTAGAAAATGGTAGATTATTGCCTGTGAAGAGATTTCTTATTGGCTAACTAATAGGAGGATTAAGTTCATTATCCGTCAGATAACTTTTCTAATAAGCTCGGAGCTAGCATGAACCAGAAGCTGAAGCTTAGTAGTTTGTCTGACCTGTACATAGGTGCCCTTTCTGTGTGTGTTTGACAGTTTCTTTCTCTTCTGGCTGACTGACATTTCCCTCTGGAAAAAGCGAGTACAGAAAGAAGGGCAGCTAATTAATACTTCCAAATTTTGTTTCTATTTCTAACTCATCAGCAGTTTCCCTTTTCAGCTGCATTGGGGGAAAATATCAAATAGAGTCTAATGAACTATTACTGCTAGCCAATTAAGACTTACACCCCACCCCCCCCGCCCGTAAATTAGTTACAACACTGGGCAGATTTTATCACTTAGGAAAGCAGTATAATTCAAGTCAATTAATGAATAATAATACATCCTTGCCTTGAAAACTGTTCAATTTTGATCAGCCCTATTCCACATTAGACAACAGCAAATCCAGAATGTCTGCACAGAAGAGAAATGAAAATCGTTATAAATACAAAGAGATTTCTCTTTGAGAAAAGCCTGAGAAGACTGATACTGTTTATTTGCAAGCAGATGTTATAAGCAAAGTATAGTGGAAAGACATAAAACACTTCAGTGTATTTGGGATCAGGTAGGCATTCATATTTCTCTGCTCTCATGTACAAAAGTCAGAAAAAATTGAAAAGAGGAAGAGTCTATAAATTACAGGGAAAACTTCTTGTAAGCATTAAAATAAAAATGAAATAATAAGTAAAATAAAAATTCTTTATGAAAACTAAAGCAATTAGAAGAAGATTATAGTTGAAAACTAAGGTTTTACTGGAATTAAACTAGTTCACCAATGTATATAAAAGTAGTATGATAAAACTAGATAATTTTGAAAGAACTGTGTAATCATATAAAATTATAGGGAAATTTTATACCCTAATACACTAATCACAGAATCATTATTTAGCTATTTTTAGGATTTCAAAACTATTTATTCCTTAATTGTTCAATTCACAGCATCCTACATGTTACTCTTGAGCATTTGCTACTTCTTGTGATGTGTTAAATTAGGTGGAATATTGTTTGTTTTGAAATGGCAGATCTTCTCTGCTTTTAGTCAACTTTGAAATTATTAAAATTCAATTTCCTATATCTAGGCTTTATAAATAATATTTCTGAGTATTTTTTCTTTTTCCAAGAAGTAAGGGAAAATTGTAGGTGTTCTACAGGCATACAGCAATTGGATCTAAAATTTACTTTGTACGTAATACACTGTCATATTTAGGTTGTCTTTTTTATATTAACTGCATTCTATACATAAATCATTCTATTTTCAGTGGTTAGAGTAGCCAGCAATTACTTAGGATTGTTTGTGGAAAAATTTAAGGACTCCAGAGTGGGTTTGCTCTTGTAGATCCCTCTAATTTTGGCAGATCTACTCTCTCCAGTTCAGCACTCACTTAGGATCTGTGCTTCCAGAGACAAGGTGTACCTCCTACAGCACTTCAGGTTTCTCTTGTCTGTTTACTTCGGAGAAAAAAACTTCGTACTGCTTTTTACGCTTGCACAGCAAATCACCAGGGGGAAGGAACTGGCAGGAGCATGTCCATGGCCGTGAGCTGCTTCGCTCCCTCCTTTGAGGAACGCCATGCCTTGCCATGTGTCCCCACCTGCTGCAGCCTTATGCTGCAGCATGTGCTCCCCTTGCTTTGTGGAGGGGCAAATCAGCCTAACGCTGTATTTTTGTGTGCATGTTTACTGCTAATTCAGGATTGCTCTGTAATTGGAGTTTAGTACTAACGTGGTTATGCTCTCCCATAATTAGTAGTTCACCAAACCCACAGGGTGATGATAGCGCCTGAGTTTCCATCAAACAACAAAGGTTCTACTTCAGATCTTTGTGGAGAGGAATTTAGGGCCAGTGGAAGATGTACTGTTTAGATGGGATAGCTTCCTAACAGTGCTAGCATGGGTTTTTTTCCCCCATGCTGATTCTCCCTACTGACGAATTACAAGAAAGTTTATGCAAACTTAAATATGTTACTAAATCACCTCCAGAACATATCACAATGTCAAAAATGAAAGCAGGAATTAGGGAAAGACAATGAGCCAGAGTAATGCTGATATATTACAAGCTGTTGGCCCCTGGGTTCAGTGCTTCATGTAAAGGACGGCGTTTTCTTTTGTAACCTGGGGGTGGCATTGGTGGAAAATTACTTTTCTTTGAATAGCTTTTAAAATTTGCTTGTAGTGTCAATAGAGGCACTCCATAAGGACATGTCACAGAAATACTTATTTTTAAATAATTGAACAAAATCCGAAGCGAGCGAGAGAGAGAAATTACACTTGACTATGAATTTAGGAAGGGGTCAGAATACAAAGAAGTGCCCCATATATAACTGAGTTTTATTATCTCCTTGTTCAAGATTGATTTCATTTTCAAATGCCTTGACACGTGGAATTTTTTTGATTGAACCGCTTCCAGAAGAATTCACCTTTGTAATTGACGCTCTTGTTTGAATCTATTGCATGGTGTATTAAAGGAAACATTTCATACATCACTTCCTTTTCCTTTCCACAGTTTCTTATCCTTACTGCTTTACTTTTCAGAGCTAAGACTTACAGAATCATGAAGTCTGTATGTGGTTCCTCTGACTTAGAGAACTATCATGAGAAATAACAGGAAAAGTCTACTTTTTTTAAGGAGATAATCTTAGAAGTCAGTAATCAGTTACATTAATTCGACTGGATGTTCTCAGGTTAATTTTTTTTCTTTAAAAATTCTTCTGTAACTCATGCGCTGTGCAGGTAGAATTGCCCCCTAAACCTCATCAAATTCTTAATCTCTGGCCCCTTCATTTTTCAGAAGGGATCCACGTCTCTCTTCTTGTGTGAAAGCAGAAAACAAAATATTGGTTATGGCTGGCACCACTTCTTGCTGGTGCCTTTCCACATGTGGGTTGGCACATTCATTGGTGGAGTAGAAGGGCCTCCGATCCCAGGAGTGGACAACTCAAGAACTCGAGGTAGCCTGGACCTGCTTCATGAAAGGAGGATGTAGACTGACAGATTTCTCCATTTTAATCGTTGCCCTTATAACCGTCTATTAACAATAAATAAGGCCTCTTCACTGTATAGTATGATCATTTGCATTATATTAGGATTGTTGTTTCTGTAATGCCTGTAAAACAATGTGGGTCAAAGTTCCCATCCTGGGATCACGTTAAGCCTTGAAATATCGTGAACATTTGGCCATGCCTCATCATTTGAGAAAAAGAAGAAAAATTTGAGAAAAAGATAAAAATAAATAGGAATGAACTCATGGAGCAAATAGAAGTCAGAGATGAGAATGAGTTAAGATGAACATGTCAGAGCCTTAAAAGGAAAAGATGATATGGAATAACTAGAAATTAGAAAGAGGAGGAAAAACGTTAATTTTCTTTTAAAGGGAATAGAACTTAACATGAAGATATCTTGAATAATAATGAAGGTGCAAATGTGGGACAGCGTATTTGAGTTGATTTATTTTTATTGTGCTTTCCTCTTAAACACCATTTTAGCTCTACAGTTTAATAGGGAAAGGAACTGACGTTCAGATTGAGAGCATATACAAATAATACAGAACTCGTGACATTCTAGTATTAAATACCCAGAAGAGCAAAATCAAAGAATATTAGAATATTGTTGCTTATATATTGCCTAGATATAATGAAAATTAACTGGAGCACACGTGATTTTTCAAACAAACAAAAATAGGCAGATTCTAGAGTCCTGCCTATATGGAAAAATCTGTGACTCCGATTAGTTATTTTAACTCAGTACAGGCAGCCTTCAAAGAAAAACAAAAAAAATGCTGATAGTAAGCTGGAGATGACATTTTTCTTTCTCTACCTGGCAGTCCGTAAACAATAGGTTGTTAACATTACAATTTGTTAATATGCCAATTTAAAATTCTAATGGCTTTTTAAACAAAAATAAAAGTTTCTGGGCTTCTTGAAAGTTAGTCAAAGTTTTTTCTAATGGAAAGAGTTAAGCTACCTAAGATGAGTGGTCAATATCGAACATCACTTATGAGGTTGTTTTTAGTGTTAGAGCATCCGTGTTTCTTCAGTAATAAGGGTGTCTAAAATTATTCTTCTGATACTTCACTTTATTCTAGTGCCTCGTATACCAGTACACAGGATTTAGTTAAATTATTAGGATGGGCACAAGAAAAAGCATTTAGGCCTAACCTTATGATATTTATGCATAAATATTGCTCGGAGCCTATTCTTCACACTGAGTATCTTCTCGGTAATCACATTAATAAACACAGGCCAATTAGTTTTATACAGACTATCGAATAAATCAGCTGGGATCATAAACATCTTCCCCCCCTTCCCCCCCCCCTTCTCTGATGCATAGCCTGGGTAAGATCTTCCCAGGAGCTGTGGAAAATGCTTAATTCCCATTCATATATATCAGAGTTTGGGGTTCAGCACTTCGAGGTTCGCTTCCTTAGACAGAAAAGCACTGTTCTGTTTCTCAGTCAATAAATAATACATTGTTCCTGGCTACGGAACGGGGGTTTGGGCAGTGCATGTCTCCTTGACAGCACTATAATTTGCTAGCTGGAGGCACCGATCATGCTGATGTGTATTTCTTTAATTTCCATCCTCATTTCCACTGAAGATTCTAATTAGATTCTGGTGATGCTTAAGAAGAGGAAGGGACGGTGTTTCTCTGAACGTTATTCTTTCTAACGCAGAGGGCAATAGTTTTCTGACGTGCAGCATTTAGCACATGTGAAAACAGACGTCTGTCTTTAGCAAACTGTCATGTGTCCAACTTAACAAAAACTGTGCTAAGAGAAGCTGGGGAAGGGCTGCGAAGCTGGGGGAGAATCGCACAGCCTGGGTCTGGAAGCGCTGGAGCGCAGCGTGCTGATAGCAGAGTGCTCCCTAGTGCAAGTTTCCGAGGAGAGGAGCGTTTCTTCTTGGCACTGACACAGCCCAAGTCTCCAGCTCCGACACAGATGTTCCTCCAGCAGCTCTGAAGTAACGCTGCTCACCGAATACCATGTCATACCCAGGGGTTCGTGGTCCACCCCAGCCTTCTAAGAGGACTCGCTACTGATGAAATCAAATGCTTAAAGAAGCACGAGATGCGGGGCTCTGTCTAATATTTTGTCTCGGCTAGAGTGGCTGGTGAATCGGCGCAGCTCAGCACAGCGCTGCTTTACACCACTGCAACTTTCTTCAAAGCAAACTCTTGGTAAAACCCTCTCATTTCCCTCGGATTGCGAACTGGTGTCAAGACTGGAATGATTTGCCTGTTGGAAGAATGTTGACTCTCGAGTGGGAGTCGGAGGGACTGCAAACAGTGGGTATTGTTGTGATTATATTTGCATCTCTGAAGCTGCTTCATTTGCTGGGACTGATTGATTTTTCAGAAGGTAAAGTGGTCACTTGCAGTTTGTGCTGTTTGTAGGTGTGGTGTCTGATCTGCTAAAATAGAGAGCATCAGGTATAAAAGCGGTGAGGCGAAAAGGCTTGAAAAGTGAAAATAACATTCAGACTAAAAATCCTGGTTTGCTTCTGCTGGTTTTACTCTCTTATTGAAAACAGAAGTAGGTGCTAGCATAAGATTTGTATTTTACAATGAATTGCCAAGTGTCTGTGAGTGGATGTTTCTTAGACTGAAAACAGTGAACGTAACGCCTGGCTGTCAGCTGCCTTTAAAAGCTGTTCAGTGCTACAAAACTTGATAGATTAAGTGTATCTTAGTTCAGTTCACATTAATAACACACTTTGCTCTACTGATGTATGATGCAATTAGAGTTTAGTTCTGTATCGGTATTTGTGTGTTAGAAATCCATTTCATAGATAAATGCAGAACACTCTTACTACAGGATAAGCTTTAGGATCAAGTCTGCTTGACACCTTTCAAAAAAAGGCACAGAAGCCAACACTAAATGTGGGTATTTAAAATATATATAATGAATATATGTTTTAAAATTCCCGTTCACTTGCTCAGATTCCTGTCTGCTCTCTTCTATATGGGTCATATCATTTCATCTGCTCTCAGAGAGGACTTCACATTAATTTTCATAGGATTTTGATTTCTATACAAAGTGAGTTTTTTTCACATTTTATAGAAATAGGCTTTTTCAGTTCAGTTATTAATGAGATCTTTTGCTGTCAACTTTTCAACTTTTTAACAAAATGTATTGTCTGGACTGCTGTAGTAAACAAAAGCTATTCACTCACTGAAGCCCTTGCTCAAAAAAAATACTGCTTTTATCAGTATGTTGTGTGAGCCCAAACCAATCCTTTTTGCTCTATAACTGCTTTCAGTCAGAATCACACAGCCAAGGAGAGCACTCCCGTTTTCTGAAACATTAACTTTTCATCATGGGATAGGATCTTTGATGGATGTAGATTCACATCATCACCTCATAAAATTGTTCAGCTGATAAAATGTGAAATCCTTAACACAGCACTTTTATAGTTAGTGAACTATTGAAATAAATCATCCTTAAAACTGTATGTGGTAAGGATGTGTAATATTTGCTGTGTTACTATATAATGTATTGGTCATGGAATTGTAAAATTACTTTTTGAATTCTAAACAAATGAGTAGTTTTTCTCTTGTAACGGTGCTCACTTGCTTTTTTTATGCTCTGGATGTGTAGCATTGTTAGCATCTAAAAAAATCCTCTTACTAGGTATGTGTTAGCTTCAACTTTATAACACATGGTAACAGATAGGAAAAATATTAAAATGCAATATTGGTGTTTTAACAGATGTACGGTTACATCCCTTTCTTGATTTCTCACAGTATGATACTGCAATTACATCTGTGTGAAAATATTTCATGTAATTTCAACTATATTAAATCACCTTTTAAAAAAAATCCCCCCGGTAGAAATTATACCGATCTTAATATAAATAATAAGTTCAAGACAATATATCAATTGAAGGGTAACATTTTGTTCTAATTCATCCATTAGTGCCATGGCATTTCCTCACATGATAATGTAATCATTTCACTCAAAAGTACCTACCAACATAAAACTGATCTCTAAATGTAAAAAGATTAAACGTTATAAAGTATAGTATATATATTTATAACATCCGCAGTGTGAATACCTCCAGTGACTGTGGGGATTTCCATTTCCCCTAAGGCTGATCTCTGCTATTTAACTCTTCCATGTTTGGGTACTGCCATTACTATTAAGCAAGAATTCTGCCCCAAATGATTAAGGAATATTTTATAGGGTATTCAGAACTAATGGTTTGCTGTTCTACTGAATGCAGGGACAGGTTTTCTGTTGATATACGAGGAGGACAATGTTTGAATGGCCAGTGTTGATCCTGAAACTAAAATGAGGCATGAGCCCTCCCCATCTAGCCCATGGAGGCAGGGTATGAGCCATATGCTGAAATAAATCTGTTCCCGTAATTAGGCTTTCTGATGCCTTAACATGCTTGTCTTAATATCCCCGATATATTGACTTATTTTGAAAATACCACTGAGCGATAGGGCAGCATGCTTGTCCCGATGTTTGCCCGTACAGGACAGAGAAGACAGCCAAATGACAAATCCTCAGTTGCAAACTTGTTACAACTGCACTGATTTTAGTGAGGTTGCGATGATGCATTATGGCAGTTTCTATCAGCAGAATGACTTGTCTAAGCCCAGACCAAAAGTCAGCAGCAGAAATGGGAGCAGAATTAAAGGGATCCACAGAAACATCATGGACTGAGTGACTGGAGTGTTTCCATCCTTCCAATTCACCTTTCCTCTCTGTCCACAGAAGTGTAGAGGTAGCTTCAGCTTCACTACTCGTTAATCTCTTTGTACTGTGAAAATGCAACTGCTTGTTTATTTATTTTTATAGTCATTTATAATGAGATATAAAATACCCTACATCTTGTATTGCAGGCACTTTCAGTATTATTTTTAAAAAGAACAAAGATAAAACAATAGTATGCTTGCAGAAATATTTCTTCTTTAACACGTCTGCTGGGTGTGTTCTAGCCAGTACAGCTTCTTCGCCATGTGCAGTCATCTCTCCTGCAAAAATGGACTTTCAATTGAACATGCAAAAAGATGAGCCACTAACCTTGCTACGACGGGCAAACCCCCTCCTTTACTTTATCTAGCAAAGGAGTTACGGTGAAGAAGAGCTTGACTTGCCCTCACTCCTCCATGGGAAAGTAGGAGAATCTAGGCAATCTGCTTAGTTTTATTACAGTGTTCAACGTTTGGCAGGACAGGGAACCTGGTTTGTTCCCATGTCGCAGGCTAGGGACTATGTTCTTCTACTTCATCCACCCTCCACTTTCCAATAAGCAGGAAAGAGAGACCAGAATGAGGAGAAAGCTGGCTTCACTGGAGCCAGCGAGCTGTTTCAGTTATAAGGATAGAATTGAATCAATACCACTTTTACTAAAAGAGAATGAAACTCTCCTTTCCCTGTACTTCCATTACTTTGACAGTGGTTTGGAACGGATCAATATCTTCCCTCCAGCTTCCTTGCCTGAAACTTTTGCTGCTGGGCAGCTTCCTTCCAAAGCTTTTGTTCTGTTACTCAGCTGGAAGGGGAGGAGAGGAGGGTGATCAGAACTGAAGCGAAGGACCAAAGCGGTGAAGTAGCAACACCAGGCTTAGACAGGAACTAGGAGGGGAGAGACTGGCAAAATGAAGGATACGCTTTGCATTCGTGTGTCCAGAATACCTGTCAAGTGGTAGCTATATGGAGACATTATGTAAATATGTGCTAGCAATTTTGTAAACATCAGGGGACTTGCATAAATCAAAGTCTTTAAAAGGACAAACTTTGTGCCTTTTCCTTCATCATGCACTGATTATGAAGTATAACACTTGCTACAGAAGTGTTTTTCTTTTGCTTGTGAATACAATCAACCGGTGTTGCAACCTGTTCTAGACCCTGCTATTCCTCCCCTTTTCCTTCCACTAATTTCTAACAGTTTCCAGAACTTGCTATTATCTTTTAAATGCTTATTCAGATGTAAATTTCACATCTGATATATGAATGTCCCACGAACTCAAAATCTTTTGGCTAGTAGGACCCACTGGTCCCTCCATGTCTTTCAACTCAATAGGCCGTCAAAGCTATGTAGGAATATTTGACCCTTAGTTTCTCTTACCATGATGCAAAGCGGAGAGCAGTTCACTTACGGTTATCAGTAAACATATTTGGCTGTAAAGTCAGCCTTGAGAGTAAAAAGAGTAATTTGCTGCTTTGGCTAGAATTTGAAAATTGAAGAAGGGGGGTATTTTCTTTAAACAGAGGTAGTTTTCTGTCTTAGGATATATCTGCTCTGTGCAGGTACAGAAAGACCTTTTTTTTCTTTCTAACCTAATTTGGATGGGCAGAAGCCACCTCCAGTCCAGAAGTCATGTTTGTGCGTTTGAGTTGAATTGTTCTGTCACAGTAATGTGCTAAAACATAGCCTCATTTGTAGCTCAGATACTTAAAAGCACAGAGAGGATAAGGTTAGCTCTGTCTGCACCCGTCTGTGTTAACATGTTGTTAGGTACCCTTACGGCTTAGCAAAACCAGTAACGTTTAAAATACTGTCTCAAGGGCAGAGTGAGTCTCCCCCTCAGAAAACGAATGATATGAGGAAAGACATATTGCTTACAAATTCTCTGTTGCTTTGTACTTTTCTAAGGAAAATGAACCCCCAAAAGCAAGGGAGTTTTTCTCCTTGTCTACATCTGGCTGATAAGAATTTTCTGAATTTGGATGTCCTACCCATGCACTGATGGCTGTGCTACAAGTCCAGCTTCCAGCAGACTCTCCTGTGGTGCTCCTTCTCCTGTATCACCTCTCTCAGCCAAGTGGGATGCAACGTAGCGTAACTCTACAATAAACAGAAAGATAAGGAATATACCACACAGCAGTACATGTCCCCTTGCCTTTTCTCAGCAGCTGCTTATAACACCTGATTAGGATCTGCTATAAGTAAGCTGTTCAGTTTTCACATGGTGAAATGTCCACTTCCTACTTGTCTTTTTTTTCTTCTCCGGAAGCACTTGTAGGATTGAGGGAACTTTCTTCTGAATAAGCCAGTATCACCTGCCTCAAAAGATTCTGTTCGTGGATGCTGATAACCCAGTGCCAGTTCATGGCATTAAGGTACCTAGTACTGTTAGGTTTCCTATGATCATCAGTGAATCTTTCATACCAGAAATTACAACCCATAATTCCTTCAGCATCAAATATATTAGCACCTGTGCACATAGACTGATTATTTGCTGAATATGGCTAGATGAAATGTTTTAAGGTTCAAACATCACCTTTCCAGAAACGTAATTCTTCCCCTTAGAGGTGAATTATCTTTTTTCTTTGGGTGTTTCCCCAATTCTCTTTCCAGAATCTCTATCAAGATTTGCACTCAAGGTCACTGGAGGGAAGTCAATCTATAGATTGCACAACAGAGAACAGTTACTTCAGACAAAATGTAAAACTGCAATCAAGTTGCTGCTTTAAATCTAATCTCAAATTGATGTAAAAATTGAGGTGTGGATTTCAATATGCTCATATTTATAAGCACTTGTCTTCTTGGACAGGTATGTTTCTGTATCTTTATGTTGGGTGCAAGACAGGCTGAAACTTACTGAAACTTGTAACCATCTGTTACATCTAGCTCAGGGTTGTTGAAGATGTTCTATTTACTCTTCATCTTCCCTCAAAAACTAGGCTCTTCCAGGCTTAGGAGCGTGATTTTGTTTCGGAAGCACCATCTTTACTAACTTTGTTACGGAAGAAGACTGCAATCTTAACACAGTTGTATTGAAACAGAAGATTTTGTTTTGCTTTGCTTTTACTTTAGTGGCTTTCCTATCTGGACCTAAAGATAAGTTGCACAAATGACATACAAGTGTAAAGTAATGATGTGCTCAATAAAGAAAAGCAAAAGTCATTCTTTCATGTCAAAATCGGGGAAATCATGCATCAGCCTAAACATTTGCTTTTACCAAACTGTGAATTAAATGGGACAATTTACTTCAGAGTTTTAAGGAAGGCCTTATTGATTGAGATCTTTTCATCAGCTATTTCCTATGGACTTCTCCAGACATTTTTTAACATCCAGAACATCTGAACCACAGAGGAATAGGTAATTTTAGATCCAAACAGGTCTGAATTCAAGGTTTAGTACTAACTATGTGAAAAGTGGAGAGAAATACTTAAGAAATTTAAAAATACTGTAAGAAACCAGGAAGACTTCTGTAAGGACGACTTACGTGCTGTCTCTTCACCTGAGAGTTCACAGAAGGATCAGGCATTACGAATTTTCTGGACTGCTTAGACAGAAAGATTCTTTTTAGTATGCACTCACCCACTGTGCTAAAACTTCACTCTCTGGCTCAGGATCACACAGTATATTTGCATCCTGACTTGAGGAGGCCTCCTTTTGGCCACGCTGCTCTGCAAAAACCCTTCCCTTCAATCACTGGATCCTCCACTTGGACTTTTATCTTCCCAGTCTTGATTATTTTTTTTTTTCAAGAAAATATTCTTAGTGATAGTCATTTTAGCCTGAGGGATTGACTGTTTGCAAGCAGGTAGGGCAGCTTCTCCTTCTATTCATCTTTGCAAAGATATAGTTACTTTTGAGCATCATTTGAAGTTTCTTCAAGAGTTGCTGAGTATTCATCTTAAGCAGATCATTCATGCAAAGATACCTGGGTTTTTACTTTTGCCTCCATGCTAGATCAGATGGCCCTTTCTCAGGACCATTTTACTGTCGTCGTTCAAGTACATTATGAATACCTGTGTTGAGTGCAAACACATTTGAAAAGCAGCTGGAGTAAAATATATTTGAATTAGCACTCAGGGAAGAAAAACAGAGCACTAGGTTTTACCAGGATGTACTACATGTATGAACTGTGACCAGCCCTCCATCTGACTGTTACAGAATACTAAAATAAATGGATTCCTTATCAACAAAGGAAATCACAAGATAAAGGAAAGATCACAGAGAAAATAGTTAGTACTCAATCATTGCTGGCCAAAATTATGTATCTTTTGAAAGGGAAGGAGGTGTTTTCTCCCAGAAGATAGAGACTAACACCCAAAATAAGGTAGGTAACATATTTGATACTTGTAGCAAAGCCTGCATCTAACCCGTGTGCATCCCAGAACATGAATACCAGGAGCTTCCTACAGAATGCCCTGCTTAGGTGTTCTCTCTCTGCACTCTGCCACTGCTTCAGGCTCAGGCTGCTTTTAAAGTGTAGTTCCACATAAAATACTTCGTTTTAAGATGCTAGAGATTTGGAATGACAAAGTATGCTTCTGAAAAATAACTGCGCTCAGTCAGCTGAGTATAGGTGAGGAGAGAAAAGCATTGCCTAATCACTGATATACTCTAGGGCTGAGAATCTGGAAGGCTTTACTGTTAGAATATGATATTTCAAAGGACATAAATAATCATTGCCTAAAGTGACATTATAGAACAAGATTAAATATGCACAATGATGGCATAAACCCATCCATACTGGTGCACTAATGTAGAAATAACGTAGTCACCTTTTGACTTCTTAAATTACTTGTTCCGTGTTTGACATAGTTTTTGAACAGTTTTTTGACCTTTGATATTAATGAGACATGGGAAATATGCAGTGTAGGGATTTATGTATTTGATTACAGGCAGACATATATGAAACATCAAGATTTACAAAGCAGTTGAATCTGTTCCATGTAATGTGAAAATAATCACATAATTTAAAGATATTATGCTATAATTTCATTGTCTAGTGTGCATTTTAACTCATAATAAAAATTCTTATGTAATTACCTTTGGGAAAAAATTGTAAAAGCAGCTATAAAGCTGGTTTTGCAGTCTCATCTGGACACTTATTGCTGTGTAACTGCTTCATGTTACTGTAGCAGTATAAAGAAGCACAAACCAGACTGTTCCATTTATAGAAATATAATATGCCCTTCTGAAGTCTGTAGTCTATGAACTTTTAGAAATAGCCTAACAGTAGATTGAGTGCATGTGTGTATGCATGTATGTACATTTGCTTAAGACAGAGAAATAATCAAAAATTAAGAGTTTGCATACCAAATTTTAACACAAAGTAACTTTTAATGGCTATGGTATCCCAAGGGGACAACTGTATAACAGAAAGTCTGACATAGGTGCAAGTAGGTATTTTTTAATGTTTAAAAAAAAAACAAACGTCATTCCTGATCAATTCATTATTTGTCTGTGAAATATGTTATTGCTGAATAGTCTGTATTTCCATCTTAAAATGACAGGCTGTTGTGCAGTTTGATTATTTTATATTTGCTTGTAAGTTGATGGATGGATTCCAAATGTGCATTTGCCTAATTTTTGGTTATGTATATGGATGAACAGACCTTGAATATTTCTGATAGATATCTGCCCATATTTTGGGTACATTTTCAGCCTTCCACTAATCACTTAAGAAGGAATGGGTTATGTTATTATGAGTTAAACCAAGTAATTGTTCAGACAACAGGGCTTTTGAAAGTTAGAAGGA
This sequence comes from Sagittarius serpentarius, assembly GCA_034782735.1. Taxonomy (NCBI): domain Eukaryota; kingdom Metazoa; phylum Chordata; class Aves; order Accipitriformes; family Sagittariidae; genus Sagittarius; species Sagittarius serpentarius. The sequence goes on from JAVKLA010000053.1 coordinate 28,992,875, forward strand.
GGGATATTGATCAAAGTTCACTCAGTGAGTCAAACCAAAATGAAATGCAACAGTGCAGTGACTGTTTCATGATACTCCCAAAGGTGGTTTGTTCCTTGAAAGTAAAACTGCTGGGTTTGGAGTGGGAGAGTGAATTAGATGAATTAGAGGAGAGAAGAGATGCTTGAGAAGCAAGGGGGAAAAAAAAAGTCTGGTTTGCCTAGTGATCTATCACCAAACGAATAAGTAGCGAGTTAAAGATGCCTAAAAAAAAATTTAAAATAAAATAGAATAATTAGGAAAGTAAATAGAAAGGCTCATGAGTTTCAGTGAATTAGATTTTTATGTCATGTGTCAATCATATTATATTTGAGTGTGTACTTCTGTGTAAGGAGAGGAAATGTAGCATTCCATGCTCAGAAAGAATTATATTTGGGGAAACGGGAACACCTTACTAAGTTGTGATTCTCCAGATACCCACAGTGACAGAAGCACTGGTTTCAGCCTAGCTGTATCTGAAAAATGAAGCCATAATATTTAACTTACATACTAGCAGTTTGATCTGTATCCTTCTTACACAGGAAATTCTTTAGATTCCTTTGTTTCTCAGTAAAAGATGGAGTTCTAGATTCTACACGTCATCATGAAATTTGAGCTAAGGCAAACTGGGTAGGTCAGCATTTGTCTTGAAAAGTTATATTTATGAAGCAATAATCTGAATTCCTCCCTCTGAGATGGCAACAGAAGAATACTTCACTGGATGTGAAATACCACTCCTGGTGAAAGGTATCACTTTCAACAAGCAGTAGAGCAGTGGTATTATTTACATTGAAATACTTAACTGCTACTTAGTTTTTGCAAAAATATGTGTGATTTTTATCCTTAGACTAGTGGCTAATCTGCATTCAGCCTCTCCTTATATTTCTTCTGTAGTTTGAGTTGTTTATAAGGTGCTTCATTATTTCTCTGTCAGACGGGTGCCAATTATCAGCAACTTTAATTACATAATTAAAAGAATCACAATTAAATAATAAGAAGCCTGGCTTGGCATTCAGGAACCCTCATTATGATTCCTTTCCTTTGTGACCTTAGGAAATCTAGAAAATGGTGAAAATTGTACTAGTTAACTCACTGGCTGTTGCGAGAGTAAATAGATTAAAAGTTGCATCAGATGCTAAAGTAGTGAGGCCGTATGAGTGTTGAGAGACACACTTGGATAGATCTCTTTTAATCTCACTGTCAAAACTAGGAGCCCAAGTTTGAAACTTGATCATGGTGAGCAATAGAGTTATATATAGCTTCAACCTGTTGAGGCGTTTTAAACAAAAAAGGCACTCTGAATCCAACCAGAAATGTGTTGGCATCCGTCAATATCCAAGACTTTATTTTTACTACAAATAGTATATACTTTCTTGTTGAGAAAGCATGTAGTCTCATCTCAGATTCCAATAAAAGCTGTTGTAAAAAAAATTACAGTAGGATTTTTACTGCAGCATAGCAAGTATCTTATATGGTACTACTATGTACTTTCTTCAGTTATAAATACTTCATATTACCTATTCTTCTTAAGACAAACCTTGCTGTTTCTTCTTTTTTTATTATGAGCAATATAATTTATTTGAACTCATGTATATATGTATAGAGAGGAATACACTCCTTTATGAGATATATAGCACATAGAATACATATATACACATATGCAATGAAATATATATGGAAAATAGTTTAGATTTCAATTCATGGTATACTAAGTGCAAGTAGATGGATTTACAGTATTTCACAGACTGCAATTTAAAAAAAATTCTTTGCTGATTTGTATTTCCTTTGAAATATTTCAAAATACAGGCCTTATTTCTCAACCTCTTACATGAATAACTTTTTAATACAAGATATTTGTAATATGAATGCACTTTTAATTTCAGCACAAGATGCTATTTTGTTATTAAAATGTGGAGCTTCTCTATGGGATTCTGTTTTCTCAAACGTAAGAAATATAATTTATTTTAAACTTGTAAAAATTATTTATAATAACTCAAAGGAAATTTTTTATAGTTTAACACTGCAGATAGACTCTTCCTTGTTATATTTTAATAATGATGCACTGCAAGGAATCTTTCTTTGTTATATTTCAACAATAAGTAATATGATTTACATTGCTGAAAAAAAAATTGTTTCCAGTTCTTTCTCCCTCTGGGCCATTTTTCATCCTCATTACTGAAGTCACTAAATGGAGCCCAATCAATTAACTCCCAATAATTATTTTGGGATTGGATTCGGCCCCTGATCCTCAGGTATATCAGAAAACTAACTTCTCTGCTTTGCTTTCTCAGATGAACAAGTCTAATGTGTTGTACTATATATAGAGGTTATACTATATAACAGAGGTTTTACGTGTCCATTCACTTTATTCTCTCAGCAGAATATTGTACATAAAATAGCACATACTGAATATAGCAATCAACACAAAAGTATAGGCTGTTTTTATAAAAGTAGAGAACCTCGAAGTAATACCAATAAATGGATGTTTCACTGTGTACTCATATATTACCATGAATTTGTGCTTCTAGCTTTTTTCCAAATGGAGATGAAATTGCTGAAAATAATGTTATTAAAAGCTTTTATTCAGATCTCTGTTATCTGTGCCAGGTTAAACATATCTCATGGATGAATGCTTGAATAGAAGCATCTGAAAAGTCATAATTAAGTAAAATCCTTAGTAACAAATTCTTGCTTTTATGAATTTTAATAAATTGTGCAATTTTGTATTATTTGTATAACCAGAGACAGTAGTCGCATCCATTCTATTGGTTATTTTGTAAAAAATAAGAGAGTTTCTGCCCAAAGGCTTTACAGTTCAAGGACTGTTTCTGTTTGTACTGCTTCAGAAGCAGCCAGAGAGAAGGCTGGTGACTCAGGGAGCAGCAACCTCAATTCTACTTCTCTGCTGCTGAGAAGGAACAAGTAGCAGCAGGTCAATATTTATGGCAGCTCACCTTTTCTTCACTCTGCGTGGCATCCTAATCAGGGACATCCGATGGGAGAGAGTGGAGGTTCAATGCAATGCTTACATGAATAGAAAGCAGGACAGAGTGGGTCCCCAACTCTCCTCCAGAGTTGAGGCGGTGGCGAGCGACCTAACATACGCGTGCAACAACATGCAAAGGCAAGCGGAGATTTTGTGTGTGCTATATACATAGGTCACAGCCAGGCCCGGAGGCATTGCAATGGAAGCACCTTTTGATGCAGTGTTTAAGGAGGACTTGGAACTATCATGGGTTAATTCATTAAATTCTTTGGCCACAAAAAGCCCTGGCAACACTCCAGGCTTGGGGAGGAGTTGCTGGAAAGCTGCTCAGCAGAGAGGGACCTGGGGCTGTTGATTGACAGCTGGCTGAACATGAGCCAGCAGTGTGCCCAGGTGGCCAAGAAGGCCAACGGCATCCTGGCCTGCATCAGGAACAGTGTAGCCAGTAGGACCAGGGAAGTGATTTTATCCCTGTACTCAGCACTGGTGAGGCCGCATCTTGAGCACTGTGTTCAGTTTTGGGCCCCTCACTGCAAGGAGGACATTGAGGTGCTGGAGCGTGTCCAGAGAAGGGCAACGAGGCTGGTGAGGGGTCTGGAGCACAAGTCTTA
>JAVKLA010000053.1:28999698-29013113 GCA_034782735.1 Sagittarius serpentarius
ACCAAAGTGATTCTCCTTCAAAATCATTATAAGTATATGATAAGATACTGGATTATGAAGATATGAAGGTGAGGTATGCAGTGGAAGTGTAATAGGCTTAAAGGAGGAAAGCAGCACTCAGTAAGTGCGTGTACATCAAAGACATCACGTGACAGTGCCATGGTTTATGACCATACTTCGACATCTATTCAAAATGCAGAAGTTGAGTCAAAACGATCTGAAGATTGCTTACAGAACCCTTTAATGGTGATTTATTTTGTTGTCGCACATTGTAATAAAAAATAACAAAATCTTCCTGGAGCAAGAATGATCTAAGTAATGTAAATATTAGCCACCACGACAATATTTGTCCACAATTCCTGAAACACCACTAGGGACTCTAATTAAAAAGTATCACATAAAAAGGAGAAAAGAAACTGACTAATTATTAATCTCCAGAACTAAGCTGATTTAATTAATTGAAGAATAAAGGTCATTGTCAAAGCTAACTGAAAAGGTGCAACTTCTGTCAGTATTTTTCAGATGAGACGTTTCTGTTTTCTCTAAGCATGGGGTACTGCAGAGTGCTGCTGCCTCACCTTCCTGTAGCTATTCACTGGCTGGATCTACAAGGCATCTTTGTTCCCATTTAAAGCTATATCTCACCACACTTTAAGCTTCAGTCTAATACTGGCTCCATATGACAAACAGCCAACCGGGCCACTGACCAGTGAGCTGGGGGTACAGCAGCTCCCAGGAGGTGTGCAGGATATGTTGCTCTGGAGACAGATAACCTCTTTGCTCCCCTTTTCCTATATGCATTTAAAATACATGCAACACCATGCAGCACTGCAGCACCAAAACAAATTTCAGGCAGCACAAACTGTTAGGAATAATATTTTCAGTGTAATCAAAATGAACTTTAGGTTAAAAAGCCTATCGCTTATTATTCCTTTTGCAACATTAGTTTAAATTGGGTTAATACACACTGAGGCATTTTACCTCATGTCACATTCAAATGAAGGCAGTGAACCATATGCTGGTTATTTTTCTGAACAGCTATTTCATGTAAAAGCTAATTTTAACAAGAAAACACAGTTGTGATAGTTCACAGTATACATTCATAATGTATAGCTACTTGGGGCCTGTCCTGCATTTTCTGCCAATTCCCATTTCCCCGTGAAGACCCTTAATGATAATTTTCATTGTTGAAGTCACCAGGAGTTTAGAATACATAAGAAATGAGTCCTTCTTATTGTTATCAGCAAAACAATACTCTTCAGATAATATGAATAAATGACTGTTTTTCAAAGAGTATAAAGGTCAGCTTCTGCCTGTCTGTTTTTCACAGAGTGAAATTGTCCACTTGCTACTGTTAGTTTAATAAGACCTATTAATAATGAAGAACTTTTTTGTGAGGAGAAAAAAAATGAAGTATCAAAGGCTTTTCAGTCTCCTTTTCAGATGATGCACAAATTTATCCATTCACAAAATTGCATTCTGAAAATGAGACATTTATTGCTGTAAAATATTAATTGCCTTTTGGTTTTGATCTTGTTTTTGATTTTTTTGGTTTTTGTTTTTTTACTAGCGGATACGTAGTAACTGAGAGACTTCTTTGGTTTTAGCCAATCCCTTAGGCAAACTGCTGTGTCACAGTGGCCGACTGTTGTTGTAGCTGTGAAGAAATCTACCTGTCTGGGCAACTCATTTGTAGTAAAATCACCCCTCGGCTTCTGCTGCTACCTTTAATCGTTCCCTGGTCACAGGCCAGCAGAGAAAAATAGCTCAGCAAAGGTAATTGGTTTTGCTAGACTCCGCCAGCTGGAACACGGAGGCTGCCACCCAGACTTCCAGCCGTGCAGAGTATGGGCCACCGAGCACCGCAGTCCAGGAGCAACAGCTGTCACCTCCCCTTGACGGGGACAAGACTGAACAACACCCTGACCCTACCTCACCGTAGTGGAAGTTGGCAGCGAGGAAATAGGCTCTAGTCCTGTGGCAGGAGTCAGTGGCAGGCCGTCAGGGCTGAGCCACCTGGGGACGGCACGGCTCTGCCTGACCCTCCGTGGGACGGGACGCTCCCTTCCGCAGTTAGGAAGAGGCACCTCCGTTCCCAGGGGAGGGCTGGCCTGGAGAGCTGCCTTGTATGTGTCCTGGAAGCAGACAGCCGGTCTGGTGAATAATTGAATCCTGCTCCCTGCCTCTCTGTGGAAGACATTACTCATTTTTCCATCAGCCTTGGTTACAAATTCGAACTGTTTCAGCTGACGTGACTCCCGTTGTCCAGCTAGCTCTTTTAATCATTTTCCATTCCCCTGTCAGTCGTCTCCAATAAAGCAAACAGAATTTGTGCTTTTACAATTCCTTCTCCATCATCCTCCTAAAATGCAGATTAACATTAATATTTTCACACTTGCCTTCATATTTTTAAAAACCAGGCCTAAAGGTGGAAAGCAGGTGTCAAGTGCCACTGAACGCAGCGTTGCAAGACAGTGTAAAAGAGTTCCCATTTCAGACCACTGGAGAGCTAAACCTTAATATAGTGTGAAATATGTGTAGAGGCAAAAATTGCTAGCAACATCTCGTAAAGACTTCCAGAATCATTTTGGATCTCTTATGCTTTTACAGATTTCAGAAGAGTAAATTCTTGCTGTGCTGATTCCTCTACAGTGGTCCCCCCAAAATAGATATTTGTCATAGTTGACTAATGTTTTGTATAAATTAATTGGTTATTTCATGTAGCAAAATTATATTCCATGAAGCTTAATACATAAGGAAAGTAAAGTGAAGTGCTTCTCCTCTTCAGCAGCATCAGTCATTTCTGAAGGAATTTGCTTATAGTTTCTGCATGACACAGCACATTTTCTATCAGGCTAGTTGGAGAAGGCTCCAAAAATATCTGCATGTTGTAACTCTTAACTATTGATTTGTGTTCCCTGGGTTTGCTGACTATACTTCTTCATCTGTGCATTCAGTCTGTAGTATTTCAAATGCTAAGCAAAAATTACTCTGCTGTTATATTTACTGCCCTGCTGCTAAATGCCCAGCCATCTTTATGGTTTTGTTCTACCAAAGTAAGCCATGAGATTAACCAGTGTTAGTAATTTAGTACACCAAAACCTCCACAGAAACCACTTGTCCCTGGAGCAGTGGAATTCTTCCAGCCAAACGAATGATCATTTGGGATGCTAAGCTTTCTCCTGACATTCTCAGTTTTATGGGTCAAAACCCTTGAAAGGCCACGAAACTCAAGCTCTTCAATGAAAAATGCACGTTTTTGTCTTTACATATCTTGTTGGGATCTTCCCGCAATATCTACAAAATCATGTAAAGAGTAAGCCAGACATGGGATCATTTTTCCTTATTTTTCCTTATTGGGGGGAAAAATCCACGCCCCTTCTTTAAAAAATTCGTTTCAAAACACGTCTTTCCTTAAAAAAAAAAAATATTTTTTTTCAATGTAAATAACTCCCTATTTATAAAAGAACTTGCAATGGATAATCACTTGGGCAGGGTTTGGAAGGGGAACTATTTTCAGTTTTATTTTTCATGCACTTGTAAATTCTTTCATGTTAATTTTTTTCCTTAGTGCTTCTGCATAGATTTTGGTTTGACAGGTATACTCTAAGTAAGCTCATTCTTTTAAGTTCTCAAACTTAGATCCACATTTTAAACGTTAATATGTGTTTCTTTTACTGTGGCTGAAAAATGAAAAAAAAAAACCAAAAAGAAAAATGTGAACTTTTTTCTGTGAAGGAAGGTGTTCTACATGGGATATAGCACTCACAGGGAAGCAGTGTTCTGTCAGCTGGTCTGTTATTCAGACTTGTCTCTGTTGAGGATTTTTAATAGCCTGAAAATATAGATATGTGGTGAAAAATGAGGTTTGGCTCTCCAACAAATTTAATCCGCACCAAATTTTCACTGTTTGAGTAGAATATGAAATATTAGATTGCTCTTAAATCCTGTGTAATATTTCCTGATACAAAGAATAAGAAACCTAACTCAGAAAAAAGTAAGATTTAATTTAAAATTGATTCTTTATTTATTACTTATGTACTTTTCACTGTTTACACTGGACTGGGAACTGCAGAAGTCTGTGTAGTTTAGTTCCCATTTTGTTCAGTCCATCTGGAATCAGAAAGTTAGTACAACCTCACAATATAGCCTATTTGTGTTAAAGGACTTGAAAAAGTTTTTTTTTCATAGTCAAATCTTTTCCTCTTTCAACGGAGATACAGATAAGCATAGACACAAAAAACCTGGCTTAATATATAATGACTCAAATACTTGAATAATTGGTATAATCAGGACATAAAGTCAATTTTCACAGGATTTCTTTTCAGTTCACAGGCCAGAAGTGCTCTGGAGCTGGAATCTAATTTAGATCCTATTTTAAAAAATCTATTTCTAAGCTTTCCTGCAGAGTTTCTATTTAACATTTTTTAATTCAGGTTCTTTCCACTTTTGATTAGGTTTTCCAGTGTTTTCGTACTGTCTTCTAACTTCAGATTCTCAAACTACTACTTCAACGAGTCCAGCTCTTGTCCCTGGAGCATTTAATTTGGGATAACCCTTCCTTCATGTTACCTAGATTTTATTCTCTACTTTCAGTTCAAGTTACCTGTGTGCAGCCTACTGCTGAGAAAATACTGTGCATCCTTGGCTTCCTTGCATTCTAAACCTTTGAACAAAAGGAATTTACCAATAAAATTGTGACAATTTCTACTGTGTTTTTGTGAACGACAGTTTCAAAGAATTACAATCATGGCCAAATTCTAGTAGATTTTAAAGGGGAGTCCAAAGGTCTGTTCAAGTAATGGGCAACTACCTGCTAAATTTCAGGTCCCAATTTCAAAGCTGACGTAGCGTGACAAAGGTCTTCAGGGACATTTTAAATCAGGATAACAAAGTGTATTTTCCTAGCAACAGGAATAACAGCAATGCTTCTCCACAGGGCAGGGGAAATGATGGGAAATCTCAGTTCAGACACCTTTGGATTTGTAAAATTAGACTCATAACTGAAAACAGGATATCAGAATGGGAATAATAACAACTGGTAGCCTTGTCATACATGAATGTGCAAGTTAACTAGTCTGCTTTTATGTATAACACAACTAACTTGTGTACACAGGGGTATTATCAGAAAAATTACTTCTTTCCCTTTCTTACCCATCTCCTACCCTTCCTATGGAAGAGGCCTCATGTAGTACTTGGACAGTTATCTACTCTTTGTCACAGCACCATTTGCAAACCCCCCAATGTACTACAGCCCAAAGGAAATGATTAAGTATGCTGCATGGAAAGCACATATAAATGTGTTTTTCAAGGTTATCTAAGAGTTTGTTGAGCTGTAACCCTTTTCATTTATTTGATACTTTATTTTTTATTAGGAAACTGCACAATCTTCTACTGTAAGGTCATGTTGGACTTTTTGCTCATTTGAAAAATGAATAATTAAAGTTGCTGTCCAAAGCACAAATATCCAGCTTCATTTAAGTACTGATGGAGATGGAGATACTGGTAACGGGACAGATATAACTAAATTTTCTAATGTATTTGTAAGTGTTGCTCATTGAAAAAATTATTCAAGAAAATTTACAATATTGTGATGATTATATGTGGTGCAACATTGACCATCTCCATAAATAACAGAGATAATGGAATATATTGTACAAGCTATTTTATACAAACACTTGTAACACAGCAACAAACTGGAAAGTAATATATTTTACGACTTCCTCTTTGAGAAAGACCAGAAAAAATGGGTTGATTTAGCAAGAAGCAAACTTTTTCCTCGGAATCAATCCCTGTTTTTTTAAGCTAAATGGTGAAAATGCTGTACAAAGTGCTGAAAGTAAAAGGGATATTAACTATTCTTCTGAAGCAGTCTACAACTACATTTTTCAGGCTTGGAGGTTACTTTAGCTACAGCTGCCAAGGTAGAAGTTATCTTGACTGTCAGGCTTTCAGTTCTTTTCCAAAAAGATTTTATCAGTAATATTTGTCAGTGAGCCAGAGAAAGCTCATCTGTTTGAGGGAGAAATCAGTTACCTTCACTCATGGTCAACTAAAATATGGAATTTGCCTGCAGCCGAAGGTCCAAACTTAATTTTCTGAAAGCTTGTTATCAAGCTTTATAGTATGAGGCCATAATAACTTCTTGTATTTAGATCCCTTATGGTAAACAAGTAGGTGTTCACTGCTGTCCAGCTTTTCAATGACAGTAAATTCTAACTTTTCTGCTCATGAGGTTCCTGCTTTTAGTGAAAAATTGGTACCTTAGTTATTTCTAAATATATTTCCATACGTTACAGGAATCAGTCTAAATAAGCATTATCACCATGACTAGGGTTTATGTTAACCTCTCAGCTTTGTGAGCTTGGTCTGTTTTGTAAATGCCTTTTACAGTTTCAATGACTGGTGTTAAACATTGAGAAAATGTTGGAAAGAGAGTGATGTAGAGAGATATATTGCCTTATTTTCCAGTTTCATTCTTCCTATCTACCTAAAAAAAGTTGATCAAGGAGAAAGGCTGGATGTCAGACTGACATTTTCAGTTGAGACCACAGTAAAGCAAACAACGTTTATAAAAATATTGTGCTTGAACTTTTACTTCAAAATAAGACTGTAGCATTGTCTGTCCTCAAAACTGGTAACATAGGCTTTCCCATGGCACAAGTGTTGATAATAACATGCCTCAAATGTGACTTAAACCCTTTGTAGGGGCTTGAAACTCTTCAGCTGACCCTTATCATTCTAAAGAGTTTACTTTCAAAGAATTTGCTGCTGCAGGGTGCTAACCACATTTCTTCTCTCCAGGAAAACAATTAAAGAAATACGTAAATTAAAAGGCAGTTATTTCTGTTGAAGTCTGTACAGTTAAAAATCAGTTGAATGAACTGTGCTTAAACTTAGACAAAAGTTAAAAAAAAAAAAGTTAGAATAGCATCACAGTAATTAGAGCTTTGCAGGGTCAAATATATAGTTAGTCATTAGACCTAATTAATGGTGTTGTCTTGGGTTTGCCTTGAAAGCTATTTTAGTGATAAAGATGACAGATATAAAGTGAACACCAGTGAAAATCAAGAACTCTGAGACTACTTGTCATTTGCATGTGGTGTCACTGTATTACGGCACAAAAAATTAGGGAGGATTGCAAGACACATTGATTATAAAAAACTCTTATTTAAACTAGGTCTGACGTTGCTTCCAGTGTACCCAGAAATGTGCATTAGTCATCATTATAAAATCAACCTTTCCCAACAATTACCACAGAGTGATACATGGATACTGCAGTTGTTTCACAGATGCCCAAAAGCCTTTGCTCTGCAAACCATACATTCTGTTGCTGAGCTGAAAAACATAAATAAATCCTGCAGACCTCTGAGCACTTGGCTGTGCTAGAGATGAGGTAGTGGCTGGATTGCCATGGAAATTTATGAGTCTCCAACAAACCATGCTAAAAATGTACTATATTAATATGCGGAGTCAGAGTCGCTCTGCCACAGTAAAAATGAAATTAGGCAATGGTATTATTGTGGGTTAGTATTGTGCTGTTGCTGGTACAGAAATGGTGTCTAACTTATAGATGATTCCTCCTATTAGAGAATATAATAAAATATTCAGGCCCTGTACATCTGTGTGGCTCAAGAGAAGAGGAAGAAGTGCTTCCAGAATAGCTCCTGGGTGTTTTGTGAGCCACTCTGATAGCCTAGGAAGTGCTTAGAAGGAAGTATTATCACCTGTGGAAAAGGCATGAGCAATTACTAGGTGTTTCTGAAGCACTATTGTGTCATGAGTTCTGAAGATTTTCTTTTACTGTACTTTTTTCTGCTTCTAAACTTTCCTTTTCAGTGCAACCAATTGTTACTTGTGGAAGGTTCATAGAAATCCCTCACCACAAAAATTACTTGCAGCATTTGGTTGTACTAAAAGGTTTAGCGCAGTGTTCATGGTTACATAAATACAGGGATAAATAAAAGAATGTGTGTAAATATATTTATTCCAGTTTAATGGAAGTTCACTGAAAATAATGGATATTTTTCATTCTACTCATCAAAAATATCACTCTGGTATTTGTGGTATTGTCACTAACACTTTTCACAACCTCAGATATTCATGCCAATGTCATATCAGTCTGTGCCAAAGGGACCTTCCGTCTAGATAAGGCTTTGCTCTGTTTCATGTTCCTGGCAGACCAAAAATCCTTTTTTCTAAAAACTTGGCTAAACACAGTTCCATCTGGTGGGACTGGGAAAAGTCATGTGCACACCATCTCTTAGTTCGCAGCAGCTGAGGACAATTGTTGGAATCTGATGCTGATAATCTCATATTTGGCAGAACCTTAAGCAGCTCTGGCACCTTTGATAACAGATTCTTCAAGGAGATGTTCTTTTTTTTTTTCCTTTAATTGCATCAGAATAGCTATAGGCAGCTTGAAGGCTTAGCTTTCCAACAATATTTCCTTTCATTGTGCAAACTGTAAATCACCCACTTTTTAACTTCTCTGTTGTCTTATTCACCTTATGAACAACTTTTTATAACCTTAAATTTACAAATCACAGATAAAAACCCCTTCATTTCATTATTAAAATGTAATAATCCAAATTAACTTGGAATTTTGTGAGGCAGGAGTGTATGAATGAAACATTTTTTTAAGGCTGAATTGTAGCTAAAAGGCAAAAAAACACCCAAAGAAAATGTAAACTTGCTGTAATTAGTCATCCCCCATGGCTTTGTATTTTTGCATCACTGTATTGGTATTTGCTTGTGCTAAAAAGGTGTCTAAGAAGAAAATATGGATATAGGAATGACAAGATCCTTTCTCAGGTTTAGAAATTCTGAAGTTTACATTCAGACCCCTGAAAGGGGTTCTCTTTCCCACAAAGGGGCTGGTGTTCTGGATAGAAAAGTAACCCTTCTGCAATGGAAGCAGAACCCCACGAAGGTCTGCTCTAAGTGCCAGGCTGGCTGGCATTTTACATACACTTAACTTTTTTATGGGAAAATCCTTCTCTGAACAACTGTTATTTCCCTAGATTCCATCCCAGACTTATCACAATCTAGTCTATCTAGTGTTTATTCCTAAGCTTGCTTTATTATTTTTTTTTTACCATTTTTCAGCAAACCATGCTAAAATTGTGTCCCATTGCTCTGGCAAATTGATTACGTATTCCAAAAACCATTACTAAAATTGTAACATATCATACATTTCCTATCCTTTACACAGGTCCTCTTCCACATGGCAATATACACTTTTAAGAACATAAAAATGTTCTTTGATATCAGCATTTAGTTAGTAGCCTTGGCCTTTTGCAATACTCTCTGTTCAGCTGCCTGTCAGAGATATCATAGTACTATATTACAAAATTTCAGATTGTTCACCATAAGGATTTGCAGGTCACATCTACTTTTCAGACTTGTTATCACTGAGCACCAATTATATATCTTCTTCTGTTTCAAAGCAAAATAACTGACAATGTAAAGTATTTTCAATATTTTGTCTAGTTCTCTGGAAAACATAGTTTCTTTAACAGTCTGTTACAGAATATTTTATTAATCTTAATATCTGTTAGGTTCAGGACTTCTTGATACTACCATACGTAAAGATGCAATAGTATGGAATTTATTATCTCTACTTGCATAGGTTGTGTCACTTTCCCTGCTGGGCTGATTTTATTGTTTATTCATATGTTTATCCGTGAATTTAAACATACCTTTGTACTAAAACATTGACATAAAGCTTCCCCTTTCCCCCTGTTCCGTAACGTGAGATGAACAATCTGCTCCCCCTTTGAACCTCTATGAATTAAAATTAAAGTTACTGGTAAAGACTTGTATGTTCCTCCATTTCTGCCTTCCCTCTTCTACCACAAACTCCAACTCTCTGTTTCCATCTAAGAATATTTTCCCAAGAATCATCTTTCAGGTCATCTCTTTTAAACTTGAAGGTGTCTGAAGTCTTCTTGACATCCCTCAATCCACTGGAAACTGTGGTCCGTGTTACTGGTCCTTCCTTTGATCTCTGGTAGTTGTGGAGGAGAGTTCTACAGATTGACAGCCTTCTCAGATATTGCTGTATTAATAAGGACTTTATCTCTGGCCACTGAGAAACCTTCAGTAGCTGTTTTTTAATTTCTTCACAAATTTCTGAACTCTTGCTTTAAATCATCTCAGTCATTTCATTTTATGTCTGTGAGCAATTTCATTTTTGTTCTGTCTTGGTCTAATAGCAATTGTCGCTTCAAATTTCCCTTCTTCATCTCATGCCAGCATCGTTGTCTACTGTCAGCTCAGCAGTATTCTAGTTTTTTGCTGGCTTTAGGTGATGGGGGGATTTTAGGGGGTTTTTGTTTGGGAATTTTTTCTGCTAGTATAGAAGTAAAGATACCTAGGGCTCATATAAATTCTAATACCCTGTTAAATTGCTGAGGATGTACACCAGGTTCCAGGGCATGGCAGGAACAAAACACAAGGCAGATTTCTAATGCCAGTTCTATACCCTCCTCCCAAGAAGAAAATTGCAAATACTGTCTCTCTTGACTTCTTTACTGAACTATGTCTGCAATTGTGTGCGCCATTTGGGACTTCATAATACATCTACCAAGTTAACTGCATTCCTCAGTAAAATGTAGTTATAGAGTTTTTCATTGCTTGTGTTTTTTCTTCTCCTTCTGTCTTTCATTCTGAGATCCTCACTGGCTTTACTGGTATTTCTAGTGACTGGCAGGTGCCTACTGACTTGATTTTCCAGTGTATTAATCTCTGCAATCCTTGCTTTAAAAAGATAAGCACAGCAGACAAATGGAGTGTGGTTTATTATTCTTGTGTGTATATAAGACACAAGAAGTTATGATTCACCCAGATCACTTTCAAACTCCATGACAATGTAAGGAATTTAACCTTCATTTCCCAGTGCTTGGGATACCAGTTCGTACTGGTCAAAGAAGCCATCAAGAATGTTCTGTATTAGTGTCATTTCTGGCATGCCTATTATGCTTATCTCCACACAAGCAGGAAGGAGATTTTTCTTTATGTCTGTTTTACGTGTTTCCATGGCTTAGGTCCTGACGTCAGAGCAGAGCAGATTCCCTGTAGTTTGTATCGTGCTTCATTTACATCTGACTGGTAAAGAGCAGAGTTACTTTTGAGTGGATGGTTTATTGAAAGAGAAGCTTTTCAGTCAATGCCTGAAGCACATTGACTCTCTGAAACATCAAAGTAGATGGTACAATAAAAGCTGGGGGAAGACCTATGTCAAGCTGGAATAGGAAGTAATGACAATGGGAAGAGAGGTTGGGAAGTTGAGCTGTGTAATTAAGCAGCATCTTATGCCTGCTGTATGAAGCTGAGATTATGGACATAGGACTATTGTGTAATGTGTTACTGTGAATCACTGGTTCTTTGGTAAATGCCCATGTGCATATTTTACTACATTATAAGTTCAAGGAAATACGAGATGGTCATCTCTTTTTTTATAGTGTAAGGATTTGAACTGAAAGCCTTCCCTAATGAGGACAGATAGGAGCACATCGCTCTTTGGCAGGTAGACATGTTTTGTATTACCGCTAATGAAAGAAATAGGGTGGGGTGCTGAACTCCAAAAATATGTGAGAACTGAACTGTAACTCTTGAGGACTTCTTTTACTAAAGAGTTCATTCATTTCTAGCGAAACCACTAAGCTAAACTGTTCATATTAGTTGCAGAAAAATTAACTCAGTGTTAGTTAAACATAATGTGGGATATGTGTAAGGGACAGTCTTTATTATCTTTTCAACAGGTTTATGTCATGTGCCTTTTCCTAACACGTATTTGAAGTATTTTTCCTAGCTAAAATGAAAAGCAGTTTAAATGAACAAATTGTCAATTATAACAGGAAAGCTACAGCTTCAAAGTCCAATTTCTGTCTAAAGAAATAGCCAAAGAGTTTTTCTTAAACTGTCAGTTCAGCTAACAAGCAAACAAAAGGCTAAAGGCTGAATATAGTGTATACATTTTTGACTGAAATGCAGCCACAGTGTACGTACAACTGTCAAAAACAGCCAGTGGAAAAAAGGTATGCAAAATTATTCAGTATAAATAAGAATAGTCACAAAAAAAGCTCAAATCCTTTGTTGTTTGCTATTTCCTTTTTCTGGTATTTCCTCGGAGCTCTATATATCCACACAGCTGTTTAAATAGTACCACTTCACATGAGTATTTTGACCCATAAAGCCCTTAGTTAAACATTTTTACAATCAGTAGATTATTTTGCCAAACCATATTTTTTGGCCAAACCATAACCCAACCCTGCAATTTAGTGAAGTTCACTGAAAAGTGCTGAAGGAATTGTGAGTGTCGCAAGGTGCTAACTGGACAATATACCCCAAGGGACCAGGACTGAAGTAGGACTTCAGTCCTGACACATTCTCACAGGGGCTTCCTTCCCTGCGTTGCACCAGAGATATGGGAAATTTTTGCCCCAGTTTCTCTCCCAAACCTCTGCAATTCACCAATGTTCATAATTAAAATGACTTTAAAATGAAGGTGCTTGTTCTAGGTCACAATAATTACCATGGTGATTTAGGGAATATGGCTATATATACTTTCTGAACTCACTTTGAGAATATGAACTCTGTACTTGTATGTGTGTCAGGCTTGAAACTCCATTTCACTCCATTTTCTACCTCCATTTTGGAGAAAAAAAAGCTAACAAAGGACAGTCAAGCTTCGATTATCCTTATTTACATTTAAGTATTTTTGAACAATTTTGAGTGTTGCCACAGGTGATCTTTGATCACCTGAGAAAGGTATTAGACAACATCTGATGAACATGCATGGAAGTTGTGAAAGACATTTTCTGATCCAGTGTTTTGTAGAGAGGGATAGTAGATGAGAGATTTTGTTAAGGGGTAAAAATTCATGTCCAAGAGGCAAGGAAGGACCCTGCGCTACTTACACAACTCTGATCCAAGTAGAAATGAAAAATTGTTAAAGTAATAGCATAAATTTCCACCTGATTTTTTTTTAATATCTATTTGATGGGATACCTGAAGTCAGGACAAAGTACATTGGAGGTTTTTACAAGTTGCACATGTTATATGTGCATTGGGTTTACGTGGCAAGGTTTTGGTAGTGGCGGGGGGGGCTACAGGGGCGGCTTCTTTAAAAGCTGCTAGAAGCTTCCCCTGTATCCAATAGAGTCAATGCCAGCCAGCTCCAAGATGGACTCACCACTGGCCAAGGCCGAGCCCAGCAGTGACAGTGGTAGCGCCTCTGCGATAACATATTTGAGAAGGAAAAATAGTTGCTGGGGCTCAGAAGCTGCAGCCAGAGAGGAGTGAGAACGTGTGGGAGAAACATCTCCGCAGACACCCAGGTCAGTGCAGAAGGAGGGGGAGGAGGTGCTCCAGGTGCCGGAGCAGAGATTCCCCTGCGGCCCGTGGGGAAG
>JAVKLA010000053.1:29013213-29088972 GCA_034782735.1 Sagittarius serpentarius
GCCCCTGAGGAGGAAGGAGCAGCAGAGACAACGTGTGATGAACTGACTGTAATCCCCATTCCCTGTCCCCCTGTGCCACTTGGGGGGAGTTGGTAGAGAAAATTGGGAGTGAAGTTGTGCCCGGGAAGAAGGGGGGTGGGAGCAAGGTATTTTGGGTTTTATTCTCGTTACTCTACTCTGATTTGATTGGAAATAAATTAAGTTCATTTTCCCCAAATCGAGTCTGTTTTGCCCGTGATGGTAATTGGTTGAGTGATCTCTCCCTGTCCTTATCTCAACCCACAAGTCTTTCATTATATTCTCTCTCTCCTGTCCAGTCAAGGAGGGGGAGCGATAGAGCGGCTTTGGTGGGCACCTGGCGTCCAGCCAGGGTCAACCCACCACAATATGCTGTGATTGTTTCTTGATCCAGAGGAGATAAATTGTAAACCAAAATGTCAGTCAAACTGATGCTCTGGAAAAGGATGGGTTTTTAATAACTGAAGCATTTGGGGGAGTTTCTGTTAGTCACAGGGCCTAGGAAGCTAGACTGTGGGAGATCATATGTCTCACAATAGGGTGCTGTTTGGGGAGCGTTATATCCTGAGACAGCATCTGGAGACCAAAAAGCAGATTTACAATTTAGCATACTTAAACTTTGAAAACTCAAGAAATGTCATCTTGGTAAGTAAGCCCAAAACAACAGCCTTAGCAGAGTTCAGCAAAGGAAGATTTACCAAAGCTGTGATGATTGCCAGCTATAAAAGTCAACCAAACAAAACAGGAACATCAAATATTCTTTTAAATCAGCTGGTATTTCAGGACATGTGTTTACAACATTAACAGTTTCTAAAGGAACTTATTGTTCACAACATGATCTCGTGGAATGTTAGGAGAAAACAAGGGCCTTCAAGCTACCCTAACAAATTCTCAAGCAGTTAGTGTAAGATTTGGTGCTAGCTAGAGGCTTTTATCCTCCAGTAAGCATAATCCTGATAGAACTTGCGCTAAAAAACAATGGAGGAATTTAGGAGAATTTCAGGAGGAATAATTGTTGCTTCCTTTCCAGAGGGAAAACTTTAGGAAAGAGTTAGAATATCTTGACTGATAAGTTATGATACTCATCTTTGCATTTTTTCATACACAAACAGCGATTATCTTCTATAATTTCCAGACTGAATGTCCTGGATTCCCTTAGCAATGTTTCCTTATACTTTCTGTAAGAAATAAGAAAAGATTTTTAGAAGCTCTCTTTTGCTGCAGTGCTACAGCATGGTTTTATGTTGAAGGTGGTGTTCAGCTCAGAGCATACTATAGCTTGCAGACCTAATGTAGTTTGCATACTGATATCCTAGGCTGTGCCTTGGCTGTTCTGGCTCAGCATATCAAATTTTGTGGTTTCTCCCAAATCAGCAAGATGAGATAAATGTGTGGTTTTCTTTTTCTTACAAGTAAAATGGAGTATAGCAAGGGCAGATGACTTCAAATAACATCACTCATCTCAGGCTATCTGGTTTTAGTCAATGTTTCCCCTTCCTTTATATCTCTAATCTTCAAGATACTTCTGGACAACACTGAGTTCTCAATCTAAACTGTTGATTTGCTGTAGTTACTTAATTACTGACATTTTAGACTTCAACCACAGTCTGTCAGTGCAGCAAGTAGCCAAAGAAAAGCAGTTGGTGAACACCAGTTCCTTTGTTAACAGTAAATTAATGATGTGTAGTTGGAAATGATTAGCAATAGCCGATGATTAGCAATTAGCAATATCTCTTTAACAGGATGGGGGAGAAAATGTGATGGAAAAACTCACTGGTGGACATAAAGACAGGGAGATCACTTACCAATTACTATTAGGGGCAAAACAGACAGAAGAAAGTAATTTAATTTATTGCCAATTAAAAATAGAGTTGGATATTGAGAAACAAAAACTAACTTGACGACTTCTTTCCTGACTCCTCCACCTCCTCTTCCATGCCAAGCAGCACAGGGAGGTAGGGAATGGTGGGTTGTGGTCAGTCCATAACGGTTCCTCTCTGTCGCTCCTTCCTCCTCACACCTTTCCCCAGCTCCAGTGTTAGTCCTTCCCATGATCTGCAGCTCCAGCTTGGTCTTTCCACCAGCTGCAACTTCCTTCAGGAAACATCCTCCTGCTCTGGCGTGGGGTCCTCTGTGGCGCAGAGGTGGCCCTGCAGCCCTCTCGCTGCTACCAAAACCTTGCCAGTTAAACCAAATGCAAGTAGAAATAAAAAACTGGATATATTCTTTGTCACTGAATCCCATAGACACAAAGGTAACAGTCATGTAATCTTTTCTGCTGTTTAATCAAGCATTTACCTTAAAGCTAGATATGTTCTTGACCCTACTGATGTTATTGAGGGACTCCAGGTCCATGGTAGCTGCAAATCTGATGTTAGTTTCCAGCTTAGTAGTATTTGCAGTCATTTCATACCCATTTGTGCCAATATTATTCTTTGGATTAAACAGTGTTATTTCCAGTTCTCAAGTTTGCATTTTTGGTATATTTGCAGGAAAGAGCCTTATGCTTTCTTGGCCTTGCGTTCACTAAGCTAAACAAGCTCCAGGTCATCCTGGGAATTTTCTCTTCATCTATTCCAACTTCAGTTCATCTTTCACAAACATGATTGAGCAGAACTTTGCGTGGTATCACTGAGTGTGTCTCCCTGACACCAAAGGCTTTGTATTTCCTGGCAGTAATGGAAAAACTTTCTTTGAAGCATTTTAGGCATCTTCTGTCATGGCCACTTTATGATAAAATAATACATGTGGGTCTTTACTTTCTCTATCATTTCAAAACAAGGAGATCCTTTGTCCAGTTCACCTTTCTGCTATTAGGATATTTAGCCCACCCCTGCTTATTGAGCCAAAATCTTTTACGAAAGCCATGTTATCTTGGTATTAATATTTGGTACAAGGGTATCATACCTTGTACTAGTAGCAATATTTGGTACTGATGTGAATAACTGTGAAGGAGAAAAATTTGACCATTAAAAGAGGTGAAACAATTTCTGTAGCAAAAATTTGTGATGGGGACATAAAAAGAGAAATAAATATAACTAAATATCTCTGATAGACAGGGCTGTCTGTTAAAATGTGATAATTTCTGGGTAAGAAGGGAGTTGGAGAAACCCAAACAATTGAGTAAGCTACTTGTTGAGTAAGCGCAATATTTCTAATTGTGCTGTAAAGAAGTATTTTTTACTGGTTAAATGTCTTAATACTGCTAATAACAAATAAAGAAAAGCACCACATACCCCGTTCCTCACATACTGAGTTGTTCTTGTCTTGAATGACCTCTGCCAGCTCCAGTAAAACTGGCCTGCTCACCTTTCTGGCCTGGCAAGAAAGGAACATTAAGAGCAAAGAAAGAGGGGGCTGCTTCCACCTGCAGATCTCAGAAACATCCTGGCATGCTGCTGTTGTTATAAACATGGCTGTAAACTACCAAGATGATAACCACAGTGTGGCAGTCACATATACTGCTTTCATCTTTTTTTATCCTCCAGATGTGCTCCCCTTTCTTTATTGTGTCTCCATGGCAACAGCCATTAATGACGCTGCCGCAGATGTTTTTATGCCAGAACTTCTTAGGTCTGTTAGTTGACCAAATCCGTGCACCTGTAGCTTTTTCACTAACACTTAAGTTATTCCTATTTTCTAGCCTGCTGGAAAAACAACATGCAATTGATTTGATATTTGAAGCAAATACATGGGCTGCCACCCAAATCTCAGTGCACCTAAGGTATGCCTGAACAGTGTGTCTGTTAGCTTTTTAAAGATGTGAGAATTCATGGACTGGATGTAGTATGAAACTCATGAAATACACACGTTTCTTCCATTTGTTAAGTTTTCCTTTAAAATTGAGATTTATAATTTCTGTTGTTTAGTTTTCGAAATTGTAAAATAAGGATGACAATAATTTATGTAACTTCTGCCTGAAAATATCTCAAGCCCTGTGCGTTTTCAGCTTTGGTTGTTGATAAGTATAATAATTTGCTTTGCATGCAAATGGTGAATGGTTTTAGTGCTTTTCAAATCTGAATGCCTCATCTTCTTTGGGTGTCCACTTTGTGTAACACACCAGGAGTGATTTTTGATAGCAAAGCTTTAACGCACATCATACAGCTCCCACAGAAGCTGTTTTCTAGTATTTTGTTTTGTTTTGCTTTGTTTCGGCATATTTGCTGCCCAGATGATTTATGATTTCTTAGATCGCAAGGGCCACATAGTTGTTGAAATTGTTTTTTTCTCAAGAAATATTATTCCTTCTAAAGGAACAGAAAGTTGTTGTAATTATCTCAGAGCTATGAAAGGCTTGAAGTTGCAGAGACATGTTGATTCAAGAAATTTATCACTTTGGGGCTCTGTCTGACATACACTGGCTAGGAAGAGCTTATTAACAGAAATACTGATTATCTCACTATGAAAATGTTCATCTCGGTATGTGACTTCTGACACTGTTAGCTCAGATACCTACCTTTCTTCTGTTAATTCGCAGCTAGATATTGTAGGGAACAGTCTCTCCTTCAGAATAAGGTGAAGAATCAGGCTCATCTGAGTGTAGAATAGATACCACTAGAATATGAATAAAAGCATACTATTCACACCTAATATAGCCTATAACTTTGTCTTTAGTGCTAAATGGTCATTCATGCCTTCAAAAGGATCATTAGGGGGCCATTTCACAATATGCTACATCTGATCTAACTGTGAGCTAGATATGCCAAAGCAAAGATCCCATCAGCATGTCCAACCGCAAGTATATATCTTGCCACGCATTTTTCTGTCCTCGTCATGTTGAAAGTAGGTATTGTGTGAGCTCGTGATGAGTTCATCTCACTGATCGAGCTAAACACTAACTCAGCAAAATAATCAGTCTCAGCCATTACAGTCAAATGAATACAAAAGCCAGTACAAAAGAAGCTGTGGAGAGAACGGAAGAGCTCCTTCAAAGAGTACATAATCAGAAACATTCTGAATTTGCTTGGGGAGAGGAAAATGCCTTTAACAAGCATGTCTTCTGGTTCTCAGGAAGAGTGATGAGAGAAGGGAGCAAAATTGGTTTGCAAAAGTTTTAGATTGTGGTTCTCCTTTTTTATTGTTTTATTTTATTATTTTACTACAATAGCTTGTCTCTCAGCTCTGTCAGGACAACGAAGCACAGTTTGTTTTACAAGGTAGAGAACGCCCAGCCTCAGCCCAGGTATCAAGGGAGCAGAAATAAACAAATATGCACAACACAGCAACCACTTCCAGTAACTGTAAGGGGTCCCCATGATCAACAGGCCCTTGGAAAGGTCTGCAGAGCAGTGAGGTTCAGCAGCATGGGAAGGGAAGAGGTGTGACAGGCTGCCGTGTTGTTGTGCTAGGCACGATTCTCCTGGGGGTCCCTTGGGCACAACTCCTGTGCCGTGACGCATCCAACACACCAGTACTGCTGGGCTTACCATGGCAGCAAGAACAGAGCTTTACAGCCCCTCTCCCCAGTGTCTAATACTATGTTTTGCGATACAGGTCGGAGGAATTGCACCCCCTTCCTCCTTACCCCAGTAAATCGGAATTTCCTTGGATTTCTCATTTCTTCGTCCTTTCTTACTCCTACAGACATGTGCCATCACCCCACTTCAGGGAATTGCTCTTCTTAGTCACCCCAAATTTGAGACAGATTGCATTAGAGCACCAATCCTGCTGCCTTTAGTGGAATGTGCTTAGGCTTATGGTTTCTGGGGGACTTCTGGTTTCTTCACATATTCCTTACCTGTGAAGCTGCATTTTGTTGCTTAAATCAAGTGAAAGTAAGAAAAAAGTGAAATACTAAAAACTAAACTGAGCAAAGAAGTGAACATCACTTGAAAAGCAGCCCCCTAAAAATGCTACAGTCGAATTTTAAAGAAATTTTTGGTTCTCACTATGTTTGCTTTTGTTGGTCAATTTGTAATTTACCAGATAAGCTATTTTCCTCGGAAAATGAAATGCATACAACAAATACGTTGACAAATATGAAAAGAGATAAATTAATTTTCATTGTTAGGGAATTTCTTAGAATTTTTGGCAGTTTAATAAAATTTTCTAAAAATAAGTAATTTTTCCCGTTGTTTTTCTACTCATTTGCATTACTTTTAAAAGCTGCCTGCAACTTTTGTCAATGGTATATTAGTTGGTTCACGGGCAGCATGAATCAAAGTTTTTCAATGTCTTCAAAAGTTTTGTATTATCAGGGGAGCATAAGCTACTTATTTCTATGAATAAGAAATTTCTGTTCTGAACTCTGTCCCTGCTAATCAACATTGGTTGATGCTATACCTCATTTCAACAGCCAGCAGCTTCCACAGGATACCACTTAGGACTCCTGGAAAGTCATCTTTAGCAAGAAACTATACAAACATTGCTGGATTTCAATTCATCAGGCTTTTTTGTGAGTATAAGAATCCATCCAGGGACATGAAAATCTGGAGTAGGGTCCAGAAAATAACAATAAAATGGCCAGAATCTTCTCTAAAGTTAGCCCTCTGTTAAACCATTTGTCTTGTTTTATAATTCACATCACTTTTTACAGTGCCACTGAAGACCAGAACAAATGCCACTTTCTGTTAATAGCCACCAGTGAAAGGCTGAATGTCACACAAGATATACAATTCTGGTTCTTCCCAGAGTTAAAAAAAGAAGATTTGAATACAGCTGTATTGATTGAAGGCACACCTAATGGTGATCCCCCATTGTATTACATTTGTGCTATACAGTAAGATAGACTGAGAAGAAGATTTTCTGTTTCCATGTCAACTTGAGATGGAAGAATACAATCGGTATTTGCTTTTCACTTTGATGGGACAAATTTATGACATTATGTTTTAAGTAAAAGGAAAATTCTGCTGTAGGAAAGAGTGTGGCATATCTGGCTATTCTGATTTCAGTTATAGATAAGAAGTATAATAATAAATTAAAGAAATTAAGTATAATAAATGGATTTAGGTATCATCTTTGCTGTAAAAGTGCATCAGGTAACAGATAGGAAAATACCATTTTTCTGTGACAGGATAAGCCTTGCTAAGATTTTCCTCCCTGATACCATTCCCATGCTCAAATACTTAAATTCAACACCATAGTAAAATTTCCTCTGTGAGTGTGACCTCTGTACCACCCACTCCATCTTGCCACCTGAAGCCACTAGTGCTTCAGACATTTGGGAAGGAACTAGTGCCACTCACGAGGCTGACATGAATATTTGCAAAGCTGGTATCCATAAAAGGAGACTAAGGAGAGACTTCAAAAGTTTTAGGGACCCAGCAGTCAGGTCTAGAACTTTGCTGAAATCACTGCAGATACTGTATGAAGCCCCATCTGTACAACCTGTTGGTAGGGGCCTGACTTAAATGCACAGAAGGCTGAATGCAATCAGAAGTATTATATTCTGCCCTCACGAGTCTGGTTTTCTCCTTGTCCTGTGCTTGAGAATCTTGATAGACTTATTCCTTTTGAACATCTCGAACATATTTTCTTGTATTAATTACTAATGACTACGATTGCTTTCCAAGTACAAAGAATATTAAGCATATTATGCCAATGATTTAATGGGAGGTAAAGTATTTATATTCCAGAGAAGTCAGAAGTACCTATGCAAATATCCTGCTGGGACCTTTGTTCTTAGCCAGCTCCAAATAGCTCTTTGCTCAGAACTCAAACCTCTAAGATCATCAGTTTGAGAAATTTAAGTCTTTATCCACACAAAAAAAATTACCCCAGGGTTCTGAAAAACCTTCTCTGGCTAACAACATGGTAGTTGTCCAGCTTTTGGAGACTCTTGCTGAAATCTTCAGTCAATAATCCTTTACTAATACAGTTTGCATTTTGTACCTAATCAGTCTTAAAAAGTGTTTTGTAACTTGTACTGTAATAATGTTTTCAGAGCTGCAAAAAACTCCCAAGACAAAAGAAAAGCAGAATTGCATATTGTCTTCTGCTTTCTGGAAGCAGTGTTTTGTTTTGCCAACTTGTAAACAAGCAACAGTAGTACGTAAAAGTTGTTTGAATACCTTTTTGATGCAATTAACTTGCTGTGTAATTTGGTTCGTCTCTAGGAACGAAGCACTATTGGCTGGGTTTGCATGTGTTTTGTTCTTAAACTTTTCATATGTCTCAGTTTTGCTTGTGTGCTGCTAATTATTCAGGGCACAGACCTCAGTATCAAAATACCTAGTTTTGAGCTGCAAGAGATGTATAAAAAGATATGCGAAAAAATAATATCTCTGCCTCCTGTACACACAAAATTGCTTGTGTATGCTTCCCACTGTATGGCACCAAAACCTTAAATAACTGGGTAATTTCAGAATTTGACTGACGGCTGCTTTCATTCAGCTTTTAGTGCTGTTAAATTACCAATAATACAGTCTGGTGACAGCAGTAGGGTTATACTCCAGGAACACTACAAATTAGATAAAGAAGATCTTTCATTAAAGTCAGAGAAGAACTGAGAAGAGAAAGCTTGCTGTGTGTTGCTGGTACTGCCCTAACACATATTGTTTGACTACTATCTGTTTTGATTTGGGTCCAAGCATCTGTACCTGGAAAAGACCACAGTCATCAGTCCAAGCTGTTATGAGCAATATTAATGAGGAGCCAGCACAAAAGGGTTGTGATGGATGATAACACAAGCCCGGTTCACAGGAAATTAGATTTTCTAAGTGCTGAAGAGAAACATTACAAAACTCAAAACACCAGTAAATAGCTGCTTTCTTCATCCTTTACCATGGAGGAGGCAGCACTAATGTTCCTACAAGCCAGAAGGAATGTTGTTTTAATAATTGAAACTGTGCACTTGAAATTGCATACAGATCTTTTGTTTTGTTAGACTTAAAGGCAATTCTGTTTCCTAAGTGGTTATTCTACACAGAGGCACAGAAATACATACTGAAGAAAACAGTGTACAGACTTTTAAAATGTATTTGCCAAAATGCATCATTTTTGTCTTTATTTGGGTCATTAGTAATTATTTTTTTCTGCTGCTGATTAGGAAGACACTTCAAATGAGAATGAAAACCAGAAAGACTTTGATTTTGAAGGCAGCTGTTAGTGACAGGATCTTTAAGCAAGTGTTAGTCAAGATTAGCTTCAGGTAATAAAGTATCTGGTGTAGGTGAAGGCTGACATGATGCATTAGTTCTGTGTGTTTGTAAAATTAGAAATCTTGGTATATTCTTTAGATCTATGTTATATACCATGATATTCCTTTCTGCACTTGATAAAACATTCTTAATAAATGTTTACTAATGACTAACTGGAATACTAAATAGTCAGAACCACCCATTATCCAAGTATCTGGAGGGGAAGAAGATGGACAGAGCCCATCACTGGGAACTTGTGTACGTGTTTTGCTGGGAGATCACTCGCAGCGCTATGCCAGCCTCTTCAGAACCAGGCTTACTGGTATGATTTGTTAGGCTGTTTTTATCAACAGCTATGCTAATGTTATCACAGACAGGTAGATGCAAAATGCCTGCCTGAAAAATTTAGCAATCCAAAGCCACATTTGACCCAACTGAAGTTCCTTGATAGGCTGTACTTAGAGAAAAATATTTATAATTTATGAGGGGTCATTTGCTCTTCTTAGGGCATTGTCATTTTTCATAGAAACATAAAACTAAAATTGGTAAGGTTATAATTAGTCTGTTGCCTAGCTCTAAGGCTTCAGCCATTTCTGATAAATGTTTTGAAACAACTAAAGCAATGATGAGCCCACAACATGCCTAGGAAAACTGACTGATTATATTAGGATGATTTAAAAAAAACCCTTACTATAAATCTTTTCTGAAACTTAAGCTTTTTACTTTCTGTTACCCAACAAACATTAGAAGATTCTTTTTCCTTTTTTGACATCTTGCACAGAATGAAGACTGTGAGATTGTTTCCCTACGGTCGTATCCTCCTTAGACCAAAAAACCCTGCTTTTTCAAGTTATTTCTGTTAGAGTCCTTTTCATTAGAATCATAGAATCATAGAATGGTTTGGGTTGGAAGGGACCTTAAAGACCATCTAGTTCCAACCCCCCTGCCATGGGCAGGGACACCTTCCACTAGACCAGGTTGCTCAAAGCCCCATCCAACCTGGCCTTGAACACAACCTCTCTGGACAACCTGTTCCAGTGCCTCACCACCCTCACATTAAAGAATCTTTTCCTAATATCTAATCTAAATCTACCCTCTTCCAGTTTAAAACTGTTACCCCTCATCCTATCACTACATGCCCTGTTAAAGAGTCCCTCCCCATCTTTCCTGTAGGCCCCCTTTAGGTACTGGCAGGTGGCTATAAGGTCTCCCCGGCGCCTTCTCTTCTCCAGGCTAAACACCACCAACTCTCTCAGCCTGTCTTCATAGTGGGGGTGCTCCAGCCCTCTGATCATCTTTATGTCCCTCCTCTGGACTCGCTCCAACAGGTCTATGTCCTTCTTATGTTGAGGGCCCCAGAGCTGAACACAGGACTCCAGGTGGGGTCTCACGAGAACAGAATAGAGGGCAAGAATCACCTCCCTCGACCTGCTGGTCATGCTTCTTTTGATGCAGCCCAGGATGTGATTGGCTTTCTGGGCTGTGAGCGCACATTGCTGGCTTATATTCAGGTTTTCATCTATTAATGCCCGCAAGTCCTTCTCCTCAGGGCTGCTGTCAGTCCACTCATCGCCCAGCCTGTATTTGTGCTTGGGATTGCCCCGACCCATATGCAGGACCTTGCACTTGGCCTTGTTGAACTTCATGAACATTCCTGATACTCATCTGGGAAATCCTACAGGTCTGTGTCCTTGAAAAACAGTTCCCTGACATTGACATAAACTCATATGTGAAGCTTTACTAATTTTGCCAAGTCATTCTTTCTTCAGGGAGCACTTCGCACTTGTCTTGACTGACTTGTGTTCTTGAGGGTTTAAAATTATTTTTTCTGATTTGTCCAAATCTCTTTGAATTCTAATCCTCTCTCCAGTGTGCTTCCAGTTCTTCCCAAACAATTGCTAGAACAGTTATTTTAGTTTTACTCTTTGTGCGGTTATTTCACGTAACTGGAGTAGATGTAAGTTTTGGGCAGAAAAGCCGCCTAATCATAGCAAGATCAGCCATTTATACCATATAGGCAATTACATGTTTTTCCCCTGCTTTTGATATCATCAATAAGCTCAGCTCAAAGTATTTGCAATATTAATGACTTGATGTGAATATTTGTCTTTTTTTTGCAGTTTTACTCCATCAACATTTTTCAGCTGAAGTACTGAAACAAAATGCCTCCATTACTATTTACACAAAAATGCAAATTATCTTATAAGTGATAGTAAATGACTTGCAAAAAAATCTTTCTCGTTCACATATTTTAACAGCTAAAACAAAATTTCTACTATGAAAATGTTATTTTACGCATCTTGGAATGTGCTTTTTACTCCCTTTTTTACCCCCAGCTCAAGAATGCTATAATACAGATCCAGTTCTGTATTGCAATTGCATTTTAGCAACCAAATCCAAACCCACATAGCCTTAGTGACTTCATTGTAACTGCAGTGTTTTATATCTGCCCAGTCTCTGCCTCTCGTATTTTTCATGCAGCTTCAAAGCGTTATGAGTAATTCCACTCATTTGTGTTACACAGCCACTGACATGCAATAGCGATACCCAAGCGATGTTAATCTGTTAAGACTGTGAAGATACGTTAGTCTCTATGAACATCTATGCGTAATAGGATGACAATCAATCAGACTAGAGGTCACTTCCATGTGCTCTTCCATATAGTTTCTGCCTACATAATTCAATGTTAGGAATTACTTCAAATCCACCTGTTCTTGGAGAGCACATTGCTTGCTGGAAAATGATGCAATTTCATCTGCCATCAGTATTATAAATTTATGACTACCCATGAATCGTTGTTCCTCAATATTATACCTTTTAATCAAATGTTCCCTGGGGCACATTTTCATTTCAGATCATTAGTGTGATTCTTATTGGAGTACAGAAAGAAATGTAATCGAAAACACCCAACAGTGATCTGAAAGGCAAAAATTTGTATAGAGGGTTCGAAGCCTATTAAAGTCCCATTTTTGACATATTTAATGAAATAATTTAGGCTAATTTGATATTCTGTCTGTGAAAAGAAGCTGTGTTTTAGGTAGTCACAAAAGATCTTCCAAGAGCCTTTCAGATTTAAGCTGTCCAGTGCTTCAAATGTATGTATATAGCATACAGCATACAGTTTTTTTCTTCTCTTGCTTTTGGCTGTAACAGTTAGCAAAGTGAAAAGGGAAAAACCTTTTATTGCTGTGTTTCTTTCTGCACAGTGGGTGTTACTGAAGAAAACACAGCTGCAGGCAGTTTTGAATACTGGACTGCAGCTTTCACAAGGAAGAGGTTAGACTGGAAATTTCTCTGTCATCACAACACAGTGTATATTCCAAGTAGACAACAATAAAGAGGAGGAGGATGGCCTTCCAGAAACCTCAACAAATCTTCATCCCATGCATTTAGGATCTGGAAGGAAGTAACAGCTCTAGTAGCTACTTGTATTTCTTTCATTAGAACTGACAGAATTTCTTACAACAGGTCCTCTTACCTGTTTGGGTTTTTTTAACATTTAAAATACAGTAAAGAAATAAGAATTTGAATAAGACCCGAATCTCCAGCAGTGGATTTCAGTGTCTTTCTGTAGAAATATGGACAGAAAAAGAGTAAGGCTTAGTTGATTGGGAACAGCTTAAAGAATAAAATGACTAACTGGTCTAAGTTTCCAGAATATTTTTCCTGATGACTTTTCATTCTTAAGGTTAAAAGAAAGGTGAGATCTCTTCATCAACCCATAACTTAATCCTCAAAGGCGATGTGCATTCTGCCCTCAATCCAGCAAAACCTATGTGCTTCAAGGCTTTAGGGATTTAATGGCCGGAATACTCGCCACCCCAGTAAATTAACAGTCCTTAAAGTCTTACTTTGATCAGACTTTATAATATGATTTTATCATTATAAATAAATCATGCTTTTGTCATTCAGCGTATTAGCTGTGAGAATGTCATTGTGCTTGCAGTTAAACACGTTGTAAACTTCTGACACTCTTTCTACTAGTAATTGTAGCAGGGAGTCACAGTAGTTAATAATTCCATCTTGTATAAGACTGATTTTATAAAATTCAAGGATTTGATTACTTCTTGAAGGAGAAAGTATGATCACATTCTCTGCATCCTTGACATCATTTTCCCTAAGTTTCTCATGAAAGATCTGGCTAATAATTCAGCATAGCTTTTAACCTATAAACCACATCTTCTTTCACTTTTTAAATATCATTAGATTGCTAGTTCCATTTAATCTGCAGAAACTTTCCTCGGTTAAATAATGCTACTATACAAAATGATGAGCATCCTCAGAAGGTTTAATTCAGAACTGAATTTTTTTTTCATTCAACCCACTTCCATGAAGGCACAAGGCTGCTGCTCCTTTACTTTCTGCCTTGCTTAAGCCCAGTTCTGTCCAAATCTGAACTTTTCAAACAGATTTATCCTGAATTGTCCTAGGACAGTCCAGCTGTTTTGACTGAGTAGAATCACAACAACCTGGAGAAGAACATTGGCCTATTTTTGTGAAGAGTGTGAATGTGCTCTGCAGGACCCTAATGCTAAAGAGAAACTCTAAACTCACTGGATTATCTTTTTTTCATATGGGAAGATGAATTCTTTTATTTGTTCTCCGGCCATTGTTGCTGTTGCCTTTATTCTCCTGGAATTACTGCTTTTGTGTGAGAACATCGTAGGGACAGGAGCTGTGTGTGCTTCTTGCTGGCTTTGATTTACTTTTGCGTTGTTCTGCGGTAAGGTCAGAGCATTGCTGAACCAGTCTCACAAACTTCACACTAAGTGAGGTTTCAACAAATTCTAATGATATTTCAGAAGATTATCTTAAGAAGCTTGCATTTCTGCTATAACAAGACTCAAATGTGTCACCC
This sequence comes from Sagittarius serpentarius, assembly GCA_034782735.1. NCBI lineage: Eukaryota > Metazoa > Chordata > Aves > Accipitriformes > Sagittariidae > Sagittarius > Sagittarius serpentarius. Next base: position 29,027,170 of record JAVKLA010000053.1, read on the forward strand.
AAGAGGCATAATCCTCATCTTTAGGCTAAGCTTGGACAGAATTTTCTTTCTCACATGATTGTTTTGACAGAATTACTGACATTACTTTGAAATACAGTATTGTCAGTTGGAACCATCCTTTAAGAATGGAGAGGAGCCCTTTTAAACACACATTTTCCAGTGAAGATAATTTTAAATAAGCAGCTGTTAGAATTTCATTTATTCAGCTGTAAAGTGCCCTGCAATATATAAGGCAGAAAGATAACGTTTCTGCAAGTCTGAAAAAGCTCATGGTCTAGAAGGTATTAACTAGGACTTTGAGGGGAGAAAATAACATGTTTCTTTTGCTATTGTTAGGAATTCACTTAGTGGGTATTGTATGCTAAAGACAGTTTAGAAGGGGTTTTGATAAAAGTAGTGCAGCATCTTGTTTAGTAGCATCATTGTCTGAGGGGGTGAAATGAAAATATCAAATGTCAAATGAAATATGTTAGTCCCACAAATCTGTGTAAGGAATGTTTAACAACAATAATAAATACGGTTTGGACAAAGTCTGTGATGATTAATTCCCCAAGTGAAGATTCTTAACAATATTTTGAAGAATATAATAAAAATCACGTCTAGAAAAATAACATTCCAGCTTAGAAATGTCACAAGAACAAAGGTTTCACTGGAAAATATGCTTTCTTTTCTTTGATATGTCTCCCCTGCAACCATGATTAAAAGATAAAATTCTTTTGAACAGGGTGGTTTCAAACAGTGCTTGACTGAGAATGGAAGAGCAATTAGGAATGAATTTTCTGTATGTAAATGTAAACACTTGTTTATTTCAGTTCAGTTTCTATCTGCTAATGATACGTATTTATTTTAATTTTATCAGATAGTTATCCTGCCTGACAAAAGAAACTGTAACAACCCTGACATCAGTAGGACCCTAAAGGCTTAATCACTTCCAGCTACTGCTTTGCCAGCAGGAGAGATTATTATCCACTGCTTTCTCACAGCCATTTGTCACTCTGGGGAGATTATTGTCCTCCCAGATCTATTAGCTCAGTCTCAATAATAAACCACATTAGTGTAAACAGTTTCAGTAGTATTTTGCTAACATGTCTAAGGATATATGTGTGTTGAGTAATGAGATTTTAGTTCTGAATTAACTGCCGTAACGGTTGTGTCAATGGTTACTCAAGGAAAGAAAGAAAAATGGTAGATGTTAATTTGGCGTATATTGCACCTTGAAAAATAACCAGGTTTGATCTCAAGAAGTCATTAAGCTATATTGTAACAAAGTGCTGTAGTAAATTGGTTATTGATTCTGAAACACTGACCGATGGGTGATCAGGCTACTTTCTCAATGCTCTTTATCCTGTCCCCTCCTTCCTTTGTTTGTGTTTTTTTTTTTTAATTTAGGTAGCAAGTATGTGAAGCTGTCCAATGCTAGTGCTATATATGGCAAAAGCTTTACAGTTTTTAGTTACAAGGATTAATGAGTGTAAAGAGCTTCAAAAAATCAGTAACTATATATAGGAGTGACACTTTGAAAAAAAAAACCCGAAAACACTTGTTAAGTTGCTCAAGCAAAAGTAATATGAAATACCTACAGAATTTTAAAAAACCCACAAACTTAATTAGCTAGCACTAATACAGCTATCATTGATTATTTATTCCAAACAGTGACCAAAAGGATTGCCATAAGATGTTTTATTAGGTATCTTTTTTTCTCAGTCAGTCCAAGCTCTTTTATTAGGAGAAGGTATCTCAAAGGAAGTTCTTACAGATGGCCCTCTCCCTGAACCTCGGCAGTTTCCGGAAGGTTCAGGACTCGGAGTTCCTTTACAGGTAACTGCAGACAGAACGATACAAGCCTGACCGCATCATTGTCTAGTGGAGTGCAGCCCCTCAAATGGGTTTGACTGTCCAGAGTGTTTTCCCTAACCTGAAACGATCTGGAAGAAAAAAGGAAAAACGAGAGGGCTACTCTACTTTTCTGAGCTGGCTAATAGGCCTCCTTGTGACACAGGCCAGCAAAACGGGCGTTTTCTGGGAGTTTTCTGTCCTACGCACAGGATCAGGCTTTCATGCGAACATTCCTGGTGTAACACCCTACTTTTAGGGTAGCAGCATCAATTTAAAAATCACACTTACATATAAAAAGTCCTGCTTGTTTTGTTGGAAATAATATTTTAACTATTTCAGTATGTTTACTGTGTGGTTTGTATTACTATTTTCATTGTGTTTTATTATTTCTGAGGACACTAGAACCAGTGGAGAGATTTTATCTCCTAATAAGAGAATGTACCTGTAAATCACAAAAATCATCATTAGAAACTTGTGTCAGAAATAATCTCTGAAATAATGACTGCTCCTTTTTAAACAAATCTAATTTCTGTCAGTGTCCCCAGTGTCCTAGTTCTATAGGCCACCAGCAACACTTTGTGCAGTGTCTCCTCGTAGACTTTAGAAAATTGTTGAATTATGCATTCTTCAGAAAATACCAGCTGGTGTTTTTATGCCTGTTTTAATTTAATTTTTTTTTTCCTTTCAAAAGAAATGCTTAGGAGGGTTCTTTTCTTTAAAAGTAAATAAAGCCAGCCAGAAAGAAAAGCTGTTCTGTTGCAGCCTGTTACAAAAAGATACAGAAACTTTTGCACAAATGCTGTAGTTGGGAAGTTACTGGCCGAATCAGGAGCATTCTTCCATATTAGTGACAAGGAATTCTGATTAATTCTGGGTTTCTCTTTTAAATTTGTATAGTCTGTGAATAAAATTAAATTAATTGGATGTGCATAGGCTTTTTAGAAGGAGTTAAAATTGGACCTTTCCCTTGCTACTGCTTCTTTCAGTATATATACTATGTCATTGAGTTGCTATCATTACTCTTTTAATTCCTATTAGATAAAGTGAGAATTAGATAAAGTCCTCATGTAAGTATCGGTAGTGCCCTGTATTAAAAATTCTGATATATGTATAATTTCGACTATACATGTTCAAGACTAGAAATGAAAGATACATTCTATGCAAATAATTTTCCACTCTATTATCTTTTTGCTTTAATTCTGCTTCCTGATCTTTAACAATTGACACTAGCTCTGGTGTTTCTCTTCCAAAGCTGTCTCTGTACCTTTCTACAAGCTACCTACTCTATCCATAGTACAGCTCCTGTGCTCTGGTTTGCCAAACCATAGCTTTTTCTTTTAACTCATCTCTAAAAGCACATTTCATGCATTTTACTTCATTTACATAGATCAATAATATCTGTTGTTTTATCGTTTTCTGTGTTGGGTCACAAAGTGGAAGAGCTTGAGAACCTCTGTATTACTGATTTGGATTTGGATTGTTAAGCATTTGCTTATGTGCTTTTCTAGTTACAGAACTTTTACACAAGAATTAGCATTCACATATTCTGAGCTCTACAGTCATAGTAATTAACCATAGTTTGATGACTGCCTGTCAGTACCGAACACCGAAGCAAATAGCTTATAATCATGTAGAAATCTTCTTGAATGTGGATTTTGTTCAACAGAATTAAGGATTTGTTCCATTGAAGTAAAATCACACCATATTCTATGTAAAACAAGACCTACAATGAATGGTTTATTATATTTAGATATTTCTTGGAGTTAAATTCCACAAGCAAAAAGGATTGCAAATTGAACAGCTTACTGTTAGTCATATCTTGCTTCCATAGTTTTAAACAACAATCAAGAGGTTTTCTCCACCTAGCTATTAGGCATCTAGTAACCTTCTTAGAAATAAATTGCTTTTTATTTTGTGCATGAACAGCTAAGGGACATAATAAAAAACACAGTACTACTTCTTCTGATTGGATTTACTTTAGACCAGAAAAATCGAGTGCTTTATTCAAACATAAAGTGAGAATTATGTACCAAGGGCTCTATAAATTTTTCTTTTTATTTGATTCTTTTTAAGAAATTACTACAGATTTGCATATCTACTTACAATATTTATTTGTTTGTGTCTTAATTAGAAAATGTACTACTTAAAAATGTAAAAATAAAAAATATATGTAGTCATTCTGGATTTTTTAGTACGACATAATATTTTTATGAGAATTTATATAACTACATATATTCATCCATATATGACTATTGTTATATCTCTATCTGCTCACTTGATTTTAAACTGAGCAACAAAAACCATTTGATTTTGCAGAAAGCATTTTAACCATAAGGCTCCTGTCTCTAGCAGCTGACATTAGACAGATGTACTATTTGGGTTTGTGCATGTGTGTGTAAGAATCCATAATGAGTTTTGTTATTTCCCTACTTTATTGTGTCTGCCTTATTTACATTGTCTGGGAGTTATTGCTGAGGTTCTATATTTCACACTTCAAAGAGTTAACTGTGGCTTCTAGTCTGAAGTGACATGTTGTGAGCACTCTGAAGAAACAATGTAAAATTACTACTTTCTTTAAAATGTGGCTTCTTTGTGTTCCACTGGGAAACGAAGAATTTGAAGAAGTCTTGAGGAACTCAAAAGGAATTTCAGTTTAACCTTGGCAACATTTTCCAGCTGTGCCCAAGATCCATGTGCGAATGGGCTATCAGAAGAGAAGAGAGCAGCATGAAGACAATTGCCAAACTATAATAATAAAAAACTCCAAGGTATTTTAGTTAATTGCAACCAACAGTGGAAGTGGTCTGGAAAAGAAAACTAAAACAAAACCCTATCAGAGCCTTCTGTAAAAGAAAATGACAAGTGGATTTGCTTGCTTTTAGGTCTGCTAAAAACCAGTACCCAGTAGGACGATTTACGATCAGTAGTACGGCAAGAGTGTGGTTTGTGAGGATCCTTGGGGAATCTCTGAACTGAACAGATTTGCCCTGACAAGACCTCCCAAATCACTAACGCTTGCTCTAATGGGACTTTGCAAATACATTTTTTTAGTAGTGATAGGACCTTTGGGGCAGGGGGGTTCTCTACTGGAAGCTTGTTTCTTCTTGTTTCCTGCGTCCTAGCATGACAATACCCATTGATCTTCCTACCTACTCTCTCTCCCACATTTATTCACTCGTAAATTAACATTCCTTTAGTTATTTGCTCTTTTTAACAAAAGCTGGTATGTGTTATTGCACATGTTTTTTGCAAACCCTATTTTAGCTGAAAATTTTGAACACTAAACGGAAAAACATTTAGTAATGGGGAATGAAAAAGACATAGCGATTTTATGTATAGCAAGTAAGTCACAACTGATTAATACCAGGATCTCTCAGTTCAAAAGTAAGTTTTATTTCTTCTGATTGACATTAAGTAAGCAGGAGAAAAATGAGATACAGTATCCTTTTCAACAAATTATGACTCGTTTGGGAACAACTGACAAAGCACAAGGGTTAGGACCATGAGAGCTGCAGTCCCAGCACACGTTCTTCCTTCACAGTGCAAAGCTCAGCGTCAGAGTTTGCTCCGTGCAGCTCATGATAGAGCACTGCAAAGGCTTTTTGCCTGAAGTTAAAATCAAGCACTTCTTCCTGTTCAGCAGCTGCCACTAGTCTTTCTTTTGTTCTTTCTCGTAATTGTTTTGAGTTTTTAAAAAATATTTTGTTCTTTATAAACATTCTGTATGAGATTATTGCCTAAGGATCAGAGTCAGTCTGGATTTATTGCAGTAGGTATCGTGCAAACATAAATTAATGTCTTTGTCCTCCCACACACGGTGGGACCTAGGCGACCAGTAGATAGATGCAGAGCCACTGATAAAAGCAGCAATGAGAGACAAATAAAATACAAAGCAATGCATTCTTTAAATGCCTTTATTCATGCCATTCACAGTTCTCTGTGTTTCTATGTAAAAATGCAATCCAGTTGTAGCTCAGTACACAAACAGAAGAGTTCAAAGGTCTGGCTAAAGAACAACATGGTCCAGTTCTCATTTCCTTGTGCATGCAGTGATATGAATAGAAAGAGTGAAGGTCTTAACTAGAAATTCAGAGAACTGGGTGATGAAAAGCTGAGATCACCAAGGGAACAAAGGAAGACATCAACCTTATATTAAGGTAACTAGTCTAAATGAATTATATATAGTTAAACTGTGGAGTGTTTCCACAAGGCAAGAAGGGAATATTGCTGCTGGAGGAGGGACACGGAGAGGGATGCTTAAGAGAGAGATGTTTATACAGGCTACAGAGCAGCAAGCCTGTAGTCTCGTTTATGTCAGGGCGATACATTTATGTCAAGGCAAGAAAATCTTAATTGCAGATTTTGAACAGAGTGCAGGAAATACTCACTAAAACTAGGAATGTAATAAATGCACAGCGAGTGAGAACTGTAATATGAAGGTTGTAAGGAGGAATGGAAGCTTCAGGCAAGAAAGAAGAAATTGAGCACTAGCAACTGAAAAGCCCTGCAACCACAGAAAACTATGTGTTTTAATAGTTACAAACCCGGGAGAATGTAATCAAACATCCCCACCTGTTGCAGCAGTTTATTTCTTTTATCTTGCAGCCTGAATTGCCGTAGGGAAGAATTGTAATCAGCATCAACATGCTGCAGTCAGTGTTTGTGTGTGTGCCTGTGCGTACAAGTGTTGGTTCATAGAAACGCATCTTTAAAAATCTGTCCAAAAAATAAAGGTTTAAACTCTTATTCAGTAAGTGACCTTTCTTTTATGTTTCAGTGTTATTCCTTCCTTAAGTCCTTTGCAACAGCTAGCAAAATGTCAGGATGGAAAGCCAGGGATCAGTTCAAACTTTTTTCCTAAAGTTTTTGTGCAAAGGTTTCAAAGTTCCTTTATAAGCCAGATTTCCAGTCTCCTTGTTCAAGCAACTAATTGTATTGGGATTTTTGGCTGGTGAAAACAAAAGGGCTTTGCTCCAGTTGTCTTCATAATGCTCTGTGAATTAACCAGCCTTTTAAATGTTGTAATTTGTAGAAAAACTAACAGAAATAGATTTTTGGATTTCTTTCGCGTACCTATTGCATGCATTAGATAAATCTCGTTGTTATGACACTGTATAATCATCTAACATTTTTCAGGCTGTTAGTTAATAATTTCATGGGTTTCCTATACATTGTACCTTTCAGCTGAAATAGTATAGATGCCTTTCAAAACACTCATGAACAAAGGTGACAATAAATGTAATCTATAATCTCAGAAGGTAGCTTGCAATACCTCAACTTCTTTCTTTTGCAAAAATTAGCAGGAAAATATGTTTTTTCCTCCTTCAGTGTGGAATAACACTCTGGACCTTCCTCCCAGCTCCATGATGTAGAAAATAGATCATTGTTCAGCACTATGTGTACTCTGGCAGCAACACAAGCCTAAGAAGCTCCCACTTTCCCAGGTTAACCATTCATTCTCACCCCACCTGAATACATCGCTGTCCCAGGAATGCAGACAAAATTACTTGCAGAGATGGGCTGTCGGCTGCATCGGGAAATAGAACCAGGTGTGCAAAGGAAAGGGCTGTTCTTAAGCGGTGTGATGCTGTGATGGGAACCAGCGTCAGGGAAGGGAGGACTAGTCAGGGACCTCAGCTCAGGGACTGGGGGTCTGCCATTGAATCTTAGTTTTACTTAGTTTTACTAAGAGGAAGAAATTTTGCATTTTTTGTACTTTGTAAGTTACTTAAACATTATTTCAAAATGGTGCAAATGCATCCTGGTATTTTACATATTTGCAAATACGTGACTCCCGAATTTTAATAAGACTGTAAACTGCACATGAAATTTTTATCCATTAAGTTCTTATATTCACCACTGCTAAGGAGAATTTGTTGCTTCAAAGTGGCTTCTTTAATTGTGACTTCTAGAACACTAGTGAAAAAGTGACAGTATTTCAACAGTGCTATCCAGATCATTAATTCTTAAACCTATCTGAGATTAATTATAGTCTCAGAATGCAAATGGTCAAGACGGACTAGAAGATTGAGTAGAAGTTCTGCATTTTGGCACAGGGTCATGTTTCTGTAACAAATTACACACCAATCCTTACGGAGGATGGTGTTTACAAAAATGTATTTGTTACATCTAGCCAGCCTAATCGCAAATCCATCATACTTACCCAGCCTTTAAAATTCATCATACGCACATACTAGGTATTTTTAATTAACTTAGTGCTTGTCAGGGCTGTCATCTGTTGAGCGCTTCGAAATGGTATTCACGATGGAACTGTACACACAGTTGTAAAAGCTACAGGAGTAGCTGCATCATTCTTAAGGAAACCAGAACACTTTTGAAATCAAACACCACTCTTGCTGCTTCGTTAGTAGGAATACTGCACTGCATCTAGCTACGTTAATTTATAATAACTCAACTCTGTGCCAAGGAAATATAAATGGAAACATCTTGTTACACTTGGTTTTAAGGCTAGTTGATCAACAAGAAGGACTGGTAGTCTTTTCTTCTATTTCTTCTTTATAATATTTTTAATGACGCATTTAATGAACAGCACTACTTTTGGTTTCTTTAAATCTCTTTGCAAAAAAGAAAAGTGTATTCTTCATTACTTGTGCCCCTTTTCTGTCTTGTTCAAAAATGTTATTTTTATGGAAGCAGGATACAGACCATCAATGGAAAGTAGAGCACGTTACTTCAAGACCAGCAGCTTGGCAACTGAAAGCTACCAGTGTTGAAGAAAGGCTTGGTGCCTTCTGTACAGAGGTGGTGTAATGTCACTATCACCCCAAATCAAAATGAGCTTTATGCAAACCACCAAAATTTGCAGAAAAATGTTAGCAATCCAAGTATGGAATATAAAACTTAAGTTCCAGACAAGTTCCTGCTGAACTCTGTGGAAAACTTGTGGTTGACTTTCACAGTGGGCTTGCAAGTGACCTACTCCTGAACGATCTAGGTCAGAGCTGACTCACTTGGGGCTAGTTCAGCAGAACTGAAAAGTGTGCACTGGTTTCGTTTCACCAGTTTGTCAAAGTTCTCTGAGCTCTCAGTGAGACATGTTTCCTAAGAACTAAATTCATATAAAGAATTTAAAAAACGCATTACAGTGACGGCCTAGAGAACTGCAGGTTATTTCCACTCAGAATAATTGGATAATAGTGTGAACACTGTGAAGGCATACTCCACAAATTATTCCTTAAAGGTATCTCTTTTTGGTCTTTTCTGATTCTCCTAATGAGTATGAAAAGAATTTCTCTATAAAGTACAGACATGCTTGTTAAGGGATGTTATAACACACCCCGCACACATGATTTGCAGGAGACACAGACACTCACCCCCCAGCAGCCAGAACCAGGCACGTGGGCTAGGACCGGTGATCCCACTCCGGCCACCGGCGCTGAGCCCATCGCTCACATTGGGCCCCCCTGTAGCTGGGTTTCAGGACACACACGATTCCCAGCCCTGTGGCTGGAGCCCAGACCCTCACCTGCTCCAGTGAGTGGCACTGAGACCCCACTGGTTCCAGTAGCTGACACCAGAGGCCAGGTGCACCTACACCCCCGGTCTGACTCCAGCTGTTGGCCCTTCGGCGAGTGTAAGCATGTCTGATCCAGCATTGTATGTGTTCACATCCACGATACATACAGGTTAGATAAAAAGCTAAATATGGAGGTAATAAATATTTGAAAGGTCTCTCAACATTTTTAGTATCTCCCTATTTACTTTTTCATCCTAATTCTTAACTCCTCTTTAAGATTCTTATTTTTTCTTTCTCTTTCCTTTCTCTGCGGAACCCTTCTTTTTCATTCTAGCTCATCTCGTAACACCCATTTGACTTCTCTCCATCATCTGTCTCTCACTTTTGATAGACTCATCTTTGTGTCTTCAGTTTCTCTCTCTCTAGCCTTTTTACAACAGCATTTTTCTCTCTCTGCTTTCATATTCCACAGCACAGGCACTCCATATCACTGGTTTTTAGTCCCCTGGTTAGAACTGATCCTTCATGTTGATTGAAGCATCAATCAGTTTTCCTCCATTGCAAAACGCAGCAAATCTCCGCTAAAGCAGATAAACTCACTCTGTTACCACTGTTCAATCACAATTAGTAATTCGACCTCTTCAACACATTTTCTTTACAGCTTCGTGCTGCCATGCCTGCCACGCTGAGCTGAGCCTACCAGCCCTGTAAGCGAGGGAGTGCTCGGAGGGTCCCTCACCCCCATCACTGGTGCCAGCCCTTCTGGCTTTTCTCTGACCAGGGACGCTACCATCGAGATGTCCAGACAAATCTGCCCAGCGTTAGGGCCCATTTCACCGCTACTGCAGCATCCACCTCACTTAGGCTGTGACAAAGCACGCTTATTCTTCCGTCTTTGTGTCCATAAGCCGTCTGCAAGATCTCAGGTTCCTCAGCATCGCTTGCTTTCATCTGCCAATCTGTTTCTGTTGCACCAAATTGCTTGTGAATAGATATAGCCAGTGTGACTTTTCCTAAGCTGTGTGTCTTTCCTGAATATGAAATAAAGCCTTCTTGAGCCACATAAAGATTTTCTTTGGCCCAGAGTTTATATTTGCTTCTTGTTTCTCTGACAGAAGCTGTCTTTTCATTAAAGCTACACAAACATGTTTGAATCAAAGCCCAATGAAAAATAAAGAAATAGTTCTTTTATCTCTTTTGATTCCTACTTACAAACTGGGTCTTAAGTCTGTTAGAAAATGTTACATACAAAAGCTGTTAGCTGTTAAATTCTTTAGTTCCACATTTTTATTTCAGTTCTAAAATCCCTTTGAGCAACACTAAATTAGGAATTTCATTAAGAAAAACATAAAACTATTTAATTGCTCTGGATAGTAAAAAAGCCTGACTTAAAACTATTGTATGGAACAGATTTTTTTTTTTTTTACTTTCCTTTTAGCTGGTTTCTCCTCTAACATCAAATCCTCTTCTTCCTAATCTGTCTCCTTCCTAGATCTCCACAAGATACCTAACCTTCTGTTGATGTAATTTATTGTGTGATCATTTGTATATATTATAGTTAGTTAACTTCTATGCTCATAAACCACAGAAGTGGAAAAGATGAAGGAAACTGCATAGTTCAGAGTAGCGATCAAACAAATCTGGTTCATTGTACATTCTCTCATTTACTTACATGGTCCACTTCAAGTGAGATTTTTTCTAAAGAGAGCAAGTGATCTGGTATAAATACGTTTCCTGTCATAGGGGACGAGCTTAGTTTTACATGTGCTCTGGGAGTATGTGTGTGCAAGCGTGTTAAGTGGTATTAAATGAATGAAGTGCTGTTGAAAAACTAGTACATTTTCAAGCTTTGCACTGAAAAAACTCTCTGCAGTTTTCAGTGTTTACACTCCTGAAGATGTTTTTTAACAGTTTTAGATAATGTTTGCATTAAACATTTGCATAGAAACTCTTCATAACATAAGTAGTTTTTCAGGTTGAAAAGCTGCATGTATGTCATGGGAAGGCATGGTCTGAATAATAAAGCTGTATTTCAGAAATTTAATGAAGACTGTAAAGACAAAAGCTTGGCCATTTCTCTGTTTTAGATTTTTTATACTTTGACACTTCTCTATTTCTTATCACCTGTGATATTAGCTTTCTCCTCTCTTCTTTTATCCTTTTCCATTTGCCAGTCCCACAAATGCCCACCATGTTTTTGACATGGTCACTTGTTCTTTGTCCTTAATTTCCGATCCATCTTCAAGTGCCTTGGCCTCCAGACTTCCTGATTGACTCTGACCTCTAATTTATTGGCAGAGAAGTGTGGCTACCAGCTCCTAATCCACATCTGCCATTGAGAGATTGATTTAAAACAGTATGTGCAAGGGAATTTAAAGTGAAGGAGAGCAACCTGACTCTTGAATGAATGTTTCCAGGTAGTCCCTAAAATGCTGCCATCCGTTGTGTCAGCTCAATACCTTCATGGCTTCTCCTTGTAGCAGGTCTGATGTGGTTTATAGGGCTTCAGTAGCCTGTGAAGCTGACAGGTATATTTTGTGATGAAAAACAGAAACTTAGGGGCAGTAGAGGAAGAATCACTAAAAATGTATCTGTACAGAAGAATGAGATTGGCAAGAATGTTTTCCTGGCTTGGCAAAAATGCTGACGATCTGTCGAGTAGCCTGCTGACAACTCACACAGTTCCTCGGCAGGTGTTTCCAAAGAACTGAGGCTGAGATTTATAAATGTTTGTGTTGTACTTCATTCCCAGACTCGCTACCCAGAAGGAACACGTACTCTGATTTGGCTCTCTTCCACAAGTCCTGAACTGTGAATATGAAATCGGCACTTCATTTTGTCTCCCTTGCCTCTCCATCAGTGCTGAACCGTTAACAGTTTAGTGGGGCTGCCAGCCCTTAAGGCCCCAGGAGAAATTCCATCATACAGCTGAAATTGAGCATAAACCATTATGCCAAGAAAACACTTCATGCATTTCTTTTTTCAGTTTTCAGAGTCTTTGTCACTTCCTACCAAAATTTTACATTTAGGAAAATGACCTGTGCAACTTGGCTTTCAGGTTTTATACTAACCCTCTTCCAAAAAGATCACGTTCAGAACTAATACAACATAGACATTTTTCCCATTTTCCTGGAAGACTTACGATCCTGTAGGTGAACAAAACCCAAATTCCAACATTACTTCCTGGGAGCTTAGCTGTATTGCCAAGGCACTGGATGTGGATTGTAAATACTGCTGACTAAAAAGCGGAGTGAGACTTAAATAGTGGAAGCTCATCTGCTGTCTTTGCCAAATAGAGAGAGTCTTTGAGAAAGAAAAAAAGTAAACAAAAGTAAAAAACCATGGAGGTAAAAAGAGTGGGAGAAAAAGAGGTAGTTTTACAGGTGACTTTTCTCTTCCGCTGACAATGAAGGAAGTTTTTGAACTTCCTATTGAATAGGATGACTACCTGCCCCAAAAGCTCTTTTAAGTACTCAGATGACTGTGCCTTCTACGTTAACATTTATCACCCAAATCCCATTACAAAAAGGCAACAGTGAGGCAGGAGGTGAGGCAGGAGAGTGCTGCTATGAACAGAGGGCATTTGATGTGGGCAGGAAAGGTGGGCAAGACTTTGGGGGCAAGAGCAGCCACAGCACAGTCCATCTTGTGCCCTTAGTGGGGATGCAGACAGACTATCAGATTTATCTTCTACACCAGCAAAAAATGGCCTACCTGCCCTCGCTTTCATGCTGACTACAAAGAATTTGCAAAGAAAACAATCACACTTAGGGACATTTTGCCTCTGAAAACTCCTACAAAAATCCTTTGGCTTGATAGCCTTTCCTGGGGTAGTCTCACCTACCTCTGTGACAACAGGGCAATATATAATATGTACTGTCTTTCTAAAGCAGGGATCACACGTCTGAAAAAAGTAAATATCTAAAGAGTTAAGATAGTCTAGGTATAGATGTATATGATTAGGAATATATTGTCATTTATAAATCACTTATAACTTGTAATTTATAAATAATTTTTATATTTTAATGCATCCTTTTTCCTTATATTTTAAAGTCTTTTATGACTATATTAATTTGTTATTCAGTGGGGAAACATTTTTGTGCTTCTTTGTGTATTTTTTCATAACAGCAGTGTGAGATCTACATCAGCCTGTCAACATTGTGATATTGGAGTGACTAGGTCATGCACATAACAATGATCTGGATGCTTTTGGCCAAATATGATTTTTAAAAGTAGCAATTCAGAAAACAATTGTACTGACCATGTGTATGCGTGGCACTCTTCATATTAAACTTTTGTTAATAAAATTGTAGAGTTACAGTTCTCTAGTTTAAATATCTGTAAATCAGGGGTTTAAGCCATTGGTGCACTTAATCAGTTGCAACTACAGATATAAATCATGCTAAATAGCAGTCACTTCTAAAGGTTGCCTAGTATGCCCGATATCTATATGCAGCACGTATATCAGTACAGCAGTGCCTAGATATGAGAATACATAAGGCATGCTCCAGTTACAGGGCGTTTTGTGAAGCATGAGCACCTCTTGGGACAATTGTCCACAATTCCAGGTGGTGTCATGTGGAGATAAGTTCTAGGACACTCCCACAGTGAATTCTGGGGGAAAGCGTGTCTCAGTTTAATTTTCATTGCAGAGGAACAAATGATCAAACCCCAGAGCAAGCAGCACCAGTTAACTAACCTGAATTTGAAGAACCTTCACACTTAGCCCAGAGGAGTTTGTCGCTGATTGGGTAAGGGATAACAGCTATGAAATCTCTAGTCAAGCAATTATTAAAAAATAGATCAAGAAGAGTTTGGAAAATTCAGCTTCTGAATATCTCTTTGAAGGCTTGTCCTGGTTTCAACTGGGATAGAGTTAATTTTATTCCTAGTAGCTGGTACAGTGCTGTGTTTTGGGTTTAGTATAAGAATAATGTTGATAACGCACTGATGTTTTAGTTGTTGCTAAGTAGTGCTTATCCTCAGTCAAGGACTTTGCGGTTTCCCATGCTCTGCCAGGGAGGAAGTGCACAAGAAGCTGGAAGGGACCACAGCCAGGACAGCTGACCCAAACTGGCCAAAGGGATATTCCATACCATAGACCGTCATGCTCAGTATATAAACTGGGGGCGGTTGGCTGGGGGGGTGGATCGCTGCTTGGGGACTGACTGGGCATCGGTCAGCAGGTGGTGAGCAATTGTGCTGTACATCACTTGTCTTTACTGGGTTTTATTTCTCTCTCCTTTTGTTATCTTCCTTCGTTATCATCATCACGATCATCGTCATCACCATATCATTATTATTAATGTCATTATTATTATTCATTATTATTACTATTGCTATTATTATTATTATTATTATTATTATTATTATTATTATTATTATTATTATTATTATTATTAGTTATTAAGCTGTTTTTATCTCAATCCATGAGTTTTACTTTTTTTTCCGATTCTCCTCCCCATCCCACCGGGGCAGGGAAGGAGTGAGCAAGGGGCTGCATGGTGCTTAGTTGCCGGCTGGGGTTAAACCACAGCAAGGCTGAGGGTGACTATTATTCTGTTCCAGAAGTTTGAAGGAAGCAGCATCAGTCCATCATTATCACTGTGCAGGTGCTTCATGGCTCTTCACCTTTTCATGAACAACCATTTTGAAGACTGGTAATACAATAATAATTTCTTACTATATAATAAATAAATTTTAATTTAGCTTAGATTAATTAGCTTCTTAATGGCCACAGCTTTTTCCTTAACCTGTTTCAAACTGGGCAAATAGCTACTTAATTCACAGAAATTATTACAGTATTTCATCTTAATTAATACTTCTAGTGTTTTAACATGTATTAAACACTGACTCAGCATAGGCCCACTGTGCAACACGTTTTCTCTGTATTAAGTAGTCCTTTACTCATGAAAAATCACACTGAAAGCTGTAGTACTGATCAGGAGGTCATGACAGCGGACTGCAATAGCTGCAGAATAAGCTGATGACAGCCGCTGGGAGTCAAAAGCGTCTGTGCTGCTTCCTCATACTCTGAGAAGATAAACCAGTTCCTTCACCTCTGCTCTGATCTTAGTGTCAATATTTTAAATTACCTGCCAGACGTGAGTACAAAAATCATACTGTCCTCCTGAGTTACTCCTCAGATATTACTTTCTCCCATATATTTCATTGTATTTTTGACCTTGATCATACCACTGCAAAGCACATACGGTTTGCATTGAATTCCATAAGCTTTTGTGTGAGCATAAAAGTAGCAAATTTGTTTGCTTACGCAAGACTTTGAGACTCAAACCCTTTGGAAATAATATGTCCCTTTAGGTTTTACAAAGCACTATATACATCTTCAGCAATTACATAGGTTGTGGACCTATGTAATATGTAATACATGGACAGTAAACCTTTGCAAACCTTAACTCAAATTAACAAGCTAGAAGTAGATATTTCTAGATCACATCTATGCTAGAAGAATTCCTAATAAAGAAAAAAACCTTGAAGATAAACAAATTTCCTTTGTGTTCAGATATCTATAGTACAAGCATAGTGTGATACTGCAGACACTGCCAGCTGAGACCACGAGGTGTCCATTTAAAAGCTCAGGTTTTGTACTCAAACTAAAACCAAGGAGTTTGAGATACCCATCACATCACAGATTGTCTTTTATTTTATGCATTTATCTGCACAGTGTTTCTGAGTTGAGCTGATGGTTAAGTGCTACAGATAATAAGTGTGTTCATTCTTACTATTTGTATTAAAAGGTTTTGACATTTTCAGGGATGGTCATTTAGGTCTATCTGACCTTGTGCTGAAACTGGATTGTTCTGTCCATTTACCAGAGCTACTGTTCTCACAGAGGCAGAATTTGCCTGGTAATAGTTGGTTGAGTTTTTTATGGCTGTGGTTGAGTCTTTCCTGCTTTTTCCCATTTCTTTAATTTCATTTCCTTCAATGTTTTACTCATATACAAACTAAGAAATATTTTTTCTTTAATTTACAAAGTTTAATATCCTTAAAGCCTTCTCACTTTCTCCTTCTTTTCCCAAATATAAGTACGTACTTCCTCAAGATTGCCTACAAGCTCCCCTTAGTGTTACGGGTGGGAGGTTCCCACTCCGACTGGTTTGGTGTCAGAGAGGAAACTATTCTACATCATGTCACTGACACCAGTATTCAGCACAAGTGCAGTAGCGGGGATAACCCGGCATTATCCTGGTGACAGTGCCGCTAGCACAGGAACTGTCAATCATGTCTTTCATTTCTTGCCCCATCTGTTTTGCATTCTTGCTGTTGTAGCAGGAGCCATCACAGAGCAGCCTTTGTGCGTGAGCGCACACAGTCGCGACGAAAAGCACAGGAGTTGTGTAACGTCCAAACCGAGCTCCACCTTTCTCAGGAACGTAAATCATTTACTCAGCTGTTTTACAGATGTTAAGTCTGTCATTTGCAGCAAATATCCATCCAGGAGATGCTTGCTCCTATCACCCGTTTTGTATAAAATGGTTAGTTAGACCTCACAGGCAGTTACTCTGACACTTTCCTCCACAGTAAATAAGGGGATAATGCTGTTCACCTGCTTTATGGCACATGAACGCTAACTATTCAGCCATGTCAGTATTTAAAGATGACAATATAAATAATACTTATTTTTATATATATGCCGAATGTCAAATATTAAAGAAAAGGGAGACTGGCTACACATCATTGTTGATATTTTACTATTCAGAAAAGGCAAAAGTACCAGGTTGGTTAGCGCTGAATGAATTATATGGGAAAGCTCAGCCATGGAACTAGAAGACTGCCAGAAAGGACAACAAAAGATATCCTTGAGATTTTATTCGGTTTTGGTTTTGGTTTCTGTATTAAACTTTGAAATCAAATACTTTAAAGTCTTTAAAACTTTTTAGCATTAAAATTTTTAGAAGCACTCTTACCTTGTGTTGTTTCAAATACATAATCTGATACTTCTCTATTAGACGTTTTAAAGTGGGTTATAAGAACTTTTTAAGAGATGCACACATACAAAAAAAATCCCCTTTATTGGAAAGATACAAAGACAAAATAATTTTGTTGTCCTCTTCAAAAATCCGGTTGCCCTTTGCAATTCAGGGTGGCTGCCATTTGTTTGGCCTTTTCCCATCAGGATTCTGCTATAATGATGAACTCTGCAGCATGTACAGAAATTGTTCTCAAGCCTATGTTAACAGTCCTGATAATATATTTTTTAGGTTTCCTCTACGCTCAGAACAGTACCAAACGCAGCATTAAAGAGCGACTTATGAAGCTCTTGCCCTGCTCGGCTGCCAAAACGACATCTCCTGTTACTCAAAGCAAGTTTTATTTTTCATTTGATTTTTTTTTAGGTTTGCATGCATCAAAAGTTATACTTTCATTAAATGCTCATTTGAGAGAAAAGATAGCTACTGAAGTAATAGTATGCTCTATTGAGGTTTAAAAGGAAGTGACGAACAGATTTGTGGGCTGGTAACAGCTTTGTCTGGGCAGAGCAGGATGGCAAGATACCAGTGCCAGGGTTTGCCGCATGGGAGCTGCTGGGCTGGCACTTCTGCTCCACAGGCTAGCTGAGAAGTGATTCACTGGTTAAATGAAATACCTGCTTTCATTGTCTTTGAAAAGTGGTATCTTTTTGTGTACATGCGTGCACGTGTCTGTGTGCGCTTGCTACCCCATATTACAGGATAGTATCAGCAGTACTGGTCTGGGGGGAAAGGCTTGGCTCTGCGGGTTTTGACTATGTAACATCAAACTATTTGGGGAACGAGATCTAAAGTATGTGTCTGAAAGAAAGATTAAAATGAGATTGAAAACAAAGTATGTGAATGTAGAAATAAAATATACACCTAGATAGAGATAAATTATAGTAATGACACTAATGTCTTCCCATATAAATTGGCTACTATAACTGATTTTAAAATACCCCTGCGGACCCAACTCAGTCTAGATTAATTTGGCTTAATTCTAGGCACTAATCTGAACACCTAAAATTACAAGCTGAGTGGTCCCTCAGTTTCCTGTATACTCTCCTGATGAAGCATATCAATCAATCAAAGGTAAAAAAATATCTCCAAGAGCGGTTCCTTGTGTCCAGTGATTCTAGGACAACCTGAGGCAACGTGGCTACAAACACAGGCCCCTATTAAGTGCCTAGACTTCAGTGGTATGGATCTAGGCTTTCTTATTGCTACCCCACTTCACTGTTTTTCATATCCTCCTCTGCAGAGAAGACTGTGGTACTTGCTTTCCTTCCTTTCTGACTATTCGAAATCTCAAAGATGAAAAGCACCGAAGATGTGGATGCACAGTGACTTTTTCATGGTGGCTTCAGCTGATGTGTTTTACTTGAAAACAGGGTAGCTGAAAAAGGCCAGTAACCGTCAGGACACCTGCTAGTAATTCATTATGTAGAAGTTGCTGTCAGCTACGTGGCCTGAGCAATATAGCCTTAGCCTATAAAAGCAGTCATAGAACCATGGAATCACAGAATGGCTTGGGTTGAAAGGGACCTTTAAAGATCATATAGTCCAACCCCCCTGCCTTGGGCAGGGACACCTTCCACTACATCAGGTTGCTCAAAGCCCCAACCAGCCTGGCCTTGAACACTTCCAGGGATGGGGCAAGAAAGAGAAAAAGGAAATAGAAAAGAAGGAATAGAAGATTTGATCTGTTTGTTTGAAGTTGGTTGGAGAGCAACACATCCTTATTCCTTGCACATTTCTATGGGACCGTTTTGTCTGCACAAGCAACGAAAAATATTGAGAGTCAGTCTTCATAACCTTGACCGTGCAAAACTTGTATTTTCTTGCTGAAAACGTTTTATAAACCAGAAAAGAAGTAAAAATAAAACTTGCATTAAATATTTAATATTTGAGAACCAAGTAGTAAAAAAAGATGCATTCAGCATTTTTTCTCTGTACTCTCATCAATAATGAAATGCATAGTAAGTATGTTATATTAAATGAAAATATTACATTAAATAAGAATATCATTGTAGACACTTATTATTATTGTCCCATTTTGACATAATATGCTATTTGATTTCTGCTAACATGAAAGAAGCAACATTGTAATGTGCTAGGAACGAAGCCAGCACTACCTACAATAACCACATAATGTGAATTCCTCAGAAATGTTAAAGGGAATATTTTTAAATCAAGTAACTTTTTAAAATATACTTAGCCTTAATTTGCATTTCTGTGCTTTACTTTTATCAATATGTGCAGAAAAAGGTTACCTGAATAAATAAAATCTTATTTCAGCATTCCCATTCAACAAAGCATGTCAAAGAATGCTTTTTCTTATTTGTGTGCTTTAGCCTAGTAAGCCTAAACTTAAATCCCTCCTTCCTTAGCTAAATTTTTAAATGCCTGTGCTAGAGGTAGGAATAGACTCCAGAATGGTTTTGGAAAATAAAAGCGTGTGTGCACGCAGTTATTAAATATATAGGGGAGTTATTATCTGGGGTTTGTGCAGGCAAATGCATGTGCAGAATTTCTACAGCTATGAACTGTGCCCTAACTTTGGACATGCTTCTCCAACTGCCCTTATTTGAACAGTATGTCTGCTTGTTGCATTGTTTTGACCATTTTGTTCTTTAATGAACAATGAAAGGTTCAAAGCATAACTCCTGTGGCAAATACATTAAAAACTGTCTTTACTCTTTAGCTGGAAGAAAGCTACTTATTAATGAAATCAGTAAGAATATTTTGTTTAATATATTAATGCATAAATATGAACTTGTTTCTGTTTTTCAGTTGCCATCTGTTAGCCTTTTACGGGAAAAACAAAGAACGCTTAACTTTCTTAGGCCAAAGAAACTGGAGAACTGAAACAACTAATTTTTCATGAATGCCATAGAAATCATTAATGTTTAGAAATAGATATATTTTCACACATTTTTAAAAGTAGAGATTTTTTTCCCCAGCCTGGATAATGGTAACCATAAGTGTGAAGAAAAAAATGAAAAACCTGCAAGTGACTCACGAATGCTATAGTATTTTAATCAGCATAGTTGGCACATTATAAGGAAGTTTATGGTGATCTTATTTTTGGATTATATCTATAAGAGACTACAGAAATAGAGTGTGAGAAGACTTATATTGAAACTTTACATTAACAGAAAGACAACATCACTGTGCTGCAGTCTTCTACATTCCCACCAAATAATTAAAACACAATAAAACAGTTTATTACTAAGGATATGCCAAACATTGTGCTCAGCATCACATTGTCTGGCCTTTATCTCTAGCCTCACATTTATTATGTGTATTCATTTAGCTTCTAGAACAGCTTGTGGATGTCTCTCTAGGCAGCCAGATGTTTCACAAATGGGTGCTTAGAGAGCTCATTTCCAGTTAAGTCCCTTTCTGTCTAAACAGTAGCCCATTTAAATCCCATATAACTCGTGGCACATAAAACACTAGTGACTTTTCAACAATATCTATTCTCAGGTTGACTCTTTTGTCAATTTAGTATAAGCACCTAGTGTTGACTTGCAGTTAACAAAAAGACATTCAGCTGCATATTGACAGCATGACATTGTTATAGGGACTTTAGCAATTATGTAAAGAATATAAAAGATAAATCTCTTAAAACATGATGGAAAGGCTTTAAAAAACCTTGCAGAATAAACCCTGGATGTTCTTATGCGGAATAAAATGAGACTGAAGAAGTTAGCTACCCCTCCCCTAGATTAGGAAGACAGCTTCTTAAATCTGGACCAGCGTTATTCCCGTTTCAGCTGTAAGGGCAGGATTTTCAAGACTCTCCCTTTGCACCTCAGCATGTCAGAAAACATCTTTTTTAAGAAGAGAACTTAAATGTTCTTATAATCTTATGAGTTCAGATACTGGCCATTTAAAACTATTATCAAACATCATAAGGTCAATGTAAAGTTGTGTCGATCGGGCTTTTTGTCAACAGCATTTAGATTGGAAGTTTTCACAAAGATGGTAGTGGTCTATGAGTCATCTGAGATAACCTATAAAGAAAAATGAAAGAGAAACTTGTTATAGTTTGTCCACAAGCCAACACAAAATCTACTTTCTGGGATAAGACACTGAGATCATCTTCCTGAGATGAGTGACAACAGCAACACCTCTTTGACAGGAGAAAAGACAAGGGCCTACAATTTTGTGAAGATTTATCCAAATAGTTTGTGTATTTTGATTATATCTATTTGAAGGTTGTTGATTTTTTGTTTAGCTGAACTGTATCTTCTGATGCCAGATTTCTCCCAAGCAGCTGAAAGTTATTATTACTGCATCGTAGCAGAACAAAAATATGTGACGATATAAGCATAATATGGTTTTAATGGAGTATTCTAATATTGTGCTCTTACGAAAATAGAACTGTATAAAACTTTTTTTTTAAGTATGCAGAGTACCACGCTCTGATGAAATAAAATATATATCTTCAGCATTGTAGGAGTGACAATTATGTGTGTGTTTTCCCTCAAGTTACATTTCTATAGCTAGTATAAATCTTAAACCAGAGTAAGGCAGTGGTTTGATTAAATTAGTCTGGAGTACTACATAAGCTATGTTTAATGCTGGGAGTACTTGAAAACAGATGCCCACATTCATATTTTTCATCAGGTATATGGCTAGCACCTCATATAAAAAATACATACTGTAAGTTTCTCTAGCTGTTTTTTTGAACTTTCACATTTGGAAAAAATGCTTTGCTATCTCACATTCTTTTAGGGCTGCACTCAGCTGTAAGCCTTGAATGTGTATATCCACATTCTTATTCACCTAATGATGATGTCACTAAAATACTTGTGTTCCAAACTTAGACTGCTCACCATGAATAGTCATGTTGCCCTGAAGGCTTTGTTATACATTAGTCAAAGTAAGGTGTACTGTTGAATATGCAACATCAATCTCACACACTTTCCAAAGCACAACTTCATGGTAAAAGGAGAACACTGAGAATCCCAGTCTGATACAGTGAATTCACATCCCTTTACTAACTAATGGAAAATTTCCAGTATTCTGGAGCCACTAAAGATTTATGAAATGGTTTTCTTTGCTCAGAGAGTCATAGAAACAGAAAAGCCATTCTGAATGTGTCATGTATGCCCTTGCAGAATGTTGGCTTTCCAATTTTTTGCTATTTGTACTGATGTAATAATATCCAGACTACTGGATCATCACTGCTCTTCCATGTTCTGTGCAGCCACTGAAGCAGACAGATACCCTTTCCCTAGGAGTTCAAAATGAACATGCCATTTGTCTTTAAAGCTGCAAAACCTGTTCTTTAAAAGAATGTCATTTAACTTCCTTTTTTTCTGCGAGAGTTAGGTATTTCTACATTTCTATATTTCTTATTGAGCTTTACTTCTCTGTCTCTTGTATTCTGCAGACACTGTAGAAGATGAAATGGAAATGGCCACAGTACGACATAGACCTGAAGCTCTTGAACTGCTGGAAGCACAGAGTAAATTCACAAAGAAGGAACTTCAGATCTTATACAGAGGTTTCAAGAACGTAAGCACTTCCTTGTTGAATTTACCATCCATTTACAGGACAGGCCACTGCAATCTCAGCAGTATATGAATGACTGGCAACGAAGCTCATGGGATTTAGTAGCTAAATACTGCATGTCTGGTCAGGTGAGGAAACAATCACTTGGCAACAGCTGGGCTGTTTAAAGACCAAAAATGCAGACATACTAGAAAACATCCAGAAGAGAATTATAACTTAGTGTAGTAGGACTTTGTTCAAGGATAGACTGAAAATTGCATTGGAGTTGTTTGTCTAAAGATGAAATAATGGGAGAGAATGTAAGTCCTGAAGAACTTGGTCAGTGAGAAGAAAGATTTTGATTTTTGTGTTCATATTCGCTGTCACAAGAAGTGATTGGCATAAATTGCACTAGAGGAATTTTTCGTTAGGGGGACAGCAGTAGATGACTTCTTCAGTCCTTCCTAGCTCACCAAGTATATAAACTTGTCAGATCTCTTTACTGGGAGTCATTATTTGTGATCTTTTTTTTTCTGATTTATGTGCTCTATTGGCAGGTACAATGTTTTTAGTTGGCAGGGATTCCCACTGAGGATCCCAGTGCATAAGTACAGTCTGCCTCCTTTTCCAGTGTGTACTTGCTGTCCTGCAGTGCTGGGCTTGGTGCTGGGATCTAAGGTATCCGTGGTTAGTACAGCAGAGAAATAAGACGCAAAGAGATTTTACTAAGTATAATTCAATTCTGGCTCCATACCAAAAGTAAGAGCTGCCTCTGATTTTATTAATACTATACCAAAAAAAAAGCTGCTTTCTTAAAAAATAGCCCTTTTCTCTCTGTTTTATTCTACTATCTTTCGTGTGATTGACAGTTCCATAGGATATTATATGCCATTAACATAGGATAGAAAATACTTCATATTAAAAAAACTTGAATAATAACAGTTGCTTGCAAATTATGAGCGTGTAATTTTAATCTATGTACTCAATTGTGAGTACTGCAATTGTGCAGGTGCTAGGTCTTCTGCTGAGCTGCAGGTAAAGATAAATTTAATTACATTTATTACCTTTTGGTTTAGTTTTTCTTTCACCCCTACAAAAGGGCCTTCTTCTTGCCCTTGGCATTTATCACTCAAGTGAAATTGTGTAACAAAGTATAATAATGCTAAAAGCACAATGAAGCTCCTATGGAATCAGAAAGAATATTTTCAATAGCTTGTATAAGAAGAAGTGTAAATCTTACAGAATTCTTAGATATCATGTATTTTGTAATAAAGACCAGCCATGCAAATGGATGGTTTAAAACTACATTTTTATTGAAAGCCTACAATGCAGGTAAAATACAGTCACTTAATGTGTCCTGTCTATATATCATCCTCAGTTCCAGAACGTATATAAGGTTGGCATGTTAGTGATTAAAAGTGATTGCTCTTAAAAGCTTTCCATTTCCTCAAGGTACCAGAGAACATTCCCCTGCTAATGACAGTATTCCCTAGGTATTGCAAATCATGAACTAATGTCCCTAATTATCTAAGGCAAGAAGGTACAAAGTATAACATATAAAATAAGCCTTCTGTCTTTTTCGCTAAGAATAATTATTTTTGGAGTCTCAGAAATTAAGGACCTTGGTAATTCTCTGCACAAAATGAGGTACGGAAAAAGAGAATAGGTTGTAAGAAAGTTTTTTAATTGGTTACTGTTTTACTATTTTTTGAAAAGAGGAATTCCAGCTGTTCATATTCTTTTGTGTTCTAAGATGTAAGTTCTACTTACATCAAAGGACTGTCAATGTTAAAATGTGGTAATACATCTTTATTCAGTTGTTTCATTTCCTTATCAGTACGTGATAATCCAAGACATGCGTGTATAAATATCTTTGATTATTTAGAGCTAATGAGCATGAACTTCAGGTTTTTTGTGTTTAATATAACTGCAAAATTATCAATTCCTTTCAAAAATGCTGTAAAACATGCCTAGGGCTGGTGACTGTTATAAAACTAAATCAGTTTGAAGCAGTAGTATTTAGCCCAAGCATTAGACTTCAGAAATGAAGGTTTTCAAAACTTTCAGTTGAGCTGGGGTTTGGTTTCTTTCTCATATTTATCACTTTCTACTGCAAAGTGCTCTACAGCTCTATGAGCAGCTTGCCTATGTGGATTAGTTCATCTTTCCTGTCACATAGCTACCTTTTACCAACTACCGTTTGAGCGGCTACAGGATGACATTAAAGGGCCTCCCATGGTCTGCGCTTAGATGATCTCCCCCTGACAGTGCAGTCATTCACCTCCCTTCTCGCTCCCCTTCGTTCTGATCCAGCTTAACACCATCCTGCCAATATCTCCACCCCTGTGTGCTTCATGCGTGCTTCATGCACCAATATAAATTTGGGGCCACCCAGCTGGAAAGCAGCTTTGCAGAAAAGGACCTGGGGGTCCTGGTGGACCCCAAGTTGAACATGAGCCAGCAATGTGCCCTGCCACAAAGAAGGCAGATGGTATCCTGGCCTGCATTAGGCAAAGTATTGCCAGCAGGTCAAGGGAAGTGATTCTTCCTCTCTACTCGGCACAGGTGAGGCCACACCTGGAGTGCTGTGCCCAGCTCTGGGCTCCCTGGTACAGGAGAGACATGGACATACTGGGGAGAGTCTAATGAAGAGGACTAAAGGGACTGGAGCATCTCTTCTATGAGGAAAGGCTGAGAGAGCTGGAACTGATCAGCCTGGAGAAGAGAAGGCTCAGGGGGGATCTCATCAATCTGTATGTTATCGTGTATACCAATAGCTGAAGGGAGAGTGTAAAGAAGACGGAGGCAGGCTCTTTACAGCGGTGCCCAGTGACAAGACAAGAGGCAGTGAGCACAACTGAAACACAGGAGGTTCCTTCTCATCATCAGGAAATACTGTTTCACTGTGAGGGTGACCGAGCACTGGCACAGGTTGACCAGGGAGTCTGCAGAGTCTCCCTCCTTGGAGATACCCAAAAGCTGTCTGGACATGGTCCTGGGCAACCCGCTTTAGGTGGGCCTGCTTGAGCAGGGTTGTGGGACCAGATGACCTCCCGAGGACCCTGCCAACCTCAGCCATTCTGTGATTCTGTGATACTCTGTTTAATCACTCCACTAGGAAGGAAAGTCCACTGAAAATACTTAAGGAAACATAGAGGCACACATCTTTAACATGACACCATCAAAACTTGTGCAGATCCTACACCTGTGCTTTATGCTTTCTACCTGACGTTTGCCTGTCTTGCTATCTCTTCAACAATTTAACAACATGAAACAAGATATGCTAAGGCATGAATTTAAGCTGCTGTAGCTCTGCTGACATTATGCTCCTGTTAGACTAAATTTACAACATCCCACAGCACAGTAGCATCAGCATTGCACTGTGTACTGGCAGGAGTTCAAAAGAGCTGTAGTGCAGACTGGGGTCCTGAAGGCATTGTAGCTGGTATCAGCTGGCATAGTCACTACATGTGCTCTGGTTAATTCAACGGAATTATGCCCTATATATTGATTTTCACCGTATTTGTATCACCAATTCTCGTGGTTTAACCCCAGCCAGCAACTCAGCACCACACAGCCCCACCCAGTGGGTTGGGGGAGAGAATCGGAAAAAAAGTAAGACTCGTGGGTTGAGATAAGAACAGTTTAATAGAACAGAAAGGAAGAAACTAACAATGACTCTAATAATAACAGCAAAGTGACAATAATAATAAAAGGATTGGAATACACGAAACAGGTGATGCACAGTGCCATTGCTCACCACTCGCCCACTGATGCCCAGTTAGCTCCTGAGTAGCCATCCCCCCTCAAGCCAACTCCCCTCAGTTTACATACTGGGCATGATGTCCATGGTATGGAATACCCCTTTGTCCAGTTTGGGTCAGCTGTCCTGGCTGTGTCCCCTCCCAAATTTCTTGTGCCCCTCCAGCCTTCTTGCTGGCTGGGCACGAGAAGCTGAAAAGTCCTTGACTGAGTCTAAACACGACTTAGCAACAACTGAAAACATCAGGGTGTTATCAACGTTCTTCTCATACTAAACCCAAAACACAGCACTGTACCAGCTACTAGGAAGACAATTAACTCTATCCCAGTTGAAACCAGGACACCAATGAACTACAGAATAACCATTGCTGTGTGATCACTTGATATTTGGAACCAACACGCAGTAGTTAAGCTAGTTCAACCATATCAGTTAAACCGGTTACTGCTTGCTAGTCTAGGAATGAATGTTGGTTTTAGGCAGCATTTTCCCATCTATAAACCCAGAGATTGCCTGTCTCTTTGCTGAAGGGACAGCAACTCTATCCTTATATAGAGCCAAAAAAAAAGGGAGATTTTCAATAGTTAAACTTTAATACTACCAGAAGATAAATATCTGTAATAGTGCAAATATTAATAACCTTAATGAACACAAGAATTTAAACTTTAGAAAGGACGAGTCTCCGTACCTACTGCGATGATAGTAGATATAAGTTGAAAACTGACATTTCTTTCAGAAGAACTTGGGTATCCCTATATTATAATAATGCTTTAGGTGTGTCAGAAAGTAATGAGTAAATAAAGTTGATTTTTTTCCCGTATGTTTTCAACAGCCTTTCTAGTATGCACATTTTTCCCTCTGTCTTTATGCAAGCATTGCAGGAAGAAATATGTCACAGACATGATAAAGAAAAAACAATTGATGAAACAGAAGTAAAGCAGTACTCAGTCCCTTTACCTCAGTATCCTGTTTTCAAGAGTGGCCAGATGAGGGAAAGAATATAAGAATAATATATATAAGAATATAACATACTGTTCTGTCACCTTGCACTCTGATACTGAAATACTTCCTGTGCTGAAAGTTGTAACTGCGTCTTTGTGTTTTACATACTTCAACCAAAGTTTGTTTCATAAATGGTGATAATTACTTTTTGAACCTACCAGGGTATTTTGACATCTACAGAATCCTGTGGGAAATTAGCTCCATACCTATTTATGCCTTCTGTGAAAAATAATTCATTTCTGTGTCAAACCTACTGCTTTTTATTTTAATATCTATAGTATTTCTGCTATAAGAAAATAAGTAAACATTACCATTACTTCTCCAAGACATTCACTGTTTTACACACCTCTAACACATTTCCTACTTAGCCCTTTCTTTTCCTAACTGAAAAGTTTTTGTCCATATAATCTCACTCCAGCCTGCTGATTTCCCTGAATCCTGTCTAGTCCTAGGATGTCTCTTATAAGATAGAGATGACCAGAACTTCTCACAGCTTATGTCCAGTTATTTATTATTTATGACTTCAAATTACTTACATATAATTCTGACTGATTTCAGGTAAGAAAGCAGCAAGTACTGTATTTCTGTCGTGTTGGTGATCACAAAGTTTGATTTATTATGTGGTTTTTACGTATACAAAAATAAAAAGGTAAACCTTTAAAGATATTTTCATCAATTTGATTTTCCAGCACAGGCTAATCACATACCAAACCCAGCAAAAATTCAAGCAGAAGGAGCACAGGGTCTCAGATAGCACCTCTGCGTGTATGTACACCGCTGAAAACCTTGGAGAGTCTCAGATCACACCGTAGTATCGCTGATGCTCTGGGAAGCAAGAAGTAGAGGGTAGCTGCAGGAAAGGCCCAAAGGGTAGTGGACTGCCTGTCTTGGCAAAGGCTGGTTTGGCAGTACTCACTCAGGGTCAAGATTTAAAATACAAGAGGAGGTACACTAAAGCAAACATAAGGAGGTGGGATAAGCACCTTCAGATGACCTAACAACTATTACAAGGAGAAGCACCAAGGAAGAACTTATGCCTATATTCGGTAATTTAGCCATTTTAAATCTTCTATATTATCCTTCAAAAACGAGCCTAACGGAAGTCCTAAGCCCTCCCCAGGCTCAGAAGGTTGTCCCCAGCCCTCTGGTTTTACAGTGTTCCCGCACTCTCGTTGATGAATTGTTGCTCAGCTGCCATCACAGTGGGACCTCTCCATTTTATATTTGGCGTCCTGTCATCCCGTTTCTTGTAAATTGAAATTGTGATTGCTGCAGTCATTAACCTTTCAAACCAATGGCTCTGTGGCAGGCCTAGTACAAGTGGTACTTCACAATAAATTGCACAGACTATCAAGCACGCACTCAACATGTGCTCTTTCTTTCTCCTTTGTCCATTGATAGGTCTCTCACAGTTTTAAAAATGTCCCTGAGCTATAGCACATTTCCATTTTAAAAACACTTAGTGGTTTTGCTGCACAAAAGATGCTCCTGTACTAAACTTAAATGTTAATAATCTTTTAATTGTGGTTGATTATCCATATCAAAAATCTGTTGAACTCAGTGTTGGGAAACTATTGGACTTTCCCAGAAAATTGAAAGGATTTTTGATGAATATTGATCTTACCCAGCTGTATATCAGAGAAAGTGTAAATTGAAGTCATGCATGCATAAACTGTAGCTTTAAATATGCAGCTCCATACTTGTGATATTTATTGGGAAAACAACATTTCTAAGATACGTTTCTTCCCTCTTGCTGTTAGCAAATGAGGCAAACAATGACAGTAAGATAATAACTCTGATAATATTGCAGCTCAAAGATAGGTTCCCCCATCACACTACCCATCCATGTAAGAATATGTTTGTGCATAACTCAAAATATGCTGATTTATTCACAGATTTTTCCATTTCAATTATGGTTTAATGGAAGCCTTGTATTACTGTATGTTGCATTTGTGAGTCTCACAGAAAGTTCAATGAAAGCTCATTTTATAGTTATAAAGCTCATTTATTGATTGTCCAGAGCATTCAAGTTTTGCATGATAAAATACAACTATTCTCATTGTCCTTTTCTGGAAAATTCCTTCCCTTTTTTTTATTCTGTTAGTCTCTTACAGAAAAAGGTTAAGTGAGGAGAAAACGCTTGTTTTATCTAATTAACTATATTTCTAGTCTAATGAGTAGGAAATAAAAACACACGGTTCATGTCACGTGGGTTTATCTGTCTAAGGTATATCTACATACCCAGCTGTAAGAATATTCATAGGATATTTTTGATAAATTGGACTAGATTACCTCCAGAGATCTCTTCCAGTAAACAGTTCCATCAGTTTGTGATCTGAACTGCCCTCATTCAAATTAGAGAAGTAATTTAGTATACAGGATTAGCTAATGGTTTGAAACTAATCGCTGTTTCTGTATTGTACACAGCAGCCCAATCCCCTCAAAACCTCAATACACTTACAGTGCGAATTTTCATTCTTAGCTGTAAAAAGTCTCCAGAAATATATAAAATCTGCATAAATACTTACCATGGAAATTCAGGTTGATGTTTGATATGGCTTTGTATCTAGGTAATGTTGGCACTCTGACATTAAAAAAGAATTTGGGATCACTGAGACACAGAATCTTATGTCGTCATTAACATTAGCTGACAAGGAAGTCAAATTCAAAGTTTTGGTGCTGATCTTCAAACACCAGTTCTAGACCACATATGATAAGTGCTCATATTATGTACGAAAAGCTTTCTAAAATCATCTGTGCTAGACGCAGTGGTGTGATGTAGAAAACTTAGGTTTAGCACCAGCTCTCATTACAATCAGTTTATTCGGAGAGAGAGCCTATGAGCTGCAATTAAGGAAGTCTTCAGGATGGCTAGGAAGCCACTTAGGCTGACTTATATAAAACACAAGGTACAAATATTTACCTGAATTTATATCCTTCTCCAAAGCCTGTGGGTCTAAATATTAAGCACCTTTATAAGCTATAGTGATCTGCTGAGAATAGGTGCCTGAAAGAACAAGGTAGCTTTATCCACATTTGGTATAACAGCCTAGTAGAACATTTTCCAATGTAATGAGAGTTTTAAAAAGAGAAAGAAAAAATATAAATTTGATAAAAGTAATTGGGACTTAGAAGAGGAAAACTGAGTTGGTGCACTGAATAAAAATAATTTTCACTGTATAAATCATTTCTCTACTCCTGCAATATTTTATTTAATGACGAAGATGATGCTTAGGTATATATTGTGCATTTTGCAATATATGCACTAGCTTGTACAAAAGCAGAAACATCTCAATGTAATTTTGAGGGTACTGAAGTTAAAGTTTTCAGACTGGTTTAACTTTGCTTGTATGCGTGATATTCTAGGAACACCAAATATATTTGTTTTGCTCATTGTAATTGGAACTTACTTGGTAAGAAAGGAGGTATGAGAAATGTATCTCAGTGTCCTACACATGGATGAGTTTTACCTTTACATCTATTCTGTTTGCAGAGTCTCTGATCTATGAGTAAGAGAGATGTACAGTCCTGTCTTTCACTTCTCTCTTTCAAATGTAATTTCTAAGATAATCAATGTCTTGATTAGAATTTATTTAGTACAAATGGAAACATGTCCTGTTGCATTATATTTGTGACACTGAAAGCTGACAAGGGACATAGGCATTTGACTATAAAAGAGATTTAAAAACTGGGTGATGCAAAGAGTTTGAATACCTCTGTGATGATCCAAACAGATTTTGAAAGTCCATTCCATTTTCCCTGCTTCCTTACTTAAGCTTTCCCACCTGTTCTAAAGCATGACAAGGGGCAAAAGCAACATAATCCCCTTAGTTTGTATCTCTGGAACACAGTGTATTATGAAACAGAAGGTTTCACACTATGAGAAATAACACTTTAACTTGGATCATCTCTCTCCGAGTCATCAGTGTCCCTCGTCTCACAGAGTCAACAGGATGTCTTCAGTTCATTGAGATCCCATTCCGTTCTACACTGAATCCGTGTGTTTGTATTGCAATGAATAAATGCAAATTCAAGAATACAGACCAGCAGAGAGAGAAGAAAATAAAACTGAGCATGAGTGGCAATGGCACCAGTGCATGAGTATTTTGCCCCTTACATCGGTCATCCAAAGGTTGGTCTTGCAGATGAGGTAGCTTAGAGCTTAAATATGCTTTTCACCCTCCCCCATGGAGTCCTAGGACAGCAAGGAAGATTTCATTTCAGTAGCAGTCAGTGCAGTTGCTTTTCCCTCAAGATGTGACCACTGTCTGTAGAAGTCCTTGGCTTACGCAGCATGTTATCTTAGCAAGAACAGGATCTTTCCAAATGCAGACTTTCTTTCTGACCAAACAGAATAGAGCCTGGAAGAAAAATAAAGGTCAGTTAAAGGTTCCCACCTAGTGCTCCTGGCTAACATGAAACAACACTAAAACCATTTGACCTATATCCATCTGTGACTGTGAACATCAAACAGGGGATGGGTTGCTCTACTGGGTAACAGTGCATGAAACATGCCTGTTGTGCTGAAAGTTTTTACAGAGGTGCTGATCCCTCTGCACAAACAGCGTATGAACAACAGTGTTGTGGACAAGAAGAGGATGTATATACAAAGAAGGACCAACAACTTGTCTTTTCAAATAGATGCAGTGATGACACCTGAACAGGTTGTGCCTCATGCATATAAACGTGTTAAATTTGTAGCATACAAATATCAATAAAATAGAAAAAAATAAAGGATTTTCTGAATCTTACTAGAAAATCAGATAGTAATAATTAAAACTGGAAATTAACATCTCCCCATGTTAGAAAACTCCTGTGGCTTGCTTAGCCTTAATAAACCAAACAATAAACAACTGCATAATGAAACTCCAAGCAAATAAACCTAGAAGCTGGATATCATGTCTGCTGTGAACAGATTTCTGTAAACCATCTTTTTCTATCTAGAGAGAGTTTCTGAAGACATGTATAATGCCCATAGCTCAAATCTCCATTTTTTAAAATAAAGTTATTATTTACCAGTTGTGCTTCAGATCAATTGTTTTCTCAATTTTAGATCACTGAAGAAAAACTTAAAAAAAAAACCTTGCCAAGACAGAATTTTGTTATCATGTTTCAAAAGCACTGGCATTCATTTACTAGGGGCTTAGAGGGAACTTTTCCATATTTCAAACAAGGCTATGTGAAAATATTTTAACAAACTGAGCAATAAATAATGCTTATATTCATTATATATTTCCTTCAGGAGTTAGTCAAGAAACTTGAAACCTTTCAAATATAAGAATAAAAATAATTTGGAGGTACAGTTTGACAGACCTAGCGTATAGTTGTCAGTCGTCACAAATTTACAGACAATGCATTTAGCGGAGATAGCTGTTTCAATTAGTCTCACAGTTGCTGGCAGAGACTGAAATCTTCTTTTTGAAAGTTAATAATGAACTCAGTCCCTACACTTCTATTCATCTCATGACTTACTGCCGTTCATGGAGATACTTCGCGTCATGTTCACTAGGGAAGAACTGTCATCTGGCATACCAAGGACTGTCTTCACAATAGTGATTGCTTATTTCTGAATTATCTCTGAAAAAATGTAGATGCCAAGTTGCTAATTAAGCAGTATATAAAAAGAGTGTGACTTGAAGCACCCAGTATCAATAATAGTGCAGAGCACCAAATACCTCTAAAGTTCTTCTTTACTCTAAAAAAGTCAATATTATATTTTAGTGGAATTGCACTGCTCTGTGTGCTTGTCAGTGCCTCCTGTTTGAAACTGGCAGTACCCAGTCCTGTGCCCCGGTGTGCTCTCAGTGGGGCTCATGGTCAGGCGTGCCATCAGTCATGCCAGGCTGACGTTTGATGCACGGTACACACCTCCTGCTCGGCCAGCCGGCTGCTCGGTGTAACTCGTCTGCTGGTAGAGCTGTTTTCTACCACAGAGCTTTCATGTGCGTCCGTATGTGATATCTGAGGAATAGAAATGTTTATGTACTAGAATATGGGCAGCGAAATACCTCCTTTGGCTACAGCTCACTGCAGTTACTTTTTTGCTGCATCTGGACTAAGCGTTACAAAGGTGGTACTTGAGTTATGTGAAATTGTTGGATTTTGGTTTCTGGGTAATCACTAATATTAGAGAAGTAAAATTTGGTGCAATGCACTGCTGCTGATGTCATTTAAAAATTTAGTGAGTAGACACCTCTTGTTCTTTTGCCCACCTGTCCACTTTTCTTCACGAGGTGAGATGAATATTAACTGTAACTGCTATAAACACTGTGCATTGTAACACAAAGCTTAGCATAAAATGTTTTAGTGAGACAACTCATAGGCTTAGAAAACAATGTTCAAAAAATCCCTCTACTTGGATTTCTTGCTACCAGTTTTGTTGCTTTTAAAGAGTTTTTATATAAAACACTATAATTCCATATTAAATCCTGTACTAAGTTGTCTCCCTGTTACACTTCAATTCAGGGACACAAAGCGGACACACATATTTTCAGGTGGGCATCCTAAGCCTGCAAAATGAGAGGAGAGGGAATAAATACATCTTCTGGTGATACTTCTGGATGGTGCAGTTCGACCATTTGGGTCCTGATTACTTCAAAACTTCATAGACAAACTCTTATTTGTGCTGGACTCAGGGATCTGTTCTGGATCCCAGGAATTTCCAAGTAATTTTTGATCTTTATCACTTTTTCTTTTTTAAGTTCCTGATCAATTTAAACAAAATCAGCAATGTGTAGGTTTTGCCAGAAAGCAGTGAAACTATCAAAAGTCCTTTCTTGATTTCAACAGAATTAATTTCTGGTTAGAAATGTCTTTAGATCTACATCTGTCCTAAACATAAGCACTGGTAAATCTTCAAATAAAACAGCAAATCACAAGTGACAAAGCATCAAGGTCAAGTCTTCCAGTGTCATGGAAGTTTATTACAAGCCTTGGGCCAACCTGCGTTTACCTTTGAGTGAAAGTCTAAAATCCAGTGTCTAACAGAGCCCATATTCTTTAGATCAGCTGGACATTTGCGCAGTTGCTCTTCACTCCGATTATGTGAATGATTCTCATGTTAACTTTCAAGTCGGGGAATTTATTCAACCCAATCAATTCCATTGTGAAGTATACTTCAAGGACCTTAGATACGGTGAGAATAACGGAAGAAATAGGAGCCAATAACTCAGAAGACAGCATGAATCAGTAAACACAGCGTGAAACCAGAAGTCTAAAGACTCCAGGCTTTTGGCTCTCTGGCTGGCTTATTAGCTGCCACACACCTTTAAAAGCCTTAACTACCACATTAAAAAGCCTTCTGGGTTGCAGGAGAGCATTATACCAGTGCTTCACTGCCTGCACGGGCTCCGCATTGACAACTGCCTAATTTAACGTCTCTGGTCTGACAGCCAAAACCTTTTAGAGTGTCCCTGGCTATCTGGGAGATTGCTTCTCAGCCTTTGATCAAAGCCTCCTCAAACACGCCCTGGGAACAAAGTGGGGAGCACTAGCAGGGGGGCTGGTGGCTGTGGGAAACTGAACTTTCCCAGGAGCTGGAGGTAGCAACGTTCATCCTTACAGGAGAGAAAAGTGAACGCTGAATTCCTCGGTGTTAAGAGTGAAATGTGTGTTCTGTGGGCAGTATATTTGAGGCAGGCCATTTACCCCTCCATGACTAAGCTCTCTATCGGTCAAGAGGAAATAGCAGTACCCTCATGCCTGAAAAAACATTGATCTAGGAAGCACCTTACATTGTATTTCTAACAGCTATTTACTTGCTCCATTTACACATCTCTGACCAGCTTCACTGTGGCCTCACAAAAAGAACTGTCAAGATTAATTTTTACAAGCAAGCGCCCAGTAGCTGGACATAGCAGTATTTGTCTCTGGCATGCTATCTACCAGCGATTATAGGTATCAAGGCAACAGACAGATGATTGTGCTTGCGATTAAAAATGTCAGCAGTAAGCACTGGATCTAGGTGCACAGAAAGAGGATTGTACAGGCGACCAAATTTGGATCAATAGGCAGGAAATCCGGGTTCAGTAACTAACTGCCATATTGTACTGCTGAACAACCCAGTTCATCTCACATTCTTTTTTCACCTCTTTTCTAAGTTTTCAGGGCATAAGCTCTTTGTCGGTGTTTTTCTCCGTGTTCTGAATAATGAGTCCCCAGTAAAAATCACAGCGCAGTGGGTGATTCATTACTACTAACAAAGTTTTAAAACAGTCAATGTTTGTTACCTTCCTCGAGAGCAAGATGAGAAAGAAGAGTGACACAACATAAAACAACAGAGGACTTTAATATGAAAGCAGATGCAAAATTAGATTCAACTCAACACCAGAGAGTACTGGAAAATTTGTTTATCAGTTTTTAACTGCTACTGTAGATTTACCAGTTCTGGATACCTGTAACATTTAGCCCCTGAATTTATATTGTTATTCTAGGCTAAAAATCCTGCCTCTCTTAAAGTCATTTGCAAAACTTCATTGATTTTAATGGAAGATGCCCAAATGCCATGAAGACTTTTTTGACCCTCTTCATGTGTTTTTCACTGTAAGAATGGCTTCTCAAGGATTCCAGAGATCTGGATAGAAACGTGGCAATTACAGTTTTGTTAAGCTGATTTGTCCCCCACCACATTAACTGTCTGTGTTGAAAAGAATGGCACATTCCTTCAGTCTGTCAGACAACTGTAATTTAGTGGTAATTGGCTCTAAAATCTTCCAGTCCAGTCCCAGAGGAAGATATTCCCATGAGGCAATACCAAAATGTATTCTAATTATTATTTTTTTACCAGTAGATAAGCAAGTACCTGTCCCTGTTGCCCTGTGCTGGAAAAATCTGATCTGTTTTGTGGTTTCTTCAGAATATTCTTTTCTTCCCTAGTACATTAATAAGCCATGAAAGAGTATACATCCCATTCAAGGTGGCAATTCTGCCATTCAACTGGGAGCGTGCTGGGCCTCTTGAGAGCATTCAGTTGTTCAACAGAGGACTTGAAACTGGAGGTTTCAAGTTTTGCTCTGCAAATGAAATGCCTTTCTCCATTTGGTCATTGCCTTCTGCATTCAGAGTTCCTCGGAGCAGCATCTGTTGGGAAATCTCAGGGCACTCTGAGAAGTTTTCTGCTTTATTTCCCAGTGAAGACCTAATTAGGATCCCAAGATTGAAGCCCATCCCTTTTCTGTTAATGTAACTGTCTCAACACTAAACAGTCCATGAACAGGCTAGAAACTTATGCACAGGGATCAATTATTTTTTCTGTTTCTTATCTCTAAGTAGTGTAATTTCTCTAGATTTCAGTTGGGATATCATCCCTCAGACTTGATCAAATAACCACACCGAATCTGATTTCCAAAAAATCCACTGCACTTCCAGTAGTGTTGAAAACAAATAAATCAAGTCATACAGCATCTGCTTCACTGAACAAGAGATGTAGTACCATTGCCCGTAATGGAGTCCAAGTTCTAACAGCCTTATTTTCTTATTCTGTTCTCAGAAGCTGCAGTTACGGAACAAAGACAAATTTTATGTGCCATAAACTTAGCAGGTTTTGCAAGATGTTTGTATGCCCAGCAATTTCAACCTCAATGAATCTCCATAAGGAATGATACAACTACGAGAAATGAAATCTCTTTCTTAGGCCTACTGTGTATGATAGATAACTTTTTTCTGACGTGTCTGATTCTCTAGTTATCTTTTTCCCTTCTTGTTATCTGTTTTAACTGGGAAACGTCTTCTGCTGCTTTCTTGTTTCTCTATGCTGTTCATGTTTTCACAAAAATATGCTGGTAAATATCAATCACCATTTATTTAGGTTTATCTCAGTATTCGGTTCCAGTGATTTGACTTATGCTACAAATTTTAGATATGCTGCCAAAAACAATGTATCAAGTATCCACATATGAGTCAAGGAAAGCTTCAGAACAGTCTAAAGGAGATTTATGTAGTTTATTTAGATTTTTTGCTGTGCTAAGTAAAGTTACCAGTTCATCTTCCTGACTAAACTTCAAATTCCATTCTAATCCTTTTCTCGTATCTTTTCCTGAATTATAGAAACAATATCTCATTTGTAAGTAGCAATGGTACATCCTCCCCTGTCTTATGGAACTGTTCACTCCTTCTTTAAGGCATTTAGATTTATGTCCCAAAGTATTGCCACGAACCCCGCCCTGGCCCTTCCATGACCACCACAAACAGTAGAGCCCTACTAGTCAAGTGTCTTCTCCATACCGTGGACCCATGCTCTGGGGAGCCTTTGGGCAAGAGAATAAAGAAGGTGGTGTGGTGTGTGCTGGCGGGCTGGACGAGCGCAGATGTGGCAGCGAGTTTTTGGTACGCAGAGAGGGGACCCTGGCATGGAACGCCAGAAAGCCTCCAAGATAAGGCACACTGCTCTCACTGTGTGAACCGGGAGGAAGCATTT
The DNA here is from genome assembly GCA_034782735.1 of Sagittarius serpentarius. Taxonomy (NCBI): domain Eukaryota; kingdom Metazoa; phylum Chordata; class Aves; order Accipitriformes; family Sagittariidae; genus Sagittarius; species Sagittarius serpentarius. The sequence continues at coordinate 29,065,140 of JAVKLA010000053.1, forward strand.
CTTCCCACGGACCCCATCTCTCTCTCGCTCACAGCAGCTTCATACACGTCATTGCTTCAGTTGCTTCCGATTTTCACCACTGTACTTGGTGAATCTGGTCCTGTTTATGCTAACGTCAGGCTCAGTTTTGTAAATATTTATGCAGGTAAGCACTTTTGTTTGTACGTTTGCAGTGCTGGGCCCCTTCTCCTGAAAGAAAGTGTTGTTAGTAGCGGAGAAAGAAAAAACCTCTGTTAAAGGATAAATGTATCACTGTATAAAATACAAATAAGGAGTGCAATGTTTGATTTCCAGTTTCTAACCTACTCACCATTGACTTTTATGCTCTTCGCCATTTCTGCAAGCTGACAGGATCCTGTAGGAACTGAAATTCCTCAGCGCTTTCCATTGTAGTTAGCACTAACCAAATATTGATCTGTCTGCCTTTACCATTATACGCCTTTGAAAGAAACAAAGAACCACCGCTCTGAAAAATACTGAAATAACATGAGTTAGGACACACTTTCAGGATGAGTATCTTTCATGCAGACGTGTCCCAGGAGTGCAGAACTCACAGTGTTCTTACTTCATGATTAAAATGAAAATTTGATTTGGTGTCAGTACTTAGTATCAACATCCACTTGACTGACAAACATAAAAAAACCCAGATAAGCATTTCAGACAAAATATAGTTCTTTTTTTTTCACCCCGACACACTGAGGTTGCTTCATAAATACCTTGTGCTAAATCCAGGCTTTCTTATTTTTAGATATGGCTATAAAGTATTAGTAAACATGATGGTGCAGGTTTGCTGACCTTTAGCGGAAGGTTGTTGGTACAGTTTCCTCCTCAGTGAATCTTCCACTCTTTAAGGGTACAAGGAGCTTCTAGGGAAAACAAAAGCACCAACCAAACTTCTAAATTCTAACTCCCTTGTGTAAGAAAAACAAAATAAAGGCCTCCATGGCTTTAAAGTAGGGAATGGACCTATAGTCAAATATTGCTGTTAGGGACTGGCGATGTCCTTAATTTTGCTCAAGTGAATCACTTGAGCGGGTCTAAGGGAGTGCACCTGAGCAACCAGCACTTGCCAGCGAGGAGCTGTTCCTCCTCCTCTCACCTAGGATTTCAGTCAATTTGAAGGGACTTGATCAAAAGCGCTCACATGGGAACGTGTGGAAGGCAAGTCACGGAAGAAATGCTCACTTAAATACAGCTTCTCCCAAGAGGCTGAGTACCTTGTCTTTACCAAAGTATTTACAGCAAACTGCACCGCTCAGTATCTGAAGCATGGGTTCTGCTACATTTAGTTTAATTACAGCTCCCGCCTATTTGTGAAGTCCGGATTGTAAAATGCCCTCCTGTAGTGACAAGTAAGGGCAGAAACACTAGTTACCTTTCAGATGCCAGGGACTCACCCATAAAGTTTGGTGTGTCAAGCTTTGGGGTGAGCTTTTAAGTCCACGTCTTTAGTCATGCTGTTTATTGTTGTTTTACTGCCAGTGCTAATAATAGGAAAGTAAAAATTACATTAGTTAGTGGGCACTGCTAAACAAAGAACGGCACTGATTAAAGGCGATGCTGGCATCTCGCCTGCTGCGTCGTGGAAGCAGCCAAAGTGTTGATTGTTATTTACTGTGTGAAGCCACACATGATGCGAGCCAGTTCCTTTATTTCTGCTTGCTTGCTTCTGAAACTGCCGCAGCAAGTAGGGGGTGGGAAGAGGCTTTTGTTCATTACAGTATCTTCCAGTGGGAGGCTCAAAATCTTGTACATCTTTGCTGTGCCATTGGGAAGTATTATCCTAACTCTTCTACAGGTGGCTAAACAGAAGCAAGAAGTTTTGTGTTTTATCTAATGAGATAAGGCTTGAAGGGAGTTTTTACATGTATATTTCACCCATGGATGTCAACGGAGACTGATGCTATCAAATCCACTGACTTCCACGATGTTCCTAGAAAAGTAGACTGTTGCCACTGAGCTATAAAATGAGTCTATAGCTTCTGTGACAGAAATGATCATGCAACAACCTGAGGTGTTGCCCCTGTGAGCCTTTAGCTGAAGTAATTCTACTGTACTTTGGATCAGGGAGGAAAGATCGAAAGGAAGGCCGTCTCTTTAGACCCAGTAATTGGTGTACTCCATTTGGGGATGCGTCCTGTGTTCTGTAAGGCTTTAATTCTGCAATAATTGAAAACAATAGCAAGCTGTTTTAGGAAGAAATTTTGGCCCTCTTGAAGTTATCAAATAAGTCTGATCCGAGTTATACCTTTGGTCAACATATTTCATCATTCATCAGTGTTTGGTTACAGCATCTTTCTACGTGATTGCACAGAATTCATTTTTAAAAATGTAACCCAATAACTATTTCAATAAAGAAAAGGTTCTTTGAAAGCTTTTTTATGTAGCTCACTCCTGAAAAAGCTAAGATGAGAAACCAAATCAGAAAAAAAACCCCCGGGAATTCAGTTTCAATAGACGGGAGCTTAAATTAATAGCTGTCCTTTTCCTGATAACATGAAAAGTAGAAATGATAATTGAAATTAAAAACACCAGCAGTTTTCAATGTAATTGAATTGAACACAGGTTATACATTGGAGAAAATGAGTGAAAATCCATCAAGCTAGAAATAGGTCATTATAAACATACTCATTCATATATATAATGTGTATTGTTGTACATAGTAGCGATAATATCCCACAGATGAAAAGAATATTAATGCTGGCCTTAAAATTAAATTTTTCATAAGAGTAATTTCAAGCAGTGTAATAAATACAAATTTAAAAAGCCCACACCACCTTGTATTTTGAGCTTTTAAAATTCCTACTCTCTGAGTGTCTTCATGTGTCTTACACATATTAATGTACCGGGACTCTCAACTCTCCTACAAAGTAAGAAAGGCTTCACTAATGTACTAATCAATCTTCATTTTACTCCAGGAAGCTTTTTTAGGACACAAATTATAATAAATTCTTTCAGCTATAACTATGTTTTAAGTACCCTTTGTCCTATACTTTGTATGAGTTCAACTTTAAATAGACATAGCATAATTATGGAGCATGAATTATGCTTAAACAGGGGAAAAAAATCCCTGATTTAGTCCATTTCTGGTTTCTCTGGTATACTCAGATCCACATTAGCTTGGAGGTTCTTTGTTTATCAGTGCAGCATTAATAATTCATCAATTAAAATAAATACAGAATATAACTTTAAAATGTTAGGAAAGTTAGCAAAATATTTCAATTACTTAAGGGAATATGAATATTGATTTGAGTAAAAAATTCAAGTTTCTGAGTTGTTTGAAGAATTATCTTCTGTCTGAGAAAATTAACTGATACTCTATTAATGGGTAAGTAGCGTGGAGAAGGCGGCAGCTCTATTTGTCGGCTAGGGTAGCTGGTAGCCTGGTTACTAAACCAGCGTATAAGGTTGTAAAACTGGAGGGGGCTCCCCTGCCTAGCAGAAGGAAAGAAATGACACTTTCTTATTCATACTGAGTGTGTTTTATGTCTTTAATCTGAGATGTTACGATGTTATGAAGCCTCACTTACATGGTTTCATCTACACAGATCACCCCCAGAACAAACACTTTTCCTTTGAGCCTGTTTGTTTGCCACTACTGGTGACCAGGCATCCAATGCACACATGTTCAAAACTATTACCCGTCTCTTGCACTGCAGCCTGCCTCTGCTCGTCTTCCCATCTCTGCACATTCTTGGTAATTAGCAGCAGCTTCTTCAGCAGCTTTTCAGAAGAAAGGCAGGTAAGGTCTGGACTTGTGCTATGATATCATAGGCCTGGCCAGACCCCAAAATGATAGGTGTAAAGATAGAATAAAACCTATTGTCATCCTTTGTGAGTAGTTTGAGACACCATCCTGCCAATTATCCTCCCAGTCCTTTGACAAACTAGCTTTTATTGTAGGCAAACAGCAATGCTCAAGAGGAACACAGAGGTGGGGGAATAAGGTAACTGCCTGATCAAAAGAGCCAAAGTAGGTATCTCTTCTGTAGTCATTGCAATTATCTCATACATGCACTGATTTCCTAAAAAATTCCTCAAAGCTCCCATGTGACGTGTTGAATGACAAACCTATACAAAGAAAATTAAATGTTTCTGTCATTCGTCTAGCTTCAAAAAGAGTTGTTAAAAAGCGGGAGCCCAAATACTGACAGTATAGCAGTCCAGAAGGCACCAGTTCAAAGAAGCTGTTCAGAGAAATGACTGTCTATAACAGATTACAATGACATGGGTTTTTTTCTTTTGATTCATAGGAGAAACAACCCATTGAAATTTTACCAGCACCTAATGGACAATACTTTGCTTATAGTTCAGTCTCTGTGAATTTGTTGCCCTCTTGGGAGGATCTAACTCTGGCAGGAAAACAGCTGCTTTCCTCTCCCCACATCTTCTTCGAGAAGTATTTAGAGCAAAGGAAAAGGAGCATAAATATGTTTGTCTGGGATTTTTTAAAATCTGTATCAATAAGAAAAGAAAAAGATCTGTTGAACTATCTAACTGTTCCCAGGTTAGTTTTCCCCAGTCTTAATTTTTAGTGGCTTTGTTCAGCCATATTTCAAATATTTCAAGAGAGGCTTTCTCTGAATTAGTTTTTTGAGGCTGCTTCACAGGCTACTGCATGACAACTCTTTTAAGCATATCTTTTGAGATATTTTTCAGACGGCATTTGCTTTTCCTTTAATGACATCAAAACCTTCTTTCCTTCAGAAACCTCATTTTGTTTGTATCATCTGCTTTGAAGTCCCACTAAAATAATTTAACTTTTATTAGCTGCTGCAGGCTTTTTTCCCTGCTCTTGGTGTTTCTCCTACGTTGGTCAATAATGTGATCTGAACTCCAGCAATGCCAGCCAGCACCTTTTCACGAAGATAATTTATGGTATGTGTTCTGCTTTTTTACTGAAAAAAACAGTATCAAAAGTGAACCCTGTATTCTAAAAGTACTGTCAGGACATAAAATGAATCACACTAGCACTCACTTCAAAATAAATAGACAATGAAATCTATTCCTGATGAATATATCAAGGACAAGTAAATTTATATTTACTACAGAGAAATGAGTTACAAAATTACAAATTTATTTGTCTGTTTGTTTAACTTACAACCTTATTTACTCTCGGCATGCAGCTCCAAGCTTGGTCAAAATTTGAGCTTAGCCCTATCAGTATTTGGTAAATGCATCTTTAATGCTAAAGGTATTCCTGAGTAAAATCAATACAATACTGATGAACTAATGCATTGAATTATATAAATGTATTAAGTAAAATAAATGAAATAGTTACATTTCTTAGGGGAACACAGCAGGCCAGCTTCAACAGCATGAGAGAGCAAAGGCTGTTGCCATGCCCCCAGATCCATCCAGCAGAGAGCCTGAAGATGTATTCCCAGTCGGCACGCACACGTAGAGCACACGTATACATCACATATATACCTATATACATGGTCAGCCACACAGTTCAGACAGATGCACAGAGCAGTCACATGAACACAGACAGCACCAACAGCCTCATTCTGCTCCCCTCTGTGGCTGAGCAGGATGGGGGTCCACTAATGAGAATACATATGTATATACACCTACATATACGTACAGCGTGAATCCCTCCAGCAGCTGGGCTCAGACACGGGGCTCGGATACCCCGTAGCTTCTCTTGGATACCAGTTTCCCCAGTTGCTGGCATCTGGGTGTAAGGGCCCTCAGGGCTGCAGCCCCACTCCGGTTGCTGGTACAGACCATCTCGTGCACACACACGAAGCTGGCCGAGACTCCCTTCGTCCCCAGGAGCCAACCCCAGCATGGTGTTACCCTTAGAGACCCGCTCACGTCCTGGCTCCCAGATCATGTCACCGGCTCACCAGCTCATCCAGCTTGATCTCCGCTAGCGCTCACACCTGCACTCACAGCCCCGCCACGTGCTCCAGTTGCTGCACCCAGGGGGACACGGGCCCTCCAACCCGTGGTCTGACCCCAGCTGCGGCGCCCGCGCCCCTTACACCCCTGTGCACACACAGAGCGGAGAGGCACCACCCAGGGAAGACTTAGAAAGGAGCTTAATAAGAAGACAGGACAGACCGCCCTGGTCAGGCACAGGGCACGGCCAGCCGAGCAACCCGACCAGCTAACCAGAGACATGTGACTGGGACTGTTTATCCCCTCACCCCTCTGTTTTCCCACACTTGTTCCTCCCCAAATCACCCAAATCCCTCCCTTTCCCCACCTTTGGTACCCCATAACGAGTCCTGTGCAATCCCAAAACGCTCTTCCCCTGCATCCCATAATGTGTCCCCTACCCTGGGGCAGCAACCCCCTTCAGTTCAAGCCTTCACTCATCTTGATGCCCTGACACTGGGGACAGCCCCGGGAGGGGCCAGGACGGTGTGTCCCTTCCCCTCTGTCCTTAGCTGGGGTTCCCGCTTACCTTTGTGCCTCCGTGCTCCTCTGGGCTTGCGGCCCTGGGCCTTTGGTGGGCCGATGGCTCCTGGGATGTCCTGGGAGCAGCCAGGGCAGGCCATCACTTGGGCTCCCCAACCTGCCATTGTCTCTTTCTGCTCCTCTGCGGGGGCGCAGACAAGCTTTTACCACGTAACCTGACAACATCCAGCAAACAGCCAGGAGCAGCGTGCTTATAAAATATAAACAGTTTTATTAAGTATAAATAAAATATAGAGAAGTGTAGTCTAGAAGTGTGTTAGCTTGTGTTTTTGTTTTCTGCTCTGCTTGAAGTACATTCAGTGGTCTGCAGACACAACTAAATTTTTTTATACCGTGTCAGCTGGATATTAGCTAAATTTCAAAGCCATAAGGCATAGTAAAACTGTAAAAAGCCAATTCCTGCATTGGCCCTAGAGAAATAAGGTGCAGCAGCCATTGGATTCTCTTCTTCCTGTGTCTGCAGGCTATGAGATTTTTAGACAAATTTAGTGTGTAAACATCTCCTAATTAACATTTTGCATGTGCAGATCCACATCAGGACATCATCTACTACCATTATTTATTTGCAATTAAATAAAACACCTAGTCAAAATAAAACTTCTTTTCATCAATAGCATACATACTTACTTATATAATCTTTGAATAGTTTTCTTTAATGTCCAAACAAGTAATTTTTCAAGATTGCTTCTGCTTGCCAGATTAAGACCACCCTTACCTCATGGCCCACAAGCCCTGCAGTTGCTGAGAGAGCACTGGGTTTTCCTGTTTGCCACGAGAATTTACCATATCAATGCAACACGACGCTATGGCTTACACTCCCTCATGCTGGCAATCCTGAATTGCCCCTGCTTTTTTTTCCAGGAAAGGTTTCTCTCTCTGCATCCTTTATCTGGCTTATGCTACAGAAACAGCACAAGGCAAGAGCTGACACAAAGCGAGAATGCAGAACATTAGGAAAGATATTCTTTCATGCTTTCCACAGAATGTGCCAGTTCTTAAAAGTGAGTTGGGATTTTGGATCTGTCTGACTGGAAATTTGCATCTATCTGATGCCGTCTTGGTTTGACCTTGGACTGTTATGTTTGACAGTTGTGGTAATATTCGGTGATAGCCTGACTAAAGGTTATCTGTGAACGAGCTTCTGAAAGGGAAGAAAAGATTTTGAGATATGGGCATTCAGACGGGGGTTGATAGACCTGTTCTTCCAAGAACTAGGAAACAGAGACTATGTGAAATAGGGCCTGGTGCCCTATGGTAAGGGTAGAGAGAAAAGAGACAGACAAGAGTAAGGCAGCAGCCAGAGGAACTGAGAAGAGCTCTGGGGAGAGCTCTCCCTGTGGAGAGGAGGGAAATGGGCACAGAAATGTCCTGGAACAAGATCCGTCCTTCGGCAGAACCAAGCAGCTCCGGAGGAGCCCAATGGATTGGCATGATCTGGGAAAAAGAGCTTGGGCTACCCGGTGCTGCAGACAAACTGGGATATTACATTAAACAGCAGGCACTCAAAGGGGGCATTTGAAACGAGCTGTTGGGGGGTTGCAGCTGTAGGAAGGAAAATTAAACACCTCCAAAACCTTGATGCTGAAATTACCATCGCCATGCCGTTGTTGCTCTTTGGCTTTTATGTCACTTCCAGTTTTTGTTTTTATTATGCAAGTTTAACTTTGTGCAGTATAACTTTACCACCCCTGTTCAGCCAGTTATCCCATCTAAACCTGAGATATATGCGTTTTTAATGACGCAGCAGCTTAATCATAACAGCCATTTCATAGCGTCATTTCAACAAACTCAAACCATTTTTTTATTGTGACACTGCTTGTATGAGAGAACTTTTTCTGTTTGCCTCCGATCCTCCCACCCTCACCCTTCTGCTTTTGTAACGACTTACCCTCCTGGCTGCAATCAGCCTATGGCTACAGAGCTGTTGCCTGAACACTGGGAAGCGAAACCCTGTTACGTGAAGTGAATTGGCAAAATATATAGAGGCTGTTAAGGGTCAGAGATTGTCCTGGTTTCAACTGGGATAGAGTTAATTGTCTTCCTGGTAGCTGGTACAGCACTGTGTTTTGGGGTTAGTATGAGAAGAGTGTTGATAACACCCTGATGTTTTTCAGTTGTTGCTAAGTCGTGTTTAGCCTAAGTCAAGGACTTAAGCAAGAAGGCTGGAGGGGCACAGGAAAGTTGGGAGGGGACACAGCCAAGACAGCTGACCCCAACTGGCCCAAGGGGTATTCCATACCATGGGACGTCATGCCCAGTATATAAGCTGGCAGGAGTTGGCCGGGGAAGGAGCACTGCTTGGGCATTGGTGGGTGAGTGGTGAGCAATTGCATTGTGCATCACTTGTTTTGCGTATTTAAATCCTTTTATTATTATTGTCACTTTATTGTTGTTACTAGTGTCATTGCTAGTTTCTTCCTTTCCGTTCTATTAAACTGTTCTTATCTCAACCCACGAGCTTTACTTTATTTTCCGATTCTCTCCCCCATCCCACTGGAGGCAGCGGGGGAGTAAGTGAGCAGTTGTGTGGTGCTTAGTTGCTGGCTGGGGTTAAACCACGAGAGAGATCTACATTTAAGTTTTGAAAGTGGCAGTTGGTAAGATTTATAAGTCTAGATAGTTTTGGATCTAGTGTCGCATCTGTACAACAAATATGTTCTTGGCTCAGCTGCTGCGGTACAACACTTGATCAATGCTGTTCCGGCAAAAGTCTTCACGGTGGACGTCATGCTGGTGTCAATGTGTCAGCTTCTGTGTCAGGGTACAAAAGGGCCCTTTCAGAGTGAGATTTATCTTGTTAGACATGTTTTGCTGAAGTCCTTACCTTTTCCGTCCTCAGAAGGAATGTTTGTACCTTAGCTTCTTATGTGTGCTACTTTTGACACACGTTTTATTTTGGAGGAGGATCAAGATAGGAATAATTTGTGAACTGAGTATTACTGGGCTTGTTCCAGGTAATTTATATAGTGCTAAAATACTTTAGCAAATGGATTTCCAGATCACCTGAGTTCCCTTGTTTAAATTTTCTACAAGCCTAGGAAAAGTACTATACATTTCAAGGATAAACTTTGCTGCTATAATATATTACTCTAGCCACACTAAAAAAGTGCTTCTATCTGATAAAACATTGACTAATGGTTTGCTGATAATTTTGCTGAGTAATTTTACTGCATAACCCCTGATGTCTTGCCATGGGAGGCCAATATAGGCTAAATACACATCAATGTGCACTGATTAAACACAAAATACATGGCTTTTTTCTGAGTAAAACTAGATGTTTAACCCAAACCCACTAATTTTACTTCTTAGTGGGAGAAAATAATTTGGTAGTGCAACCCATGTGAATTGCATAATTATCATTTGGCTCAGTTTTCTGCAAATACAAAAGTCATAAGAAGGCCTACGTTTCAATCACATGCATCAGAACAAACATTAGATATAGCATATTTAAATCAACCTTAGGTATGCAGCTTTAAAAAACCTTAAAAACCTTAAAAAGACCTTAAAAGCATTGAAGACTGAAAAAACACAAGCTTCAGAACCTATAGTTTCGAGTCTCTAACCCACACCCTTCTGTCCTGGTCAGTATGTTCTGTTCATAATGGCAAATTATTAAGGTCCACTTACTAAACAAAGCCTCTCATCTCATCCCTTAGAAAATCTCTGCCGCATACACAAACAACTTTCTGAGACAGTTCAACAGGACAAATTTTCACTGAAATTAAGGGCTGTCTCAAGCATCACCACGCTTGAGGGTACCAAGAAGAGTGAAAATGTTTTTCCTGGTATCTAACGTGAGCTCAGACACCTCAGACTGTGGGCACTGAACTTTGTTAAATTGTCTGCCCCTACTAAGAGTTTGATTCCTTTGTCTTGGTTACTGCCCTTCAGGTGGGCTGCTATTAACTCATCCCTTCGCGATGGCCTGGACTAAACAAGCCCAGCTCTCTCAGTCTGTCATCGTTGGCCATGTGCTCTCATGCCTAGTAGTCTTCGTGGCCTTCTGCTGAACCCTCTTCAGTTCCTCCACATCCATGGGAGGGCCCCAAGACTGTCCCGAGCAGAGAGAGAGAACAACCCCCTCAGTCTGCTGGCCTTGGCCCAGCAGGCAGTTTATCTCATACTCAGTAGGAATTCTTTGTTGGCCCATACTCAGCTTGACATCCACGGTAACCCCACATCCTTTTTGGCAGCGCTGCAATTCAGCGAGTCGCTTCCCGGCTGGTACTGGGGCAAGGGACGATTTCTTCCCAGATGGAAAACTTTGCAATTCTTGTTGAGCTTCGGGAGGTGTCTGTTGGCCCAGATTTCATTACTAATTTGGCCTAGATTATGTTACTAAAACAAGGCTGGCTGTTAGAGTCTCATGCTCTTTTGGTCAAAGCCCTATTATACTCAAATGAAAAATTAGGAACTGGACTGGGCTATGAAAAGCCACCGTGGGTTTAGGTTGTGGCATTTTTTGGTAGACTTAGCTTTGAAGTATATGCATGCTATTTCAAAATTATGTATGTGTTCTTCCATTAAGTTTTGTGTTTATGGAAAATTTAAATTTTCAGTCAGAATAAAAGTACATGCAAAAAGAGAAAATATCAGTTAGCGATAATTAAGTGAATGGACATGAACATGTATCTGAAATGTAGCAGAATGAAAACTGACAGCAATAAAGCATGGGATGGAGAACCTGTCATGCAAAAGCCTATAACTAAAATATATTTAACATTGCCAAAGCTCCTAATACAGCTTTATCTGTTATACAGAATTGTTTGATATGCAGGCAAATGTCTGAGCTTTGACTTTGTTTCTCCTTCATTCTCTTTCCTACTTTTCACTATTTCTCCTTTTCTGTGTCTTTTAGGGTTTGCATCTTGTCTAAAAAGGGTGTTGATTAGGTAGTAAAGAAGAATCCACCTGTTGCAGTATTCTTAGAAATACTGAAGAAGAGACAGCTTAGACAGCATGAAGCTTGTAAATAATTTACAGGTTTGGGAGTGGTTCATAAGACCATGTGCTGGAGGTGTAATTTCCCAGCAATAAAATTGCAAGCAAGAGAGATCATCAAAAGGCAGGATCATATTTATTATACTCTGCCTCTTCTTTCTGTCAGTTTATATTATTTTCTCTTTAAAGAAGGGAGCACTGGACTCAGGAAAAAACAGTTCAAGATGAACTTTCCCTCCTTTTTATTCTCCAGAAGGAAAATATAATACATCATTAATGCAATTTTAAAAGACTGTCAAACAGAATTTTTCTGTAACAAAATAAATTATATACAGCTGGAGGAAAAAAGAATATAGGAAATGGTTTAAATAAGCCTCACATTTTTCTTTCAAACTATTTAATTATTTGCCTCTCTTTTATAAGAGTTTAATGAAAGGTTAGAAAGATTTTTTTAATTATAGTTGGTACAATGGAAGAAGTCAGCAATAACTTGACATAAAGCCATGGGGCATACTTAACAATTACAATATTAAATCTCTTTCACTGAACTAGAGAAACCTCCTGATAGACACAATAAATCCAGATTTATAGGTCAAGAAAAGAGCAGTCTTGGAGATAAATTATGTCGGCTACATATATATTTAGACTAAAATTATTTAAGAACAGAAATGTTCACTGTCTTGTAGAGTCTCAGAGGAAAGATCCAAGCTAAAGAAAGAAAAGTTTGAACTGATATTTCTGATAAGAGTGATTGGCCAGCATTACAGATTTTTAATTAATGTCGTTAAGGTACCATTACTACAGACCTCAAAGGATGGAAAAGGTAAGGTGTTACTGGCAATGCTGTGGTAAAGAGCAGAGGAAAAAACAGAGGGTCAACCTAGATAAACTCAAGAAGTTGTTCCTGGCTCTTCTAATATGTAATTCTGTGAAAGTAGGTTGCCTTTTCAAGCAGTGTTTCTTTCAAACAGTATGGTGAAACTGGAGATCATTAAGTGACAGAAAAAAGTACTACCTTTAAACGAAGTATTCAGATCATGTATTTCTCTAAAAACAGGCTGCTAACTTATGTTGAACTTACAAAGGATATGTCAGACAAATTTTTTTCCAGAGTACCTTTAATTCTTCTCTAACATCGCAACATTTAAATGCAGTCTTGCTTTTCACAGCTTCGGACACAGTTGGAGTTGTTGGCATTTCCTGTAAAAAAGGGGAGAGAGCTCTGCAAAATGAGCATAGCTTGAATGTCTTTCTCATCCAAGGAAAAGGTAGAAAAATCACTTTACATGTTAGTAAGCCATGAAGTTAGATGAACTTAAATGCATATTTTGTGATTCATTATTTATTAAGCTTCTCAGAAAAATTAAAAAAAAAATGCAAAATCAGAGTGGTACAAATTCAAATGTACAGTTTTTCTTTTTAGTTCTCTCAAAAAGTGCCTAGGTTTTTGTCTGAAAAGAAATTTCCTGCAGAACAGAAAGAAGCCACAGCTTTTTTTCTAAATTCTAAAATACTGCATTGTCCTTTCACACTCCCACTCATCTCAGGGAGAAGGCTGCGTTATTTCTCCTTGGGCAGGTCTGGGAATGATGTGCAGTATATACCAATGTATGCTTGGAAGAGGAACTTTTGAAGTACCTTTGTTACATTTTCTACATTGAATAACTATGTTACATCAATGAGCAGGTGAACACCTCACTAATGATTTCTTTATTGTGCTTCAAATACAAGTAAAAATACTGCTCTTTTGCATGCACTTACGCAACTCCAGAAAGCTTCACATAAAAAGAGAGGCAGCATAGCAAACCTGCTAGGGACCACAGAGACACAAGACCATCTGACTACAGTCTTTTTGGGAGCTGGTAAAGCAGAGCGAGATGTTTTAGAATGCCCTCACACCCAAATACAATACGTGACAGGCAGGGAGATGCCGCCTCAATTAGCGGATTGCTCCTTACCTGACAAAGGGTAGAGATGCTAGATTCATTTCACTGTTCCTCCCATTCCCCAAAGGCTTTGGTTTGAAGGGCGGTGTGGCCCAGCAGTCAGTATATGTCTGGTCTTACAGAGACCTGTGCTCTATTTCTGCCTCCGTCAGTGGCAGCCTCTGTCATCAGGAACAAGTAATTTTTGTACTTCTGTCTCCGTCACCACTGTTTGTCTGTTCTGATCAAATAGAATTGTTTCTAACTATGTGTTTGCACATGTTTAGTTATGGTGAAGAGCTGATTTTGGCTCAGGATAAGTGACATAAATCAAAATAATCCTAGATCTACAGATCTGACGTGTTTTTCAGGCAGTGCATTCATCTCTCAATTAGCAAGATTACGCTATTTGTTTCTTAGCAGAAGCTGTCATAACTATGAGTATCTCAGTGTTCTTTACTTGATCTAATAGAAATACCATTTGCTTTCACAGGAAAAGCTGTTATTACACTGGTAAAAGATGTTACACTATTCTTTATCTTCATTTAAAGCTCTTTCCTTTCCCCGGTTTAGGACTAGGAGCACCTAAGCTGGAGCCATCAGTCCAGATAGCACAGCAATAGACAAAAATAAGTGTATGAACCGTAACACTTAATTTGTCTTTTCTACTTACCTTTGTTTCCGGAAACACTTTCCTTTTAAAGAGCTTGCCGGGCTTTTTTCACCCTCTGTGTTAAAGAAGGAATTAAGGCAAGAAGGAATTAAGTCAAAAAGGAATTCAGTGCATTGCCCAAAGTCGTCTGCTCAGTCTGACAAATTCAGGACTAGAAGTTGGCTGGCTGGTCTTTGACATTTATGTGTAAACAATACAGTATTCTTTTTGCTTTTCCTACCTCTTTACCTAAGTCATTTTTGTGAAGTCACCACTCTAATCCTCTTTTTCCTTCTCCTTCACTTCCTTTCATTTTCTTTCTAATTGTTCCGCTCTGACACTTTCTGCTTTTTCTTTCTTACATATTTCAGTTTATGAAAAAGATGTGAAAAGGCAGTAGGATCTGCAAGGTTTGAATAAGATCTTCTGTGGCAGGGTCTTCTGAATTCACTGAATATAATTCTTACGGTAGAATGTTCTGCATGTTATGCCCGTAATACCTAACTGCAAATGCAGTTTACATTCCTGCTCGGTTTCCATACCAGGCAAATGCTGCTTGCAGCTACGGGAGCAACCCCCCATGGCCCACGGCGACACTGATAGCTCCATGCACGGCAGGTGAGCCGTCGCTGCTCACGTCTGTCGCTCAGGTCTCAAGACTGAAGTTGAGATATATGGCACCGGAGAAATTTTTGTCCCATGGGAACTCTTTAGGAGGATACTTTCAAGTGATAAACATTTAATGCATTAATACTTGGTCGAAAGTGAAAAATTGGACAGGGTAAACTCTCAGAGTCATGTACGTGTTCCGTATGGTCTCATGAACACATGATTGGAGTGGACTGGATTGGATGGTTTTAATTTCTTGTCTTTCATTTTTTTTCAGGAATGCCCCAGTGGTGTTGTCAATGAAGAAACCTTTAAAGAGATTTACTCTCAGTTCTTTCCACAGGGAGGTGAGTACTTGCAGATGTAATTAGTGAACAAAGAGTTATGTTTGTCAGTTCCTAAGTCTGACAGAAGAGTCTGTTGTTCAAATGAACAAGATTGTGGTCTCAAGCTCTTGTCTGAACTCATGGGGTACTTTCTTGATGGCTGGGCATGTTTTAAAGTATTTCTTTCTGAATGAAACGCAATGATTATCTACAAAAAGTCAGTCTTCTATTATGAAGTTATTACCTGTGTTTGGTACCTTTGAAAACCCGGTTTCTCCGAGTAGGATATTTCTTTTTAAACTTTCTACACAGTCTTCCCCATTCTCTTTTATTCCACAAAACCTTTCACAGTAGGAATGAAAACTGTAGGAGGCACTACAGTTACCCTCTTATATCGATGGCAGAACTCCCTTGACGGCTCTGCGATTTCTCTACTTGAATGAGGGCTTTTTTTGCTAACCTTAATTTCAATTAATTAATTTCCAGGGGTTTCATTAATTCATTAATTCATAAATTTCATTTATCTTCATTACCTTTTAGTGCAATGAAGGTAAAACAGAAATGTATAACAGTTTTTTGCCTTGAACCTTGGATTTTCTTTTAATTTGAATTGTTTTCCACTCTTTTCTTCTTCTTGCCTTTACCATTCAATCCTCCCTCTTCATATTCTCCTACAGCTCTTCAACCTGCCTCTTCATCTTCTCCCACAGCTCTTGAGATTTGCATGTTTCCCTGGGACTGTTCATAGCTCTTTCTTTTCACTTGTATTTAAAAAAAACCACATGTAATTGGTAGGAACAAAACGTCTCTCAATCAGTTTTGTTTTGAATAAAGACCTAGAAGATAAAGAGCAGCATTCAGTGTGGCTTACCATCACTGAAATCCTTAAAAAGTAGGCACACTCAATACGGAAGAACAAAAGGCTAAAAGAGTTGACCTGCCTACTGATTATTTGTATGTCTAAGCTTTTAAACCAGGCTAACAATTACAGTTTCAGATATGTTTTTTAGTTACCCTGGCTAGTGAAAATTATTCTCTGCATGTGTTTTACTACACCTTTACTACACTTAAAATAATAATTAAAACATTTATATGTCCTATTGTTACACTCAAAATTGTTTATGGGCAAAGAGAAAGCACACGTTTTCTAAAAGTAAAGCTAAAATATAATGTGAGAATAAATGCAATCTTAAAAGCCTCATCTTTATTAGTCCAGACCTAATTGTTACAGAAAGAAGATTAATGTATTTAAAATTGATACATACTCAGTTCTTAGTTTCTACTCCTTTTCCTGGTGCTAACGCTCACCCTCCTGCTGCTCCTCTGGGCCTTTAGGGCAGTGGCATCCTTTGGGGGAGGAGGTGGGGGCTGGACTGCAGCGGACTGTTGGCATCTGGAGTCCTCCCCCGGGAGGAACAGGGTGTTCCTGTGGGTGCTTTCTTCGTCCTCACGCTAGGATTCACCTGGGGTCATTTCTACATGTTTGCTAACGCGTTTTCAGGCCTTTCTTTTTCTCCATTGGTTTGCAGCTCCACCTTACACCCAAATCTATTATAGGTGGTGACTTTTACGTGTGTTAGATACTATTTCTTTGTTCTCTTTGCGACCCCTAAAACCAGTTTTGTCCAGCTCCACACCTGAATTTCTTTAACTGATCACGGGTGAGTTGTTTATAGCTGTGGGGTCTCCAGTGCCGGCCTGCGCCCCGTCCCCTCTCATCCCACACCTGCTCTCCTCTGCGCTGCATCCCGTCTCGCTGCGGCTCAAGGTCTCTGCTGGAGTATGAGGCAAAAAGTTCTTCTCTCCACTGCATCATTAGGCTAGCGTTGTAAATACCTACTTCTACATAGAATAACTGCTTGGTTTTGCTGCCTGTATAAAGCTATAGTTGCACCACAAAAGTAAAACCAGTGAGCCTTAGAAACCCGATGAATTCAAGAGACTGCTGTCACAGCTAAACTATGGGAAACAAAGATCCATCCTGGGGCAAGCTCCCGACAACACTTGTGCCTTCTTAGTAGCAATGGCAATACTGTGTTACCAGGGCACACGGTCACACTATTTGCTGCAGTTTCAACAATGCCATTACTCCATCTGCGACAAAGGAGCTACACTTTTCTGAAAAAAAAAAAAAAAAAAAAAAAAAAAAAAAAGCTTTTTCTTCTTGCTTCATTTGATTTTAGTAAAATAGAGTAAAAAGTTAGATTTTTAGCAGGGTAGGGAAGTATCAAATCCAGGTAATTCACTCATCAGTAACAGATGGTGTTGTGTACTAGTAACAGCATTTTTAGCTTTCTTAATAAAGCCATTTCAGAGCTGTCAGTGAAGAGCACCAAGAAGTGACTGTCAGAAGCTATGCCCTTCCTCTCCCCAGCCTCCATGGCCTCCACGCAGTAGTGCGCCGCCTTAGCGGTACCTAAAGACAGCACAAACAAATGTGAAAGCCTTATGTAGTTTCATCAAAATGTCAGGAAAAATATTCAGTGGAAACAGCAGATAAGCTGAATCTCCTTGGAAGAGTAACAGCTCACATCGTTAAGCCTTTAATTTCTGTGGGCCCACTGAGACTTGAACTGTTTTGTGTAGGTTTTGCGCTGTTTTGCAGGTGCCCGTGTTGACTTGCCGTTTTCTGAGAGGTATGGGAGCCAAAGTCTATTCTTTGTTCCCCACATTAGCCAAGGTATCTTCAAAGCCCAGCTAATTGTCTGTATTCGCATATCCCTGCATGCTAACAACAGGGTCGGATCATCATATTTAAGTGTCTAGTTAAGCAGCCAGACTGGATACTTAAATCTTTGCATGAATTGCCAAAATATTGTGTGCAGCTGAGGCCTTTAAATTTCACTTGTACTTAAAATATTTTTTTGTATGTCTGAATATTAAAGAGGAAAACAAAAGTTTGAAAGTTGTCCCCAAATTAGAATGTGCCGTACATGTAGATCTGTGCCCCAATTGTCTGTGTAAAGCAAAACCAGATACAACCTGACGTATCATCATAACAATTCATATCTGAGCAAACAGAATGACGTTGTGTAAGATTTTAAGCTTCTGGGTGACCAAGCAATCACCAAAAAGTCATTTTCCAATGTCATCCAGCAAGTCACTTCATCGAGCGACTTTCAGGACTATCCAGGACAAGGTACAGGAGGAGTAGAAAGAGGACAAGGGGACCGCAAGAGTAACAAAGGAGATAACACTGGATTGCAGTAAAAGCACTGTATTTTAAAAGTCAAAAGTAGCTTTGTAAAAACCTTTCCATGTCCAAAAGGCACTCCAGTAACTTCTTTTTAGAAAACCACTGCCCTACAGGTGAATGAATAGGCCCCCTGCATTCAGGTAATGTATCGCCTGAAATATAACTTGGGATTTGTTCTTCAGCTGTGTAGGTCATAGGTAAGCATTCACACACTGAATAATTATTACGTTCCTCCTCAGTTATGAAAAGAACAGATTGTGTTCATGGTTTGATAAGGCATACTCTCAGATGTATAATGACTACCATTTTTTGTCTCTGATGTTTAAAATGCTTTAATGGTGCATTTCAAAGGAATTCTGATTTAATATCTATTCCTGTCTCAACCTGTCAAAATATCAATTTAGCCTGCTAGTTATGATATCAGATCCCTGAAAACAAAACACGTTTTATTTTAAAAGTTTAGCTTTTGTCTAACATGATTAATGTTCAAGATTTTGGGGGGGGCGGGGGCAGGGAGGAATCACATTAAGTAGCTCTAATTAGAAGAACAGTGTGCCTCATCCTTCTGGTTTTTTGAAGGCAAAATTTCAGACCAGAATTGCCTGAACAAACAACCCTGAAAAAGACCTCTGAATTTTTTTTTTTGGAAGTGGTTACTATAAAGAAAAGATTCTTCAACTAGAGATGTTTTTTTTCATACACCATCATACAAAAAGAGTAGTATATTGTATCATGTATGGGCAACAAACAATAAAAAACCCTTTGTGTTAACCTTTGTGTTTTCTGTAAATCTACTGAAAATAAGTAGGAATATTTCACATGTTTTTAAGAAATGAATACCACGAGAATGTTTAAAATTCAGTTTACAGTAATTATACCTCTATAACAAGTTTTTTCCCTGAAGATGGTTTGCATAGTATATTCTGTTGCACAACAGAAGTCTCTAGATTATAGAAAATATGACTATTAAAATCCTAAGTATAAACTGAAGTCAACAAATGTACATTTTTCAGTTAAAGTGGGAATTTCTCTGCTAGGCCACACTTAAGCAATTACACTGATGACTGGATACACGGATGAATGAATGAATGACTCAAGAGTGTTGGTTTTTTTTTAATTCTCTGGAAATGCATTAACAGACACAGGGTTTAAAGACTGCAGAGTTTTTTCTTGTTACAATTATTTCACATCATATGCAATTAACATATTGAAGTAAGACCAGAGACTTTGCTTATTAATATCAGGTCTGAATCTGTGAAGTACAAAGTTTTGATTTTTGCTATATTTGGGTCCTTGGGGTCAAGGTGGCATTTCAGGTGAGTGACCCAAGACCATCACTCAGTTTAATTCAAAACGATATTTTGGGCTGTGACACATAAAGGTTTTCAGGTTTAGTATGAAAGGTAAAATGGTTTAGTGCCAAGAAATCAGAATAATACATCTCAGCACTGATGAGGTTTTTCCACAATAAGAAGGGTTTTGGTCTGCAAGGAGGACACAGATTTCATAACGCTTCTTACTTTACTAAAGGTTCATGAGGTTCAGGTTAATTAACCTAAAATTAATGTAAATACATGAAGCAGAAAGAGCAAAGCAAGGAGTATTAAAAGTAAACAATACCTCAGCCTACATTAATTTGCATGGGGACATTTTGAGGGAGGGAAGAGACACTGAGGAAAGCTGGCTTCCCATAACCCCATAATGCCAGCAGCTTGTAACTCACATCAACGGGGCAGCCTCTGAAGAAGTCCTCACCTCACAGTATATTACTCCTGGAGCAGGTTGTGCCTCTTGGAAGGCATTCAGTGGAAACGGAAAGATGGATCTTTAAAAAAACTTAGAGGCTTGCCAGATTTAGATTCATGCTGTCTTGTGTTTCTAAAATGAGTTGATATGCACTCGTCAGTAGGTCTGAAAAGTATACAAATAATTAGTGAAGGGATCACTTATTTAAGGACAGCTTTCAGAGTCTTATTGACCGCTTCAGTTAGTCACAGCCAGTTTTGCCATGGATTTTAAGCACATAGATCTCATGCGACGATCATGGGAATAAAGCAGCAACCCAGCTTTAAGAATCTGCTTCTCCAGGCAGGATTTTATCTCACCTGTGGATGAGCGTATGACCCAAGAGCAGCAGCAGCATCTTTCTGACAAGCTCAGCTTCAACCTGGGTAACAGGCCTGTCTTCAGAGTAAAAATGGTATGCCAGATGCACAGATGGTAGTGGCTGCTTCCCTCATTCAAAGTAAACAAATGAATGCATTTTTCTTTTTTAACATATGATATAGATCCCCTATCACGGTCATTTAACTGATAAAGTAGCATTCCCATTAACACAGGTTGTTTCAGGGTACAGTAACATGACTTCTTTGCTATTCATTCAGATATCAGTGACTAGCAGAAATGGGAATGAAAATCAATAAAGATATTCTAGACCAGAATTTTAGATTTTCTGTTCCTAACAGTGTAGCCACGCACATACTTGCATTTATAATTTATGCCTCCTCCCCTGCCAAAGGAGAAGTTTAAACTGAAATGAAAATTTAGTCTTGCTGTCAAACTTTGGTATCAAAATTTATCTTTGTATCAATTTTTTTTCATGGAATTAAATTAAATGAAATAAGATGTGCTTACTATGAATTATTTTTACTGTTTTAAATTGTAGATTCCACAACTTATGCACATTTTCTGTTTAATGCTTTTGACACTGATCACAATGGATCTGTAAGTTTTGAGGTAAGTGATGCTGTTACTTCTTTCTCTGCAATTGAATATTTTGCCATTCCTTGTAATTAAGTCCAATTTGGTAGCTTTTGTTATATGGCTCACATTATGAAAGATTTAGCTTATGTGACTCAAGTTTCAAGTTTTTCTAGTGTATTAACAAACATCATTATTATTTTACAATTGTGTATCCCAAAATGGTAACTCAGACTGTGCTGCTATGTAATATTTTTATAAATCTGTTCATTTAAAAGGTAACTGAATTTATACACAAGTTACATAAAATAATCCTTATCTTCCTCCCTGCCTCTGCAAGGTGAGAAGGACTCTGAACTACAACTAATGTTATGGGAATGACTCAGCCAAAAGAAGATTGCTCACACACTCTTATTAGTTTCCAGGAGAAGGCTCTACAAAAAAAGGCTTTAAAGCAAATGTATTCAGAAGCACAAGAGTTTGAAATTCATTCTTCCTCCATTTAACTGCCCAATCTGTTTTCAAAATTGTGCCTTTCCTTGCTAAGGCTGATGTCGTCAATGCAATAACATGGTATAAAGGGGAACTCACTGCAGTAGTTTAGATGAAAACAGGGTGTACAAAATACTGCAAAGGAGAAGTTATTTTAATCTATAGAATGAAAAAAATAATCTCTCGGTTCATTTGCAAAAGGATATATTTGCTTTGTCATGTTTTGCTTTGTTTTGTTTATAATGGACAAATTATATCCTTGCAACTTGAGATTGGATTGTGATAAATACACCTATTTTAAATTCGTTTAAATGTCCTATACATGTTTTTATGGTTTACTTACATGAATGATGTTGTGAGGTCTGTCAGAAATTTTTTTTAAAGCATTTTCATTGCTTTATTATTGATGTAATGTGGAAGGAGAAGCCTCGCCAAGCAGGTGCACTGTGATCAGAAGTCTGTATCTCAGTGGGACTATAACCAGATCACCAGATCTGTTCAGTTATCAGTGATTAGCAAGGTAAGGGACTCTGGAGCGTAGGTAGTTTTTTCATCAATCCTCCCAGTCAAAGGGAGGCCAAAGGGAGGAGGTTTGAAAGGGCCAGTCGAATCTGGTGAATCAACAACTGGTTACAGGACTGGTGCCATAACCAGGGGTTCAGCTACTCAGGCCACAGGACTCGCTTTGAGAAACCAGGTCTACTGGGGGCTGACAGGGTCCATCCGTCAGGGAAGGGGAAGAGCATCTTTGGTCATAGGCTTGCCAAGCTTGTGAAGAGGGCTTTGAACTATAGTTGATGGGGGAGGGAAACCTTAATCCATCCCACTCCTACCAGTTGGATGCCAGTGCTGGCAATAGATGCCCAGAGCCTGGAGAGGGATCACAGGTCAGCAGGAGAGCATCTCAGAGCAGCAAAAGGAGTTCCAGCCTCATCAGGGGCCCAATTTAAATGCCTCTACGCAAACGCATGTAGCATGGGGAATAAACGAGGAGTTAGAGGTGTGTGTACACTTGCAGGGCTATGATCTCATTGGCATCATGGAGACGTGGTGGGACGGCTTCTATGACTGGAGTGTTGGAATGGAAGGGTACAGGATTTTTAGGAAGGACAGGCAGGGGAAACAAGCAGAGGGTGACGCCCTCTATGTCAATGACCCTCTGTGTCAATGACGAGCTGGAGTACATGGAGCTCCACCTGGGGATGGATGAGGAACCGACCAAGAGCTTGTGGGTCAGGATTAAAGGGAGGCCAGGGACAGGTGACATTATAGTGGGGGTCTGCTACAGGCCACCTGACCAGGAGGACCAGGCGGATGATGCTCTCTATAGACAGATAGGAGCAGCCTCACATTCACAAGCCCTGGTCCTCATGGAGGACTTCAACCACCTTGATATCTGTTGGAGGGACAACACGGCAGGGCATAAGCAATCCAGGAGTTTCCTGGAATGCATTGATGATAACATCCTTCTCCAAGTGACAGAGGAGCCAACGAGGAGAGGTGCTGTGCTGTGCTGTGTCCTCACCAACAAGGAGGGGCTGGTGGGGAATGTGAAGCTTTGAATGGCAGCCATGGCTGCAGTGACCATGAAATAGTGGAGTTCAAGATGCTTGGGGCAGTGAGGAGGGCACACAGCCAGCTGGCTGCCCTGGACTTCAGGAGAGCAGACTTTGGCCTCTTCAGGGATCTGCTTGGTAGAGTACCATGGGATACAGCCCTGGAGGGAAGAGGGGCCCAAGAAAGCTGGTTAATATTCAAGGGTCACCTCCTCCAAGCTCAGGAGCAAGAGGAAGTCAGGCAAAACCACCAGGAGGCCTGCGTGGATGAACAAGGAGCTCCTGGACAAACTCAAACACAAAAAGGAAGCCTACAGAGGGTGGAAGCAAGGACAGGTAGCCTGGGAGGAATACAGAGAAATTGTCCGAGCAGCCAAGGATCAGGTTAGGAAAGCTAAAGCCCTGATAGAATTAAATTCGGCCAGGGATGTCAAGGGCAACAAGAAAAGCTTCTGTAGGTATGTCAGTGACAAAAGGAAGACTAGGGAAAATGTGGGCCCTCTCCGGAAGGAAACAGGAGACATGGTTACCTGGGACATTGAGAAGGCTGAGGTACTCAATGACTTCCTTGCCTCAGTCTTCACCAGCAAGTGCTCCAGTCACACCGCCTATCGTGGTTTAACCCTAGTCAGCAACTAAGCACCATGCAGCCACTTGCACACTTCCCCCGCACACAGTGGGATGGGGGAGAGAATGAGAAAAAAAGTAAAACTTGTAGGCTGAGATAAAGACAGTTTAATAGGACAGAAAGGAAGAAAATAATGATAATAATAATTGGAATTTACAAAACAAGTGATGCACAATTCAATGGCTCACCACTCGCTGACTGATGCCCAGTTACTTTCTAAGCAGCGATCCGTGCCCCCTGGCCAACTCCCCCCAGTTTATATACTGGGCATGACATCCCATGGTATGGAATACCCCTTTGGCTTTGGGTCAGCTGTCCTGGCTGTGTCCCCTCCCAACTTTCTTGTGCCCCTCCAGCCTTCTTGCTGGCTGGGCCTGAG
>JAVKLA010000053.1:29089072-29123078 GCA_034782735.1 Sagittarius serpentarius
TTTCTTTCTTTCTTTCTTTCTTTCTTTCTTTCTTTCTTTCTTTCTTTCTTTCTTTCTCTCTTTCTTTCTTTCTCTCTTTCTTTCTTTCTCTCTTTCTCTCTTTCTCTCTTTCTCATTCATTATTTCTGGGTCTCCTGAACTCTAATGGAAAAGAAAAACATTTTTAGTTTGAGAAAAGTGTTTGAAGTTTAAGTTGCATGTGTCTTGTTACTTCCTTCTTTTTAAAAATCTCCTAATTTTTACAGATAACTGTAAAACCCTCACCCCAGCCTCACTGAAATGAAGTTTTAAAGTCTTGCATTAATTTTGGAGCTGGCAACTGTAATTTTTCAGAGTTAACAAAATTAAAGTGAACAGCAATGCATAAGAACGCTTGATGAAAGGACACATGAAAAATTATAAGACTCAGTTATGTAATCAATACCTATAATAAACTCAAGGACTATCTCAAACTTGTAGCAGCATCACTGAGACCGATAGCATCAGCACCACTGAAGATACTTGATTGTACGTCTTGGATTCTTACAAAGCCCTGCTTAAAAGCCTTCCTTTTTTTCTTTTTACAAAAGTAGTATCTTGCTTATTGCAAATGTCATTCCTTTTTTCTAACCATTACACAGAAGTGGGAAAGGGGTATCTGTTATTAAAGAAAAGATGTATTTGCTCAGGATTAATGATTCTTTAGGCAGTGTGACCCAAGCTGCTAACAATCTGGGAAGGAAATCAAGGAAGAAAAGAAAAGAAAGAAAACCATGAAAGTTCAGGTAGCAAAGCAGCATACCTGTAACATTACTGAGACAGAAACAGAAGGAAGAAAGACACTGCTGCATTGCATTATATCAGAGGTCCCTGGTGGCAAAGACCTTGGAAAGGTACCATATGAAAAACTGTGAGGTGAGAAGAAATTTCATCCTATCCTATTTCATAAACAGAGCTACTTCTTGCAGCGAATTACATTATGTCCCCTGTGCAGAGGAAGGATTGGCAATATGTGAGGGGAAACAACAATTGTCATCAAGCAAATGAGTGAGGCAAAATGGGAGAATGTCATTAGGGTTCCAGTAAGGTGTATTGTCCACATTTTCACCATTTCCCCTGAGTCTTCCACTCTTTCTTGCCTGAGGCGAAAAAGAAGGAACATTGTGTCTCTGCCTCTGAAGCTACTTTCCCTCACTGGGGAATGTCTCTCTCCTTTTCAATCTTTCCAACCACAAACTCTTTATTGAGTGACTCTGGGAAAACCAAACCAATACAAAGAATTCCAGAAGGGCAGGAGCATCTCTTGAGTTTAATGCATACTGCTGCAAAAACATTCCCCCACACCACCACACACCTGCACAAAACAAATACATTCAACATAGAAAACTGGAGTCTATCAGTATGAATTTCATGGGAAAAAAAAAAAGGAACAAGATCTCATTTTCTTCCTTTGTTGTGATACCATGATGCTACATGCTGCCAGATCCTTCTCTTAAATTGCTCTCTAACAGCTAGATGCCCTCCACAAAGCTGTCACCAGAGAAGAATAGCAAACACCAAGGTTGTTTTCATTTGTTTAAGCTCCTGCTGTGCTGCTTGTCTCTAATATCAAAGCATTCCTTTTTCAGAACAAATTTTTTTTAACATATTGTTCTCCCTTTCTAAGATTCTGCTTGGTTCACATAACAAAGTCTCCACCAAACACTTATTGATTTATTGAAAGAGGTTACATTTGCAAAAAAATGCTGTTGAGATACAGATTCTCACTCATTTAATCAGAAAGCAAGAGCTGATGTATTGGTAACATATGATCCAAAATTATTATTATTAGCTTTTCTGGACTTTGCTACCCGGCACTGATATTGTGTCCTATTTCTGTTGCTTCCATAGCAGAATTTGAACTTTAAACCTTCTGCTTCTGAACTTTGAAACAGTTTCTTTATAGCATCTACTTCTACACAGATTAGTACAATGAGGACCAGTCTCTAAATATAATTTAAGTTCTGCAAATATATATATATAAAATATTTATACAGATATATGTATATGTATATATAAAAGCAGTATTGTCAATATAAAAAAGCCTGTAGTCTTCACTGTCAGAGCTAGTGATATTCCTGGCTTCAAGCCCTATGACCTTGTGTTTTTCCAACTTTTTCAGTTTATGGAATATTAATAAATATGCAACAGAACACAGTATAATAAAGTTACTAATAAAAAGTGAGGTCAACATTGTTTAAAAACACAGAAAGAATAAGTAATTATTTAATAAGTATTTAATTGCTATATTATGTTCTTTAATATACACTGTGGAATATCAGATACATTAATAAAAAAATGGAACCAGTAAGGAGATATACCCCAGAAAGGAAGCACCACCCTACCCACAGTTTATTTTTCATCTCATAAATTAAGTTTGCAAAGCAGCACTGTTTATTAAAGCTGTAGTGAGAGCACACTGCATGATTCAGTCAATAGTGTCCTTCCTCCCAGAAGCTTCAGGGCAGCATATGCCACTGTGTTCTCCTAGCCTTATCAATAGTCTTCTTTTTTTTTCAATTACGTCTTGCCTACCTTACTTGTGACCGGCTCATGAAGTCAACATGATGAAAATGAATGTTATTAGACCTTCATTTTCACACTGAAATCCCAGAAGGGGAGTTATCCTGCTTACAGCTCTAATCACTTTAACAGCACGTCTTTCGTCACTTGTTCTTGCGGGTTTGATTCTGCAGCCCTTACTCAGCCAGAGTAGTGCTATTCTTATTAGTCTCATTGATACCCAGGAGCCTTCTCTCACGATTAAGTGCTACTCAGCAGGAGTAAGGATTGTAGAACTGAGCAGTGCGAGGTTATTTCAAAAGGACAAAGCAACTAGGCACAGATTCCAGTGGAAGGGAACACAAGCTTTCCTTACCTCACGTTTGCTTTCCACGCACAGCTATCCCCGCTACCCACCTCCACCGCCCTTCAGCTCCCAAGTCTCTCAAGCACATAATAAACAGAGTTCTAGCAAGTTGGAAACAGCCAATTCAGCTGATGCTGTAGCTGTAGTTCGTTTTTAAGCCAATGCACGTTATTCAGGATATTTCTACAGAGCAGAAAAAGTACAGCTTCAAGTGGCTGCAAAGGTTCTGGTTTGTTCTCTTAAGATAATTTTGAAGCAATGTCCATTAAAGTTGTTAATTTAGACAAACAAGTGAAAATAATTTATAAAGAACGGAAATAACATTGCTATATTATTTTATATATAGTATATGACTTTCAGAAGGATTAAGGATTTAAGTCAGCTAGTCTTCCAGCTCCCCTTCAAAGTTTAGGAGAATTAGGTATCTGATTCTAATAGCACCAAGCACCTAAAGGAATCTATTCATGTACATTTGACACAAAGATAAAATTGGTCCTTTCCCATGAATTTTAAAAGCCATTATATAAACCAGAAAATTGGCGAGAATGGTTCCCCCAATAAATAAAATATCTCTAGTAGGAAACATAATCTGTAACAGAAACAGATACAGGTGAGAAAGCAGCACGATACAGACCCATACTCAAAGAGGAGGTGTAACACAGCAGTATGAGCGGATTGTTTTTCTGTTCACAGGGAAATAAAGGTATTTCGGTGTGGAAAGAATACTTCTCTAAGAGAAATGTATGGCTTCCCTTCTCATCACAAGCTCGCTTACCTCCACAGAGCACTGCACTCTTGTCAGCTTCATGCACTCAGAAATTCACAAATCCGTGTCCTGATGTCCAGAATTGTTCCCCAGACTGCAACGTCAAGAACATCTCAACATCAAGAAAAAGAACTGACTGATAAAAACACTGCTTTCTTGACTAGTTAACCCAAACCATATTTCACACAGTCCATGGTTTTCAGGTGAATTTCAGATTGCTTAGCTAAAATCAAATCCTAAAAATACAGTGACTATTTGTTTCCTCATCAAAAGAGAATTTACAGTTACATTAAAAGTACAGATTCCAAAATAAAATAATTCATCTGATAGGGTTTAACAGACAGCATTGCAATATCACATAAAATAACAAAATAGCGTAAATACTTATAGACATATACAGTCATAAACTCGTTTTAGTTCTGCACTGTTTTGAAGAAGAAAACAAGCAAAAAATGCCTACTGAAATCAATGGAACATTGCAGTGGATGTTGTGAAGATACATTATATATTGGCATATATAAGGTATAATTATTATCATCATCATCATCATCATCATCATCATCATCATTATCCATCTCTCTGAATTATTATCTAGCTCTCTGAAAATGCTTAAGTATATTTTATGCTTCCTTCTTTGAGCTCAGATCAGAGAATAACTGTCTAATACCACCCAGAGTCTAATTCTTTGCCCCAAAATGTCGTAACTCAACCTCTTAGCTCAACAGGTTTTTGGTTCCGTTTATGAAATTCCTCAAGAGATTACGAACTGCCAGTGTTTTCTAAACTTGCACAGCACAGACTATAAAGACCGCTAGCGAAGCTGACCATGTTTTTCTTTCTACATTGTTTTTGTAACGAGGAGCTGTGGATACTTTGTACCATTTTTGGTGATCAGTCACAAAAGTTAGTTGTAGATCTCTTATCCAGAGTGGATATTTATGCCTTCTACAGGAAAAGCCTGTGTAGAAGTCACCCTTTTCATTTTTTTTCAGTGTTGGTGGCCTGACTCCTTTCCAAAACCTTATATTGTGTCTACTGCAGCAAGAACAATGTTTTATGCATAGGCTTTTGGATTTTTTTTTGTTTGTTTTTCAGATACCTGGGGCAGTCATACCTCAATCAAGGAAAGGTTTCTTGG
This sequence comes from Sagittarius serpentarius, assembly GCA_034782735.1. Classification (NCBI taxonomy): domain Eukaryota; kingdom Metazoa; phylum Chordata; class Aves; order Accipitriformes; family Sagittariidae; genus Sagittarius; species Sagittarius serpentarius. The sequence goes on from JAVKLA010000053.1 coordinate 29,093,864, forward strand.
CAACCATTGGCATTTTCATGTTCATAACATTCTGGGCTACTGACTTTTTGTTCTTTGAATTACTCTGCTTACTAACAACTACGTTTGTAATGGGGGTTTTTTTGTTTCTGTGCTCTTCCCCCTGACATTATGGGCCTTGCAATGTTGCAAAGCTTTAGCAGAATCACATTTTTGTACAGGACTTCTAATAAGGCTTCCTTAATTAATTTTGCATGATTCTGTGTGCCTTTTAATACTGTAAAGCCTCTCTATTCCAAAATCTATTTTTTTTTTTTGGTCTTTCAAGATTTCTCAATTTAAGTTTCTCCTACGTGGTTGAAGCTTTTATGATGTTTCTGTAATTAGTGAATTAAATTACAATGTAAGTCATTCATCTCCTGTTCTCCAGCAGTCTCAGCTTTGTTCAGCACCAGAATATGAAACAGGTATATAAAAATGCAACCTTTGTTTAGAGTTCTTATTTGATTTATAATCAGAAATCAGGTAGCGTATTTCTAATTAGGTTCTTAGCAATTCTTGTGACCAGTCATTTCTCATAACTCACATCAGCTGGATTTATCTTTCATATTAAGATAGTAAGCCTTCTTAGTATTGGATATTCAACACCATAGATACACTTAGACTGAAATTTGCAGTAGTGTCCAGCTTTTAGCTCCCTGCTGGAAGAAGTGAAAATTTGCTCATGGGCTCCAATTTTGAGTGAATGTTGAAGCTGCTACCTGAAATGTTTCACCTGCTTCTTTAATATAACCTTTCAAGTAAAATTTGTGGCTTCGTTCACTGTCTACTAAGTATATTAATTAATCAGCATTTTATGAACCTGACACTTTGTGGGTTTTGTTGCTTAGCAACAGAACTTCCTCCAAGAAGAGGCTATATCTAGAGTCTAACCAGATTTCATCGTCCATGACATTTTAAAGTTTGGTTAATCCCTTACTTTTAGAAACAATACATTTCTAATTTAAAAGGATAGATTCTTTTATTTATCTTTTAACTTCCATTTTAAATAATAAAATGACACTTAGGAATGACTATAGCTGGATTAACATATTATGCATGGTAAATACGTACAACAAAATCCAAACACCAGTAAAGTAATCACATCAGCCAAATGTCTGCAGTTCTTTTCATTGCTGTGGGAAACACACTCTCAATCTTTCCAAAATCCCTATCAAATCTATAATAATTTCCTCCATCTCTGGACACAAGCAATAGAGTAGTAAATTATACTTCAGTGTAAACTAAATTCCAAAATTGAAAACAGGACCTTTGTAATTTACAGACATTTTAAGTTCTAATTGTTGTTAAAATCAATGTTTCTCAGTATGTGAACTCTTCTGTGGCACAAATAACAGCTCTGTTTGGTGCATCAAGGGTTCAGTTTTTAATTCCACTGTTATGCATAATATTATTAGAGTTAATATTAGTTTCTCTAAGTCTCATCAGCTTAAAGCTAAATTTATCCCCACTAATGCAGACAACAGTTTCAGAAGGTACCCTCTAATTTTTCATCCTTCCAAGGAGTGTACACATTTAACAAATCTTTGGTCTGATGCTTGGAAATGTTGTATATCCTCTTGATGTCTGCACTAGGTGTCCAAGCTGGAATTATGCCTATGTCAATTCAGGAGTAGTTACAAAATCAACAGTGTTATCTGTTTACAGTAAGGTAAAGAAGCCATATAGTAGACAAGAATAAAATCAAGAAAATGAAATTTACCCATTTTTATCTTAGACAGTATAGTCTTACCATTTTTTTAACACTTGATTTATAACACTAAATATGTCAATTTACCCACTTTTATATACATACACACCACCATAGAAAGTATTTGTTTGGAGAGAAAATTTAGAATGCATAATGCGGTCATTTGGATTCTAGGCTAATGAAGTTAGCCTTTCACAGGTGCTAAATAAACAAATATATTGTAGGTCTACATTTATGAATTATACTTTTTTAGTTTTTCAGTATGACTAGGATTTCGCAATGGTGAGAGCTGTGTTCTCTGAAATACATGCTCCGCTACTTTTCAGTGGTTTACTGTACGTGGCTATTTGGATAATGAAGTGATCCTGTCCTTTCTCTTTTCACATTATGTGAAATGATTCCATAAGCACAATCTCTCACATCTGTGGAGTGTCTCCTTATAAGAACTCCTTATAAGAAAATCAAATGGGAATATTGAGGGATGCAGCTGTTTCCAGGAAAGTACCTCACCTGATAGGCATTTTCTTAAAATCTGTGTGAGACATACAAGGATACTTTAAAGTTGATAGGGTCTTTTCTAGAACTGTGCATGCTTGATATGTGCTGCATAATGTACCTACACGATCACTAAACAAAACTTTGGATTACAGCAGTTATTTTTATAGACAGCTTTTGAGAAGGTTTTTGTTTTGTTTTGTTTTGTTTTCCCTTTCGACTGCCTGAATTCTGTTCTTATTTTTGATACAGATGAAAAGATGGAACATGGAGAGAACAAAGTTACACCGAAATGAAATATGACTCAAAAATCCTTTGTAAATCTTTCTTTTGGTATTGCTCCTCCTTCAGATGCTCATTGTCTCTGCTCTTCACATTTTGTCTTCGGTCAGAACATTGTGAAAGTTTGAGAGAACAAAGGATAAGTCTTAATGTTTTTTCTGCTTTTCACTTGAACAAGCTTGTTCCTCTCAGCTATTCAGCTAATGTCACAGGGAAAAGTCCTGAGGCCTACCACTCAGCCACATGACATTAATATAGAAAAAACTTCTTCTTAACTGAATGTATTGCATGGAGATTATATAGAATAATGTATCTGTCTGCAGTTTTTTCCATGTTGTTCTGTGGAATAACTGCTCAGGAGAAAGGATTTGTGAATGTAGTTTTGTTTTGCTTTTTTTTTTTTTTGGATAAAACAGCTACAAGTCTTGTGCCATTTTTAAAATAATTCCTTTTGCATGGCAACATCATCAGTGCATAAGTTTTCTTAAAATGTTAATAGGCCATAAATAAATTTGTGTTAAATAATGATTTTTTTTTAACAAAAACCAACAAATACTTAAAGCTTCCAATCACTGCAGTAATCTGTTGAGAAACTACTTTGCAGACAGAAAAGAAAAAAAATGCAGGATCTCATTCAGTTTTCATGGCTGGGAGTAGATATCTCAAAATTTTGCTTGCATATATGTAGAAAAGCAAGCAGTTATCCAGAGGTGGAAGTTTGGGTCAGACTAAAACTATAGAAATAACAGTGTCAAATAGATTTTATTATTGGACCAAACCATCATAATCATTAAGGTCTCTGCCACCTCTAAAGTAAATGTTATGAGCCTCATACTGCTGACACAGTGGCTTTCTACATCATTCTATAGACTTACTAACTGCAGTTAGCAGTCTGGGAACTGGCTAGAATCTGTCTGCCTTGAGGCTCAGAGAGAAAAGCCCACATCTGCCTGCAAAATGACATGTAGATTTTCCTAAAGAAATGCAAACATTCAGAAAGAATCAGCAGAATATTGAGAAAAGGAAGAATTTTCAAGAGTTAGTCATGAAGGTATTTAAGGCAAGTTCTGCTGATTTGCCTTTAGGAAATTAAAACACTACTCTTTACACACTGCCAAAATGTGGCTGTTTTACAAGATAATTATTAACACAGTGTATCCTCAGCATTGTGTAATGTGTTAGATTTTTTCCAGTTTTCAAAATTACTGTACCCTAAGGTGCTTCAGTTGAAGCTATAGGACTCTTTTAATGGTCAACACCTTTTGAAACATATCCATGTATTCCTAGACTTAAATGCAGATTTTAAGTCTAAGGTCATATCTAAAGGTATCTTAGACTGCTGTTTGTTATGAGACACTCTACTTGGCTGACTGAACTTAGACTTCTGGTGCCATTTCAACAGTGCTAGATACCCAGAGAGGGCTGGAAAGGACACATGAAACATCCACGCATCTACAGAACAGTCAGGGTACCACTAGGCATTTCAAATGATGATAGACGCCCATGCAAAACTAACTGAATCGTCGTATATATTGATTGTAGATCCACTGACTACAGCAGGAGCTCAGAAACAGTACCAAAATCTCCCTGTAATCTGGAGCTGAATCCCTCTCTAAAAGTGAATATTCTGACAATTTAAGTGCCTAGAGCTTTTTTAGTTGGTTACATATTTCAGCTGGCTTCGAGCTGCCTCTCAAGAAATGTATCTTTCAAAGCTCTCCTTCTGTCCCTCTGTGAACGTTTTGGATAGTCCAGCAGATTTGATGTGGCACCTGACACTTATGTTGAGGAAACTGAAGTCCACCACGGTTAGACAGTCAAGAGTAAAGAGAATAAAGAGCATAGGAAAGAGAGATTTTCAAGTGACTCATTCCATAATAAGAGCTCTTTCATAATGGTAAATCATCCCACTGATGCTAGACATTTGTGTTTCGTCAGTGACTACAGACAACCTCCCTTCAGGAGGTCAGAGTTAGATGTGATTAGTCCAGCTACAGACTGATTTCTGAGCACCTTTCATCCATTCCATTAATGGCTAAGCGGACAGGCCCTTTTCGAAACTTCATGACATGTTCATCTGCTTCTACAATCCTCTGTTCACTTTGAAATATCTGGCAATTAGCTGTTAGATTTTATTTTTAATAGTCTTAGTCAGGATGAATACACTGTCCTAAACAGAAAGAAGATCTCAAAAATAAATTTAGGTTCATAGAAAAAAGCGTAAAATGTAAAATTGGTAGCAAGTGCAATGAATCTTTTAAAGTGCTATTTCAAGTTGTTGTGATATTTATGGAAGCCAGAAGCTAAGAAAAAGCTGCCTGTATCCAGAAGCTACCTTATTTTTTCTTGTTTATCAAATCTTTATTTCAGTCTCTAGCAAGTTCTGAATTATTGATTTGCATGTTGATAAAATTCACCCTAAAGTGAAAAAATGATGAAAAGACAAATCTGAATTGTAAATATTTCTATTAAAGTAATTGTTTAGAAAAATGAATTAAAAAAACAACAAAACCCACAGAAATTTAGAATATAGGTAAATCATGCATATTATACAAGATAATAGGCTTTCATCTCAATAGCTTCTGTAACAGGGAAGAATGAGATGAATACAGAATTCTCAGTTTTGTGAAGTTACTTGTGTGGGGTTTTAACACTGTTCCTCTGAGATGTATGGAGAAGAGCTGTGAACTACTCTCTTGGTTTTGCCTTATTGACTTACTTCTAACTGCTTACAGAAATCTCTTTTTTTCCATGCTCTGCTGAAACATTCTTTAAACTTAAACTTGTGAATGTGCTGGATAGTAAACCTGAATGATTAGTACTTGTCTATTATGTCACGTTGCTGAAAAAAGTTTGATCAAATCGGCGTTGATTTTATCATTTTATTCTTTTCTCCTTCTGTAGTCCTTCAAACACAAAATTTTTCTCTCTTTCAGACAGATACACAGAAAAGCTCAGCCTTCACCATAAAGACACACTACGTTATCTTCTTTCACCTTTTATTTATTAAATGGTGAGACAGGTAGTGGTTTTAATTTAAATAATTTCATTCAAGAAAAATCTGCTGAAAGATATATCCAAAGACAAAACCTCTGCCCCAGGAAGCCTCTAGAGCATAAACCACTATAAGCTCTGAGAAAATCTTTATTTTGTTCTTGCAGTGGATTCTTTGGGATTCTCCACTGGTGGTTTCTGCACAACAGATACCAGACAGGTCTTTTCTCTAATGTAGTACAGTTTTAATGACATTAACAGAATGACCTAATATTATACTTCAGATCTTTTCTACAAATTTTCTCAATTCTAAGGCAAGGAAGAATTTCTGAAATCCACAGCAACACCAGGAAGTTCTGGCTTACACAGCAGGCTGTTAAAAAAGTAAGGCTTTTAAACATGTTTTAGACTTTACACATTGCTTTACCATAACGCATGTCACCAGATAAAATGAGAGAATTAGAGTTTATGATGACAGCCAGAGTTTCTTGCCCACGTTTTGGTTGATGAAACTGTAGAAGGACATTTCCTGCGCTTCCCTCTCACATTCAGATTTCTCCTTCTTTTTTTCATTCGTGTAACAAGGCATCTGCACAGTAGAGAAACTACGATGGAACAAAAATAGTCTTTCCTCCAAAGGATGCTCAGGCATGACTTGTCAGTGCTAGGTTAAATTATTGGACTAGATGATCTTATAGGTCTTTTCCAATCTAAACAGTTCTATGATTCTATGATTCTATGATCATTTATAACTCATCCAAGACATAAATAAATGGATAAAAGAATAAATCAAATGATTTTTGATGACAGAGTGGTACAGCTAATCTTGTGACATTTCCTCTGCTAAAGCCAAGAAAACATCCAATATTTAACCAACGACCACAATTTTCTATATTTCATCTCCCTTTTTCTAAAAAAAAAAAAAAAAAAAATTAAAAAGGGGAAAAGTCAACACCTTGAGGTAGGCTGACTGGATGATTAATTCATAGAAGAACAAGCTGGTAAATTCATTGCATCCATTTGTTGTTGTTTATTAAAAAAGCTATTCAGAAAATGGATAGCATTCATAGAACTGTGAAGACCAGTAAACATATGGATATGCACAAACACAGGCATACAAACCTGGACTTGACTGCTCATTTATGAACTGCTTATGATGTTATCCATATTATATTAGAAGAGACTTCAGTGGCTCCTTGGGCTTTTCCATTGACCATTCCATCCATCCATATCAATCTAAAGGACCAAAACAATATCTGATGGAAAATTTAAAAGGCTTTGATACTTTATAAATGTTTTAGCTTTGTCAACAAGTCACAAATAACATTTTCATCCAGCCAGGGCCAACCTCTTCTGGATCTGCAAAGAACTGCTCTAACTGCTCCCTTCATCCTGGAACTGGCAAAAGTGAAGCTATCCATCTGATACAGGGTGTGATACTTAGAAAGACTTTATTGTGACCTTATTTTCTTTAATGTTCAGACAGACAGAACTAAAATATAAAGACTTTACAGATTATTTTCGAGGAATTGTAGGAGTGAACCACCTGGCATTTCTTTTACTACAATTAGGGGCCTTTCTTCGCACTCAGCTCTTTTCTGCCTAAAGTACTAGAAGTCACTATGAACTGCTGATGCTGAAAAAATAATGAAAGTTTGGCTAGACCACTTCTTATTGACACTAAACAAAAACTACTAATAAGAAAGAGTTAAAAGATCTTAATGTTGCTCTGTTTATCAATATTCTATGTAAATTTACAAGAAATTGTCATTCCTGAAAGCAGTACCAGTTTTTATTTCTTTGCTATTCTTATGAGTACTGAACTTTTTATTTAGAAGTTAGCCATCACTTAATTTCAAAAGTTTTCCTTGTTTTTAGCAGATTTTCCAGTGTCAGATTCAAATATTAGTGCCGTAAGCTAGTAAATTTCCAACATGAAAGACAGCCGTACAAGTGTAGCCTAAATTCTCCTAGTTTCCAGTAACACCATGAGTTGAGAACTATTACTTTTGGCCTTCAGATTTCAGTTCATTACCATGTTGCTTGGAGAAATTTTTTTAGAACTAGGTGTTTCACTTTCTTATAGTACATAGTCATTTTTCATATTTCTCAAACTCTTTTGAAAGGAAAGTGATGCAGATTTCTCTGTTGAAGCATTTTAAGACTTAATGTGTATGTTTATCTTTTTTTATTCAGAAGTATGAATTCCTTTTAATTTCTGTAAATCACTGACTTGTCTTCCCATGAAAGGATTGCATGAATATTTTATAAAGCATTCTATTTTTCTTAATTTGTTATTTCAAGATGTTTACAGGTGTTCTCATTTCTTCATACAAAAAACAGAACATGAGGCAAATTTCCCCTGTATTTTATAGTGGGAGTCTCATTGCAATATATATCTGGTGCCTTCAGTCACATAATGTTGCACAAATGTGATTGTGCTTGTCTGCCTCAATAAAGGACTACCAAGGAAAACAACCTTCCAAAACCTACTCAACAGCCATATCTGGGAAAACGCAAACTAAACAACCCCTCACTTCTGCGGTTTGCCACACTGAAGTAAATAATATATTCTTTCAGATATCTGTTCTTGAAGAAAGTTGACGTTTCGATGACAACTCTGGTGTCAGCACCTGAAACATGTTTAGCTATGTGCACTAGGGTTATTTGACAATGTTCATAGGTTTGATATGGGTAATTTATTTTCTGTCTGGTGTGTATAAGGCAGAACTACCAGCACGCTGTTTGCTTCAACCTTTTTAACTTGCAGTGCAGCTACAGATCCTTCATGGAAGGCTAGACGATCAGTTCTTTGTTATTCTGCATTATCAGAGCAGTACAGAAGTACTGGTGCATTAGGCTCAACTTTCTGTGTCTGCACAAGAACTTACTTAGAAACAGGTGGGTCATAGGTAAAATTCTGAGCTATAATTCTGTAACCATGTAATATGGTATTGCCAGTCTGGTAACAGGCCATAAGCTCTTTACTGAGTTTGTAAGGCCTCAGGACTATGGCTTGTCAGGCCTGCTCTGTCTGAACTTGTCTCAATCAAGTCTCACTTTTAGTCAGAAGTAATTATTACAGAGAGAGAAAGAAGACATATGCAGAAAAAGTTTCAATATGAATAATAATGCAGTTAAAATTGTTATACCACACTCCTTAGGTTCTACCCCTTTTCCTGGATCACACTTCTGCTGCCTTCAGGTACTGGTCCAGAAGGGCACAAGTTTTCTAAAAGTCCTGGTATCACATTCTGCATATGTACATGCCTTGGTTAGCATTGGCCATTTCAAGTGATATGAGAATGCTATCTTCAGGCAGCCCCATATTGCCCACAAAATCATTTTAGGCATTATAGACACCTAAATGGGGTGAATTCCTCAACTTCATCATCCACTGCAAAGGGGCAGAGGTCATCATAAATCCTAAGTTGTTACCTGCGAGCCTTGTGTAGATGTCTTGGATACCCTACAGTGTCTCAGACGGCACTCAGACTGAGTCTTATCTCCATGGACTATAGCAGGAGCTTAAACATATCTGTAGACACCTATAGGAAGTTTTCAACATATGTTAATATATTATATATATTAGTATATGTTAATAATAATTAATTTTAAATAGAATTCCATTATTATAGAAAACTGAATAAAAGTGAACAGAATCTACTTTACAGTGGAGATGTGCTTGAAAAAAGAAAAATCTCTACAATTAAGATACTGGGAACCTCAAATCAAATCCACTTTCTGAAGCAGACTGGAGCAAAGGCCTGAATATGTGTTTCCCATTTCCTAGGAACCATTTTTTTGAGCACTTGACTAACTACTTAAAGTGAGACTTTTTCCTTTATTTTAAGCTGAACCAATTAGTCAAATTCAGCATAGATTTGTCAATTAATCCAGCTTTACCCAAACTGATTTATAATTTGGGAGCCTTTTGTCAAACACATTATGTGTTAAAATGGAAGCAGAGATAACTTCCTGTCTTAAATAAAACAAATGCACCAGAGTTCCTTTTAGGATTAGTTCTCTAGGTGCTATTTTGTGAAATACTGAGATACGTTAACTCTCTCAGGGGTTATACTTATTTTTCAAATCAGATTCCACTTGCCACATCTTTAACCCTTAGCATTGTTACAGAGAATGCTACATCAGGTTTGGAAGGGGGATATAGTCTTTTGCTTTTTCCTTTCTTCTTTTTTTTTTCCCCACTTTTTTTTCCCCTTCTTTACTTATTTGAAAAGGAAAGGATTAATAATGCTTGGGAATTAATACTACTTCATTATACCAGAGGGTTTATGTAGAGAAGAAAACAAATGCTGTATGTACAATCTGTAATATCTGACACATTGCACCAAACTCACTCACATTACTTACCATATCATATGCCAAATAGGACCAGGATATTTATTGATAACCAGCTTAATTGCTTATCACTCAGCAAAGTCAATTGAGCCACAATTTAATCTTTTAATTATCACTTAGGCACACCATCCTGACACAAAGTATTCACAATACATACCTAACTAATCACATTGCATACAAAGGTAGTAATTTAAAGTTTTGCCACGTATTTCATTACCGTGTGTTTGCCAAGATATTCGTTGTTATTCGGGTGTTGTCACCTGTCACTCAGTGAAAACGCTTGGCTGGCATTATACAACATCATTGATCTTACCTAGTGTGAAGGAGGTGACATAGCTTACGGCTTCTTCAATCATTTCCTGAATGTAAAAACTTTGCCAGGTTGCTTTAGATGTCTAGGACATCAGGCTATAGCTGACAACTCTCTTTTGGAAAGCAAGGATATTAATTCCTACCAAGACATTAACAGCAAAAGAAGGAAGGATTTTCCTGTTATAATAGCATACCTGGGATTTTCCAAGACTGGAAAAGTAAGAATAATTTAAAAGAGGAAGGAATATTCCAAAACAAGATGCCTTCTTGAAGGATGTATTAGTGCTAACCCATTCTTCTCAATAAAGGGTGTAGAACAACTTAGTCTTAAAGAATAACAAGAAAACCTTTTATTTAAATAAGAATTAGCTCAAATTCTGTTTTTATGCACAAAATTAACTTTTTTATGTTTTGAATCTATCAAGTACTAATATTTGTATAAGTTCACTGAGTTCTCACACTTTCCTTTAGGGAATTCAGTGTTTTGGAGATCGAAACTGTTTTCTGTGTCTAGACATGGCTAGATGATTTTCAAAACCTTGCACTACGTATTTTTTAAAACGAAACTGCTTTATTTTAGGCTCAAAAACTGCCACACTTGGACTTTTATATTTTTATAGTACATATGCATTTGTTTTATCACAATACGAAGTCAAGAAAACCTTTTGTCAAAATAATTTTGAAAACAACTCACTTGAAATAAGAGTAGGAGTACAAAGGTTCAATTTTCAACTATTAGTTAAAAATTGAAGACAATTTATTTGATTACCTTCACCACTGTTGCTATGATTTTTAATGTGTTCATTTGATATCTTAAATGCAAAAACCTTTTGTAAGTTTTGTTTTATAACAAATTGATAAAGCCACTTTTGATGTAAAAATATTCAATAAATGAAGAAAAGGTATACAATAATGAACAAAAATCAAGATCAGCATTTATTTATCAGCGTATATGTATCTAGATAGACGTATGTATATAGACACATATATTTATATGTACAAAAAATTATATTGCATGCTGGTTTTCCATTTCTGCTTTCTTACTTTAAAAGTAAAAGGAATCAAAATAGTCTATTACATTAGTAACACAAAAGAAATGTCAGTATTAAAAAGGGAAAAAAGGAAGACCCATGGAACTACAGGCCACTCAGTCTCACCTCTGTGCCCGGCAAGATTCCAGAGCAGATCCTCCTGAAAACTATGGTAGGGTACATGGAAAATAAAGAGGTGATTGGTGACATCCAGCATGGCTTCACTAAGGGCAAATTGTGCCTGACAAATTTGGTGGCCTTCTATGATGGGGTTACAGCGTTGGTGGATAAGGGAAGAGCGACGGATGTCATCTACCTGGACTTGCGCAGAGTGTTTGACATTGTCCTGCACAACATCCTTGTCTCTACATTGGAGAGACATGGATTTGATGGATGGACCACTTGGTGGATAAGGAATTGGCTGGATGGTCACACTCAAAGAGTTGTGGTAAAAGGCTCGATGTCCAAGTGGATACCAATGATGAGTGGCATTCTTCGGGGGTTGGTACTGGGACCAACACTGTTTAACATATTTGTCGGCAACATGAACGGTAGGATTGAGTGCACCCTCAGCAAGTTTGCTGACGACATCAATCTGTGTGGCGCAGTTGACACGCTGGAGGGAAGGGATGCCATCCAGAGGGACCTTGACAGGCTTGAGAAGTGGGCCTGTGCAAACCTGATGAAGTTCAACAAGGCCAAGTGCAAGGTCCTGCCCATGGGTCGGGGAAATCCTAAGCACAAATACAGGCTGGGTGATGAATGGATTGAGAGCAGCCCTGGGGAGAAGGATTTGGGGGTGGTGGTTGATGAGAAGCTCAACATGACCCGGCAATTTGCATCTGCAACCCAAAAAGCCAATTGCATCCTGGGCTGCATCAAAAGATGTGATAGGACAAGGGGTAATGGCGTTAAACTGAAAAAGGGTAGATTTAGGTATAAGGAAGTTCTTCCCTGTGAGGGTGCTGAGGCACTGGAACAGGTTGCCCAGAGAGGCTGTGGATGCCCCATCCCTGGAAGTGTTCGAGGCCAGGTTGGATGGGGCTTGGAGCAACCTGGTCTAGTGAAAGATGTCCCTGCCCATGGCAGGGGGGTTGGAACTAGATGATCTTTAAGGTCCCTTCCAACCCAAACCTTTCTATGATTCTATGATTTTGTGGGGGGTTATTTGCATGCATTTAAAAAAACATGAACCCCATCTACCCTTTTCCAGGCAGCTGAAATCAATGGGCTCCATGTGAAAACAGAAGCGGGAATGGAGGTTTTGTTCACATCTTCCACACACAGGCTATTTATACAAGGAATCCTTCTGGTCATATCAGCAACAGCAGAGGCAATGAGAGAAAACATTTTTAGCATCAGTATTTGAGAAGGTTTTCTGCTGTTATCATTAAGAATAATAAGAACAAAAGAAGCTTTTTTATCTTTCCTGGACAATTTGTTGACATTTGTATCTCAGACAGAAAGCCTTAAGAAATGCAGTAGGTATGAAGCCCTTTTTAAGGGATTTTAATACCTTGAAGTGCAGGTCTGTGTACAAAAAAGGCTTTGGAATAAAATAAATCAGGAAAATGAAATAAGCAGTGTTTTTTTCATTGCCAAACCAGACATTTCCAGCTTACTTTTGTTCAATATTAACTCAGAGTGATCCAGGCTTTGATATTACTTGCACTAATTGTGAATCCAGCATAACTCTACTGCTGTCAAAAGAATCTTGCTTCTGTGTCCTTGTACCATGTGGCAGCATTATACTTACAAAATGTATGATAGCCATTCTAAAAGCATCCTCCTTATGTTAAAAATGTTTAGGGTTTTTTTCTAATCATGCGAACGTAGCTGCAAAATGTGAAAGTAGATACTGTGAAATGTGAAAAATAGAAACGTCATTTTTTTCCTGCTCCTTACCCTAGGTGCAACTGTGCCCTATTCTTTCTATACCAATCCATAGTCTAGTTTTCTCATTTCTGTCAGAAAAAACCAAACAAACAGTACAAAAGGTAGAGAAAAAGGGAGTGATTTAAAAATTTGGAGAACAAATAATCATTCATCTCAATTTACTTTCTATATCGAAGTGTAGGAGTAAATACAATTTAATATAAAGACCTATGATGAAAAACGGTCTTTTGGTCTCTTCTATGTAAAAAGGATATGAAAATCTGAAATGGTACTGAAAGAATGTAGGTAAGAATGACATTTTTTGTGTTGCACTCTCCTAATGAAGAAGTGGTAGCTGGAGTTGTGGGGAAGAAGAAAGAGAGAATTTGTTGTAGCTTTTTGCTCTTTTTCCTCAAATTTTCGACCACCAACAATGAAGTGTTAGACTTGAGCACAACTTAAACACATACCTTCATTGGATGAGATTGCTTGGTGAGATTGCTATGTCCTTAGACTTTTGTCAGCCCTAACTCTGTATACTCTCTGGTAAGAGTCAGGCCCTCCAACTGAACCATTTTTTGTAGCATAAAAACCAAACTCGTGAAACTAGCTGCTCGAACCTATCTCTTCTTATCCCATGATTGTATCAATTTTGAGACTATCTTATTTCATTAGTTATGCCAACAAGTTTTGCTTTAACATGAGGAACAAACTGAGTTTCAGAAAGCTGCTGACCCAGCTATTGAAGGACTCTTTTGACATATTAGTGAACTGGAACTGAAGTTCTTTTTTCCATCAGACAGAGAGAGATGTGAAAGCAAGGTTTCCACTTGCTGCGTGAATATTGTAACTGAACCAAAATTAATATCTGGGCCTCAAGGCTATTTACAGAGTCAGGAAAACTGAGTCTAAGTAACTTCAGACATATAGTCAAAGGTAAAGCACATTGCACCCACATGCAAAAATATCCAAATCAATATCCTGAGTTTGTTGTACATGCAGTTTGAGGCTATTCTAAATGTGATCTTGGTGAGAGAAAAGTCACTCAGTAATCCCACTAATTCTTAGTGTCTTAAAACACAAAGCTATGCCCAAATGCAGTGGAGATGTTTTAAAGATTTTTGTCATTTTTAATCAAAACCTAACTTGTATTTGTTTCTCCAAAAAATGATTAATAATTCTTAGCAAAGCTGTTGGTGATTTTCTGATTGCTTTATTCCAATTGTTACCTGAGAATTTTGCATTAATTAATAAATTAACAAGCATGTTGACTCAGTTCCATAGGAGAGTCCAGATCTTAAGATCAAACACAACTTTGGTATTTCACTAATAATGACAGTGATAAACAGTCATTGTCTCCAAGGCAGTAATATGAGGGTAGCAGTTTAATGAATCATGGAATCATAGAACGGTTTGGGTTGTGAATCTCTGTGTTCAACACAAAAAGCCTTGTTCATATCATGTAGGAAATGAGCTAATTTTTCTCAGGACAGTGGTGATTTCACAAGCATTTTAGTACCAGCTGGTATAAAGTAGCTACAAAGAAATACATTTCCTCTTAGCCGCAGCTCCTCCTCAGTGATCTTTGTTTTAGCTGTACCAGGGCTCCACCACTTCTGTGACCAACATTCATCACTCGATTCCTTTCCAAAATCCTAAGGTCTAAGTCCAAAAACGGACTTAGGTGCCTGTCTACCTACTTCTGGCCTTGAACAAGACATAAAGGAATGCATGATCAGGTGGAATAATTTTAAGCTTTCCTGTGGATTTGAGACAGCACACTATTAAGCTTGTTAATTAATTAATTAACTAGTTCTCCCCAAAGATTTATGGAGGGATAAAGCAATCAGAAAGTCATCAACAACCTGGCTAAGAGATAATTAATCACTGCTGGAAAAAAAAACCCCAAATGCAAGACCACAACCAGAGGCTTTATACAGCGGTAGCACAGGACTGGAAGGTGAGCAGGCTGTGATACTGAGCGCACAGAGGCTCCAGTACAGGTGCAATGATGCTTCGTTTTGCAACCCTTCAGTGAGACATCCCCCTTTCTTGCAGAACCAAAGCTAGGCACAGGTGAGTTTGGCATTTAATGGACGACTTCACAGGTATTAGCATGCTTAGCAAGAAGCTAGCAAGTTAGAAGTAGGAAACTGTGGAAATGAGTAAAGGCAAGTACCAAAGCACAGACTTCTGTACTTCTAGCTTTGCTGTCACAGACCGAAGAAAGACCTGATCTAGAGCTGTGTCTCAGCCCAGACCTCTGGAGTTTTAGGCTCCTTTGTGACCCGAGATCAGATGCACCTCTCCTCAGGTGCTTGCTGAGCCGGCCAGTCCCTCTCGGTGGACGGTGTTGGCATCTGTAGGAGATGTAAGTGTCCAAGCAGTACTGTGAATCTTACTTGAAAAATAAATAGGTTCTAAAAGTAGAATTCCTCTCTCCCCAGAAATCAGAGGTCTAAACCAGGAAGGAAAACACATCTGGGTACTCTACTACTGTAACAGGGACCTGGGTTCATGCTCTGTGCTAAACGGCGTGCCTGATCCATGCGTCACCGAGCTGTTGGTAACAAGCATACAGACAGACGCTCCCTGAGCTTCGCTGCTACCCTTGGAACTGTTGCTTTACTGTGGCACTCTGCACTGGATTATTAGCTTAACAGCTAGCACAGCTATACTGCTCCCAACACACATTGCCTTCCACCATGCAGAGCGTTTTTCGCTTTGAGTGTCTAGCCCAAAATACCCTTTGGATTTAGCCTATGTCCATTGAATCCGATTTTCTATTTCTGTATGGTTTTATTGCTGTGTTCTTCAATTGCATGAAAGTAAGCATGTAGAAAAGATATCCCTTCCTAACTGGTCCTTCTTCAGCTCATCACAACTTCCTTTTATGATACGTCCTTTCTGTTGTTCCTGAGATGGACTCCTGCACAACGCTCAGGCAAAGGCAATGCACCTGAGCTGAACTATGTACGATTCCCAAACATGTTGATGCAATATGGAAGGACATAACCCACTCTTGCAAAGTTTAGAGCACACACCTGCAAGGTTTTTGAGTTGTCTCAGCTTTTATAAGGACATTCAGTCCCACGCAAAACAGCATAAAGTCAAGTTATTTTATGCATGGTTTTTAAAACCAATGATGGAAGGGCAGCCTTGCAAATGGGGATATAAATTATGCCAGGAAGCCAGCTAACATATGGGTGGTGCATCACAGAAAGGAAGAAAGAGAAATAATCAGGAAAAGAGAAATAGATATGGTTTAGATAGAATAAATGCAAAACTGTTGCTGGTGCCGAAGTAAAAATAAATTCAGAGTTTTGAAATATAATACTCCAAGAAAATAAAGTTAATTGAGACCTTTACAAGGGACTTCAGGAAAAGCTACATCAAGAATTTAAAACAGTGTAGAAAAGCTTTGAAGACATGGCACTGAATTAAAAAGGTTAATTGCTAATGCTGTAATGTGATCAAATCTGTTCTGAATTTCTTGATCATTTTAATACTTAATAGTACATTGTTGAAGAGCTGTTTGGAGATTTAACCTTGTGACCCCTCAATTAGGCACTGAGATGTAGATAAGACAAGCTGAGCAAAACTCTGTCAAGATTCATGTATCCGTTTACACCAAAGGGCACATATACCAGTAAGACATAAGCTTCTGACAGACTAAGAAAACCCAGCGCGTACCACTTGAATAGTTAAAAAGACTGAAGCTGTCAAAAGAGCTGTCTGTGCCTACTAGACCACCTGAGGTCATGATATCTGTGTATGCTTTACTGGATCGGGCATACTTATTTGACTGTGTGGTACATCAGACCTTTGTGATTTATGCCTAACCGCAGTGCAGTCTTCTCCACTGTTCCTGTTCTAAGGAAATGCATAAACTTTGCTGGTGCTGATAAGAAATTTGTCAGCTTTTATTGTCTCTGCTTTAATGTTACTCTAAGACTTCCTGTCTGTCTTTGCCAATGATGTAGAAATACACGTTCAAATATAAGTTCTTGCCATATTCCGCTCAACCTATTATTGAGACAATTTCACAGATTTATGGGTTTACAAGCTTATCAAATAGGAAAAAGGTGGAGGAGATGGTTAGGAAAAAAAGCCATTGTTTTAAAAAAAGTTGACATGCTAAGAAATACAGAAGACAGGTGATGACACATCCCAGTTGATATTTTCTCCAATCTGAAAGATGCTCACTAAATGTAAATGAGGTTTGTGCTATCAAAAGAGTATTAATTATGAAACAAAAATCTATAACCAAATACTAAACATAAATAATCTCAAAAGCCTTCTGATTTATTTCTGTGGAATAGCTCTACAGTGATAGAGCACTGCTGGGTCACAAAAGCATTAAGGCGGTACATGGACACACAATAAATATTATTCCCCATCGGTAAAAGATTTAAGTATTGAGGTGTACTGTAGCATACACGAAGTTTCAAATGTTGTCTGCAGCAGATTGGTCTAAGAGGTCTGGGAACTATATATTCCACTTCCAACAAGGTATATATTTAACAAGAATTTAATGTTCCTTAGTAGATAGTTCTCCCAAAATTGGTCTCCTGTGCTTAGATTAATCTAACTCTCACTTAATCTTTTTTTTGGACCATTAAACAATGGGGATTGCTTTTCCATGGTATTAAGTTCAACAGGAACTGCTTATGTAAGGAATTTCAGAGGATAAATCCACTAACAGAAAGTTATGGCTTATTTTCTAGAAAATTACTCAATTTACTTATTAATTATGAGTGCAGCAAACAGTGCCTAGATTGCTATTTATTTAAAAAAAACCAGCAATCCTTAACACTTACTGGGAAGCAAAAAAAATAGAAACACCATATCTTTCCAGACTTCTGTGCTTCGATGAATGCATTATTCCGGATTTCTGAGTGTTTCTGAAAAACTGCTCAATTGCAAACTGACCACGACCTTTTGTCTATTTAGGATTTTGTTATGGGTCTCTCAATTTTACTCCGAGGGACAGTACAGGAGAAACTGAACTGGGCTTTCAACTTGTATGATATAAATAAGGACGGATATATAACTAAAGAGGTAAGGTTTACTTTTTACACTAATCACTGAAACTGAAGGTTGTGTAAGTCAGTCCTGCTTTCAAAAAAGAATGGCTTCATTGTCAAATTAGACATGTTGACAAATAAACATATATTATGAAGCTAGACATGCTATAAATAAAATAATTTTCTCATTTTAAAGGCATATATAAAAATTAAAAAGGGAAAATCTTCACAGAAATCATGAAAGGTCAGAATTCTTCAGGTACAGAAATGTTTGGCTTCAACTTATGCCTACGTATTTGCATACGCTGTCACCAGAATAAAGTAGTTTGGTAGGCTATTTGGACAAAAAAGAATTAAGTACATGGGCCAAAATTGTTACTTATTTTATGAATCTACTTCTAAAAATTTTTACTTGAAACAGAACTTATATAAAAAGATTCCTACATCCTCTATTCTGCAAGGATTCAAACACATACTTAAATTACAGTGGGACAAAATGAGTGCTTTCATAAAAATATATAGTTTTTCAAAACTACGGTCTTTATGTAAATATATATATATTACACTTATAATTTTACACTTTTAGAAAAAACACTTCAGGATTATTGTAAGAGGGTGATCTATAGAATAATTTCTTAGCATACTGTCGATGACTTGTTTTTATAATTATTCTTATAGTATTCACAAGGCACTCTATTAACAAAATTCAAAGCTTTTGATATAAAAGGAGGACTCTTTGCATCTGTGCAGGTGTGTGCATGGGTGTTTCTATTTTCTGTAGGGAAAACTCCGTTGTAAAAAGCTGATGTGCTTTGATCATTCACTTGCTGTTACAGAACTTCTTTTCCTGTTTAGTTTTATTCACAAGACCTCAGGACATTCTTCCCACAATCCGTGAACTTGCACATATTCTAAATCATTT
This sequence comes from Sagittarius serpentarius, assembly GCA_034782735.1. Lineage (NCBI taxonomy): Eukaryota > Metazoa > Chordata > Aves > Accipitriformes > Sagittariidae > Sagittarius > Sagittarius serpentarius. The sequence goes on from JAVKLA010000053.1 coordinate 29,112,872, forward strand.
AAAATCAAAATCATACATCTGCATCTATGTAACAAGTTTATCTGTGAAAGCTGAACCAACATGCTAGAATTTCCAGGACCACAGTAGTTCTTTCTTGAAGCTGTTCAGTCATAAAATAGCAGGCACCATCTCAACATTTTATTCTAAAATGTAAATCCTAAAAATCATTTATGTGTTCTGAGTTAAAGCAGTGTCTACAATGAACCTTACATTACACAGACTTGTTTTTCCTCTTCAGGAAATGCTTGATATCATGAAAGCAATATATGATATGATGGGGAAATGCACCTACCCTGTTCTCAAGGAGGATGCGCCTAGACAACACGTGGAAACATTTTTCCAGGTGGGTCAGGTAACACAGGAGCCAAAAAACCTGCTCTGTTAGCAGGTATGGAAAGATTTTCATTGCTCTAACAGTTTTGCATATCCTACCAATTTTGTGATCCTTTTTCTTTGTGGCTCCATCCCAAGTTTCTCAGAGCTACTCACTACACCTTGCTTTTTCAACAATAAGCTCCTTAAGCTTATTCTAGTGTATCACTTCCTACATCTTTACAGCATTTTGGCCTGGTTGTTCCTAGGCTGACATATAATTGAAATGAATAATAAAAAGGACTTGTTTTACACAGGATTGCAGGAGGATAAACATACATTCTTATTCTTTCCGAACAGAAAATGGACAAAAACAAAGATGGAGTAGTGACCATAGATGAATTCATCGAGAGCTGCCAGAAAGTAAGTACCCAGTGATAAGTACTGAACCTGTATCTGTTGGCTAATGCTATTTTAGCGCTGCACAGACCTCTGGAGTGACAGCGATGGCAATCCTAATACCAGAGACAGTATTTTCCCAAGGTAGAGTATGTATGGGCACCATTACACAAAACCACTAAACAATGTAAATAATTTTGTGACCTGAATCTGTAGAAGAGATGTTGTATACAAGCTGTCATCGCTTATTGGACAACTGTGACCACATCCCTTCTCTCTTCCACAGTGTTTTGTTTGTACTTGATAGCAAAAAGTTTCTTCACATTCAGCTGAATATTTATTTCTATCTTCTGCCCATACTGGGGAACACATTCCTGTTACAACTGGCATATAGTCCCAGCAATAATAACAATATTGCTTGAAAATTTATCATCTGTAGGAGTGTTTCTCTAACAGCGAGTCACGACCTGCTGGAGGCCTTAAAAAGGGAGAGTGCAAGGAGCTTGCAAAGTGTTGGATGGCAGGAGTTCGCAGCAGACAAGTTTTCTCAAGGCAAGGGAGTGAGAACTGATTGTGATAATCAGTTGCAAGTGTTGACACTGCCCAGGTGGCTGCTTGCTTGCTTGTTTGTTGTTTCATTCAACCGCCGAAAGCAGCTTGTTGCCTTTAGAGCCAGGAATGAGAATAATCTTCTGCAGCAGGAATTACTACAGCCTGTTTTCACTCCTCTGCCCTTCAGAAACCGGCTTCCTCTCAGACCAGGAGACAATATGAGGAAAGATAAGTTGCATTTTCAGAAATTTAAGGAACTACTGTTAATTTGTCAGTTAAAGGATGCAAGAAAAAGAAACACGATAGAGTACAAAATAATGATGACAAGCCTTTGGTGTGGTAAGAGGTTGTTATGTACTGCAAAGTGTCACATTAGACCTAGTGGTAAGATAGGTTTGATTACCTTATGCAAACTGATGTCGCAAATAAACCTAATGTTATTTGTTACAGTGAGATATATAAGGAATCATAGCGATGTTCTACTGATACCTAGTCCAGGCTGACTCTGATTAATATGGAGCTGACACAGACCAGCAATATAGCCTGTGTGTATTGTTTCTTACCTCCTATACCAAGAAGAGAGCAGTAGACGACAGGAGAGAACAAGACTAGCAAGATAAATTCAGTTAGTGAGTGATAGATTTTTAACCATTTGGAATAGGGAAAACTGAACAGGAAATAGCAAAGATACTCTAGAAGTGGTCTATTTTTATATGCATCTGTATTTATTTCTTGGGGTTGCTCTTCATGAGCACAGTTATGTAGTAAGTGATTCTCTGATTTTAATCCACTGATTTGGGGGTATGAAAGACAGACAACAGCTCTTCTAACTGTGGCTGTTCTGTATGTGCTTAGCAACGGGTACTGGGTAGTGTCTTATCTGCCAGCAGTGCGCTATGGCATTGTTCTAGCTTGTCAGTCTTGTGCAACACGAATTAAAGGCATTTTCTCTGCTAAAGCTGAGTGATCATCAGAAACAGCCATGAGATTCATTTCCCAGCTGAGGTCTGCAGAGTTCTGGAAGTTAAATGACAGATTAATCTGGATATGACAGCAATTACGGTGATGGGCTGAGTGATTCATTTACAAAGAAAATTAGTGCCTTCAGTAAGGAATTGCCTGCTCTCCTTTTCCAATGTGATTCACAGTTTCTCATGTCTGTTAAAAGATTTTTTTAATTTACCTCTTCTGAGTATTCAGAATACATGTGAGAGAGATGCTCTCTAAACTGCTACACGACAGAAACACCATTCTCACCATGCCATTCTCATCGTGCCACTTACCTTGCCTTCACTTGCTTTTAACTTCAAAGGTGGCAATGGTTTTTGATACAAAAAGTATCTCGTCGCCTAAATTTTTGTCTCTCTTCCTACTAAGACCTGTGCTATTCCTCTGAGCTACAAAGTATGTAATGCATGTTTATGTCAAAGAGTTGGTTTCAGGAAAGAGATTTAGGGTTAGGATTCAATCCAAGTCCTTCAAGAAACTTGATTCAGGAGTTAACGTGGCTTCAGCCTGTTCAGGATTGCATTTTTCACAAAGGACAGTAGTGGCTGCTTCTTTTTAAAACACAGCTGTAGGAAAATCTGATCTAAAAAGGCAAGGTTCAGGTTCCTTTCTTTCCTCAGCATTCAGTAAGTCACATCACTCCAGGAGCGAGGTGTCTCATCTTTCATGAGCATTTAATAATGCCAAAAGCAAAATTAAATCCTCCTGTGATCCTTCCTGTAGTAAATCTGTCGGTGGTTTAGACCTGCCATGCAATATTTCTATGTTTTCCATATGTTCTGGTGTTATGGAAAACCAGTGGTTATCATCATTGCCTTTCATTCCGTAGCTCTTTTCCAAGCTGTAAAATACTCATTTATTGAATTCTTCCTCCTAGGGAAACCAGTCCAGACCTTTAATCATCCTTGGCCCTCTCTCTAGACAACTGGTAGTTCTTCTACTGCCTTTTGCTTACCAAAATCAGGACATTCGGGACAGGGGCACAGCATACTTGCTGCTCCCTAGGCTTTCGCAGCTATGGTGGCTTCATCTATGAACCCTCCTTTGGCATTAAGGCTGATGTTAGAGCACGTCTGCTCGAAACCTTCCCTGCCAGTTTACTTAACACATGACTGTACCTCAGACCTTGGAACGGGAATGCCCATTGACGAATATGGCAGCCAGAGCTGCATCTGGTGCATGTGAAATTATGCTAAAGGCATACAGAGGATATGCTTGCCTGTTCTAGCTCAAGCAGTGAGACTAGAGTCAAAACAGTGCCAGGAGACAAACACTACAAGAAACCCTCGACCAAACTCTAAAGCTCAGATCCCATCCAGTCTGAATCTTAAAATGGACTAGAAGCATGTTCTGGCAGGGAAAGGCCACAGGAGCCTTTTCTTTGGTATTTCGGGCAACAGTTGCCAGCCTCTGAGAACTGCCATTCCTCTGTTTTGAGTTGGAAGCTGAATTAGTGGGCCTCAGAAGTACATCCCTTTTACTGGTGTTTTGTAATAAGTAAGCAAAGTGTCTATGCTTACTTTAAATGTGAGAAGGAACACAGCAGAGCATATTTTAATACAGAGGCTCCACTTCAGGTTCCTGGGATAGGTTCCTGAGATTTTTTTGTAGCACCAATAGCCTCTGGTGTGTTCTTAAACACTCATTATACACACGTGCCATTTTTAAAACAGTAGTGTGGCTAACTCAAGGGCTAGACACTACCCAGTTCCTCGCCTGCCTCCTTTCACTGCTTAGTGCTGGTGGAAAATGGTCTGACTTGGGCATTGCTTCATATCTACAGCAGCACCATGAAGAACAGAGGCAAAGGACTAAGGCATGCGTGGTGCATAGCTGAATGTCAGGGTTAATGACTTAAAGGTCCTTCTGATAACGATAAAAAGGCTTCTGGGATAGATACTTTCTGCAGGAGTAACCCAGTCCATACACAGTGGTGATGGTCTGGGCTAGCCTGAAAACAACAAAGGAACCATCTCAAACTTCAGTAAGAAAAACGTCAAAGTTGGCATGAACTTAGGTCAGATCTGGCAAAGCTCATTCATCCATGTTTTGTGCTTCATATGCACTAACACCTCCTAATGTCTTGAGTTAGGAATCCTTAACCAAATCTATTACGAAAAATTGTTTAGAAAAACATACTGAAAACAGAGGCAAATGAGAAAGATACACTTGCCAAAGAATTCTAATACAAGCATCTGCTTTTTTTTTTCTTTCTTGAAGATGGAAAAAAAAACCCAACCCTACTCAAAGTCACCATGTTCCAAATATTATGACAAGCCTGTATTTTTTTGTGAAGACTCTTCCCATTTGACTGACTAAAGGAGGGGCATTGGAAGTCTTCTGCATAGAAAGAGCAAACTTCAGAAATATGGAGCTCATTTTAGAAAACTACTAGTTTCATTGGTGATGATATATGTATTATAAAATTCACAGGAAGTGCCAAAACACTTTCTAAATTAAGAGCATGTTGTTTGCTTTGCACATTTGCTGAGGTTAGTTGCCAATGTATACACAAAAACATTTGTAAATTAATTAAATGACAGATGATTCCAGTTAAACCAAACTTTAAGCTTACATTAATCTGTGAGCTTCAATACTATATTGATGTTTCAAAACAATGCAGTGGGAAAAAGTTAGTTTAGTTTAATTTCCAGTAATTTAATATAGTAAATTTCCTATACAAACTGTTTAACCATTAATCTACACATTTTTTTGAAATTACATATCACTGTTTTCGTAAGTTAGTTTATCAGCACAAAATAGTGCGCAGTTCACTTCTTACAGCAACATCAATTGAGATGACATATGGAATCAGAGATGAAAAACCCCACTGTGCATGTTTCATAACATGAATTAAGAAAGTTACTCAGACTTGTCATTTTCTACACAGCAAATCACTCACTAGGCTGACCAGTGAATAATTTAACTGGAAATTGATACTGAACAAGTGTTATTGGAACATTAATGTACAGAAGGCCTACATACCTATCAGTAGCAGAGTACACTATAAGATAAACCCCCACTTCTTAGAAAGGTGTATGCACCTCTTTCATGAAACTTCCTAAAATATTCTATCTAGTCTTTTTATTCACTAGAATTAAAGATGGCTAGTTTATCTCTCAAGAAGGTACTAAAGGGTGTGCATTCAGATTAAAAAAGAGGATTATTACAGTGGAGACCAGCAAATGCTAAATGAGCACATAATATACTCTTGTATTGTATATATATTGTATGGTGCAAGCAACTGTTGATCCAGAAGCACCACCAAATACGAGCTACTACAAGTAAACTCTTCCTTCTATACACTGAAAGGTAAATCTTGCAAGAAAATTTATTTTTTCCTGACTGCTGTGCTGACAGTTATTTACTGATAAAAACTGGAGTACAGAGTGATGCACCAGTAAGCATTCTGCAGAACTTGAAGTCAAAGGTTTTGTTACCTTAACCTAATGCAAAGCAATCAGAAAGCAGAAGTAGCAGTCAACATCTTTCAGTGCGAACACACAGAAAATCTGAGCTGAGGAGTCAGTGTTCCAGTGATATTTGCGGAACTGACACTCTTTGGTTCATGCAAAGATGCACATTTAAATCTATTTTATTTTAGAGTCATCCCTAGTTATGCAAAAGGATACCCTAGAATTGCAAAAAAGGCTCCTGTGTACGATACACAGGACTAGCAATTTCACATATGGATTCACACTTCAGCTATAACTACTATTCCTTGAGTATTTATTGTCTATATGTATTTTGTTATACTGGGTATAAACTTACAACTTCCAAAATATTGCAGACAATTTTCTTATGCTATTGTAGTCTTGACAGAATAGTTTTGGTTTAAGTAATATATACAAAAACCTATTTAAGCATAGATCCATTAACAGCCTTTTTCTGCTAACAGTTTCTCCAAAAAAGCTGAAAAATAATGTTGTCATTAACTAAAATACAGTTAGTTCTACCCAGTTTCGCTATAGCTATTGGCCAGCTACATTTGTAATGGTGTATGATTTTTGGTTTTTTGTTGTCTTTTTTTACAGGATGAGAATATAATGCGATCCATGCAGCTCTTTGAAAATGTGATTTAAAGAAGACATTAGGTCTACAACTAACGGACAAATAGGAGCTATTCTGCAAAATTATTTAAAAGATGGATTTCCCACTTTATCATAAATAAAATTACTCAGCTTTACACTGAGACATGTATTATGCAAAAATTTTTTTTATTATAAACCTTTCCCGACAAAAAAAAAAATTCTAAATTATGTAATTTAGCACTTCAACAGTGGCTACTTAGTTAACAAGAGTGTTCTGAAAAGTCAGGTTTTCACTCCAAACCCAACAAAGTAAGACCTCACATTATGCAGCTTTATTATCATTCCAACCCTTAGGCAAAATAGATACTATCACAAGGAGATTAAATAAATACTCTTAGTTTTGCTACTCATTTGTACTGGATTAAGCTCCAGGTGTTCAAGTATATTTCTTAAATCTTAGCTTCTAATTTATACAGAGGCATTACCATGTATTTTCTTTTCACATTTGTACAATGTAGTCCTCATTTCTTGAGTAACACTTTGAGTTAAAGTGCTATAATCAATGTGCAATGCACACACCTTGCTGCAATTGCCTTCCACCTTTGACTTGCTTTTCTCTTCAAAAAACCCCCAAACATAACAAAATAGATAACTTGAAAGGAAGAGCTGTTATGGAACAAAAAAAGAAATTGCTTATAGGTAGATTTAGTCCCTAACAAATATGAGTAAGCTTCTATCAATCACACTTATCTAGTAAATCTGCATTGAATTTATCATGACATGAATATCAGGAGTCCTACATACTGTATTTCTAATTCCTGGATGTGTCTGCAAAGTTCTTTGCTTAAAATTAAGGATCTTCTGACTTCTAATTTTTCATGAAGAAACCTTAACTGGATCCTAACACTGTTTTCATGAGTATGTGTCTTTCTGCCTTTAATAAAGAAAAAGGCATGAAGTTGTTTTGAAACTTCCATCCCCCTTCAGTGCTGAGAATTAATATCATTATGTAGTAACATCTACTAATAATGACTGCTAGACAGGCTAATATCTGTTTCAGCTTTTTGTAGTATCTTTAATTATGAGACAGAATCAGGAAAAAAACTGGAAACTTCAGCTATATAATATCATCTATATATGATCAATGCATTAGTTTTTGGGGGTTTTTTTTTGGATCATTTCTTCGTTAAGATTGGAGCTACCTTAATTCTCAACCCAGACAGATTTTTCTAAAAAAAGTATGTACCTAAAATATAATACTGCCACCCCATCCATGTAATTTTTAAGATACATTGTCCACGGAGTTTATGCCAATACTTCAAAATAGGTGAAATGCTATCAGAGATAGGCCAATCTTCATTGTGACATTGCTGCAGAAAATGGGAAAGGGGATTAATGAAGTAGAAAGAATGTTGCAAGCATTCTTTTGCAAAAATAAATCAGGTATCTATTCTGGTGTAGAGATGGAATGTTAGAAGCATGTTGAAGGCTGCTCTGCTATCACCAGTGTAGGATAAGAGTAGTACAATACATGTACACCTGAAATCTGCTGTAGCCTGTTTGTGTAAACTAAATGTGCACATTTTGTAAAAAAAAAAAATAAAAAATAAACATGAAGAAAAACAAGCAGCATGATCGATTTTTTGAGTTGTTAAACAAATAATTGTATTTCTTCAAATTAAAACACTTTTTGCCAACAAAATATTTTTTAAAAAAGCTTAAATACATAGATCTTGACTTAACACAGTTCTGATCTCAGCAGAAATCTTAACACAGTCCTGAAGTAAATTTAATTTAGCTATGCAGTGGTAATTTTAAAAAAAATTCAGAAATTGCTTTCACATGACAAATTTTTTTAATACCCTATGCACCAGCATCTTCTGATGACAAAAAAAACCCCTTCCAACAACTTTAAATTCTGGAACTGAATTTTCGTCAGGAGAAAAAGTTCTATGGCAAATTTTGTTCTTTCAGTCAGTTCTCCCACACAGAGTAACTCAAATACTCATAACAACATGAACCCTGAACAGTATTTATTACAAGACCTGTTAGGAATTAGGATGCAATCAAGTTCAAATACACTCATGGAGAAACACTGCACCCTATAAGGCTTGACAGCCAGGTAAGCTGGCTTCTGCAATCTTTTTTATTGTCTTTAACTCATATTTTTTTCATAGTGTCCACGTTCAGATGTTTATTAACTTGCCTGGAGTTGAATTCACAAGCTAGTCCCAAGCATATCTGTGGCATTACAGAACTCAGTGCAAAGGGAGCATGGTGTAAATACTCCAGAGTTGCCTCCTACATGTAGCTCACATTCAGTAGGCCCAAAGCTAACTGGAACTAATTAGCTGAGCAAAATCTAGGCTTGGCTCTATGGAGCAACCTGATGCCTCTGCACTGTATTTCTCCAGAGCCTCTCCAGCTTCTCAGAACAACGTGCTGAGAATGCACTGAGCAAGTTCAGTTTTGCACCATGTGCCACCTGTGCAGTGCGTTCAGCTTCATACCTTTCAAAGCCCACTCTCAAGAAGTCTGGAGGAGTTCTCATAGTTCTGCGTCTAAACCAGTAAGTCCTGATGAACCCAAACTGTATACATATGTAATTCAACACCAAGTTAGTTACTATTTAAGTAATTACAGCCAAATTATTTTGCATCATACAAATGTACAAAACATATTAAGCACTGCAGACATATTAAAGGAAATTGTAATTTACAACAAAATAGGCGGCAATATTTACTCTGCTTTTGAAATAATAGCCAGTTAGTCAATGTCATTGTAAGCACAATGCATACAGAAATAGCAGCCAATACAGAAAGAATTATTTTACATAGTCTTCCATAATTACATATTTACAAACTGACAGGACTTTTCCCACTCTCCATCATATTGAAGAATTGTGATCATTTTAAAAGAATGTATCATACCCCAAATAAGTGTCACTGATGTTCACAGGCAGTTTCTTTCCAAACTTCACCTTACAGTACAAATCACTACAGTTTTCTTGTTCAAGAGGAGATAGAACAATAGGTTGGAATTTTAGATTTGATGATAGCCACAGTTGCCTGTTGATGAAAATAAAACAAATTTAAACAAAATAAGGAGCACTAGCACTACATATGAGAGTATTCATATAGTCTCTATAAAGTAGTATTTTTATTAGTTATCTTTGTTATTATCAAAAAGTAGAAAACTAAACAGTTAGTATTTGCTGAGAAATTTCCTGTCAAAAAGGCTGAAAATAATGAACCAAAAAAGTGGACCACTGTGATAACTAATACTGGAGAGTAAACATCCAAGAGAAGAGATATGTAAATTCCTATCTAAAACTGGGCATAAATGTAGACATAAAATAATAAGGATTTTTAAATAGAGGAGTGATATTCTGGAAGGGACTTCCAATAAAAGTAAGAATCATATACATTATAACTCATTGAGCATGAAAATTTGATAAATTCATTAGTTGGATTATATAATATTGCTTGTAATCACAATTTAGGAGTTTGTTTCCAGTTTTCTGCTTTATCTTATTACAGGATTTTTAAAAGACACACAGAAAGACCTCACAAAACTGGTAAGACTACAAGAAATCAGGGGACAGACAGACAGAAGAATTAGAGGTTAATGATTCACTGGATTAGTTACATTATCTAGACCTAAATTTTTATAACATCAAGATGAGACATATTTTTTTTTCTTGTCTCCTGTCATGGTTTAACCCCAGCCAGCAACTCGGCACCACGCAGCCGCTCACTCACTTCCCCCCCAACACCCAGCGGGATGGGGGAGAGAATCGGAAAAAATAAAGTACAGCTCGTGGGTTGGGATAAGAACAGTTTAATAGAACAGAAAGGAAGAAACTAACAATGACACTAATAAGAAAAAAATGACAATAATAATAA
>JAVKLA010000053.1:29123178-29135157 GCA_034782735.1 Sagittarius serpentarius
TTACCAACATTCTTCTCATCCTAAACCCAAAACACAGCGCTGTACCAGCTACTAGGAAGACAATTAACTCTATCCCACCTGAAACCAGGACACTCCCTACATATAAATAAAAAACTCTCATGCTTCTTTATTTGTCATGATGTTTTTCAAGTCTGTAATACGAATACTGCTACTGCCCTTAAATGAATATGAGCCACACACACAAAAAAATTAAGTGGTGTCTACTGATTATTTGGGTGCCTACTGATTAAGGCACACAAGCTCAGAACTGGTAGACTTGTATTTGTGGTCCCTGTTCTTTAGGTTATTCCTATTCTTTACCAATGACCGTTTAATATAATACATGCAAGTGTTTATAGGGTCAAGAAAGCAAACATTTTCTCATCTAGATGAGTATCCAAGCCAATACTCTCTCACTTTTTCTTCTCTCCTCCTTTCTGCACAATGTACAGCACAACAGAAAATGACAACAGAACGTTCAGCAGAAGAATACTCTGTCATCTATTACTTAAAGCATTTTTTTTGATTTATAGCAATTGCAGATCTAACCTCTGGGTTAACCACAGTGGGCTGGAATGTGAATATCTGATTTCCTCAGTAAGAGACCTGAACAACAAGCTATTAGTGGGAATGGGCAGGCATCATCAATAACAGCAAAAAGTATCTTTTAGCAAGAGTAAATCCTGTTGAGAAAAGTATTTAGGCTCAGAAAAAGGAACATGAAGCCTGCATCCCAGGCATACTGAGGCAAGACAAATACTCAGCCTGAGTCAGGTGTCAATACTCCGGAAGGGGCCGGAAGCTATTTACTAGTTGACATTTGGTGAATTCCTGGATCACTCTCCATAGGCATCTAGCCTACCCTATGGTTTGTACAAAAAGCTCACAAGCTTTACTCAGCACAAGCATCTATTTTCCAAGTGCTGCAACGTCTAACTTGGAGTGAGGACTTATACTAGGCATCCACCCCATGCAAGTAACCCATTTGTCACACCAGTTCAACCTCTGGAAAAAAAATTCAGACTTTCTACAGAAAAGGAGAACTTCCAAGAAAGAACAGCAAGTATCTCATTTAACCACTAAGTCTGCATAAGCTTCCCACCAAGGACAATAAAATGTTCCAAGCAAATATCATGGGTAGGGATCCACAGGGATGCACACTTGCTCCCAAAAAAAGAGTTCTTCTGAACGGGGCTTGATGTGCTGTGCTGTAAGAGTCCATCCATGCAGCTTCTTATGTAGGTATGGACCCCTTGCAGTATTTTACTTGAGACATACTCCTGTATTTCCTGCTCAGAGATTAAAACAATGGAGAATACAAATGAAAAGTGGGAGATACAAAAATGGGAGACAACAAAACCTAACTGGGAGAATATGGATTACTGAGAGTGGATTTAATGTCATTTCTATTACCACTCAATATGTCAAACAGACTAGAACAACTCTTTTACTATAGACTGGAACACAACTCTGCTGATTGCCACAGTGCAAAAATCCTATGTTTCATGCAATATGAATAGTTGTGGCATGTAAAAATATGCAGTTTTCAGGATGGGGTTCTTAATCTGAAAGCCAGAGATGGAAGTTGTTTTGGCACAGTTGCATTCAAATGTGCAGATTTCAGAAAAATCATCTAATCAGCTCACCTTTCCACCATATTGCTCCAACTTTTGTAAAGCAACAGTAATTTTTTCTCTAAATTTCTTGTCCATTGATTTCCTTGAAAGCTATTGGAAAAGTAAAATAAAAAGGTTTGTTGCACAATATAGTACAATATATGCAGAGAGGCCAATATAATTCTATTTTATTAGTTTATTTTATCTTATCTTTGGAAAATTAAAGCTGAAAAGAAACATCACTTTATAGCTTGTAACTGATGTCAAAGTAAAGAACTCAGTCAAGGCAAAACAAATAAAATGTTAACTGATGAGCTTAAATTTAAAGAAAGCTCAACTGTTAGTCAAAAAAATACTTATTTTAATTTTTTTCTCTTTTAGCAAACAAATTTTAAAGACATATCAACCTTAAAAAAAAAAAAGTCATTCTTAAAGTGCTGTCCATAGGAAAAGTTAACACATTTCTCACGTGCACTGAAAGAGACTTATTACAGTGGAAATACTTCTTTAAAAAATTACTGCAATTTCTCTCTTCTACATTGGATGTCTAAAAGGTTCTTTTATTTTGCTGTAAAAGTGCACTTTGGAAACTGGCTAAACGAAACCATGAAAAGCCAGTCTGACAGAGGAAGGATGTCTACAGAAGGATTCAATATAAAAACACTTTCCATAATCCCACTCTAAGCTTATTTAATGAAAACTTCCTTGTGCAGAATTCCCTTCTGAAAGAAGTGAAAACATTTGCTTATGTTAATTTATTGAAACTTTCACAGGTTTTTTAAAATATCCACCCTTAAAATGCAAACCTCATTTTGCAATAGACATAAACTTCCCTTCAAAACATAGCATTGATTTCACCTCAGGCATGAAGCTGGATCTTTTTTAAATAGCAGAGACAACACTTCCATTATTCTCCAATTTACATTAACAACAGGTTTTGGACCTTGCTAGGACTTTGTAAGTTACCATATTATTAAATAATGATGGACTTACACAGAGGAATATATGAAGTAATGCTTTTCATGGAACTGCTGAGTCCTGTGCAATACTACAGTAAACATCTCCGCAGAAGTACCATAAAAATACAGATGATTTTTTACTACAGCATTCAAAACTTACATTTGTGAGTAGATGCTTGAGATGATCATTAAGAGACGGGCCAACAACAGCACTCAGTTGAACTAAAGCATCCAATCCCCTTCCGAATACTTCATCATCCGAATGGGCCTTCAGCGGGGGAAAAAAGAAAATCCAGTCAGTAATATTCAGACAAACGCACAAGCTCTCCAAAACTGCAATCTCTACAATATGATTGTATAAAGTTTTTTTTTAAAATTAAAACTACTGTGCAACTGTTAATTGTTATAATGTTACAAGTTTAGAAATACAAGTACAATATGACTGAATATTAGTATCTAGAGGTAACATTTAAAAACAGAAATATATTTTTAAAGTAGAAAACAAAAGTAACCACAAAACGTCAGTGAAACTCTTGCATTTCTTCTGAGACAAGGAAAGTAGTAATTTATTGTTGATGAAATAAAAAATTCAGCAGGCAAAACAGTTTACTACACCAACAATTCCAGTGCTTCACAACATATTAGAAAGAACCCTTCAAATGCAAATACGTTGAAATTGGGAGACAACATTTTAGTTACAAATGTAATGAATTCAGAGTAATTTCTACGTAATTCATAACAATAATGGTCTTTGCTGGAGAAACACAGGAGCCAATGACTTTTTGACTCAATTAATTTAGTCCCCTGCCAACTACAGCTTTGTCATCTGCCAGCAATTATCAGGCTCTTATCTACTTCTAGGGTGCTTTGTCATCTTTATTACTCCCATAGGAAGGTTCTTCTATACCTGAGTTCTCTAATGGTTTAGTTATCTCACTCTTCCTTTAGCAGAGAAACTGATTCATAAAAAATTATTTTGTTCTTGTACTAATACTGAACTTTATTTAAACAGTTATTTTTGCATTCTGACATTTGGGCCCCGAACTTTTTTCTTTTTAACTAGAAGTCATTGACTACTTGTGTAGTAGGTTTAACAACACTTTATACCAAAATAGTGCAACAATGAAAATTATCAGTTGAATAACAGTAATTGGAAGAACAGACAAGAATAATTTTTTCTAATTTTCTCTTCCAAACTAAACCAAAGATATTGATAACACACAATTCTGATCTTCTATTACACCTCTGATCTGAGATCACAAAGAATTTTCAAACTTTCAGGCATCTCTATAAAACCAGAACTGAAACACAGCTAGATTAAAGGACAGCAAGTAGCTGAACCAGAAAAGTGCTCTGAAAGATACGAAAAAGTTCCAAAAGAGATTACCTTCGAGGCCAATACTTTTACCTCACTTTATTTTCTGAAGGAGTAGAAAAGTTAAAAACATTTTACAAGTGCAGAATATGACCTCAAACATTTTAGTTGTATTCTTCCATTTTCCTCATTGGCATATTCTGTTGTATCTTTGTAGCATGTTTTGAATTGTTAAATGTAACAGATGAGTATTTATTCCTGCATCTCCATTTTACTTCACCTTAATGGGTTTTTTTTGCATGTTAGTATGTGGATATATAAAACCACCACCAATACATATATTTATTTCTGCTTATATTCAGATCTTTAGTAGAACATTTCCACAGAATTTGCCCATAGCTACTGTCATACAGCTATACAAGGAGTTGCCCATCTGAATTTACAGTTAAAGACATATTTAGATAATAAAACCAAGGCAAGGTTAACACGAGAAAAAAGAACTATTCCCACTCCCCAAACCCCAAACCCAAACCCCATGCAATAGATTTATCACAATATTTTCCATGTAGTCCTCACCAGCACAAGAAAAAAGAAAAAAAACATCAAACCCATTAAAATTTCTGCATGAAGAGTAAGACATACCAAGGCAGCCTTTAACACTGGAACTAGACGAGGCAACAAGGGAATTGCTTTTTCAGTAGCACCTTCAACCATAAGTAATTCTTTAAAACCCTCCTTTGAAACAAACGTATAAGGATGTTTTGTCTCTCTTAGACCCTATTGCAAATGTAAAACATGTTTGCTTAATAGTGAGCTTTCTTTTAAACAGAAACACATTAAAAAAGTTCCAAATAGCAGCAAGATGTTTAGATTTTGTTACATCAGTTCAAAACATAAAATACACTAACTCCACCATGTGGAGCCATTGAGTACAACTCTGCTCACATAATATTCTTACTCATTTTTCTTTTGGAACATTGACTATTAAAACTCACATTATGAATACTGCCAATTCAATCAATATTTGTACTTCATTACCTTTAATCTAACTACCCAAGATAATTTTTCCAATAAGACGATGAACAAGAATAGGCTATATTTGTAAATGGCTTTCGTACACTGAAGGAAAAAAAAATAAAAATAGAAGGTGAACTATGGAAGGAAACACCCACCACCACCACACATGCCCCTCTGCAACAGCAAAAACTTGTAGATGGTACAAATATGCACTTCTAGTGAAGACCTGACTGGCAGAACTCGAAGATTTAAAGCCCTAAGGCTGAAGTCTTTCTTATTTCCATAAGAGGAGCTCTAAGTTACTTTAGGAATTGACAGCTTTGTTCAATCTTAAAAAAAAAAAAAAAGCCACTTGTAAAGTATGCACTTTATTCCATCTGCCACACTAGATTCAACATTTATTTAGACTCCTGAAACATACTTGGTGATAGATGTCACAGATGATGCTGAGAAAACAGAAGCCTGAACATAACATATAGTATTGCTCTTTCACTTGCTTACAGGATCCTATTTCCACTGTATTAGTTCAGTCTATTGAGGAGAACACTCTTACTTCAATAGGCAGGCTTTATATACAAAAAGAATCAAAACAATTTCGGTTACAAAAGAACCTGCAAAGCCACAAATGGATTAAGTGTTTCCTTCGACAGCTGGGAATCTGAGATGCAGTATCGTATTTGGCCAGTATGTCGAAGATTAAACAGGTCTACCTAGCCCTCCCAGAATGCTCTAACTAAAGAACTACAAATGGCAATGTTCTCGACTACCATCATTCCTACAAGATCCTCACAAATGTTTTTTCCATATTTCCCTAGTAGGTGACTCTAAGTTAGCCAGCTTAGCTTGTTACAAAATACCATTTGCAATTCGGAAATCCTGCATTCTTAACTTTGCAAGAAAACTGAGTTTACCTCTGCCAATGTTACAAGAAGAGGATCAAAGGGAACAGTTTCAGGAAGGCGTTCCCATTGCAGTCTGTGCTTTACTGAGCCATGCACTAACCTATGTAAAGAAAAAAGTTTTAACAAATTAACATATAATAATACATAATTTATTGCTAACACTATTAACTTTAGGTATATCACCAATTGGTTTGCGATATTACTATAATGTTATTTACACAATTTCAATACATACTGTTCTCCTTAGTGAAATGTATAATGGTATTTAACAGTGCAATTATTATTATAATTCCCAAATATAGCGGTTTTCAAAATTCTGCTCCCAATCACACAGAAATCAGAAAACAAAAGTTATAAAAATTATAGATGCCTCTCATACTGACACAGAAGATGCTCGCTTTGCAAAGTTACTTATTTTGATAAACATCAAGAAACATTTTCCTCAAATAACAATTGTTAGGGGAAATCAGTTGAAACTGAAAGAAAATCATATTGAAATTCATCAGTTACTCCTAAGATACAAATAAAGGCCATTTATTAATGATTATTTTATACATGCATATACATGTATTAAAGATTACTTAAATTTTTGTTAAGTAATTCTGCATTCACTTGACAAAACACTGAAGTGCTTATTGTCTAGGCAAATATATAACAGACAAAAGTAAGTTAAAATACCACGAATTATTACTTACAAGTAGTTTTGATAATATCTGATATTGCTGACAACTACAGAATTAGAATATTCAAGAAAATAGTGTCATACTACTTATTTCAGACAAAAAAAGACTGCAAGATGTCTACTTAGTAAAATGGTACTAATTTTATTTTCTTTGTCCCTTACTAGTAGGGAGAAGTAAACACCATTACCTGAAGAAATTAACTTCTTTCATGAAAGAGATTTAGCAAACCAAATCTCCAAATACCTAGCTATTCTTTAAAAATGCAGCTTCAGTATTAACAGAGCATAAAAAAAGAAGCAGAAGAACACAATTTCAAAGACATAGAGAATTGCTTTCCACTTTGAAAAGAGTTAAGTATCAGAAATCTTTTCAGAAATGAATGGAATCAAACAGCCTAATTAAAAGATCAAACATGAATAGATTTATTTCAAACCATGTAATTCTACCTAACCGTAATATATTTAGTAAAAAAATAAACAAAACCAACACACCTGCACGGAATGCCACCTTTAGCGTATGTAGCAGCAAATGCAGAAGGTGGTCGAGAATAAGCACTAAACTGTGAGGACAGGAAAAAAACCAAAACATTATTTATTCATAACAGTAATGTTTGATAACTATTATAAATATGTTAAAATTGCAGTTTACCAAAAAAGGAACTCATATGAAGTCATATGATTCTAAAGCTAATCAAAAAAAGAACTGCAGCTATGGGGTGGAAAACATGTATTTGGTACATTTATCAGAAAACTGCTTTTAAGAATTGTCTGGCTAGGAAGTTGTGAAAATGAATAAATAATGTAGAACCAGTGCTCTCCTGACAGAATATCCTTATTTTTCTATTTTCTCTTGCAAATCTTAACACCGAAGTCTTATGAGTTCTCTCCTTAACAGATTAAGGACGTCTCACTTTCCTGATGCTCTTAAAGTTGTTATATTGGTAACATGCAGAAGGCAGATTTACTCCAATTCCATCTTGATCGGAGTGTAGACAAAAGTACAAGGTGGCAAGATGGGGGAGAAACACCAGATGTTGGGCAAGATAGTATGAGGGCACTGGAAATCAGCGGGGAGGTTCCTACTGGGTGAGAATCTAGGAAGGACTCACTGGAGAAGGAAACTAGGAGCTTCATGAGAGGAAAGCCTGCACAAAGTTGTTTTTTACCATATACATGCTTCTTATACATAGGAACTATGATATTATTTATTAGCATCATCATTCAATGCTACTTCCCAGATTAAACACCTTATCACAAAGCATATAGCAGGAAATACCATGAAATCTTAGCTTTTATCTTTTGAGTGTTTGAACCTACGTTATCATTGTTAAAACTGTGTGCATGATTTGATGACTTCTTGGCTTAATTAAGTTATTATACTACTTGCAAAAAGGTTTCAAGAAAAAAATGCCCACATGAAAGTATTCAGCCTTTGTTTATGGCAAACTAGTACCTCACCACAGTACTCCTGCATTTAGTTCGTTTTCCAAAACGTCTGTGACATTACTAATGGTTTGGCTGATATGGCCCAGTGGTGAGCCATAATTCACCCACCCAAAGCTAGTTCTCCAGGCACAGGACTTCCATGAAATAAACAACTCCTTTCATCAGTCTGCTCCCGAAAGCCCAAATTCTTCCTAAAGTATTACATATTCACAGTACTTGGGAGTTTCAAGTAATGCTCACTAGCAATTAATTTGCTAGATTTTATGAGGTCTTGATGATCTTCAAGACGCTACCTGATTCTCGGTTTCTTTGCATAACTGAGATCAGTTCCTCTAAAGCAGCAGGTGCCAAAATTTATAACTATACCAAAAAAACCCCAACCCTTGTTAACTCTTAGCTTTAAATCTCTTTCTAGGGCAAAAGTACATAGAAAATAAAAAAATTACCATCCAAGCCACAATTGTACCAACTCCCCTTTTTTAAAAGGGTAACAAACATGTTACGCTTCAGGCATTTGACCTTAGAAATTAGGGAATGTATGATTAATAACAAAAGCTTAAATTTACAAAACAGGACCAGAATAAGCATGTCCTGCATATATTTCATAAAGTAAGGAAATTTCTTCCTAACAAGAGACCTGTTTTAAAGAAATAAACAGAAAACCCACCACCTATACATACCGGATCAATAGTTTTAGGATTCAGCTTGTCACTAGGCTTTGGCTGTGGTTTAACTGCAGGTTCTGGAGAACATGACGCAGGAGAAGATGTCTTGTTTTTCTGTACTGCAGTCTTTGGTTTTATTCGGATGCCTGATGACATTCTTAGAACATTGCTTCCTAGAACAGAAAAAGATTAAAACCATAAAATAATTTTCATTCCTATATGGCAGAATATCAAGGGTTAGAATTGCCAGGTGCAAAGACTGACATGAACAATCAATCAAGAAAATTTGAATAAGTGTACTAGAAAAGAAATGCTTATCTTTACATATCCTACACAATGCATGGGGTAATTTTGGCAGTCTTGTTGCTCCATCGTTCAAATGCACACTTTTCCTAATCCTGCGCTGCTCCCCTTTACTTCTCTACTTTGAGACCTGCAGCAAAAGTGAAATTAGCTACAGTCTGCCTTTAGGCTAGCCTACAGAAATCCAAGCAGCATTACAGTGCTCAGATTTCACCCTGGGCTGTTCTGCTGAGCACTATAACTTGGGAAATATTCTGTTTGTAAAATGCAAATCATTAAAACCAGAAATAACTGGAAGCCCTAAAAGACAAACAATAACATAGAAAGAAAATTTACTGATTTTTTAAGTGCCAGTTTATTATCACAAAACTCTAGTCACATTAGAGTTAGAAAATACATTTTTAACTACCAGAAAAATAAGAATCAAAATGGTTTTATATGATAAAAACACCAGGTAAGTTCTTGACCTTAGCATCATTTACCACAAAATAGTGCTATCAGTGTCAACCTCTGAAATGTACAGTTGCTCATAATGTGAACAGTCATCTTGCTAACATAAACATAAGAACATAAATATTCTTCTCAGAAAAATATTCAGAATTCAGATGTATTCAAATTATTTTCTTTTCCAAGAAGTAATCAAGACACATGCCAAGGACTTTACTAAGGTTTTAACTAACAACAACATCTAGATGCATTTGAAAAGTCATTGGTTGTACCATCAGAG
Source organism: Sagittarius serpentarius (assembly GCA_034782735.1). Lineage (NCBI taxonomy): Eukaryota > Metazoa > Chordata > Aves > Accipitriformes > Sagittariidae > Sagittarius > Sagittarius serpentarius. Next base: position 29,132,811 of record JAVKLA010000053.1, read on the forward strand.
AAAGTAAACAATAAGAGCTGTGACAACAGGCAGGAACCATGTTAGCCCTTTGGGACAAAAGCAAAGATAAGAGTAAAGGACAGTGATAGCAGTTTTGGAAAAACTCAACTGAGATAACATGCCTATGTATTGGCAGAGGAGGAGATGGCAGAGTGGAAAAAGGACTTTTCATAACGAGGTCTCAGGCTTCAGAGCAAGATCAAAGTTCTTGTGTAGTCCAGAGCTGGGAGAGTTACAGGCTCTTGCAGAGAGATCAGACAGCAGAAGTATAGCTGTGAATCAAACAAGTGACATACAAGGTTTGATACAGAAGTGAACCATCCTACTGGCAGATGACAGACTTCAAGCAAAGGACAGAAATCCTTAAACAGAAATAGAAGAAGCACCTTTAAAAGGCATCTTTCAAAGGAGGAAAAGTGCGGCCTGGGGTTTGGGTTCTAGAAGTCACTTAAGAAAGGCGGAATGAAAGTAAGTAGGATTTTCAAGGCGAGGTTGCTCTCTTACCCTGGTGGGTGTCAACTCCTCCGGAGTGCGGCTAGGGCAGAGACAGAAAGAGATAAGGGGTATCAAGCACCGTAATGACCAACAGGCTCAAACAGCAAAGCTCGGGCAAGTTACCACAGAGCTGCCGGAGCGACCCTCACGAACACCGTGGGACGTCAAAGGACCCAGCGAGACGCCGAGGAGGGACACGCACGCCCCTCCCCGGGCGCCTCCCCACAGCCCTCACTCTCTCCCGGGGAAGCCCAGATCAAGGCGGCCAGAGGGGAGCGCCGGGCCGGTAGGCAGCGGTATCCCCCCTTCTTACAGGCCCCTCGGGAAGGACGGCCGCTCCGTGCTCCGAGGGCCCCCTGCGGGGCTGCAGGAGGGGGCCCGGCGGCGACACGCTAGGCCCGGCCCGGCCCGGCCCGACCCGACCCAGCGCTACCCGCCGGCCGCGCCCACACCCCCTGACCGGGCGGGAGGGGGCCGCTGCGCGCCCGGCGACGCTTCCTGCCGGTTACCAGGGAAACTACGGGCCGCCGAGAGCCCAATATTCCTCGGCAGGCCGAGCCCGAGGCGCGGCGGGAGCATGCGCGGCAGGGGGGCGGGCGGGGGCGCGGCGTCCCTCGGCGGCGCCCAGCCGCGGCGCCCGCAGAGATAAGATGGCTGCCCGGGCAGGCCGGGTCTGTGGGCCTTACTGTTAGCATTGTACTGCTGCGCTGGAAGCTGTGGTGGCGGGTCTGCCGGGCCAGCTTGGCCGCTGGGAAGTGGCGGGGAGCTGAGGCATCGTCTTCAACTAATCAGAGTTCAGTGTTTGCTGAAGAAAGAGTGAAAGTTCGATTAAAAGGCTGATTTTTTTTTTCAACCTACCTTGTATGTTTGTGATCAGAATGGGGATGGTAAATTTTCAGGTGACATTGCCACTCATTTATCTGCTTTCTTAGTGGCTTCCCAGGGAAAACAGGATTTGGGAAATTCTTTTGCTTTTATTTTTATGCGACAATAGTTTGGCTTTCAGGAGTGGAGCCACGTTCCCATTTGTGATCATCTTTGTTCCAAATGCAATGATAGAAAGTTAATTTTTAGTTTCTTTTTTCAGATGACCCACTCACACAATACTGAAATCTCTGTCACAAATACAGTATTTATTATACACCATCAGATCCGAACATGGTAAATGACCTTCTGGGTAAAAGGTTATGTTTTTTTCCTCTTTGGACCCTATTGATCATGAGAGTGCTTTCTTCAAGAGATGTGTTTATTCTTTCACGCACTCAACAATAAATCTCCAAGCAAGGTGTTTTGGTTTGATGTTGTGGTTTAACCCCAGCCAGCAACAAAGCACCACGCAGCCGCTTTATCACTCCCCCCCCCCTCAGCTGGATGGGGAGAAAAATATAACAAAAGTCTCGTGGGTCGAGATAAGGACAGGGAGAGATCACCCACCAATTACCGTCACGGGCCAGACAGCCTCAATTTGGGGAAAATTAACTTAATTTGTTGCCAATCAAACCAGAGTAGGGTAATGAGAAATAAAACCAAATCTTAAAACACCTTCCCCCCCACCCCCCCTTCTTCCCAGGCACAGCTTCACTCCCAATTTTCTCTACCAACACCCCCTGAGTGGCACAGGGGGATGGGGAATGGGGGTTGTGGTCAGTTCCTCACATGTCTCTGCTGCTCTTTCCTCCTCAGGGGCAGGACTCCTCACACTCTCCCCCTGCTCCAGCATGAGGTCCCTCCCATGGGAGACAGTCCTCCATGAACTTCTCCAACATGAGCCCTTCCCATGGGCTGCAGTTCTTCATGAACTGCTCCAGCGTGGGTCCCTCCCACGGGCTGCAGTCCTTCAGGCACAGACTGC
>JAVKLA010000053.1:29135257-29173993 GCA_034782735.1 Sagittarius serpentarius
GAGCCTGCTCCAGCGCGGGCTTCCCACGGGGTCACAGCCTCCTTCGGGCACCCACCTGCTCCAGCGTGGGGTCCTCCACAGGCTGCAGGTGGAGATCTGCTCCAGCGTGGGCCTCCCTGGGCTGCAGGGGGACAGCCTACCTCACCGTGGTCTTCCTCATGGGCTGCATGGGAATCTCTGCTCTGGCACCTGGAGCATCTCCTCCTCCTCCTTGATGTATGCAGGTTGTTTCTCTCAGATGTTTTCACTCCTCTGGCTGCCATTTCTGCCCCTCCGCAACTTTTATTTCCCTTCTTAAAGCTTTTATCCCAGAGGTGCTACCACCGTCGCTGATGGGCTCGGGCTTGGCCAGCGGCAGGTCCGTCTTGGAGCCGGCTGGCATTGGCTCAGTCAGACACATGGGAAGCTTCTAGCAGCTTCTCACCTGTCGCCCCCGCCCTGCTACCAAAACCTTGCCATGCAAAGCCAATACATTTGCTTAAATTGTGTGGGATACAATCTTTCCACCACTGCATTCTTTCTCACTTCTGTGATTTTTAATGAGCAACTGAGTGGGACTTCAGAAGTGGGTAAGAAAGGCTATTCTCTTGGTTTTCCGCAAAAAAACCTGGAAAATGCACTGACCGTGTTGAAAAGTAGTTGTCAAGTATTTGAAAACTATCATTAGATTTTTGCCAATGCTGGCATTTCATAATTAGTTTTATCCAAGCTAAGTAGTTTGTAGCTGCCAATAATGGGAGGTTGTAAGTGAGGATATTTGCAGAGTTAAAATAGGGCTGCATAATTGAATGCCTTAGAAATCTTGCACTAATGCATTTCAAATTTATTTCTAAGTGTTTTTAACTAAACCCAACAGACATTACGGTACTTTCACAAAATCATTTTACTGTGCCACAATACTGAAGGCAATAGAGGAATGGATATCTTTTTATCCATAAATTTTGCAGGCTGGTAAGTGATCTCAGAAAAATCCGTTATTTGTAAAGCAGACCACGCAAGTCTTTGAAAACCACACTACAAAATGCAAACCGGCTTGATCATCTCCAGAATGAGGAAAAAAGAACTGCTTTTCTGAGCAAGGTTTATTTTAATTCAGTGTTTTAGTATCATTTTATACATGTATCTGCTATAGTAGCTTTGTGAGTACGGAACAGACTACAGCTACATTGAGGCATGGAAGAAAGTAGTAGTATAATTCCTAAGTCAGTAGGAGGTATGAACTGCTGCGTTGCATGAAGCAAAATACACTGATCAGCTCTGTGGAGTCAGCAGCTCCCACTGAGTTCCTGGAGGCACAGAAACGACTGGGTTATAAAAGGACAAGTAAGACTCTAGTCTCTGTGCAAGACCAGGGCTTAGTTCAGAGTTCAATCAGTTTCCTGAAAAATGCAAAATAAAAGTGTTACGGTACAGTGGTGTATATGGTACAACAGGGAGTCCTGCTGTACTTGGAACATTGAATATACGGACTGCACTGCTTGCCTTGCAGTGAGACATGATGTGTGAAATCGGGGCCTGAGAGATACCCGCTGAATTGTGGATGCCTGATAGAAGTTCGTCCCTCCATTTCATGCCTTGGGGCATTTCATCTCTTGAATTGAGAGAGATTGCTACATCTGGCTCTCGGGGAATTGCCTTCGTGCAAGGCTGTTTCAGCCGTGAGGTCCTATCCAGGGGTGCCGGCCTGGCTTTGGTGCAGAACCAGCACATCCCTCTCCATACGAGGGCACTCAGCAGCACAAGGCATCGCTGTCTGCAGGCAGAGACGCACCTGGGCCCTGCACCCACGTCTGCAAGGCTTAAGCATCTGAGGGCTGGGAACCTGCCAGTCTTGGGTGGGCTCGACCCTCTCGTGTGGGAGCTTAATTCTCGCATTCCTGTGGGAGGAATACAGAGTAAAATGATCCTGTGTTCCTAGAAGAGGGTAGGGTGAAACTACACCCTTATAGGTATCTTTTTCTAACATGCATGATATTTTAAGAGTCAGGAAAAGAGAAGTCCTAAGGTTAAACACACGTTCAGTCCCTTCTGATTGCTACAGTACAATCTTAAAATGGTTTTTATTACACTTTTCCTATGAATTTGCAGATCCCCCTCTCCTTGAGTAGCTTCCTTGTTGTTATACCTGGCCTTGGATTTTCTAAGATCTTGCTGAATATTGACATGGGGTATATGGGTCAACATATTTATAATAAAAAGTATTTGTTTAAAATAAAATACTTCTCACACTGTGCCCCACTGTTTTTGATAGTTCTAATAAGAACTAGTCTGTGACATTTAAACATATTTGGTGGATGGACAATTTAGAAGGAAAACTACTGTAAGATCTATACTGTGTGTAGATCAACAAAACATGACAAATTTTAGCATTTTTCTCCATCGTGATGATACCACTTCGTAGTCTCAAGTATGGTGTCATGAGCTACTATTATTACTGGTTACTTGTATAGCATTAGCTCCAGTTATTATGAGTTTCTCCGCTATGTATTTTTTAGTTTAATTTAACTGCCGTAAACCTTTCTAAATGCTTGAAAATAAGTAAAAGAAAAATATGAATAATTTGCAGGGAGTTTTTATCATGAAAAGAAATGCAGTCACTTATATGTACGTCAGCATGTTCAGGTGAGCATATAGAAATCTGAAAATGAAAGCTAACTCTGGACTAATTACTTATGTTTTCATAATAACACTACTCAACCAATTTAAATAGAACAAATGATTAATTAATTTTCACTGCTGATAAAACGAATGTGCAATTTGACTTCTTTTTTCATTAGTCACAGTTAAATAGTTAATTACTGAGGGGGAGGAGAATTCACCAAAGCAAAATGGATTCTGAGGGTTATGAAATTAAAATTGAGGCTTATTGGAATATAGCTAATTAAAAGAACATCACAGAAAACGGTCACGTTAGAATTTTTTGTCTGACCGTATTCATACCTTTGTTACGCTAATTTGTTTGGCATGGTTTAGGCTTGTCATTTGGCCAGGGCCAGTTGGGAAATGGTGGGGAGAATATTTCTTCACAAGTGCAGACTTTTGAATGTGGAAGGAAGGGAGTTGGTACTTGAATTTTTGTGATAATTTCATTAATTTACATTGTCAACATTTCCCTCTCTATTTGTAGCAGCCTTTTTGTTAGACAGTAGGTGTTTTACACTGATTTGTTTGCTGTATTTTACTAAATACAAGAAAGGGATTAGCAACAGACTTAATTGATTCCTCTTACATCTTACCATATTCTTTACTATTCATCTAATAATATACAAACGGATATATTTTCATTTGAGATTATTTTAGAAGTTTCTAAACCAAGTGCTATTTTAACCCCAGTTGGGGGCTAACAACTCTTACAACCCAGAAAGAACAGTAAAAGAACAAAACATGTCTTCTCAAGTCAACGTATTTGGTAATTCTTTTTCTTTCTCTGGTAACTTTGAAAAGTTAAGAAATTCTCCCTGCTCTCTCAGAAAGTGCGCATTTAAAACTGAAGTCTCTAGAAGTGTTTTCCTTAGATCATCTTCAAATATGATTCCCCAGAGATTTTATCCTTACTTAAGCACTCAACATGCTTTATAAATAGTACTTAAAGAGAAGTTATTTTACAGTGTTTGGCAGTGTGTGAGCTACAGAACGGGCTGTAGACACCTAATTGTAGTTTTCAGGTTCCGCTGCAAAGATTTAGATGCTCTAGTGCTTTCCTTGACAAGTTCTATATCAGATGATTAGTTCAGTGCCTGTTAGAAGTTGATGGACCTGTGACTATTCCTTTATATCCTCAGTGAAACTTGGTGTGAAACAGTGCCATTTCAGTTGAACAATTCCAGATAACAGTCCGTAGATACTACTGGATTGCTTAATAGTTTCTGTAACACACCAGTAATGACTTGATTGCCTATTATTAAGTGCTAAATTGGTGTAAGGACTTTGGATTAGCAGATCAAAGTTCTGTGTAACACTCAGAGGCAAACCCCCAAGAAGCAGGCTGACCCCCAGGAATACTTTCAGGTTTTGATGTTGCAGAGTAACAAAATCGCATACAGGTATGACACCAAATGTAGGAACTGATTGGGTGGGTATCACGGAGCACACAGGTCTACCATCAGCGTGCAGTCGTGGTGCTTTGGGTATGATTCTGGAATGAAGGTGCAAGGCTGAGCAAAATCAAGTGGTTGCATGGATGACTGCTGCTAGAGTCCACACTAGGCTTTTTGATTGCTCTCAAGGATAGCCTGCTGATCTGAAATAAATAGGAAATTCAGTTTTTTTCATGAGTACCTGAGTGATTCAGAGAAAGTTATGCCCAAACAGATACAAGATTCTAACTCATCATTGCTCCACTTTTCATTACTTACTGAAGTGTTCAGAGCAGCTCTGACATGGTTTGGTTATACTTGTATTCATCTTGTACCCATGGCCATACAAAACCAATGTTCCTGTCTCCTGTAGTTAGCTAGTACTATCAATCAGGAGCCAAAATAGACCAGTTATACCTGTCCGTCAATGAACTATACTACCTGAAAAGTGAAAGTAGGATTAAAATAAGGCGTGTCAGGATTTGGTTTTTTTTTCTGATTCTTCTGAATTTTCATATTGCCATCAATAATGGAAGTTTAAATTTGTTCTTTATTCTGGTGATGCTGGTAGCTCAGGAAGGACAATTCATTCCATTGCCATCTCTCAGATGGTGGCACAATCACAGCTACTTCTGTAAATGTACTTTACTTATTTATGGAGAGAGATTCATTCTCACTAGTACAGTCAAAAAAGTAAAGAGTTAGGAACCTGTTTTTCTTTGAGTCGCTGGACCTAAATCCGAGTTTTATGATACTTGATTTCCTGCCTCCCTGCTGTTCACTGGAATCTTCATTCCTAATTTGTTTCAGGAGTCCTTACCACAGTGTGTCAATTGTTTAACACCTAAGAGCAAGATTCAGAAAAAGTACCAAGGTTGAGCAGGCAGTGGCCATCACTAGCTCATGGAAAATGTTAGTGAGAAAGCGGTGGTTTCAGAGAAAAGTAGGTGCCAAACACTTGGGGGGAAGAAAAGAGGGAGTTGAATGTATCTGTGAGTTGTTTTCTGGAATTCACAGTGCTCAAAGTGTACAAAGCTAACAAAAGGTTTTGGAAGCAGTGCTGGAAGACTCACTGGGTTATGGAAGACTCAGGTTCAAAAATGTGCTTTTGCCTGATTTGGAGCGTAGATTTGAACCCAGGCTTTCCAGCCTCTCAGACCTGATGAACACATGGTGATATGTCCAAGTGTTATTCTCAGCTGCTTTAGGATATCCCAGTGATATTCTGAACTATCCCAGAGTACCAGCTTTTATTAATTATGCTTTTCACCATACAGATGCAGGTACCTGTAAGTGGGAATATAATGAAAGAATGTATCTGTAAGCTTGGCAATCCTGACAGGTGAAGTGGTACCCAGTGTCACAGAAAGTAGTGACAGAACTAGAAACAACACATTCTCTATATAAACCAGAATCTACCTTTAAAAAAAAAAAAAAGAGGAGATATTCAAAGATGACTACTTTATCACAACTTTGGGCGCATTCAGAAATGTTCACCACTATTTTATATTGCAGGAAGTTTTATATAATACGAGTGCCACAACGTGCAAATAAAAAAAGAGAAGAGGGATGGTCCCCTCTCTTCCTCCTGCAGAGAATGCCATTATTCTCTTCTTGCTGATTCCTGTGGAGTTGGAGTTTGCTTTTAGACATACAAAAAAGTTGTCATGGGGTAACGTTCTTTAAATGGCAGACAGACATGCACAGGCTTTAACTGTGCTCACCAAATGATTTCTCTATAATTATTTGAAAATCAAAACACACTACTAAATTACTAAACATATTACTAAATTACTAAATTTAAATGTAATTTAAATTCTGCTTAGGGAAATAATAATTAAGCAAAAGCTGAAAACTTGCAGCTGATTGTTAGAGTGCTGCTATGAGAGATGAGTGACATTTTCCCTAGCAGAAAGAACCAATTGAGAGGTACACGCTGCATTTTTGTATTCTCCCACTTGGTGGCAATCATTCACTGTTTTTCCTTCGCACTTCTGCGCCTTTCTCCGAGAAAACTGCTGCTCTGCATTCTGCAGCTTCTCTCGGTTTGGGGGAAAAAAATCAAGGTTTTCTCTTACTTCAAATATCAAAGGTTGCAAAATAGAAGAGTTTGTTGAGGGGAAATAGAAGTATTTCATAGTTCAGTTGTCAGAGAAAGTGTGTTCTTTGTTAGGAAACCTTTTACAAATTTTCTTCCCACTGTAGGGCACAGATCAGTAGTGGTATACAAAGCATTGATTAACAGCAAGTTTACTAGACCTTATAGCCCTGTGCAGAATGAGGTAAATAATAATAAATACGAAAAAGTCCTCCACAAATTCACAAGACATCATGAGAGTATTTTTACTTTTCCTTTTTTTTTTCCTTTTTTTTTTTTTGCCAGCCGTGGGTATAAATCCATGTAGTTAAGACTTCTTGGTCTGCAGAGAACATGCTGGGGCAGAGGTGGTGTTGCTCTGGCTAACCAAACATAGGTCTGCAGAAGCTGTAGCTGGGTACAACGTTGTCTTTCGTAACATGAACAGACCTTTCAGCTTTTTCCTGAGTTTGTGAGGTTCCTTTGCTGGATCAGACATAGGGGAGAGCTGCAGTAAGAGCATCAGGCTGTGCTCTGAGGCACACGCAGATCGGATATACTGCTTCACAAAAGCATTTAATGTCTTCCACACACGAAGCACAGCTGGCACTTGAGATAACAAGTCCAGGGATGGTAGGAACAATTTCTTTGTTTATGATATAGAGAATTTTTGAAAGACAGAATTAAGGTCCATAGGGCTCAATTCAAGTTGGTGGCTGAGAACTAGTAACAGCCTAGGAGTATTGGCTGTAGTGATAGTGGTGAGGATGGGAGCTGCGGTAACAGTCATAATTAAATTATATAGATAAAATCAAAGGTTGTGGTGGTAGCAATAGTTTTCTCTTCATCTTTTCTCTTTTCAGAAAGTGGTGTAGCAACAGCCCACAGCCCCTCTGTCCCTGCCTACCCGGGAGTAGCAAGTTGGGGGAGTAAGGCTGCCCTGCTATCACTTGCTCTACTGGATTTTAGAGGAGGATGTATTAAAGCCTCTGTAAAAAAGTCAACCAAACAAAATAGAAAAAAATAGAAGAAAAAGAAGATCTTTCCAAGAAAGGTGGTGGGAGGTGGGGGAGGAGAGGGAGGAGCACACCAGGGTTCCAGGTGAAAGCGATGAGAAATGATGCATGAATGGGTGTAGAAGAGAGGGAGGGAAAAATGAAAAATTAGGAGATCGGAGAGGAACTGCAAGCAGAGCAAAGCAAAGGCTGCAAGTTCATGACTTTTAGACTTCCTCTATTCATGGATTGGAGCTCCTGTAATTCAGACATCGTTTTGGTTTTCCACAGTTCTACTTTCTCATGTGAGAAGAGACCTGGAAAGAGAAACTAGAGGATGGGAAAGATTTGAAGGAGGAACGACATAATGTATCAAGGAGAAAGCATTGGGGAGAGAAGCTTTTGCTGTATGCCTCATCGTAGTACACTCCTGTATTCTTTATTTGAAGTAGTAGAATATGAGCGTGTGTATTTTTAAGGAAGAAGAAGGAAAGGATGGGGATAGTAAGGGTGGGAATGAGTACCTCACTGCACTGCCCAGCTGTAGACAGCAGTGCTGTCCCTGGAGGCCAGCGCAGGCAGCCGGTGCCACGCGTTCTGGGTGGCTGGAGACTCTCACGGGCTGAGCAGATTCTGGCATTGGAGCGAGCTCAAAGGCTTAGGACTGTAAGCAGGTCTCTTAAGAGTAGGTTGGAAAGAGTAGTGTTGTCAGAAAAGCTGGGAATGCAAGAGCCTGGAAACTTGCTAGTCTCTGTAGGATAAACACTAATAGTTTTACAGTATGGGATGCAAAAGAGCAAACTTTAACTGAGAGCCTGCCAGGACCAGGTATGTACCCTGAGGCAATGTACAGACAAGCAGTCAGTGTAACATTTGCTATATCGGCTTCGAGTTTTGTAAAGTAATTCAGTTCACAAGAGCACTATGTTTTTAAAAAATTCTATGAACTTGCCATCTCACCAAAAAATAATTTTAACAGAACTGCAAGTTCTGTCTAACAGAAAGAATTCTGTTGAACTGAACACTGCGGTCAAATCAAAGATTCATACATCACAGTGTCCTGTCATTGAGCATCCCGTCATTGAGCATCCCATCAGAGACACCCAAAGAGGGTCCCTAGGGAAGACTTTGTGAGCCAGGGGAACTGTACGTAACATTTCCCATGAGTATTCCCCCAGCCTTCAGCCGTCTGCCATTCAGCAACATCCTAAGCCAGGGATGACTGCTGCATATTCAGTCATCTTCAATGGATTTCTCTCATGTGGATTTCTCCTGTTGAACCCCAGGAGACTATTAGCAATCACAATAGCCTGTGACAAGGACTCTGGCGGCTCACCCTCACCTTTTTATGTTGGTTGTGAACTTGCTACCTGCTAGCTTTATTTCTTATCAAATAGTTCTTCTGCTCAGGCTCTTTCAAGGTTGCAGCAAGAGTAGAACGAGTTTATGTCATTCCACAGTTATTTTTTGGACTGGATAATGAAAAATATGGTGTCACTTCTCAGAATCTCAGTACCATCTCTTTGTTCCTAAAGTCCCAATCTTCTTTAGGTCTTAACCTTTTTAGACATTCTGTAAAATTATAATTTGTTTAAATTAGGACAGTTTTCCTAATCAGTAATGTAAAGCAGTTGAGTCTGTAGTGGGCCAGAGTGTCCTTTATAACTGTCACATGGCTCACACTATATATGGAAATTTTACTACACACCAAAACACCCAAGGTGTTTTCTCCCATTATTGTCCATCCTTTGCTATTTCTTTTGCTTGTTTACTTTTGCAGCTCTGGAAATAGATACAGTTTTTGGACAGGCCACCCCAGTCTGTTCCCTGTTCCAGCCCCACCTCTCCCATTCTTGTATCAGCCACTGTTTGTGTAAATTTCCATCCACAAAACTGAAAATGGTACCATTTTCATTACAAGCCCAATCTAGTAATCACAGTGTCCCACTGAAAATATTGGCAAAACATATTCTTGAGAGCAATGCAGATTAAGTCTTGCAGTATTATTCCATTCTGTCCATCCATCCATCCATCCATCTTATTTAGCATATATATACCATGAATGCAATTCTAAAATGATCCCGTAACTTATCGTGTGGAATTCAGTCTTGCAAACTGGTACAGTGTTTTAAAGACAACTTCAGCAAATAATTCATAGTGTTATTATTCATGTGGAAATTGAAGAAATCAATGGGGGTTGAATAGCAGTAAATACACTGGTGTCCTTGCACAGTCACAAAAGGACTGCATCTGTTAGGACAGATACTGCATGCACTCTCCAAGCAGTGAAGAAAACCAGTGAGTGGCGGGGGAGGGGGGTGGGGGTTAGGTCACCAGCTGGGTTTTTTTTGTTTGTTTGGTTCATTGGTTTTGTTTATTCTGACTAGCTACATTCTTGTTTGAATAAGTATTTTAATGCTTTGTGATTTTTGCTGAGTACCAATTATCCATCAAGGGCAAGGAGTGCTGCATGAGTGGTTTTTCATCATTTACATTATTTCTTTGACTCTAAATAAATTATAGTAATATTATTTATACCACCCTTCTCCACCAAAGTGCAAATTAGCACTCGGTTTTATGATATGGCTTTGAATAGTGACAGTAGTAGTTAGGAATTTATTTAATAGTTTGTTCTTAAATTGAAAAGGCAGTGACCATTTCAACCTACTCTTGGATTTCTGTTGTTTAACTGGTCTTCTACTTATAACAACATTTCGTATCTCAGCCATGCATGTTCTATTTCTTAGTACTCTCAGACACTGGTCAAAAGGAAAAACAAGAAAATTAGTCCACTGCTCTGACAAGCTCCTGGTATTTTACTGGTGAGACAAATATCTTTAGCTGAATCCAGTAGTTAGAGCCAAACATATCTAGGTATTCTAGTTTTGATGTGTGTGCTTTTTAAAAATCAGCTTGTATTATTATTCCCTTCAGTTTTACAGGTACAAACACAATTTTTTGGAGTGCTGTTCCCTGACCACTAAACAGAGCAAATCCTGGGAGCTGGGTCTCGAGCATGAGCTGTGCCAGGGAGCCTGTAAAACTGGGTACAGAGCAGGTACAAACGTAATACTGCTTTCAGAGCCAACGTGGGTCCAGAAGCACTGTGTGCCTACGCCGCACAGAGCTGGGGCTGTGGTGTTAATAAGCCTACGGACTCACGCCGGCAACTGCCCAACACGGCACCCCTGGACCTGAAATGACCAGGAAAAAGGTGGCAAGAAAACTGCATGGTGCCACACAGTCAGCAAGAAGCTGTAGGAGTTCATTAGCTCTCATCAAGGTCTGACTGGGCTTATTAACTCCAGCTCAGCACCACATTTATCCAGTTCCTGGTGCGGTGGCTGCAGGTATGAAAAATCCTCTCTGCAATCTGAAAGCTCAATAGTTATTATAATAAGAGAAAATTCTTATTTTTGCAAGACCCTGAGATATTTCAGACTTAAAATCACACTACGCAGTGATGAGGGTTTCCCAGATTAGTTCCAGCTGATCTGCTATGTCTACACAGCATAACCTAGCTCCTTTCGTGCTAATCCCTACAGCAGTATATCTGCATTTATGTGACCCTGCCTCAGTGCAATTCACCCCCCCACCCCCTCAGTTGTGCTTAGTTTGTGAAGTTCATGAGACTGCACGATGCCCTGACCCTTTTCCCAGGTGCTTGGTTGATGCATAAACAAAAAAAAAAGTGATATATGAAGATACCATAATCAATAATAACTAAATTGTGAGTTCACCACGCTGAAGAAGCCTAAGGTCCAACTGCACAGGCACATGCATTTAACTACCTATACGGCCACAGGTTCATTATGAAAAACAGAAGCACTAAAAAGCAGAGGTGACAATCAAATCCTCAGTGACAGTCTGCTGATAACGACACATTGGAAACACATCAGGTCCACCAAAGATTTAGAAAAACAAAATAAGAAGTAGCAGTTCCAGTGGGTCTCTTTGAAGTACTGTTAAGCACTGAAGCAGACCCATTTGGAGAAAGGAATTGAGATTTAGAAAAGAATGGTGAGAAGTGCTCAGACCAGAAGTATGACTGAAAAATTTTACATGGGAACAAAAGTGTTCATGGCTAGAGCAAAACAAAAAGAGAAGAACTTTAGATTGTAAAAGAAAAGGTTCAAGACAGTATTAACCACAGACGTTTGGATATACCTCTCAGTTACAAAATAATTTACAACCATAAGACTGAACTTGATCAGGCTGAAAAATGGCATATGACAATTTGTACTAAAGTAATTGTTTCTGCACAGTAGAATACAATAAAACTGATTCTGCCAGGCCCAGTTCAGTGCTGTTATGTGCCCTCAAGGCACCATTTATACTCCAGTAAAGGGAATTTGCGTGTTGAAAATTATTATATCCTTAAATCACAACAATTCCCTGGCTTTTGTACTTGCGAAACTATAAAATGACTAATTCAAGACTCCTCCTCAGAAAGCCTAACTGTTAGTGTTTTTCCCCCTCATCCCAAAGATGTGCTGCTGGGTTGGGAGTGGTTTTTTTAGGACCTTTGTGAAGGAAAGGGCTTTGAGGGAATGAAAGATCTTTTATCAAAACAAAAGAAGAGTCTTTAATGAATTACTCTTTAGCTCTATTGTAAATGTAGTGGTCTATTCCAGATCAGTCAACTTCTCTATCAGTTTTCAAAGAAATTTCCAATAGGGCAAATCCCAGATTCTGCCAAAACGCCATTTGTTTGTTTATTTTTTCTTAATTTGACTTGCCAAGGGTTTGTGTTTGACTTGTTGCCATGAATAAAGCTATTCCTCTTTCGACAATGGGCTCTCCGGGAATGGTGTGGGAAAGCTAATCCCATTACACAGCTCAGAAGTTCCCACTCAGTGGTGACCCAGGAAAGGCAGCTTATCAGGCATTTAGCAGAGCTGTCAGCTGGTCAGCTGAAGTGGGGTATTCTTCTTTGCGAAGTGAAGCAGGCCAGCAGGAGCAGTAGTAGGGGTTTGTTTGTTTGTTTGAAGTAAATAGAACAACAGGGAACTTTTACATCCTTGACCTGAAAGTCATGTTCGTGTAAATAGAAGACATTAATGGTAGAGCATACTATGGTGGCATTAACACACTGGTCAGATGTGTTAATTAATTTATAATCAACAGATGAGAGGAGTCTTCCCAAGCTGCTGTGTCTTGTGAAATTTTCTGTGACCGTCTATCTCTGTTTGCAATAGCTCAGACTATTCAAGTCATTTGCTAGATGCCTCTGACAGAATAGCTTTCCTTCAAGGGAAGTTGTTTTCAGACTCAGCAATGCCCACATATTTTTTCTCTAAGTGATGGGCATCTTGTGATATCTCTTGTCACATGGCCAAGGTCTCCTGATGATATTGGAGGGGAGATAAATACCTAGAAAAAGAGTTCTCTTCTTTGCTAAGGTGGAAACAGTGGCAGGACTGCCTGAGGAAGGGGCCTTACTTCACAGCAACAAGGTGAGAATTTGCTGGCGAGGGACAAAAGTATATAAGCATTAGAAAATACATGGAAAAACATGTAACAGTACCTTGGTTTTGATGAGAACAGGATTAATGCAGAACAGGAAGAATGTAATTTGTTTTTCTTGTAATGTAACTCTGCGTTTGATGTGTGAAGCCATTGCTGCACGAAGGGGAGGCTGCATCTGACTTTTGAGCACCTGGAATACTATTTTCCAGAAACCCGAGCACTGGAGACTGAGTTATTGGTAGAACTGAGTGCCAGACTGAGTCTAATGCCAGTTGTTAGTGTTGATGCCTTAACCGATTGTCCTAATTGTTGAAGTAAAGCAAAATATTATCCAGTTGTGGGTAGAAAATACCACACTGGGTCAGAACTCAGAAAAATTTGGATTCAGGTCATGATGCAGCTTGCAGAAATCTTACTGTGTGCAGTTCTTGCCTTCCTTTTCCTAATATTCCCAGTATTTCTGTTTTACCTCTGTAAGTATAATGCTCATATTCAGAAGACATAAACCAAACTATGCTCATGAGAGTCTTGAATAGCCTAGTGATGACAACCTAACCAGAAGGTATTGGTGTTTTAAAGTGTCATTTAGAGAATGGCCTTATTAAATTCTTCTTTAAGAGTCAATGCCTTAATAACTTTTTTCTCTCCTTTTTGCAAGCAGTTGTGTTTAGAGCAGCTCCCTTTTCCTAATATACTTCTCAAGATGAGCCAATCTTGTAAGCTACAAAGTGTCATCAGTTCCCAATGCCAGTGAACATGGCCAAGGGAGATCAGTGATTTCACAGACCAAGGACTCTACAAGGAACTGTCCTTCAGCTACAGTTTGACATTTGTTTGCTTTCATAGGTTTTTTAACCAACGGCATGGCATCCTGTGATTCTGAGTTTCTGTGCTTTGTCGTTTTTCCTCTTCAGGGCAAGGACAGGCAAAAGCCAGTTTTGTGTACTCAGTATTCAGACTGCATAGCGTAAAAGGCTAACAAAATGTAACGTGTCTTAGAGCACTGGGGTGTACCACCTATTACTTGTTAAAGGAAATAAGGATGCGGAACTAGATAAATATGATCTGTGTTTTAGTTTTGCAATTTTTTTTTAGTTGCCTGTTACTTCATTGCCCAAGGTCAGTCTTGTCAGACAAGTGGACCAACAGTTCTCTAGAGTAACATAAAACCATTAAGTTGCTCTTTGATCTTGCACCTTCTTTGGAACCTTTTAATCAATTAACCATGAAGCTACTCAGCTTGTCTTATTTCCTGCACATAAAACTACTTTGGTCGAGCTGACACGTTGCTACATTATAGATCAAAGATTGAAGGAAACTTCACATCCAACCAGGGTAATTATGTGGAATTTTTCTGAATCCGTTTTATAAATTTTCATGCCTCAGATGGAAGAAAACATCATTTTGATCTAGATTGAATTAAAGGATTCATGTGTATTTTAAAGGGTGGCTAAATGGGTTCGTGCATGGTTGACCTTCCACAAGGTGTGGATAGTTTTCATGGCTAGGGTGCTGAGCCTCACCTGCCCATCTGTCCTTTGAGAGTACCCACTACTGATGATAATAGGAAAGAAGACCTGCTGGAACATAAACTCTGATCTCTTGTTTAGGGTGCCTTTAAATAAGAAAGAGAATTTAAATATTGAATGTATTGTAATGTGATACAGATTGAAATCCGTTTAGCCCAGGACTTAAATTTTGATAATGGAAAGAGTTGTGGTTTCAGGCTTGTAGGGCCACACTTCTGTGATCTTATCTGTGTGCACAAAGTGCTTTTTTAACAAGAATCAGAGATACCTTCAGTATTAAGTTCTTAAAGATCTGCAATTGTTGATAAAATTATTTTCTAGTTATATGGGAATTAAGGTGTCTCAAAATACATACTCCATTCCTTCGGACCAAATACTGGAAGACACAACAGCTTCAATCAGCTCCTCGTTTGAGCTTCTCCCTTAAGTGGGACGGAGTGTCACCCACACCAGTCCAACGGAGCAAAGCATCTGCTCGCTCGGATTTTGCTTAAGGCATATTTTGCACAGCTGTTTCTTGTGGGATTGGCTTGTTCTCCTTCTGCTTGCTGATGCCGAAAGCAAAGATGGCCTGGCCCAGATAAGAGTGTCACCTGGTGCATGTGCATTGGTAGCAGGTAGGAATACCAAGAACCAGCACGATTTCTGAAGAACAACCTGACCCTATGGATTTCTTTAAACCAGTAAAGAAGCATTTTTGAAAGAATCCACTTTGTGAAATGATGGTGTAGGATATTCTTCAGAGACATCCCCTCTGAAGACATATCTTGTATCCAGACTCGCTATACTTAAAAGTAGATGGGAAATAGGAACTCTTAGAGCTGCTAGAACTCACATTATTTTCATGCTAAGTTTAAGCCACGCTCTCTTTGCAAATCTGTATTGATTTTTCTGAATGTTACACTTCCTTTAGCTAAACAGCTCCCTGCTGATGTTTGTCATCTTCCTTTTAAGCTGAATTAAAAGAAAATGAACAAGATTATGGGTGGCATGAATAAAGTGCTCTTTGATAGATATACTTCTTGTCTGCTGAACAAAGAACAGTACATTCAGCTCTTGGTACTAAGGAAGAAATATTTACCCTAATCTCCTGCTGTACAAATTCCTCATTTAAGTCTAAATGGAAATTTCCCAGAAAAGGAAAGATATTTGTGAAATTTACTTTTACATTTACCACTGCAGTATCTTTTTTTGTGCTGCATTTAGGATTCAGTGGGGTGCTTTCCTTTTGGGATTTGAAAAGACACAAAAATCCAAAAGGAGTCAGTAGGAGTTTATGCTTGATTTTGAGCCTGAAGCAGGCCAAACTTTAGATTCTGTTGTTTGTTTTCCTTCTACCTCAAGCTATAAATCATCCCAGATTCATCAAACTGTTGCAAATCTAATCCAAGCTGGACCAAGTTACAGACTGACCAAGATGTAGGTTTATAGTAATGCCTGAAAACAGGAAAGACTTTAGATCAGAAAGGAAAAACTATCTGGTTTCATTACATGTGGCTTCAAGTTACATTACAAAAGGTTTTACATGGCTTTGATCCCCTAATTTGGCTAAAAATCAACAAAAAAAAAGATGTGATCTCCATGTGCACACAGCTATTTCAGTGCATGCATGTGACTAAAATAGATATGCTGTACCCCAGTGAACTACAGCGTGTTGCACACAGACACGCTGTATTTAAATGCATGGAGTGCAAAGTCAAGACAGATTAGGTCAAACTTCCTCACTGCCAGCTACCTTGAATTCTTAATCATACCTGCTGTTGTTCAGAGCGGCTCAGGGGAACCAGAAAGCATAAATAAGTTCACATCTTGCAAAAACAAAAAAAGCATGTACTTTCTTACCCTTATATATGTGTGCATATTTATACACACACACACACAGAGACACTAAAGAAAAGGTTTTACAAGAACAATCTGTTTTCCATAATGCATTCTTATGGAGCCACAATTAAGTGAGTCTTTAAAAGTGAGTATTAAAGAAATGACTTCACGAGAAGCAGTTTTACTACAATAGTACTCACTTCATTTTATTTTTTTGGTTAAAGACCTCCTGTCTTTCATTTTTGACTGCCGTCGCTGAAGAGCAACTGCCAATTCTCTTCACTTCTCTGGAGTCTGGAGAGCAGCACCAAAAAGCAAGCTCCTTTCCCACAAATCCACAGCACCACTTACTTACATGGGGAAGAGGGGCAGAGCCGAGCGAGAGGGGCACAGAGATTTTTCTGAAGTAGCACAAGCGACGGCTCCTTTAGCCAACACACTGGAGGATGGACCACAGTTCCAAACCCAGGTTTTGGGCACTGAAACCATTAGCTCCTTTTTCCAGCAGATAGAAGTTGTAGTGGCTCCCAGCCAGCTAAGCTGGGTTTACAGCTGCTTTGCATCACTGGAACAGCATGAAGCAGCTTGAGCTTACAGTGAATCTGGCCCTAGATGTCTTAAATCTGTAATATTTTCTTCTCTGAGGGCTAATACTGTTATTTTTCTACATTTTACAAGCCTCTTCATTACCATGTGACATTCAAATAGACTGTGGTCACTTCTGGTAAAAGAAGTTATTCCCAAACAGTTCTTTCATGTTGGCATGAAGTAACAGTAGGATGACTTCTGTGGCTGGTCACTGCTTTCTGGGCTATGAGCGTCCTTTCTACAAAACTTGAAAATATATGGCTGTATTTGTTACCCGAGCAGTTGCAGCAGTTAATTCCCTTGTGTGTTCACTGCCCAGCATTTTGATATGGCCAGAGCTGGTTCCTTTTTATCATTCTTATTTCCCAGGCATTTGTACCTTACCTATTTGATTGGTTATTCTTTGTTCTCTTAGTAAAAAAAAAAACAAACCAGCAAATTGGGGCATCTTTTTTGTTTGTTTCTTTCTAGCTTTTGAATGTGATCGCTGAGCAGATTTTTAGTTCGGGCTACGTCTCTTTACCCTGTCAATTAACCTGAAGCTACGCACACTTTTCAGAATGAAAAGAAAGAGGCCTCATTCTCCATGTCACACACAGAGTGGGGATTTTATTACTTAAATGTTTTGTCAGCCACCATTCCTGCCGACTGGTACAAGCACGCTGCTGTAACAGCTTAATAAATACTTTTTTTTTTTTAATTCTTAAATATTAATTAGCTGCAGGGTGTTCTTTCCGTCACCAGCACGGTGTTTTGCCCCCACCAGATGCCTCCAGTTATCTTAGAGACTGCACCGGCAGGAAGGTGACTGCTGTGACTTACTGCAAAGGGAAGGAAGAAGGGTCCCACCGGCGAGGGCTGTGCGAATGGCAGGCACGGTCAGGTCCGGAGCCGGGTGGGTGGGTGGGAAGCGGGGGAAGTGAGCAGTGCCTGGAGCTGGAGGGATGGGGCGAATGCCACAGGCTGGTCTGTGCTTTGTGATAGTGGATGATGAGCACTGTTTTGATCAAAGTGGGACTTCGCAAACCTTTTGCTTCTCATTTTTAACCTGCTTTGCAGAGTTTCGCATTAGTTTGGTTGGTTGGGGTTTTTTTTTTATTTAGGGTAACAGTGACCCTTTTCCTGCTGTGGTGTCAATGCAGTGCCACAGGGTCTCACTGTGGATATTCAGACACAGAAATGTGCCCAAACCTTCCTCTCCACAGAAGGTGTACTAGAATTAGGTAACTGTTAGGCTTCTTTTCTTCCTTCTCTAGCCCCGGACACACTTCATTAATTATTTCTGGGGGTGTACTTGGAGGCTGCTTAATAGCTTTGCTTGCTAATCATGTAAAAGTTTGTTCAGCAAAAAAGAAGGCAACAACTAATGAATAATTACTTCTGATTATTCTGAGAGTTTAGAAACAATTTTTTTGGGTAGATCTATGTGTCTGCTGTGGCCAGCTTTACTTACTGTTGACATTGACTCATGTCCTTACGTTTCCCCTAGAGAATAATCATAAAACTGCACAAAAATGGGTGAACAGATAGGGAAGGAGATACTATTTAAAAAAAAAAAAAAAAAAGAAAAAAAAAAAGGAGAGAGAACAGGCAAGCTTCAGACTCTTTAAACTTGCCATTTCAAAACAGCAAGCAACTTCTAAAGCACAGGTCAGCTGGTACTGCTTTAATTGCTGTTACCATAGCATAAACCCAGAAATGTGATTAAATAAATAAAGCTAATCAGAAGAAAAAAACCAAGTTTGCAGTAAAAACAGCTCAAGTTAACCTATTCTCAGGGGACTCTGAAAGAAAACATACTTCTAAAGATGTGCTGTGAGAGATTTTAGGCACAGCTGCAGGGAAAAAAAGGTATCCTTTCCCTCTCTTTAGAAGGATTAAATCTGTCCTGGAAATTAACTAAAGTGGGCAAATGGGCCATCATACAGAAACAACAGATTGAAGCCCAGAATGTGAAAACTATGAGAAAGAAGAAAAACATCCTGGAAAAAGGCTACTGGATCTTTTTAAGGAACTTTAATGACAGAGTAAGCAACCCAGGCACATTAATTCTATCTTTACTTGTCTCTTGTGATATGGAAAGTATCTTAAAAGGAATTAAAAAAAAAAAAAGTTCTAGCAGACAAAACCAGATAGCAGTTCCTCTGGTCTGAGTCTATAAATCCATAAAATATGTAAGTTTATATCAGGCTGTGTGTGTCAGACTCTTCCACAGGAGGTAATGTAACATTTTCCAAATTATAAAGGACGTGAAAATGTCTGATCTCTGTAGCTGGATGTGTAACCTGTCTCTCTTCTCCTTTAAGGCAGGTCTTCTGATCCCTCTATAAATGTTAACAAATACCTAAAAAAGGAAGAAAACCCAAGTCTTAATCTCCTGTATGTAGTATAGGGCAGCTATTGAGAGTACTGAGGCTCGATGTTTAGAATGAAAGGAGTTTACCTCTGAACTGGAATGAAATAAAGGATGGAGTAGTAAAGACCAGAAAGCATTACTAAGATCAACATTTTGAAATTAAGCTGTGGATCTGGGAGGCAGTTTTGAAGTCTGTTCCCATGGCTGAGCAAAATTCCTGCAGCACGGGTGTCATGCTGTAGAGCTGG
Organism: Sagittarius serpentarius; assembly: GCA_034782735.1. NCBI lineage: Eukaryota > Metazoa > Chordata > Aves > Accipitriformes > Sagittariidae > Sagittarius > Sagittarius serpentarius. Next base: position 29,154,417 of record JAVKLA010000053.1, read on the forward strand.
AGCATATTTGCTAGGACTGCGGATAGCCAGAAGTCTTGCTGTTCAGCGAGATGACTGTTTTTTCTCAGCTTGACAAATGACATGCAGCACTGACAGAATACTTCTCCTTTGCTGGCCATCACCCCTACGGACACTGGCCAGAACAGCAGCAGCAGGAACATACCCTCCAACTCTGATTTAATCACATGGAACCCAGGAGACTAGTGAATAGAGCTGTTAACTCTCTGTTTGGTTTGCTTTTCCCATCTGTGTTTTATTAAACTGAGAGCAAGATTTATTCACTTTTTTAACATCAGGAGCTGTTGGTGTCCAAGATGATGGTTGATGTTACGGTATACAATACACAGTTTAACCTGGCTGAGGGCCAAAGAGGCCCGTGATTTCCAGCCTAGACAACTTATTTGCAAAAGGACACAAATTCCCTCTGCTCTCAGACATTTCTGTAAGGATGAGCACGACGACTTCCCACTCTCCCAGGAACACAATAGATAAAGAGCACAGTAAAACAGTAGGCTCTCCAGAATGAGCCAGGCTCTCCAGGCATGCAGGCAAACACTTCAGTTTTACTTTACTCCTGACAGCCCCTACATAGTCACAACTACCAATGATTTTCTGATTTCCACTCCAGGAATCTTAAATAGATTGGAGATACGAGCTCAGTGTATAAATATTTCTTCTAAAAGCCAAGAATCCTGAATGGCTCAGCTGGGGAATTGCACTTTATGGGAACTGAAATGATGTGCCAGGCTCTCCGCTGTAAGGTGGGATAGCTGAAGCACAGACACTTGAATGCCTAATGAGCTACCGCGAGAATAACACTCACTTCTAAAGGAGAAGAAAAGGAACCAAAAGATGGGATTTTGAATTGCTTTGAAAAGCAATAGATAAAAAGATAAACTTTTCCTCAAACAATAGGGTTATCTCAAGGTAGAAAGATCAAGTATGCATTTTTTTCAGAACTGCAAGGAAGTTTCTTTTAAATACGTTAAGTTTCAAGCAAGAACAGATAAAGCTCCCAAAATACAGAGCTTCAATGCAAACAGCCTCCAACACTCTTGACAATTTTCCAAAACTTCTGGGCATTTTCTTCTTAACAGCAAGCTCCTTTACAAAATGTACCACTCTCCCCCTCATCTCTTAATCATCACTCATCTCACCAAAACGAACATGGTGCCATCCACTTTCTTGTTGCCTTGCTACTAATCCCTGCGAGTACACTGTGGATCATCAGGTCTGCCAGGTTTGTTGTCATCTACAAAACCTCTGCATTCTGGCCTTTCCAGGCAAATACCTTCATAACATCGTATAAATATCACGTTGGCACCTACGCAGAGCATCATCATATTGCACTGATTCTTGTGATACTAAGCCTCCTGATATCCCCGTCTGGCAATAAAAAGTATTCTGAATACAAGGCAAAATTGCTATTACAATAGAGCTTAGAAAATAAACTCTCTCTCAAAGCTTATTCAAAGCCCACCATTGGTTTGCTTAGAACAGTGTTTCTATCACTCACATACCCATCTTCCCCGGAAGCCTTTAATCCAGGCTGCAGAATCTGGTTCCATGTGTGATAGTTCCTGTTCTGAATTGACTTTCAATGTTAACAAAAAAGCGATGAGTTTTGTTACTGTTTCATTCAAGAAGAATGGTCTTTTTTCCATGCTCTTTCACATTTTCTTCATCTGTGAGATGACAGTAGGAGCTGTGCGTGAGCCAGTACAAATTAAGCAGTATTCATGCGCTTTCTCTTTTATAGCTTTTCAGAATACTGGCAGAAAAACATGGAGTCTGCAATTTTCAGTTTTCTTGGTTTCTAATGAAAAAAGAATTTGAATTGTACGCCGTGTTAACTCAAAGGTAGGAACTTGGTCACTGTACTGAGTCATATCCTTCAGACCCAATGCTGTTTCTGCATTTTATTCAATACATTAAAAGCAGGCTGTGTGAGAGCCATTCCTATAGCAGGCAGCAGACCCTAGGAGAGAAAACTAATCCCTGAGCACTGTGTTAAAAGCTGCGTAACTTATGTTTTTGAATGAAAACCTATGTGTCTGGAGTGTTCTGCACTGAACTAAATCCTCCACTGCATTAGCTACGCCTAAAGCTACAGTTCCCTGAGATCCCCATTTCCCTTCTGGGGAATACCGCTACAAGGCCGACTATTATAGCAATATTAAAAGTAACTTGATTTAGGCGTGAGAAAGGTGTCGGGGTGACCCATCCCACTAATAAAGTTCTCTCGTCATGCACAGTGGCACACCTTGTCGATGCTTAAGGACTGACTTTCAGCGGTGAGAATACAGGGCTGCTTGGGCTTCTGAGGGGAGCTGAGTCGCTGTTGGATGTTAGGTGCCTTATATTCCTCCAGAGGGGTAGGTGCCAAAGTTGTTTGTTGTTGGTGGTTTTTTTTAATTCTTAAGTTTTTGTTAAGTTCTGCTCAGAGACCACAAAAAGACTTGTCTTTTGTCTTGATGGCCTGAGGATCACCCGTAGCTGCTAGCATTGCTTGGATACCAGTGCACAGTTCCTCTTTCTCTGTCAGTATAAGGACAGAAAGCAGTCCAACTCCAGATACTTGGTACAGGGATTTTGGTCATACCCAGAAAAATACTACTGTTTATCCAAGGATGCTATATAAGTACTGTTGTGCAAAAATGGCTTTTTTTTTCCTCAAAGCTACCCCTATTTACAGAAGATTATTCAGAAGTTGTAGAAACTGCAAAGAAGGCCTCATGCCAAAGGCTCTTTAATTGGATATTTAGACAAATTCTAAAGTACACTAAGTAAAATAAATAAGAAGTATCTGTAAAAATTACATCACAGAAGAGAAACCTGGTTAAATATCATTGCATCCAATTGCTTAAATTTAAAATACTTAGTCCAAGGTTAGTGAAAACGAATCCCTCTGAAGAACCAAATTACTTGCTAAAACAACTGCCAAATTGCCATTTGTATAACTATTAAAATATTAGGATAGACTCAATTTGCCTTTTCATGCAGTGTACTTTATTTAGAAGTCTTCTGTTAATTTTGGTATGAGTTCAGCTGTGTTCGTAACATACCAACATTTTCAGATGTCACTGCCTGTAGGTGTAATAATCGCAAGTTAATTCCTTCTTCAGATTTTCAGCAATGAATACACTAGGTCTAGGGTTGGGTTTTATTCTGGTTTTTACCAAATATTCTTTGCAACTACAGATGTTTAATTAAAGGCTGTTAGACAATTTAAACTTCTCAGAAGAATACAAATAAAAGCTGTTAATGAAGTAAATATCTGTTTAATTTACAAACATCAGTAGCATTACTGATATCAGTCCAAATAAGACAAAGCACACTGCAGTACACATGTACATCTAACTTTTTGTAAAAAAAATAATAAAATAAAATTGAAAAACATCTGCATTTTTACAGGGTACCCTGGGTTTTACTGAAAGAAGAACACAACCCACTATTGATTACCAATTCTACATTATAATTTAGCAGCAACATGTTAACATGGGGAACATTAGGGCAGTAAAGTAGTTTTATTATTTGGGGAAAGTCACAGTTCTTGATAGCACAGCCTTTTTTTTTCTTTTTTATAAAAAAGGTAAGGAGCTCCATGGGAATATTAATTTATAAAGATCTACCGTCTAATGTCATTTTCTACACGCCATCTTATTTTCTGCAAGTACTGTATATAGGGAAAATTAACTTCTCTACAATTGCCACCTAGTGTAAAGACATTTTCTGTCATACGTTACGGGTTCTTGGAAGGTGTCCTGAATATCTGCTGTATGTGAAAACTGCAGATTGTCATCACTTTCAGATTCAGTGACACCAAGTGGTCAGATTCTAAGGAAAAGAAAAAGGGAAGGGGAAGAAGAGGAAAAACCAGACTGAAAACATTTACCCCAAGACGACATGCTACGTTAGTTCTATTGCAAAAAATCCTGATTTTTAAGTCCTTTTAAAAAAAAATAAAAAAAATTACAAAAATACTGGGACAAATATAAATTAATATATATTAAAGCATTGAAAAACAGTAAAAGGGATGGCCTAAAAGGGTTAAGTACAATGTACTTTGATACAATAAATATTTCTCAATGAAACTGAATACTGTATAGAGTTGTTTAGAACTCATAGAAACAGAAATCCATATTATTACTAATTTATCCATCAATAATCTATTTTTATCATCCCCAAAACATTTATATTACAAAAAATTAATACTGGAAAAGGGCAGATAAACACTTTTTTATGCTTCTTTTGCTAACATGCTGACATAAAAGTATACATCATCAGGAGATTTCAGGATTATAGTATATTCTCATATCTCCCATTTCCCATCCATTAAATGGGACCCCATCTTCTCAAGATGCTCAGTAATTCCAAAAGATAAAATGTATTTCATACAACTGTTATTTCTGTATAATCTGATTCTTTTCACTCATAACGCTTCCTCATCCATAGGTAAGTGACTGGTATTGGTCTGTCAAGACAATAAAATATACTGATACGAAAGTGAAAAAAACAAGCCTCAAGTTCTGGTCAATGTTTCATCTCTGAGCTGTTAAGTTGAAAGTCACATGTGTATAGTGTCAGTGTATCTTCAGCATGTTACAAAGAAGAATCCGTGTTAAAAGCAGTTAAAGTTTCCCATCTCTGTTGCAATGTTACCAGTTTTTTTTTTCTTCAAAGCTCCTCTTGGTTATGAGAAGTCTCAGTTCAAGCACTTGAATCTTTTTTCAAATGAAGAAAAGTCTTTATTCTCATAATAAAAATAAGTCTGTTCTGTATTTTACAATATATTTCAAATATTTCCACTATGAAGCATTAATTAGTCCGACACGGTCAATAAGTATACAACATTTTCAAAAGACAAGTGTGACAGGGACACTTAGGAGGGACAATTTGTACAGCCACACTTCACCACTTTTTCAACCTCGTCCACAAATGACGACCCGTCAGTGCATTCAAAAGAGTATTTCCGTCTCTTGCTCCTTAGTGGTCCACAGCACTGCCCGGTTGAACACCCTCCTTTACATTCTAGTCTCGATACCTTCTTGGTCGTCTGGCACGCAGCATACCCTTGCTGCTTTTGGTAGTAATCTCGGATTCGTTCCCCTCGACAAGAGATTTCTGTAGAAAACAACATTTAAAATAAGAGATATATTTTTGAAACACAGGTCAAAGAACGGTTTGACATTGCTAAGGACGATGCTGTGTTTCTAATTGCAGTTGGGATTGATATTTTAAAGTTTGACTCAGCCCGTATATTGGAAACTAGTGGTTCTACCAAACATAATGTGATTAATGCTGAGTTTTATTTCCTATACCTCCTATTTTCAGTAAAGCTTATGTTATGTATATGTAAACCATAAATACAAAGCTATTACAATGACAAGAAAATTGGAAGCTTAAATCTTTTCCTCTTTTATAAAAATACACATCTTCTGTTCCTACATTGCTTGCAGCTGGTTCTATTTACCATAGGGAAATGTTTCAGAGAGCATGCAATTTAATTTATTAGACCTGGAGTTTAATATTATTCAAACTGTTATTTAATACAAGTTACATTCCACTAACTTCATAAATTACTGAGGTATAAAACCAGCTAAAAATGAGACATCTGTTAAAAGTTCTACAACCATATTCTTCTATTCTATTCACATCTATGTACGATACAAAATAAATGCCATCTGGGGTAAGGGAAAGAGAGGGAGAGGGAGAGCTTTGATAGACAAAGGAAAAAGAAAAAAGGTAGGGGGAAAAGTCATCCTGTTTTCATCCATCTCACCTGCATAATTCGCTGTGATAAATCAGTTGAAGCTGAGAGGTCAAAAGTAGAGTTTGTGATAAAACTAGGAGCAGAATCATTGGATTTGGCTTCTCAGTTGCAGAAGGCAGAGAAACAATAAATACAGAAAGATACAGCAGGTAAAAGGTAATAGTTAAATATAGTAAAAATGTATTTCTGAATAAAGGCAAAAAAGAGAAATGTTTTCACAGAAAAACATTTGATGAAAAAAATCCTCAAAATGTAAACAAATTCATGGGAAAAGTTTGATTTTTCTCTCACCGAGATAAATTCTTATGGTAAAAAAAAAAAAAAAAAAGCAACAAATGTGTGTATTGTGGGGAAAAAAAAAAGTTGGTAATGTTTTTGGCTGTTCATGTTTTACTAAAAAAACCTCTTTTCTAAGACCAAAACAACAACAAGATTTTTAATTTTATTTTACCTTTATCACAGCTGTCCCCCGTGTAGCCGCTGCTGCATTCGCAATATGGTTTCCCAAGTCCTGAAAGCCTGCATTTGCCATGTTTACACCTGATGGATTGGCAGGGGTTAAACAGCATTTCCTCTTCATCACAGAGGACTCCCCCATGTCCCTGCAGGCATTTACAACTGTATGAAAACGCATTGATCGGCAAGCAGGTACCATGCACACATCTACAGGGGAAACAAGCCCAAGAGAATAAGAATAAATTATTCATCAAAGTTCAGGCTAAGCAACATTAACTACAAATACTTTGGACTGTTCTCAGAAGAAATTGCTTTTGTTTCTAATGGACTTTTTCAGGGAGATGCAGTGAAGTGGTTTGTAATTGGTATGCAGGTTTACACAAAACAAGCTGCAGTACAGAGCTCTGTCTCACCAGAAAACAGCCACTGTAGATGTGTTATGGAAGACTTTTACAGGCCACAGTTATTAAACCCAACATTTCCTGTCTACCTAAATTTTCAGCATGCTTTTGAGAAGAACACAGCAAAATGAAGCCCAAATGTAATCCGCTAGAATTGAGTAGAGAAAAAGGATACTCACCTGAAATTCTGGTTCTTGTATCATTTAAAAAAACCCATATCGTCACTCACGAACTATGGGGCTCCCAGCACAAAGACAGGTCAGGCATTTCCTATCTAAAACTCTGCCGACCCAAGCAATGGCAGTTTCAAAGCTGAACGCATGCTCCCCTTTCAAATATATTAGCCTGCATTGCTAGCTGCCAGTAGCATGGTCATATAATGTGTGAGGCAGGTCTTAACTTCACTGAAAGCCAACAGCACTCATCTAGTACTTGCGCAGAAACCCACACGAGATGAGGTTGCATATTGTCCCATCGCACCCAAGCGATTAAACTAGCTACTCTCTCAGTTGAGCTTTGGTAAACATTTGCGGCAGGCCCAAATCTTGTTGTTAGACATAAAAAGGCGGTGAGTTGAGCTGCATCTGCTAAGTTCTGATATACAGTACTGTGGGAACACATAGCTTGTCTTACTTCTCTTGAGACACAGGTGGTGTTTCCCAAAAGGAGGATGTTTAATCACCTGTTCCTATGTGTAAGCTGAAGATTAGGGGAATTCATCTTCTGAAAACACCACCAATGACTTCGAATAAAATCACTTCCCTTTGTTCATTTGGTGGCACAGGGTCAATAACTTGCTACCTAGAAATGATGTTATTTTCTTTAGCTGTTGTCTTGATACACAAGTTGTCTATCTACATACTGTTTCCTAGGGAGACCACAGTGAAGATTCCTCTGTAGGGAGGAATGCAACCCTGATGTTCAAGGTCACAGTCGCACTCCCTAATGTTTCTCCTCTCTAATGTTTTTCCTCTCTGTTTGTTGATATCCCTGAGCCCACAACCTCCTTAGCAGGTTGTGGTAGTCACCTAAATATATATATAAATAAATAAATGAAAAGCTTTAGATAAAAAGAAAATCCCATTCGATGTAAAATAAAATCCTTTGTTTCAATTTGAAGATGGAAAAAATTCATAAAAAATTACATTTCATAGTAAAAGAAGAATCCTGTTAAGAACAATATCTCATTTTGAAATTTTTTAAATAACAGTGTATTTCTGGAAACTTTTTGCTTTGTACTCTACTTCAGTAAGAAATTTGGTAAAATTGAAAAGAATGCACAACCCTTTTAAACTCTGACAAACTTGCACTATCTATTTAAAAATGTTTCAGTTTATGAACATCAACAAGTTCCACTCATCAAAGAAATCTACATTATGATTCTCTATCTGTACCCTTAATTCTGTGCAAGTCGGTCTCATCACAGGATATTTAAATGGAAGGCACAACACATAGCCTCCATTCACATACCCAGTTTGGGATTAAAAATTGCAAATATAAAACTTAACTAATAGCTTGATCACCTCCAACTTCCCCATTATGCAAGAGTCTGTACTTTTGAAGCAACTACGTTTCCTTAAAAATTCCAAATTGTTCCTGCAGTTGAAGTCTGATATTCCAAGACAGTTAGATTAAGCAACACAAAATAGAAGGCTTAGACAGTATCACAGGGCAGATAGCTTTTGTTTAATTTTCATTATGTTCACCATTGGATCTGTTCACCATTTACAAAACAAGCACTTTTAGGACATCTGATCTATGAAGTTACTCAGGTGACACTAACATCATGTCATATTCTATACCGGCTGTTTTAGATATGAAAGCAATCTGTGTCAGGATCTTTGGTTAAGTTCTGCTTGACTTAGAAGATGATTAAATCTTAGCTAATGCCAACTCTTATACTTTTGCTTCCACCTGTTCTTTGAAGCCCTGAATTTCATCTTCAGACTGTACTGAAGGGAACATCAAGCTAAGTGCAAACTCTTGGGCACAGTTTCATCTTATCTAATTTTAGGTATCTATGTCAGGCACTCCAGTTAGTTGCATAATTGCCATAAGCTCCCCAGTCATGGAGAAAAATTAGCTTATCCAGAAGGTGATTAGACCACTTGAGGTCTAATTTACTCTTTAGAAATGTGCTATTCCTTTATTAACTACAGAGCAAGCTTTGGTCACTATGTTCCTAAGTCAAGCACCTAGATTTAGGTCAAATAAATCTTAAGTCTTAAGCCTTTTCATGGTGTGTAGGGTTCTCTAAAAGATCCCCTACATTTTCAAAACAGACATCACAGTGACAAGTCTGTTTCTCAGATGAAGTGGAATGTTATACTGTATTAGATGGACAAAATGCACCTATTCAATGGACAGGACTTAGAGATGACTCAAGAAATACAGAATCAAAATCCCCAGGAACTAAAGAACAACAAAATGCTCCTGCAATCCAAATAAACAATTTTGTTTTGGCTTCCTCTCCTAAAAGCTCACAGCATGGTGTACAGCTGAAACAAAACCAATACTTTCAAGAGCTAACAAAATACTAATGTTGTGCTCAGTTAATTCTGTCTTTGATACTGCCTGTATCTGATACTTGCCAAGTTTTGTAATTTACTGCAAAAAGCACTCAGTTTGGGTGCTGATGTGTGTCCTTATAAGAACCTGTACAGAATCTTAATTTTTCAAGGACAGTTCAAAGAAATTCTTTGACTTTTCTTATTATAGAACTTGGTGGTTACAGTTCCATGTTATTTTTGACCCCTAAAGTATAAAATGGATGCGATAGACATCACATTTGTATTTTGTAACCTGCTGTGACTTCCTTTCTTTATCTCTAAAGTTACTATGAAAGAGGACAGGGTAAGAAAAAGACCCATAAACAATGAAATGCTATGATATGCCTAAAAAATGCACTGTTGTAGCTTTGGGAAGAGTTCAAAAATTAATAGTACTGAAAGAGTCCATAACCAATGTAAACAATGCTAACTGCATTGCAAAGCTTGCTACCTGCTGTATAAAGCTTTAAAGGGTCAGACTCGCCACACACACTATGTGAAAAGATCACTTAAACATAATTTTTTATGTAAGTTGGAAAATAATCTTATTAGAATCTCTTAGCAAACTCAGGCCACTGGTACTCAAAAGTCAGAAGTTATATAGGCCAGAGTACTGAAAAAGCAGCAGCCAAAAGATCCAAGTAGGCTGGCTTTACTCTAAGAAAAAAGCCCAACAAAAAACGCAACCAAAAAAACCCCAAACAAAAAAGTAAAGATGTTTGCGGAACTGTAGTAAGGACAGTGGTAAAGGCAAATAGAATGACATCTTGTTGTCCATGACCAATAACTCCTGAAGAACTCTGAACTTCTGAAGTTTCTGATCTTCTTGTGCTGGGAGACCATGAGCCAAACAAAAAATGGAATCTCTCTCTCTTGTAAATGTAAAAGATGAATATGCATAGATATCAATACTCTTACATACACATGTAAACATATCTTTTGCTTTCTCTCTGCACATATATATACACACAACCCTCTCTTTAAAAATACATAAAATGTCCAACTTAAACTGTTCTAGTCAAATCAGCAAAAAGAATTAGCACACATGGACTTAAACAGAAGTTTACCATAAAGGTAGAAATCTATTTTCCTGCTAAAACCTGAGGTACTGTGAAAATATAAAAATACTAGATATATATCTATTGTATCAATTTTTTAAAACACATTGGAGAACACTGGAGAATAATAATAGTAATAGTAATAATAATAATAATTCATTCTGTACAATTATAAATAAGCAAATAGATATTTTTTTCCATTTGCAATTTCTTCTAAATGATTTGTGTACCAAGTGTAATACCAACACTTGCATCAGTGTAACTGATTACAGAAGAAGATCATACAGAAGTATGTATAAGAGCACTTCCCAGGCTTTAGGACACACTTCAGTGAGATGTGTGTATCTGCTCCCCTAAACTGGGGACTTTTCCTCATTAAATTAATGGAAAGAATCTACTATAACCTGGACACTGTTTTCATTTTTACATGCCCAGGGTATTTTGTTTCTTGCTGAAAAAAGTGTGAACTTTTATGAAAAAAATACCTATAACATGAGACTTATATGCACATTATACTACTGTTCTGTCTTGAGGAAGGACATACTTATTTCCAAGACACGGGTCATTAGTTTGTTGATCACAGAGGGGTCCAGTCCATCCTCCTTCGCACTCACAGGAAAAGCCTGACTGGCTGGTAGCATGGCATGTTCCATGCACACAAACTTTCTTATGACAAGGCTCGCAACCTGGCAGAATTCCCACTTGCAATGGCACATTTCTGAAGTCCTGGAGTTCGCTGTTGATATATAGATTACGGATGCAACCATGGAAGCTGGTGCCGTTCTGTCCTGGAGACTGGCGTAAAGCTGCTATGTTATTTTTCACAGGCATGCCTAGGAAATTAATAATAGCAAATAATCAATATAATCTTTGTTACAATTTTCTGTACAATTTTCTCTATTTTTTAAACATTTTTGAAGAAATATATCTTCCTAATTAATTATTCTTAGATATTCAGCCTACAGCCACAAGCAAAGACCTGCTATTTGGGAAGTGTCTTGGTTGTCAAGCATGCATGTAAACCAGCTCCAAATCTGTAAGTCTCTAGGTCCAACTAAAGAGATGTATATAGGACTTCATATTGGAAGTTCACACCTGTGAATAGGTTCAGATACATGCTTGGTTTTGACCTAGTGCAGTTAAGTCCAGGACAGTACGTATTTTCTGAATCTTGGCAAAACAAATGTTGTTGAAATTTAGCAGCTGATACATGATTTTTTGTAAGCTGCTGCTGAGATACTCAAATACGAAGAATTTAGTAGGACCAGCTCTTCAATTTGGAGCTGGCATACACATTTCAAATGTGAAATTTTGCTACTGAAAATTCTTGGAAAGAAAAGCTCAATGGGATGAGGTTCCATTACTTTCAAAAATGTTTTTGTTTAGCATGTCTCAAAAACAGATTAATAAGAAAGCCACTCATAGTTTGCCATTACAGTTTAAAACAAAGATAGTCAACAATAATTCAACATAAAAATACTTATGTGTAGGTATTCCTAGATAGTGCAAATACCCCTGATGTTGACCATTTTCAGAATAATTCCTCTGTTGTAGTCTATAATTGTTAGAAGTGTAATTAGAGCAGTAGGTATATGTGTTGCAGTTATCCTGTTGCAATCAGTTAATCATTTAAGACTAATTCAGAAGGAACATTATTATTAAACATTGTTTTCTTGTAAAAATGAAGTTTCTTTTACTTCTACCCCGTGCTTTATTTTTTTTAAACTTATTTCCAACATATTGGCCTATATTAGTTAGTCCTTAAGTTATTACATTCAAATAATGCATACACAAATGCCTAAATACCTCCTGAGACTAATAAATAAAGGAAATCAAAGTGTACTAAGCATTAGAAAAGGATGTTTACCTGAAAATAAGTATGCTTATTAGCTGCACAGGTTTATTCCTAGGCAAAATTAACAATTTTCATTCTGGTACTTAGATAACCACAGAAAGAGGTAATGTTCTGCATAGTTGCTCCTTAACCATGTAAACTGATCCTTCTAATGGTTTTATATAGCTACTCTGAACAGTTAAGAGTAATGCAGAAGTGCTGTGCAACTTAATGCAGTAGACCTGCCTTTCATTTAGAGGTTATTGTAATTTCATTTGTGCTAAGCTTCAGTGATTATAGAAACGAAGAAGATTGCATCCATACTGCTGAAAAGCCTAATCTTCTTTGATCTTATCAGTTAAGTAAAATAGACTTGGGACTCCTATATCAAAGGACACGGACTGCAAACAATTATTAGTTTCCATTTCCTCAAAACTATTCGCCATATTCTCAAAATCCAGGGACAAGGCAGAGTCATCAAGCCCTCTTCACCCTGATGTCTCCCTTGAAAGCAACACTCAGCAAACGTTGAGGCATATAGCTTGAGGTATCTAATAGCAGAATAGATGCACTGAATTTATCCACTGTAAAAATAAAAAGCTGCATAAAACTAAGTGTGCCAATGCAATGCTGAACTAGATGTTATATTTGTAAGTGTCAGGAAATTTAGGTATGATTTCTGGGAACCATATAAGCATGTATGACACCAGATAATATCAGGTATGTCACATGTGATTCAGAGAATTTTTTGTCTATAATCTCTAATATGGAAGACATTTGGAAACACAATGCAAGCATATACACAAGCTTTTAGCCCATACACACTTTGCTGCTTCTAGCAAATTACCAAGTGTTAGAAGGCCAAAGTGTATGCAAAAGCTGCTTATATTCTTTAGCAATATTTCTTAGATAATTCTTAGATAAAGGTGCTTTATCCGTTAGGAAGAACTGCTGTAGAAATGATGCAGACATATATTTCAGCTCTATTTTTGGAAAGGTAAGGAAGTAGTTCCCACCCCCCTTTAAGCTTTTGGTCACTGAACATCACTCCAGGTAAATTACCAAATTACTGCTCGAGGAGGGAAATGGTAAGACCCCTATTAAATAACAGTCGTATAATAACATTGTCAAAACTACTGTCTCATTCTGGAAGCTGCTAGAACAGAGCAGGCACAAGTGGAAAGCAGCTGATGCACTACCTGTCTCAGAAATAGGAACTTCCATAAAACAAGGTGCCACTCTCAACTAGTAAAATATGCACTAATTTATGAGAGAAGAATGTGAAGTATCAGTGAAGTCTGTGACCCCTTTGAAGAGTTTTTGAGAAGAAACAGATTGTCCCTTAAGACTTCTTACAAAAAGCCACGGGCTTTCAATATGATTTACTGAAATCTGTTATAGAAAGACCCAAAAATATCTAGCGTGTGTATTCTGACCATACAAGACAGCCACATAGCTGGAAAAAGGTAAAAAAAAGAAAAAAAAAGTATAAATCAGTTAGCTCACTTTCTGTAAAATTAATGTTAAATTACCTCTTCCAAACCAATCCAAATTTTATGACCCAAGAATAACTTTGTAAAAAAAAAAAAAGATGGGGGAGGAGAATTGGGGGAGGAGAGGGGGAGGGCAGAGAGAGGAGAGAGGGAGGCAGAGGGGGAGAGAACACACCATACAAGGGCTTGCTGTCAAGTCTGAATCTCATCCTGCCAGCTGAGGTGATGCTTACCAGAAATGCCATTTTAGCAGGAAGGTGATAAGAGTAAGTGTAAGCTACATGATGATATAGGTGTCAAACTAAGACTTTGGCAAAGATAAAAATACTGCATAAAATCCTAGTGAGAATTTGAGTTCTTAACTGATGGAAATGTGTGATCAAATTCTCTAAAAATTCTAGATACAGTTGGATACAAAAAAATTGAATGAATCTCAAAAAGATGGGTAATATAAAGATATAAGAGTGAAAGTTAACTGTCTCAAGAATTTTAAAGATCCTAAATAGATAAACATAGATAAAGAAAAGAAAAGTTTAAGAGCTGAATATCAACCTCCTAGGGGTTTTTTGCTTTATTTTGTAATAATATGCTTCCAATAATGGTTTTCATTCTGTTTTGGACCAACATTTTCTATGACAGCAGAAGTAATTGTCTGCTTGGAGCCTGAATGTGAAGAACAGAAATAGAAGGAACACAGAACCTCTCTAAAGAATATGCACTATGATTAAAAAGACTCCTGCTCTTAGGAACCAAACCATTGAAGGAAAAGATTATTTCCAAAAATTATTTCTTCTGATACTTCAAAATGATGATGCAGATTAGTATGATTCTTCTAATGCAGACACAGATCTGCAAGGTGAAGAAGCAAGGAGGAGAATCATATGTCACAAATCAACAAGTAAGTGTTAGCACTGCACAGGATAAATGTTCATAGTTGGCAGCCTAGCCTCATTTCATCAAAAGGTGCCCATAACAGACAGCGGGATCATTCTGCACTAAGCTCAGTTTTCAAGAAGGAGTAAAATTGGTCTTAGCAGTCATTAAATAACAAACTGATGTTGACAATACAAGTAAGCAAGCACACAGTGTCTTACTAGAATCTAGGACCATCTTTCTTTCCAAAAAATGTGGGATAGGACACTATGTAAACAACAGAAGTGATACACATGAAAAAAATGCAGATGTGCTTCCACAAGGCAATCCTCCTTTGAAGATTCATGATATGAAGCAATTTTAAAGGCAGCTCATACATTCGATAATTTTATTGGTTTTCTCTGCTGGTATGGGGAGTGATGAATAATGTTGAAGTCTATCTTATACTTCTTCCCATCTTAGATGGAAGGAGGCAATGATAAAATCTGAAAAGATCTGACAAAAAAGCTCTAGTGTTTCAAGGGAAGAATGGGGATTTTCAGAGACAAAAGTCAACTTTCCCCTCATCACTTTTAACTGAGGCACTTGTTATACTAGCTTTATAGGAGAAATTCAACAGAAACTGCTAGTTAAAACAATGGGCTTGAATCCATAGTTCTACAGAATAAATTGCAGCAAATGATCAAAAATGTTTCAAACAGTTTATCTCCACAATCACCTACTACCAGTTTTACTGAAACAAACAATTATTTCTTCTAATAACAAAACCAAACAACAACAAACCCTGCCACATGCTGTGGAGGCAACTGTCCCCTTGGTTCCCTTCTTACCTAATGTCATAACTCCTATCAGCCCTAAGCAATAAGATCTCCAGACATAAATTATACTTCATGGCTTTATACCTTGCTACTATTTCCTCCAGATACCTGTACAGTGAATAGAAATGTAAAACATGACCGAAACAGAGTGCTACCATTCTACGCTTTCTGAATAGGCATTACTGAATCTTCAGGTAGCTAACCAATGTTAAACACACTTCTTCAGTATAATAAAAAGCTACATAACAGTAAAAAATCAGTAAAAAAGAATTTTACAGTGGGCATCAAATACCCATACTGATAAAAAAGCAACAGGTGCAGTTTGAGGACATACTATTTGTTAAAATTGAAACTATTAACTGCTGATGTTTCATCTTCAGGTGTTATCTCAATGCATGCATCTCTTTCCATGTGTTCATTAATGCATGTTACCAGAGTAAGTTAACTAGGATACCATTACTAAGAAGCAGCAAGATCCTCTTACCTCCTACATACAGCGGAGAATCAAAATTCAGAGTGGATTGCTTGGACAAATTGGTAATTATCTTTGGGCTTCCTCCATCAATAGATAAAGACAGAATCTGATCCATAGCTAGCAGCTCCACAATGTGGAAATTGCCATCGTTAATAGTTTCCACACTGCAAAATAAACATTAATATTAATTTTAAACAGTGATGGTCTGGTTAGAACAGGTTTTGATCTTCTTGCCCTTTAAGAGTTAATACAGCTTCAGAACAAAACTTCTCCAGGAGTGCAGTCTCCTGAAAACTAGATTTTAAGCAAGGACGTGCAAGTATGCTTAAGAGCTAATACAATATAATACAATATCCCTTCAGTAACGCTCTATTAATAATATGTATTGTAAATTAATAGCCCTTTTTCATTCAAAGTTATTCCTGTCCTCATCAAATAATGAACTGTGTAAACATAGATGATATTCTAAACACCAGATGAAATACATTTTATAGGCAGAAAGCTGCACACAAAAAAACTTTGGAGTTCTGCAACAATGATCAGAGGGCTGGAACACCTCTTCTATGCAGACAGGCTGAGAGAGTTGGGGCTGTTCAGCCTGGAGAAGAGAAGGCTCCAGGGAGACCTTATTGCAGCCTTCCAGTACCTGAAGGGGGCCTACAGGAAAGATGGGGAGGGACTTTTTACAAGGGCATGTAGTGAGAGGACAAGAGGTAATTGTTCTAAACTAAAAGAGGGTAGATTTAGATTAGATAGAATCTATAAAGTAAAAGAAGATGACATAAAGAAGAAATTCTTTATATGAGGGTGGTGAGGCACTGGAACAGGTTGCCCAAGAGGTTGTGGATGCCCCATCCCTGGAAGTGTTCAAGGCCAGGTTGGATGGGGCTTTGAACAACCTGGTCTAGTGAAAGATGTCCCTGCCCATGGCAGGGGGGTTGGACTAGATGATCATTAAAGGTTCTTTCGAACTTAAACCATTCTATGATTCTAATGTTATTTCAAGATCTTAGTTGTGTGCGCACACGTGTGTGTATGTGTGTGTATCCTATATGTTTCATAGTATTGGGTTTACATATTTCGCAAGTATGAAGGCCTGAATTGACTCCAGTGATATATAAACCTACTATCTAATGGAATATGGAACTGCATCTAACCTTAGTCCTGCCAGACAAAATCACATCACTGGTCCAGACAGCTCCACTGACGCTAGCAATAAAGTAATTTGTTTTCTTTATTAGGCATGGTTATTTCTGTGTGTTCAGCTTCTAGCTAATACAGTGAATACTGTACTCATTTTTTTTTCTTGACTACATACACCATTTCCTTCTGCTTTCTAACAAGATTTGAACCCACTAGTAGGAGAATGCCGGAAGGGTGTCATGCAGAAAAGGCTTGTTTCAAGCATGGTGCTTATGCTGTGTAAGGACAAGCCTACACATGCTACTAGGTACAAGAAATTGCTGCCTATGCTTGCCAGCCACAATATCTACACAGCAAATGTTTAAGTGCAGGGTAACTGCTCTGCACTTGAACAGAGTTTAAGTACATCAGAGAAGGAAGAATATTATTACTCAATTCTGGGCCTGAATATATCACTGTACTTACATTACTTTAACCCATTTTCCACTGGAGAATTAAGAGCTGATTGTATGGCTGCCTGGAAGTTCTGACAATGAGCTGTGGTCCAGAGACCAGACATTATAACCATTCCCATGACAGCCTTTATTTGCTACAGGGCACCATCAAATTAGTGAGCTTAAGCCCTTGAAAAAGTTATTTAAATGAACCAATTGTATGATAGCCCAAGATGGACTGAACAGTTATACAGTCAGTTAGCTCTTCTCATTAGGAAAGCAGTATAGCTGAAAGAGATTAGCTTCCTAAATCTCAAGGCAAAAATCAAGCAAATTACCTTACAACATCCTTAGCGATGTTTTAATTAACCTAACTCCTTTTGTCCTGGAACAGATCAGAAGCACTCACATGGTTGTTTACAGCTGTGACACATTAAATAGCTTCTTAGCTATTTATTACCAACTCTAACTATGTGGACTGGCTCAGCTCAATATGGATAAAAGATCTGCATGGTAGCATGCACGTTTACATAAACTCAGCTCTGTGTGAAAGTGCAAACACACAACAGAGCAGATACTAGCAGAATAAACACTTTGTGGGAGTGGGCGGGGGGGGACTGCCAGGTTCCATGGGGGGAAGGAAAAGGTCAGGGTTCATCATTCCTACAGAGTAAGGTCTATTCAAGGTATTAAGAGGTTGGTTTGCTGTGATCAAGCAATAAGAAAAGTGCCAGGATTAATTTATTTAACACATTTCGGTGAATCCAGGAAAAAAGTTGTGCTAAGAAATCAAAATGCATGTGACTTATTAAGTAAAAAGAAACCCTAATATAATGTTCTTGTTCCAAGGAAACTTACTTTACAACTTACCAACATTTCACACAATAGTATTTAAAAGGATGAGAGCAACACAGAACTTGCATTTTTACAGCAAGAGGTCATTCCAGGGATGTATGAAACATAATGTGTGAAGGGAATGTGTCTCCGTTAAGAGTGATTATTAAAAGCTTCTAGTTTAAACTGGTTTACTGGTAAAAATTTACTGCAGAAAGAGAAGCCCTCCTAGGTAAGGGTGGTTTAAATTAAAGGGGAAATAAACACAAGGCATATCTGTGCAATATTTCCTGCCAATGCACTTACATTACTTCTAGCCCATTTCCCATTGGAGAAATGAGAGCTGAATGCATAGATCCTAATGAAAAACTGTAAGAAAAACTGATTTAAAGCTTCTGGAACTCTGTAGAAGAATAATGATTTGGGAAGAAATATTCCCATATTTCCAATAAATATATGATGAAAACTAGTTTACAGAATGAAAAGGTTTGGCCTTTTTTTTTGTGTAAAAAAATATTAGCATTTAAAAATGGACGTCCAGAGAGAATAAAACGCAAGTGGATCAACTTTTCCCAAATAAGCATCTCCAATGAATTAATTTTCTTTATTGGTCTTAGCACTGCCATCATCTCATCTTGTTACTCAGATTGACTGATGAGTGCTTTTGGGATGATGGCTCTTTCTGCAGTCAGTTCTCATTGGTAAAGCAGTTCTCATTCACTCTACACATCTAGACTGCTGTTATTGTTGATTCTCCCTATTTATCATGATTAAATCATCTGTTTGTAACTCTGTTTTGTTGCTACTGCAAGCACCTCTATAGATGTTACAGCTCCCATTTGACTCCTTTTCAACACACCATTTCTTGGCTGCCATTTACATTATAAATCTTCTATTTGAATATATCTGTTGGCTGGTTTTTTATTTTGGCCTCTGTTGCAGGCATCTCGTCATTGTTCAGTGGACTATGACTTGTCTTATTCTTTTTCCTATACTATCCATGAATCTTCACTTCCTTAATGAAATCTCTAAATCTGTTGATAAACTTCTTAGTTTTTTTTAATTTCCCTTCTGTCCTTCTCACTGTAAGCAACTTACCATCTCAGTTTACAAACTATCTACCCTGTTACCAAATTGATCTTAAACCTCACTATTCTTAAACATTAAAATGCTTTTTTGTCTTCTTCATATTTCTCTGATAAAACCTAATACATTAACTTGTTTGCTTTTATAATACATCATCTATTTGTACTGGATCTGGCTGGGATGGAGTTAATATTCTTCATAATAGCCGATACAGTGCCGTGTTTTAGATTTGTGACCAAAACAATGCTGATAATGCACTAATGTGAACCTCATGAGGTTCAGTAAGGCCAAGTGCAAGGTCCTGCACCTGGGCCGGGGCAACCCCCGGCATCAATACCGGCTGGGGGATG
>JAVKLA010000053.1:29174093-29186110 GCA_034782735.1 Sagittarius serpentarius
ATAAGAAAGATGGGGAAAAGCTTTTTAGCAGGGCCTGTAGCAATAGGACTAGGGGAAATGGCTTTAAACTAAAAGAGAGCAGATTTAGACTAGATATAAGGAAAAAATCTTTTACGATGACGGTAGTGAAACACTGGAACAGGTTGCCCAGAGAGGTAGTGGAAGCCCCATCCCAGGGAACATTCAAGGCCAGGCTGGACGGGGCTCTGAGCAACCTGATCTAGTTGAAGGTGTCCCTGCTCACTGCAGGGTGGGTTGGACTTGATGACCTTTGATGGTCCCTTCCAGCCCAAGCTATTCTATGATTCTATGATTCTCTTTCTGAATAATGTTTGTACAGTGTCAAGGCCTTCTCCGTTTCTCACTCTGCCCCTCCTGTGAATAGATTAGGGGTTCATATGAGCTTAGGAGATGACACAACCAGGCAGATGACCTGAACGAACCGAGGAGATATTCCATGCCATATAATGTCATGCTCAGCAGTAAAATGGAGAGGAGGGCGGGGGTTAGGTAGGTTAGCCAACTTCTGCTTGGGAACTGGCTAAGCACTGGCCTACCCATGGGAGACAGTGAGTGATAACAATTGTAGCACTTACTTTGTTTTCTTTTTTTCTTCCTCCACTTTTCCTTTGGTTATTAAACTATTTTTATCTCAACTCATGATTTTTCTGACTTTTACTCTTCCTTGTCTCTTCCCCTGTCCCACTGGGGGTGGAAGGGGAGGTGAGTGAGCGGCTGTCCAGTGCTTAGCTGCCTACTGGGATTAACCCACAACACTATTTCACAGTATTATTTTAGCTATTTATAATTTTTGTAAACTTCAACTGTTTCTTCTAAAATTTTCTGTACTGAATGGTGCTTGAAACTGATTTTTGTTTTTCGAAACAGACCAGATGGTTTCCCAAACTGAAGGGAACACACTCCTTTCTCTTATGCTTCTATTAACCCTGCTTTGCAGGTCATGACATTTGGAAGTGGCTGGCACCACTTCTATGCATTTGTCATCTTTCTGCAAATCCATTGAGGCAAAGTGTTAAAATCTTGAAAACACTGAAGTCTGCAGAAACTGGAGGGCTAGAATCCCAGTTCTTTGTCCATGCTGGCTATATTTCAACACACAGATGATTAGCACCTTCCCTCCAGCTGTACTTTTGGGCTGCAGTAGTGCTTGCTGGATCAGAGCATGCCAACCCATTCAGAGACAAGGTATTGCCTTAGCTAGATCAAGGTTACAAGGACACAGAAAGAAACTGTGTGGTTCTCATTCAGAAGAAGCAAAAATTAGGCCTTCAGGGAAAAAAAGAGAAAGAGGTAAGACTGGGCAAGAAATTGAATAAAGCAATAATCAGAGTAATGGATGGTAGCGGATTGTAAGAAAAACAGGACTGGAAACTGAGATGGATGAAACAGATAAGAGGAAAAGTGAATCAGTAGGTTAATGTAGATTCTATCTGTGAGCAGTTTTTGAGCAAAGATGATCAGATCTAGCTGGCTTAGAAAAAAATGAAGGGAGGGAAGGGAGGGAAAAAACCAAAGGGAGGGACTGAAAGGACAGGAAACTTGACAGGGGACAGCTTTAATAGGTAACAAAGGTACAGAAAATAACATGCAATGAATGGGTGAAAAGAAGGTAAAGAGCTGAAAAAGGGCAGGAAATGTCACAAAGATCCTAGGAAGGTGAAACAGTAAGAACTGGAAACAAAAGTTAGAAGGATAGGAATAGGCTGGAAAGGATGAAGGGATTAGAATATAATGTGTAAAAGATCCTGTGCTACAACATGCTCCTTTCCAGAACCTGAAACAGAAACGAAATAATATCTAATTTGTACAGTGATCACTAGATGCACAAACTTATATACAAATGTGGAAATGTATACATGGCTTCCAACATATGCACTTCCCTCAAGGGCAAAAGACTTCATTACAGTTGATCTCAGTACTATTACATGACCATTTTCAAGTATCTCCTAGATACTCACCATCATGCTTATATGAAATGAAAGGGAGGTTAATAATAATAATAATAATAATAATAATAATAATAATAATAATAATGATAATAATACCACCACCACTGCCACCACCACCACAAGTGTGCATCTGCTTCACTAAATAACCATGTGACCCTGTAACACTTCATTTCTCATCCTTTACTTCACTGCACCTGCATTCTGCACTTGTCACATAATTCAAAAGAGCTGATCAGCTATGCAGGGGACATGCTTCTAATTGTTCTGTAAGACTAACCTAATTGGGACTGTTTATTAATTGATTACTTTGTTATTAATCCCTTCTACATTTATAGTTTTTAATTTTAGCGGTGTATTGTTTTCCAATCTTTTTCTAGAAAACTAAAATGGACGAGTGTGAATTACCAGTGTTTATTATATTCCAGTAATTGAAGAAAGTGTTAAATTGATTTGAAGGAAATATATGTTTTGAATGGGAAGAAGTACTCTCTATAGTTTAGACAAATGGGAGCAAAAATAACTTGGAGGTTACATATCATCCTGATTCCTATTGCTTCCTATTCTCAGACAGCTGTACCTATCAAAATAAAAATCAACAAAAATAACTAAACTCCAGACAAAACAATCTCAACTTCTTCCTTAGCACTATCCTAGAGAGAAAAGAAAAATAATCTTATTTTGAATTGTAGTCATTGAGAAAAGTGAATGTTTCATGCAATTTTAAATTTGTGTTAAATACTTCAATCTCCTGTAAAGTAAAATCCTATTTTTAATATATGAAAATGTATACAATTAAAATACATATACTATTTCCACATGTTAAACCATTTCATGAAATTGTAAAAAAACTTACGCATACTGCATCAGAAAATAAAAGCAACCTTAAGACGCTTATTGTAAAAGGCTGTGTTTTTACTAAACAACTTTATATTGTATTTTATAGGAATGATTTTTTTTCTGTGGAATGCTTTTAGTAATCTACTAAAACCACAATTCCCTTGGTGTTATTACCTAACAAAGTTTAGCATTGTTTCCCTGCTATATAAACTTAAGCTTTTGATTTTATATTGCCATTTGAGTACAATCATTTCTAAAAATCACTTATTTTCAATAAAATGTCCTTAATAGAATGCAGAACAATGTCAGCTGCTACAAACTCCAGCAAGTATACACTAAATATAATTCTACAGCACAAAAGGTGTAAATGCAGCAAAAAGAACATTCAAGGAAAACTCATTTAACAGTTCCCCTTTACTTCTGAATGTATTTGTAGCAACAATAGAGCAGTCAAAGCCAAGAAGTGATGCCTGTTGTCTTTTTGCTCACTCTTGCAATGTCTGTCTGCAAATAAGACCTCCCTGGAAATTCAGGTAGTAATTTTTCAGAGAACCAGAGAAATTTGACTTAAAGAAACCTGAAAAATTATGCTTCAGAAGCAGATGTGGATTCTGTCTCTTAATGCTTTGGAAGCAAAAAACATTTCTTTTTCAAGGGTAGTGCCTTTTTTCAGAATAAAGTTTTTAGCTTTCTCTTCACTTGCCAGGGAAAAGTCCCACATTATATGACTGCCTAACACAGAAGAGAACCTTCCATTTTATTTCTGCTTATGCAGTACAGTTCTGCACTTCACCCTGCACACTAAGAATTTATTTGGCAGTAACATCATGGGAAAAACTACTTCCACATGGGAGCTTTACACAAATGTATAAATATTCTGCTGAAAGCCAATTCTTACTCAGTTTTAATGGATTAAATAATATATTATCTTTCTGACATATCTGCATTAGAGTTATTTTCCAAGCCAAATCATGTCTTTTGGCAGTAGGTTTTAAATGTCTGACAGTACATTCATTTGCATATATGTCTTCTAACAATCCATTAAAAAAATGTTACTTTGATATAAGGAATTAATACATGTTTTGTTTCAGTTAGCAATTAGTTAGTTTGTTTCATCTGTGTTCACCTGTAAATAGCAGAGGCTGGGTAAGATCCTGTGTCATAACTGACCCTCACTCTACCCCGGTACAGCTCTACCGCTATGTGATCTTTATCGCCTTTGTAGAGCAGGATCCCACTGTCTTCATCTGTAGCAATCTAGTTAAAAGAAAGAAACACTTAGAAAGAACTAAAAATAAATATTAAATCAAAATGCTGTATTAAGTGAATCTCTGAATTTACTGCCATAGTCTGTTACTTCACTATACAATTCTTCCTTGAAGGACAACCTGACATAATTCTTTCTCTTCCCATCAATAAGCCCATCTACTTCAATATGAATACAGACTTATTCCAGTGGCTCTTCTAGATTTTTAGCTCAATCTGTGAAAAGCTCTTTAAGTGAGCCAATGACAACTTTGGCTAATTTTCCACACCATAAAAGTCATTTACACTCTTTTCCAGACCAGAATCTACAACACAAGCAATCTTACCTGTAGAGTGATATTGGTTTGGGGGCGTATCTTAGCTGAAGGTATTTGTAGATAGGATTCTTTGTTAATGAAGTTTATACTGATCAGCTTTTCACATTTCTCACCCTGGTAGCCCGATAAACACTGACAGATTGGTTCACTCTCTTTTATGATACACTGGGCGCCATTTTGACATTCATAATTATCGCAAGGGCTGGTGCGAGGTAGAACCATTGGTGGTGAAAACTCACAAAACAAGCCACTACATACAAACAGAAAAAAATTAGTATTTCCAATAAAAAGCAACTTTGACAGAAGACATATATGTTTGTACTGTTGTCAGATCTTTCTCACCTGTATCCTTCTGGGCAAATACATGTATATCCATTAACTGCATCAGTACACTGCGCTCCATTCTTACATTTGTTGTCCTGGCAGTCATCAAAGTCAATATCACAATGCTCACCTACGTATCCAGGTGTGCAATCACATCTGTGAAACAGGAAAACAAGTGGGATAGCACAGTGCCTTTTAACAATACAGTGTGCTTATGACCAAATTAAGGAACTACTGAATTGTTTAAAACTCAAGAAAAAGATGCATTACTGTGACTTTGTGTGTAAAGACTATGTATCTTAATCATGTTGTTATATGGGGAATCTACATATGTAATGAATACAGGTTTGCTAGTTACACATGCTTACTCATCTGCCATTATATTGAAGAATTGTGGTTTAAATCTAGAGAGCCCTCATGAATCATTTTGACAGTTCCTCTTGGAATTTATGAGTCATGCAGAATGTTACAGGATGTTGTAAGTGGCTGCAAACACTAAAAATAATCAATATACTTAGTTGCTGAAACTGAGACATATAATCCAAGGCTTGTATTATACTGATGGATATTTTCTTTGTCAACTGAACAGCTAGGAATAGACCAATGGTCCATTTATACAGTTTAGAGGTTATGCATAAATTTTTTCCCCTTGAAGTTCCACCAGCCTGATTTGCTATAAATAGTTCCATGGTTAGTGAACTAACAGAAGTCTCAAAACACATCCTCCTCTGCCCTCCCTGAGCCCCCACTGAACTAGAAACATCATATCCGCAAGACAGGATGTAATGTTTTTTTGGTTTTGGTTTTCTTTTCCCCATGAAACTATCATTGTTAATGCTAGTGGTATTTCTTCAGGGAATTCTCATCTATTAGACTGAGTGAACGTCCACAACTCTCTGAAAAATGAATGGAAAAATTACAAATTCATGCACCTACGTGATTTTTTTTTTTTTAATTAAGATGTATGGAATTGATTTCATTAGATCTTGTGATTCCCTCCTTGGTGTTGTTTCTTTCAGTTATCTAAAATTTACTCTGAAGTGGCAAGAGTGATTTTAAATAGCTGTGTAACTTTAATTTAAAGTACTTCAATCAAATATGTCTTAATTTTTATTTAACAACATATACAAATAGGAAAAGTCAAAAAAGAATATAAAGCATGTTATTAAAAAGCTGACTAGGTGAGATACATTCTTGAAATTACTGCATGTGCTATTTTATGATATAAAATCTCAGAAAGTAACATGGAAGATTAATGAACTAGGCAGTAAATTATAAGATACGAAACTAGGTTTACTGAAGTGGCATGAAGAATATAAACATAACAGGCAACAATTGAAATCTAACAAGTCTTCTATTTTCCAGTTGAAAACTATCAACTTAATTTCACGTTCATTTGAATATTTAATATATTTGAATATTTTTTGCCATATTTTAAATAAAATGTCATTTCAGAAGTAGTACGAATGATAAAAAATAATCTGATTTTAGCACAAGAGCATACTGTGCATTAAACAGGTGCTTATGACAACAATTGAAAGCTGCAGGTTTCCTGTATTTATTAACCTAAAGCTTATTAAAAACACTTCAAATTGTGCATACTAATTAATTATGATAAGGATATGGTGTAATTAAAGATTAGTTTTCATGGGGATGGACTTCTTTAGTTTATACCTTCCAGTGTGCCTTCCTAATAATCTCTTTTACAATTGCTTCTCGGAAAGCAGTATAATTATTCCACTTCAATTAAATGCAATTATTTTCCTACTGTCCAAGCTACTGAAAGGGTTTTGTACAGACCACCACATAAACTAACTGCTCTACTCTGCATTTCTATTTAAAATATGACAGGAATTAGAACTGTTAAGGATCAGTAAAATTTAGTAAACATATTTAAGATAATAATGTAGATCTAAATGAAAATAATTGCCTATTCTGCTGTAAAGCTTGATAATAACTCAAATTAGTATTTTGAGAATAGAACTTGCTTCCACTAAAACAAAAGGAAAAGAACCTAAGCAGGATAAAAAAACAGAAATTTAGATTCAGCTGGACTGTGACAGTATTTTAGACTTACTTGTATCCTTTGGGTGTCAAGATACACTTTGAGTCATGCTGGCAAGGGTTCAGGTTTTGAGCACAGAAATCTAGTTTCTCCTCGCAGAGCTCACCTGAAATACAATGTATGCTGTCAATTCAGTGAAAATATCACAGTGACCTGAAAATAGCTGTTTCAATTTTAAAAGTAAAGGCTACAACTTTTAAATTAACACTGAAAAATGCATACTTAATGATATAATAATAACTACTATCTTTATAATAAATAATAATAAATAAACATTAACGATAAATACTAATCTTTCTGATAACTCCTTTATTAAAAAAAAATCAGTTCAATGTCAATCTTCTATCCATGGATATAAATGATAATTTTGTGAAAAAAAAATAAAAATTGTTTACAATATTTATCTAGCTCTTCTGTACAGCAAAACACTAGTGATTGAATGTCTTCTCACTAGAACAAACAAGCCATCAATATGCTTTTCTTTTATTTATTTCTAAGCACATTACAGGAATACCCAGATTTGCACTATAAGTAATCTGCTACTTGAAAATACCCTGTTAATATCACTGCATGTCAATACAATTACCATTATCCCAAAATGAAAACTTGCTTTCTATTTTTTCTTAAATATGACTCCAATTTTTGCATCTGTTAATGTACCATAATTATCTATGATCTGTTCTGTGAAAAGAAAAGAAAAAAAAATCTATGACAAATGTCTACCCTTCCCTGCTGCTAGAAGCAGTGGCTCTAATTTCCAACTTGGGCGGTATAATCTATAAAATATTTTAATATGGTTAAAATATGATTTTATTTGCAACTTTATGACACAGAAACACTTACAGGTGTGTAAAAAGATAACAAGGTCTTGTTCCTTGCCTAACTAATCAGAAGATACCAACAATAGTGCACTCGCAAAGTTTGTCACTGGTTTGTAAGGTAGATATACTCCAGCATCCACATGAAGATTATACTTATAATCAACAGGTATAAACCCTGTGCCTGCTGAATTCAGGGACTCCCAGGTCTATCAGGCCCTAAAACTATGGAAAGAGTAGTGTTGCCCCTTTTCATCTGTCAAGTAATAAAACATGAGCTAATGAGCACAGAGAAGTAGAACTGTACACCAAAATGAGGAAGAAAAGCATAGAAGATAGCAGTGGATGATACCTTCACTGCTCAAGTTGAACTTTCTTTCAAAGAGACACAATATCTGATATCTCTCAGTTTTACTTATCTGAGTGTGGCAGTGGCATGCAGTGTAGTTAGCTGAAGAATAAGTATCTGCCGGAGGGCAGCCTGAGATTAAAATAGCCTATAAGGGCTTCACCTCTTTTCTGTAACTGTTAATATGGTACTGAGGATGAGGACAGCAACACTGTGAATACGGTATGGGGAAAGAAGGTCAGACCATTTAGGGACACAATTTGGGTGAAATCAGAAACAGGTAGATTGGAAAAAGACAGAAAAGTATAGGATAATAACACTGGAATGGAAATTTTGGAGAGAGTATATGAATGAAGATATCTTCCAGAATACATACGCATGTGTGTGGACGTCTATCAGCTCATCAGCTACTACTGTCATTAAGCAATAATGTTTCTGACATTTTACACTGCTCCTTGCCAAGTACCTAGCACCACACAGAAGCTGTCTTCTTGTTTACATGGGCTTCTCTGGAATTATAGAAGTACACATCATAATAAAGTGAAAGCAACAGTAGACGGTTAAAGGTCTATTTGTCTTTTTTTTTTTTAACAGGTTCAACAGATCCTCCAGAGAAATTTGTTCTTTCCACAGCAAGTGTGCTTACATACTAGTGTTTAAAACTGCATATCATGAATATGAATACTAACTACCCAGGACTTTAAACATTATTTCCAGGACTTATCTCTTAGGATATGTAGAACTTATTTCAAATGATTGACAAATAAACAAGAATGTAAAAGAGCTGAGGAACAGTCTTCATTAAAGGCAAGGATAGAGAAAAAAGCAAAACTGAACCAGAGCCAAAGATGGCTATGCTGGATAAAAACATATCTGAAACATGTATGCTAAGTGTGATAAGACACGGGACCTCTACATCTTCAAAAATGAGAGAAGCCTAAACCAGCTAGACAAGCACTTTGCAGCCATCCAAAAGATCCAGACTGGTTCTACACAAAGATTTAAATAAATAAATAAATAAATGGAGAGCACACTACCAATTTGCAAGTAGTGCATATTCCCTACAAAAAAAAAAAAATCAAGCTTTGAGTTAACGCAAGAAAATGGCCTTCAAGCACAGGCCACTTAACAGTCCTCAGGTAAACCATCAGTAACAATGTGACAGTCAATATATGTAGGAAACTGAATGAAGATCAAATGCAGGCCACTGAAGATGACTAACACAAAGGATATTAACTCTATCCTCAAAGCCTCTTCAAGCTCTCAATGGACTTACTAGTCTGGAAATGTGCAACTGTTATGACTAGGTCAGTGCACAAAGAATCCTGAAATACCAGGGATTCTTTGCATCCCACGATATATAAAACAAAAACCAGATCCCTTTCTCTATTCAAAGGGATCTGTGCAAACAAATACATATATAAGAGGAAGTACTTCTTCACACAGCATTTAGCCATTTGCAGAACTTGTTGTAATAGCTGAAATCTCTTTGAAGGCCAGCAAGATTTAAGAGTGAGATATAAATATGGGAACAGCGAATTCAGATTTCCAGGAACATGGAGCGGAATAAGTAAAAAATCACTAGTTTTTTTTAACCTAGTTTATACGCATTCCTATGGCTTAGAAATGTATATATGTACCTACATATATGTGTATATTTGCATATATATATACCCCCTCATACAAATATCTTATTATGGCATATATTCTTTCTTAAATTATATACAGAACTGCAAAACATTTGACACCCCAATTACAAATAATAAAAATATGGCTGTTCAGTACTTACAAGACTTGGACAAAACCACCTCTAAACATTCCCAAGATTATTAATTCTAACAGTATATCAGAGACTTTCTGAAAGTGATATACTGAGCCTATCTTTCAAGCAGGGCTGGAGATTTGCTGTCTCTAGATAGATTCACCGTAAAAATGCAGTGGAAAACCCCCAAAATACCTAGCAAAAGGCAAATTAGGACTGGCATAATAGAAGCAAGCAATCTCACCATTGCTGTCAACTTTACTGAACTGGCATCGATTTTGCTACACGACAGTAATTGGGCCATGGCTTAGATTATTATTGGCACAGACCTTGTGTGGCAAACAGCTTTACTGAGTAGTGTCTATGCCTGTCTTTTTTTAATTTTTTTTTTCCCCACATTGAGGTACTTATAAAATACATGATTTCTTAGTTGGAGTACACTGCATTTTAGTAGTCATAGGCTGATGGCCCTAATATCTTCTGAACTACACTGAAAGCTGAATCACTTAATGAAAAGCTCATGGGGCATTTGGAAAGTCTTAATTCCCAAGTCACAGCTGTGAATCCTGCAAAGAGACTGAGGGTCAAACTGGAAGTTTAAGTTTGAAACAGGCTTACAGTTTTGAAAAATGTCCACTTCAAATCACAAGATCAATGTTACACTGCCATGCTTACTGCAGCCAAATGGCTTGCACACATCATCAGGTATTTTTGAGACTATGGTCAGACTTTGAACTGAGCACTCTGTAGAAAAGCGCACAGACTGAAAAAGAAGTGAAACAATGATTCAAAAACCCACTTGTCTTTAAAAGACAGGACTTTTTGTGCTGTGGCAGCATAAAGGGAAGGAAAGTTTCCCCTTGCATTTGCAAATTGTGTGCACTGTGAAGTAAGTCAGAATTGTATCACTGGAGGGAGCTGTCTGTTAAACAGTCCATTAGCAACTAGCCTAGGGAAGGAAACAGGAATCAAGGAAAGGACATGGTAAACGTGGTGGTCTGTGTAGTAAAATAATAAAGAACCTTATGAACAAAAAAGTCAGTTTTATATAAAGTACAAACTTTCACTATGAAGAAAGAGTAGCTTTCATGACAGACTTGCACACAGAATCAATAAAAAAAACCCCAAACAATAAGATTCAAGATGGAATCCAAAATACGTACATCAGATACTGAATTTCTGAATGAAAATATAAATACCAGAAGAAAAAAACAAACTAACCCAAGTACAAGGTCTTCATTTGTACTGTTAACAGATTTATATTCTGAATGGAGCGTTCCCATAACCAAAATGTAATTGTTTGCAAAAAAGTTAATAGAAAAGGTAAGAAAAATATGTGACATGGAATCCGAAGAATAGTTTCCTGGTAAAGCAACATCTCTTCTAGCATACTGAATAACCAATGTGTTACTCGGAATTTAACTGAGACAAGGTGAAGGGGAGAAAATAATTTTGTTGAAATGAAAAGACAGTGGTGAAAGTGAAACACTCATTGAAGGAAATACCAGATTTACCAAGTTAGGCTCCTTGGCTTTACTGGAAGGAAATCTTAGAGTTCCCTGATTTGGGAAGCATAATACAATGTTTTAAAAAACATACTTCAAAAAACTGAAAAAGACTGTGAAACAAATGTCTCAGTTCAAGGAAGCTTGACACCGATGTGTGTGTACATTCTTTCACTCATCTAACACTATTGTAACTGAGGCTTCTGTAAGAGCTTGGTTAAGTAAGTATGTTTTTGAAAGATGGGAACATTTCTGTATGTAGGAAAATAAGCAACAAACTAGTTTCTTTAAAAATAAGCAGTGGATAAAGTGTCAAAAATCCTATGAAAATCTTCCAAACTTTTATTAGAACCAGCAATAACTCTTTTCATAAGACATCTTCCTTAATTAATCTAGGGAATCTGGATTCTGGTATGGAGTAGCACTGGAACCAGTGGAATTCTGCACGGTCAGCACAGTCCAAATGAACACAACCCTCTGTGGTGACCCTCCAAGGTCAAGACTGGACTATTTACTGAGATTTTGCAGCTAGATATAGAGGATGATGCAGACTTACACAGCCAGGCAACACTATTAAATACGGATGATGAATTGTGTGTAATCCTTGATTAACTAACCAAAGTTCTAAGTTGGCTAGATTCACAGGTCAGTTTGTGTTTCCTCTGTGTATGTTAATTCACTCTTATGACTTAATGAGATTATAAATCACAGAAAAAACTTTATCATAGAATCATAGAATACCAGGTTGGAAGGGAGCTCAAGGATCATCTGGTCCAAACTTTCTTGGCAAAAGCACAGTCTAGA
>JAVKLA010000053.1:29186177-29209876 GCA_034782735.1 Sagittarius serpentarius
CCTGGGGAGATTATTCCAATGGCTGATTGTTCTCATTGTGAAAAATTTTCCTCTTGTGTCCAATCAGAATCTCCCCAGGAGTAACTTGTACCCATTACCCCTCCTCTTTCCCATGTGACTCCTGGTAAAAAAAGGAGTCTCTAACTTCTTTGTAGCCACCCTTTAAATACTGGAACATGGTGATAAGGTCTCTCCTAAGCTTTCTTTTCTCAAAGGTGAACAGACCCTTAGCTCTGGATTTTCAAATATATAAAGACATGTAGTACAACAAATAATGAGGAACAATGCAAATGAGGTGAAAAAAGTTTTACATCATTGTTATTTTGAATAATTGGGCAACAAACTCAAAATACAGTGAAATAAAGCAATGTCAGCCACTATACTTCTGAATGAAGAGGAGAGCTCTAACACAAATGGACATGGGCTTCTGAATATAATAGCACATTGCTAATTACAGGCAAGCTTACTGAAGAAACAAGCTTAAAATCACTAGCGTATTAGCAAAGCTGAGTATGATATTAGAATAAAAACCAGAGACAGAATGCAAAAGAAAGAATGGTCAGTTTTAATTATCAAAATCAGGTTTTTGCTAGAAGACTTATTTGCTGTCCAAAGCTAAAATAACAAATATATATTACAGACTTACTGGTAATTGCTAGAATAACAGGATTTTATTGTGTACATACATGTCCATTCCAGCTTCTGAGCTTGGTTGCGATATATTGTGAGTCAACTTCTGCAGTATTTATGTTTTATCATTTAGGTATTATTATCTGAGTTTTTGACTGGAGGTCTCTGTTTAATTACTTCTGACTCAAATAGCCAATAGAGTGTGGGAGTGGTTGGAAAATGTCCGTGCCATTTAACAAACTATATACATTAAAGTGCTGCATTTTTATGAAGTCTTGAGTTTGATGAATAGTAGACAACATAAATTATTTGAAGTCTTGGGCTCATTATTCAGAAAAGACAAATAAAAATATCTACTATATGAGCGAGAAAGATGCTTACAATTAAAAAAAGTACACAGTCACAGTAGGTTGTAGTTTATAACCACAATCTGAACATTTTGTTGGAATTTAATTTTAAAGTCAAATTCTAGATCTGATTCATTGCTGGACTGTTCCTATCTTTCACCACTGCTTAACTCTGTTCATCTGTCCACCATGCTCATGGATCTCAGTGTAAGATGGGTCTTATTCAACATTTCTAATTGTTTTACATATGCTGTTTGGCAACAACAAAGAAATAGTAACTTTCAGGCAGGTAAGCTTTAAGACAATTAAGGAAAACGAAAAGATGGATCATAGACCAGAATCAGTAATGACAGCGATCAAACTAGTAGCAGGTAGCTCAGCTTGCCAAGGATATAATGTATATTCCCCTTCTGTGAAACGCAGTAAAATTACTTTAACACTTGAGCTTTTAATACAGAACAGTCATTTGAAGTATATTAAGCTAGATGAAACAGAAAATTTTACAGTGATCAATGAAAAGGAAGAGTAGCAAAGGTATCTCTTTATTCTAAGAAGCTGTAACACTTATGTGTCATTCTTACAAGAATGGGGATTATGATCCTGATTTAATGAAATAATTAAACTTTTTATCAAGTTTGATATGACATGATTTGCATTTGATTACCTGCATGCTTAAATTTTAGGCAGATATTTATTCAATTATTGAGTGAATTCAATGTAGTAACTCAGTTCCTTTATTGTAGTAGGAAAAAGGCCATGTAAAGAAGTTTTGAAACAGAGAAATACATGGGTATATATATCTGTATCTAGGGCTTGCCTAACCTGAGGTAATTACTTAAAATTATCTCCCCCCCTTTTTTTTTCTTTTTACTGTCACAATTCAAAAGTTGTCTGGCATGACAGAACTGACTGATCCTCCAAGCAACTTACAGACCATTAATAACTTTCATGTTCAGCTGGCAAGCTAATACAACTATGTATCACATACACATCTGCTTAATTTTGGTGTTGAACTTAGTTCACATCCCCTGGGTGTTAGATAATTTGTTTGTGAGGAATTTGTTCTTGATATAATCATTAATTTTAATACGTTATAGTTCACACTTGTGTAATACATTTACAGTGACTACCATTCTGTTTAGGATTCATTGCCTTTCTACCTTTAATCACATTTAAAGACATTTAAACTATCAGCAAGACTAATTACACACAGGTAACAGCTGCTTCAATTTGAAATGGAGACTTGAGTCTCTTCATAGTAGCATCTGCCCTTTACATTCCATTTGAAAAGCTATTTTTCATGAACATAGAAATTAAGTTATTTTTAATTTCCAGAAGTAAATCCTAAAATTCTGTAATTTACGCTACTGGAAATCAGTAAGAAAGCAAAATTTTATCCATGGATCACAGATGTCAAACTAGTTATTGTAACCTGCTTGGTTTTGTTTGTTTGTTTGTTTTTAATTAAAAACAAGAATAACAAATAACTCAACTTTTATATGTATGTATATCGAGCTTGCACTTTTCCTAGTTTTTCTAGGGACAAGTACTCTTTCACAAAACGATCCAGTTTCATACTGGGATAGTAACAGAACAATGTAGAAAAAATAACTTAGGAAGTGACAAGGGGAAAGAAAAGCAGGAGGCTATCTTTGCTGTCCAGATAAGTAGTAACAAAATGCAAATATGGCAACATGTCTAAATGGAATACAGCTTTAAGTGTGGAACACCTGTGGCTGTAATCACTTTCTGGAAATGTCTTGGTCTCTCCATGTGTTACAGAGAGAATTTAGGCTCTGAGTTTAAGTTGTAAGAATTATTCATCAGATGTCTAAATTAATCAACGTAGATGGTATAATGGCAGCCTTGCTCAACATGTTATTTCATGGATAATGAACATATTTTTATTACTAGTGAAATACTAGATTGCTTTATAGACTACACAATATATTTATCAAATTAAATTAGTGGGAAATACACTACAAGATGATTAATTTGCTTTTAAAACTAAATATGTAACTTCATAAATATGTCATACTGATTATATTAGCTCTCAGATTGTATAGATGATCAGATTGTACAGAAGATGATTTATCTCTGGTAGTGAGACAGGTGTTAAGTAGAAACTTAAAAAAAAAAAAAGAAAAATCGGGAACACCCAAAGTTAGTGTCATAAATCTCTCCACTATTACCTTTCTTGTACCATAGCCTCAGCTTAATGTGGTCATTGCAGTTTCTTTAGATATTTACAGCAAAAAAAGGCCACAGAAATGATGAGCAAGAAGATTGCCGTTTTATACACCAGCATATTTTTTAGTACCATAATCTAATGAAGAAATTAAAGCAAAACAGTGCTCTAAAACAGAGAATACATTAGAATGGAACCAAGGTATGTCTTTAAGGTGATGAAAATAAGGAGTTCAGAAGATCACCATGTAAACATTTTTGTTAGTCCTAGTTTTAATGTATCTGAAAAAAAGACAATGGAGGTAGTATTAAAGTACTCCTGCACAGCGATCTGCATCTTCAATGACATTCTTTTGACATGTATTCACAGCAAGAGCCAAGAGCCTAATTTGAGGATTTGCAGTGAGCTTTCTAAATTATATCTACATACGATTTATTTGATCATTTCTAAGAACTGAAATCCATGCACCTTTAAGGAAAGTGAGAAACCAAAGTAAGTGAAAATAGGCTTAAAAGACAACTGACCTTTTTCCACTTCATTCAGATTAGCAGCTTGCAGTGACAAAGACAGAAGAGACAAGAGACTTTTTACATTGTAATACAACAGCATAGCACATTAAGCTAATGCACAACTATAGCAGCAGAGAGGTTGATATAGCAAAATGAAGCAAGCTTCAGAGTCTCACCTACAGCAGAGCAAAACAAACAGAAAAGGTAAGAAGTACATGCCACTGGTGGCATAAGAAAGGTTTTACTTCTGGATCAGTTAGATCTGTGATCTAATGACTGATGATAATGAGCAAGAGAAATGATCATCTGTAATCTATAGAATGTACATAAAATGACCTGAAGTTTACTAGACTGAGGTTAAAATAAAGGAGATGATAATGTTAAGAGAATAGCGAGGTTAAAGAGTGCAGAACAATGTTTTATTTCTCAGGGTTTCATCAAACACCCTGAGTGTCCACTGATTCCATTTGCTTACTGTTGTTTCACAGTTACAGTCTGTGATCTTAAGAAAGCTCATAGTGTAGTCCAAATACCATTCTTTTGTCTTTGCATCTGTAACTGTGGAGGTAATTCTAACACTTAACTGAGGCAGAGAGAAATGGATTCCCAATTCTTATGCAATAACATAATAAACTTTTTAAATTGTTTGTTTTTAAATCAACACTGCATACTTGAGAAGCGTCAATTTTCAAGGGACTGTTAGAAAAGTCATAAAGTGATTGTTTGGTTTTGCACTGCAACATTCTTTACAACATTTTTCATAGTTTTTGTATGTATTTTCACAGTTAATTCAAGATTCTAACAAGCCTTCCACATGAAAATAAAACTTTAAAGAAGAATGATTTACATTTCACACCAGCAGATTTCAGCTGACTTCTTTCTTATACTGTGCTACTGAAATGTAAAGCATGTTTGCAGACTGGCAGCCATTCACCCAGAAGAACATTCTGGGCTGGTGCACTTCCACATTCAGTACATATATGCTGTGACATCTTGAACACAGACAATTTGAAGCATTGCCAACAGAATTAAAAGAGAACAGGACAGGCCTACGGTGGTATTTTCCTGGTATGTATACTGTCCCAGTCTCCAGTAACTTACAGCTCAGGGACTTTCTGAGCTAGAGATAAGTATCTCTGAATTTAAAAATCTTTTTACCTACTGAATATATAGCCTGTTTTCCTGATCATTAACCTACTTTTTCCCAGCTAGGACATGAATTCATTTAGCGAAAAATACCTTTCATAAAAAAAACACATTAGCAATTTGCATATCTGATTTTAACCTGTTAGAACAGATACCAAAATCCAAATGCTTACAAAGTTCCTCATGAAAATCCCTGTATCCATAGTCGACAGGGATTCTGTTATTTATCTTTCAAATCAGGCTATAGGCCAGAGAAAAAAAATATCCTGTAAATAATTTGGTAACTCATACACACGTGAGGCAACTGTAAGATTACTTTACATTCTGAACACTACCATGTCTAGATCCTGATGTGTCCAGACTACTGTCAGTCTAATTCTTAACGCTGAAGGTTATTTAATTATTATGCAAGATCAAGGATGACAGACATGAAGACCCCTTGAATAGCTCAATGGTTTATATTTTCTCCTTACAATTAATCTCAAAAATGACTTAGGATCTCACACATTGTGTCCTATCCTCAGATGCTTTGTAAAATAGATAGCATATTTTAGAATTCTGGACTGTATCCTGTGGAATGAAAAATCTTAACTTTTACTACAATTTTTGCCCAACTTAGCTATAAAATGAGTTGAGGCTCTGGTGTTGTAGGTTTAAAAAAAATACGTGTCTTTTTTTTTTTTAAGATATTGAAAAAATCTGATGAGATAGTGTAAATTCTCAACATTTTTTAAAAAGCAGAACATCTAAACCTAATGATTACAAGTAGATTGTTCTGGTTTATTTTAGAGCTGCTGAGAAGATTCTCACCTACTCACATGACCTACTGACTTCAGTAGCGATTATGAGTAGGCATTGCATCGTAAAAGCAAATCCCTTTTTGTGAAAGAATTACAGTTAACAAACAAAAACACCTGCCACATAAACTCATAGTATTTTCCTTTTATAATTATGCACAATTATGAATCAAATTAAAAAATACACTTTCTTGTATTTTGACTTAAGAAGCACAACTGCAATACAAACGTCAAAAATTATACTAATGTTTATGCTCTCCTTTTTGCTCTAACCATATAGATGTATAAAGAAATGCTACAATTGCTGTTTTTTTGTAAATATAAAATTTACATTTCAATTACAATACTAGAGAAATGCTACAGGCACACTTAATCAAAGTTTTAGGCTAGCACATATAAACAAGCCTTTGTATCTACTCCATGGTTATTTAATACAAAACAGTCCTTCCCATGGCATACTGTGAGTAGACCAAGCTATTGACTCTAGCAGTTAAAAGCACCGAGAGCAATGTTGAAAATGAAGAAATGAACGACACAGGCAAAGCTGCAGAGGAGGAATGCACTTGCAAATGAATTGTCTGCTACCTAATAGATATATGAAAACTCTTAGCATGAAGCCACTGAACAGCAATACTGAACTGATGAGACTTTGGTTTGCTTTCTTCCAGCCTACACAGTAGAATATCTGATCCCATTTTTAAAGGAGACAGCAACTGATTCCAGGGGAGCTAAAGCTTGACTCAGATATACCTGAAATATTAGTTATAGGAGAAATAGCAGACACCTGTCTGTACTTATTGCTGCTGTTACTTGTTATTTTTTTCTAAGGCTTGAACTGTAAATTGCTTTTAGGTATTAAGGTATCAGTACTTGGCAAAACAGTATTTTGTCTAGGCAGAAGATTATGTCTGTTCTTTGAGATGTGGACCAACCACCTATTATTAAATACCTTATTCTGTCTACTTATACTTTTAAGCTGTATTGCTGTAGGTATTGTAGCTTATTCTCTATGGGGAAGTTTCTACCAAACATTTACCGAGCATAAGTACTGGATGAATACATATATTACATTATGAAGTTGTGTTTCTTATACTTGTGTTCTATCATCTTCACTCATGGTGGGTTTCCAAGATTTAAATATTGACTTTAAATCTGAATACCCTAAAACATTTGAGCAATCCAATAGGTTGTAGAAATAATGACAGAAATACTTTGGATTAAAAAGGAGTCAGCTGTGTTTTCAACAAATGAAATTAATTCAGGAGTTCACCTCTCCTCCCAGTTTTCCAGAGCTCAAATTTGATTGACTGATTAAAGTAAAAATATAGGATGACTGAGTAAAGTTAATTCCCAAGTTATGGTGGATTTTACATTTCTTTTTTATGCATTTCAAATCGTGGTTTTGTGAATTTAAGCCTGTGTTCTCCTAGTGGTCAACTAGCTGACAGAAAATAGACCTGCCTAGTTAGAAAAACTATGAAACAGATCAATGCAAACAATAGATCCTACTTCTTGTTCTCCAGTGCTGCTGTTGTAACTATCCTCCTTTCCCACAGGGATGATGACAACAAGCAAGAGACCCTCTGTCTCAAAGAGAGGAGAATGCTTTGGCCTGGCTGCCAGCTGATAGAAACAAATAATTAGACACTCTCTTAATGATTCTTTTGTGTGTGTGTGTGCGCGCTAGAACAGAAAGCATCACACTCTGCATTAATGTTTCTAACAGAGGGCAGGGCAGCATCCAGGGGTGCCAAATTCCGTTCCCTACTGGCACAGACAGATCCTTTTCTGCCCTGTTAGTAACGTGAGGGATACAGGATAAAAGCAGAATATTTTTCAGCTTTCTACAGCTCCAGAGGTTCTTTATTGGGGTTTCTGGGTTAGGTAAACAGCAGGTAGGAACACATTTTGAATGATCTTTTAAATATCAAAATGCTGTAATTTCCAAATTAACAAAGGAATTAATGAGTGGGCATTAAGTCTACTTTTGACTACAAACCGTATAGGAGAAAAATATGGAGGGAATCCTGGCTGTTAAGTCAATTGTAGAGTAACTACTGATTCAACTACAAACTGGAAAATATTACTGTCCTGCTAGGAATTCTTGAATTACCTGTACTTTCTCTTATACTCCTACCTGTATATTCAGGTGGGCAAAGGCAAGTATAGTTATTAATTCCATCCACACAAGTAGAATTATTTTCACAGTCATTGTCTTCACAGTCATCAACATTTACTTCACAGTTTTCGCCTTCAAATCCATCTGCACAAGCGCACCTGTAATACAGAAAACAAAACTAACCACATGGACATTTCAGCTGGGGAGACCAGACAAGAAGTTCTATAATTAATAGGTACAAATTAATAAATCATAATAACTATCCCATAAAGGAACATGGTTGATATAATGTAAAAACCTATATAATAAACATTACTAAACAATTTTTCCTATTTTCAATTACATAGAAAAGGCTTCTAAATTCATGACTTAATCTTTTGTTTAAGGAGCTTCTTAAATCACTGAACATTCCTTTTGAAAAGCGTGCTACCTTTATATTATAAGATTAGATTATATTTCTTATGGAAAGTGATCCTTTTGTTTTTTTAAAGTTAAACACATGGAAAAGATGGTGGAATCAGGGATTAGTATGTATTACTAGTATTCCACTATCATTCAGTTAAATGCACCAATATAAAGCTCTGTTTAATGTTCCATGCACAATACATGCATTAATATATTAAAAGCCTGTATAAATTTTTCAAAGCAGTAATTTTTTTTTGCTTTTAAGTATGTTTATACAAAACAAATACAACAAAATAGGTAGTAAATGTAAAAGATCACTCAAACATGACTACCCATACATTTTCATGTAATATGCACTATCTATAATTTCTACAGCTTTCATTATAAGATTGCTTTGATTTTCAAAATATGCAGTGTTTAAACAAATAAATGAAAAAGGTCAAATTCTGAGACATGACTATGTCACTTTAAATTCTAGAGGCATAGTATTAAGATTTATATGCTTAATTTTTAATAGAAAACTACTTAATCTTTGGACAGAATCTGGATTAAAAAATAAGAAAATGTCATAATGAATTGCAGGATAATGAATTGTATCTTTTTGAAGTGTCATTTCTAACAAGCTTGAGGTGTAGATTATTAAATGACTAATAATTTCACATAAGAATGCTAAAGAACTTTATTTCATAATTCATGAAGTACATCTGGAGTAATTGTACTGTGTGATTAAATAACTCAAGATTAAAAATGCTCACAGCATGTTTATATGCTGGCATAGTGAGTTTCAAATGAATCATTAATTTTCTGTTTCAATGGGATTTACATTGTATCATTTACATGCTGTCTGTTGAAGTAATACACATGACAACAGATAATTGCGAGATTTTTTCAGCAGGGATCTAGCTAGCTATTAATTAGCATAATAGAGTCAATACTATGTTGTCTTGACCTAATATGCCTCAACTAATCACAATCATTTGTTATTGTTTTTAACAGTTTCAAAGCTTTAGAAGCTTTCCAAGGATGGCAATGTGTTCCAAAAATTTCAGAAGCACCAAAAATCTGCCTTTGTGGTACACTTACCAGCAAACACACAGAACCTAAAGATTAACACCAACATTATTTCAGCATATAAAACTCAGTAGTTTTCCATCCTGTTACTGCAATTAAAAACAACCTACCAGAAACCATCTTTTTCTCCTTCTTTCAAATGACAAGTTCCGCCATGGTGGCATGGGTTACTAATGCAAGCATGAATGGGAATATCACAGTCTTGACCCTATGCAGGGAACAACAATTATAATTTAAGAAGAAAATACAGACACTAGTGGAAGGGAGCCAAATAAAACTTAAAGGTCGTTAAGGAGTAGCTTACATTTCAGTAAGCTTTCTCTTCATTCAGTACCTACCTTGAAACCATATGGGCAAGTACATCTATAGAAGTCAACTGGATCATTGTTGCAGGTTCCATCATTTTTACATGGATTTGATAAACAGGGGTTACACTTAGCAAGAATATTAACATCCACCGGCCCTTAAAAATACAAATTGGATAGTCAGAAACTATTAATTTATATTTGACAGGACATATCTGCCATGTTGCTTTAAATTTTAAAATGAAATTTATATTTTAGACTTCGTGGTGTTTCTATATGAATGGAATGCTGGACTGTCCTTAACTCTTTTGACATGACCAGATAAATTTGGGGTTGGATTTCTGGTTTAATGATCACTTTTTTTAAAAAAAAAGAAGCTGACCCCGAAGTGATTCCCATATCCCCATTCTCTGAAATCTGTACAGTTCTGATCCATGATAATTACCTTCCCTTTGTGTTAGCAAAATGAAGAATATGATTTCAGCTTTTGCCTCTTTAGGGGGTAAAAATTGCCCATGAAAAAAAGGGCTATCACAGTTTGCAGTCCTTCTCTTGATGGTGTTACTGAGAAAACTATTTTTGATGTATTTTTGTTTTAATTTCTGTTTTTTTTTATCTGCAGGATCAGAGAGATGGCAAAATGAACTGGTAAAATTACCTGTAAAGTAGTTGAACATCTGTGAACTGTAATGTTAATTGCATTGTCCAAGCTATCTCACTGTAAATAGCTCTATATTGCGCCTTGCTCCCTTACAGAGTCAGCCACAGTTCTGTGCATTACTGCATTAGTTGAGCCCACAAATAATGCAAACTGTACCATGAATCTATGCGCAAACGAGGGCTGCAATCCATGCTTGCAGTCTGGTTTCTTATATTAATGATTATAACGACAGAATTCAGAAATGAATATTGACAAAATCTTAAGTTTCAGAAGCCAGACTTAGACCTTTGTCCTACATAAATCTTAGCCCTATTATATAAATATTTTTCAGATATTTATTTATTTTTCTGTTGTTTTACAATTTTAATACAGCCTTTTCATGGTGAATTTTCAAGTTAGAAACCATCAATTTTTTTTTTTTTTTTGGTCAAACAACCGAAGAAATCACTGGTTATTTGTTAAAAACTAGAAATCACCTGTATCTAAATAATGATCCATTTTCATACACTTTGTGATAGAAAAAAGTTTGATTACTGTAAAAGAAAAGGGGTGACTTGGCCAAACGCCTATTCAGAGAATGAGCGTACATTCTCTACTATCTCCAGCTCTATTGCCTGATGACGTTACTGCTTCCAGCTCAATTTCAGATTTCACCTATGAAGAAAACCTTCAGTTATCCACAGGTTATTTGTACATTTTAAGGAATAACCAGTGATTTCTTCTAACTAGACACAAACCCCAAGCTCCTGAGATCCACTGGTAGAACTGCCCAATTGCTTCATTACAGGTTTTACTCAAAATGAGCTAGACCTGCAGTTTTCCAAGCTAAGAGGGCACTTCTACTGAGATAGGCTTTAGGGTTTTTTTAAACTTCAATTTCTTAACTTTCTTTACTTATTTTTCTTTGCAAAATTAGTCTCAGATAAGCCATTGTAAAGGAGCTGGCATGGAAGCAAGCCGTGTGATTATAAGGATTCAGTAGGGCGTGTTAGACAAGAAGAGGTTGACATTTTTTTAAAAAATTTTTTAAATCTGCAGTTGCTGGTATCCTTCTGTGTCACAGCTTGCAAGCAAATCCAAAGGGCTGAACACAGAAATCTGTCATAAAATGCTTATTGCCAAAGCCACAATCTACATGGATCATTGACTACTCTTGTCTTCATTACCTTACTTTGAAAGAAAAATCTATACCTGATTAAATTTCCTGTTAGACCAGCAAACAGCAGAGGTAGAAGAGTTCAAATAAACACCATAGTATTAACATCTAGAAAGCCCTGCTGTGTACTCTAGAATATTTCTGATTATTGCTAGAGTACATTAAGAGGTTCTGTGAAAAAAATAAAGTGCAAGAGGCACATACTTAAAAAAAAAAGAAGTTGTAACACTGTGCTGTAGCCTCGAAGCCTGTGCTTCCTTGCCTCAACTGTTTATTCTGAACATCACATCCTCTTTTCGACTTCTCATGCAATAAAATGCTTATTTGGCATGAACTAAAAAACATTCAGTAACTAAGGTTATTTTCCCAAACAGATTAGATATCTAAATTTCACTTCCAAAACAGAGCCAGAAAATGGAACCTAAGTCTCAACAAGACAGTAAACAAAACTGTATCTGATTTTGTGCTGTAAGCGTTTATTTCAAACTATTATATATGTATTATCCAATAAAAATTAACATTTTGATTTATCATTCTTCAGTTGTAAGATTAAAAAATGGAAACATTTCAGATATTTTTACTGAAGTCTAATGGAAAGGTAGTTCTGGAAACTATTTTCATTTGCACTATACCGTTCCTTTCCTCTTTCTGCTTGCATGTGTTAAAAGATTTGTATATGAAAAAGAATTGAGTTTATAACCTATTGTTTAGTTTTTCATATTGTAGACATACATACTCTTTAATAAGTCCTAACTGGATAAAGATCCTTAAAATAAAAGAAAAAATAAGAAGTATTCTTTTCTAGACTGAAAAACTCACCATATTTTATTGACAAACATAGACACATACATGTAGCTATCTAACATTTTTGAAGAAAAATACAACACAAACCCTCTCAAAACCAGCTTCTAGAGAAACCTGTTGCAAGAAAAACTTTGAGCTCTGCCATTTTATGACTCCTATTCTCTCTTGCATATGGTCTGAAAATCAGTATCTACATTGATTCACTTATACTAAAGCATCTAATGAAATCACTGATTTTAGTACAATGCAGTGGAAATAATCATTTCAGTTAGATAATTTTCAGACCTCAAACCCAGGCTTTTAAAGTAACAGAACTGTTCATACAATATGTTAAATGATATATCATGAAAAGTCAGTTGTAAATTCATCAAAGGGGAAAACAAACAGTAAGCATGCGTGTCTTAGGAAAGAAGTCTGCTTGAGGTACACAAAAGGAAGGTCAGAAGGTCTGTTCTTCATCAGATCACCAATTCCAGATCTACTTATAACCTTACCTGGTATCAGAAAACCACAAGGCCCTGGAATCTCTAGAAGCAGGGCATGGATGGTAAAGGAGTAAAAGTAAAAGATTGAGAATCTGTTAGAGGCCACATAAAAAAAGAAAAAACACCCATAAACTTAGAAAAACAACTGAAAGAAGAAAATACTAAGGAATGATTCCTGGAGTAAAAGAATTCATAAAATTAGAGGAAGGTACAGTGATTTTATGGATCTTTACAACTGAGATGAGACTTCACTTTAAAATGCTCATTTTCACTGGAAAGTATTCATTATGTAAGCACCCATTTCACTTTCAGTTGAATCCAGAGATACTGATAAGAGGGAATTACACACTACTCTCTTCCTGTAAATATATACACAATAGCAGACTATCAACAGATATTCTAAAAACAGTCCTCTCACTCATACCTTAAAATTTTGGTTCTAATAGGAATATAGCATCTTACTAATTTCTATTCAGCAGTTCATTTTTAAGCAAAAGATAAAATTACTTATCTTTGAGTAACAGACACATAATGTCTTACAGGGGCCATCATGTCA
The DNA here is from genome assembly GCA_034782735.1 of Sagittarius serpentarius. Taxonomy (NCBI): domain Eukaryota; kingdom Metazoa; phylum Chordata; class Aves; order Accipitriformes; family Sagittariidae; genus Sagittarius; species Sagittarius serpentarius. The sequence continues at coordinate 29,199,357 of JAVKLA010000053.1, forward strand.
TTGAAAAGCTGCTGATTTGGAATCTGTAATTATGAGCACCTTCCCAGGACTGTGGTAGGAAAATTATTTTCTCTCAAAGGTATCCATAATACCAGATCTCCACTCTTGGAAGTGAAACAAATACAGCTCTTACCCTGCGTAATAATATAAAGGATATTTTCTGATGGGCAAGAGGGTGTAAGATATATTTTCTGGATTGTCTGACAGAAACATATAAATGATTGTAGGCAGGGATGATACAGTTTTTAAAACTGACAGAGCTCGAAAATAACCAAGCAGATCCTTCATGTCCATGAAAATATTCTTACCCTTACATCCCTACAACAATGTGTAATAAGAGCAGATCTGCAATAATGTTCAGTGGATGCTTGTAGAAAAAATGATCAGATTGGCCAGCAAATGTCCTATCTAAAATCAGACTAAAAGACTTTGCAACAGATGAATGTCATATGCGATGAACACTGGCATGATCTCAAAGATGCACTGTGGAAAAATTGCAAGAAGGATTTGGAGGGAGAGACAATTCATTGGCATCGCAAGCAACAAAATGGGTTCCAGTGGTTTTTGTTTACAAAAAACTTTTTTGACAGAAAGCCGAAGGAGAGAAGATTAAATAGGATGAACAACTGTTGTAAAGAACAACTTTGGATGAGAAAAACTCCGACAAAGTCCCATTGCTTTTTTAAGGAAGAAATTATGAAGGGATTAAGCTCACCTTTGAAGATACATTAACAGATGAGTAAGTCAAAACAGCCTGAAGATTACCTAGACTGTGAGAGTAAGTTACTTGTACAAGACTGAAGATCACATTTATCTGATGCCTCAGAAATAACTATAAGCTTAGTAAGAGCTTACAAGTGTAAGCACACATAAACTTTGTTGTTTTTTTTTTTTTTTCAGTTGGCGATTTCAATGTTTCTAAATCAGGGCCATAAAAATGAAGCTACAATAGCAGTTTTCTCTCTTTTCAAAATATTTAAGAAGGGAGAAATGGATGGAATAGAGGAAGACTGAACAGTAAACCAAACAAAATTCTCTCTCACTGTGATTAAAAAAGGTACTTTTCTAACCAAAAAAAAGTAAGGTTCGGAAAAAGAACCTAGGAATTAACAGACATTAATGTAAGTTGTGATATAAATGCCAGCAACATTGGCACCAACATGGAGATAAACACTCTTGGTCCAAACCCTGAGAAACTCCCCCACTTAACAACATTTTAGAATGAGACCTCTACAGAGGTAATCGCATCCCTCTATCTACGTGGTTTGTTTTTTTTTTTTTTTTTTTATGCTTTCTTCTGAAATATCAGAGGAAGCATTCTGGACATATTGACGCAATCAGTTGCAGACTGCAAGGATTATGGATATATTTACAGTTTTTACTGTAAACAGTCTGAAGGAAAAGGACTTTCTTTGGCGAAGGGAAGTGTAGATGTTTAAACTGTAGTTCATGACTGAGACAGTACCAAGTACCTATGTACATCCATGTACTTGCTTGTACAGTACTGTACTGCAAGTCCAAAGACTGTTTTTCCTCCTCCATCTGCTTGAAAAGAACTAGGTGTTGAAGTCTTTAAAATAAATACAGTTCCTGAATGGAATCAATGGCTACATCCCTAAGTATGAGGAGGAATGATGGCAAGGCTGAGTGAAGAAGCTATAATAAATGTGTTCAAAGCACAAAAGACTCCTATTTCACAGCTCAACTATTAGTAAAAATTCAAAATTGACACCTCAAAGAGAAAAAAACAAAACCAGTACCTTGGCAAGTAAATTTTTTAGATGGAGTTGTGAGAAGAAGTTTATCTGCCATTTCTCCAGGACCAGCACAACGTGCAATACCAGGTTCTTTGTATTCTGATTTTACCCAGTCAGATAGCCACTGCATGTTACAATCACAATAAAGAGGATTTGCTCCAATAGCCCTATGGAAAGCAGACAAACAAAAAGGGAATAAAGTTTTAAGTGGTTGCTTTAAAAAAGAGAAGCCAGAGAACAGGTTGGCAAAAAAACCTTCAAACCACAAACCTGCCCTCCCTCCACCAAAATGACCATAAGAGCATGAAGTGTCTAGATTTGGGTTCTAAATCAAGAAGTGATAGTTTTAGCAGTAAACTTGGTCCAGAAACCTAGCTATTCTTAGCTGCATTATGTGTGAACTTTGGAGAGCTAATACTAACTAGCTCTGTTTCACTGTTGCTATGTAATGGCCAAGATCAGCTGCATCAGCAGAATGAAACTGATACTGGAAAATTAAGTTAGCAAGAATAAAGTATTTCTTCCGAAGCAGCCAAGGCAACCCCAGAGAGTTCCACCCTGATATTTTTCCTTTTCAGTTTATGGCTCCCAGGCTGGTACAAACCATCTGTTTCTAAGCTTCCAAATTTGATTTAATTATTTCCTCTTTGGAGCTCTCCCACTGAACTCACAGCTATGTGCAGAATTCTGTAAGAGGTCTCTGCTACATAAGTAAATAAAACTACATTATCCTAGCTTTGTGGTAGCTACATAAGAACTGCCTCATTATGAAAGTAAATCAATTTCTTTAAATAAATCCGGGGCTTTTTAAATTAAAAAATAATTTAGCTAGAAATTTTCAGAATTAATTTCTGTAAAGGCTTTAAAAGTGTCCATTTTCTCTGTTAGAAACTATAAATACTTTTAAAACTCTGAGAACAATGATATGTTGTGTAGTTAATTTGGAGGATAGAAGCATTATGCTATTCTACAAAGATATATTTCTTTTAAGAAATACAATAATCATAGAACTTTCAACAAATAATCTTGACATGTGCACACACTGTCAAATGGCAGTATTAGAACATCCTCCTACTCCAGATGCTTCAGTACTTTTTTTCAGATTGTTCCACAACTTTGGATCAGTGGGTCTTCTAGAGATACAAGAAAATCTTTGGCAAGCAAAGGCGGTAGAAACTGCCATTGCTGAAACACTCTTTTCTGCCACACTGAGCAGGAAGCCCTCTCTTAATTATTGCTACATACTTCCAGCTGAACACAAGAAAATACATATACTTCTTCAGTCAGGCTTACGTCAGAACAGTAACAAAAGTCAGACCTAGTGACAGGGAATTTCACATGCAAGAAAAAAAACACCTAGAATTTATCCACTCTGCATTTGCAAGAGGGAATGTCAGCCTCAACTGAGATAACACAATTGCTCTGGTAAAATCAGAATGTTAGCAAGGATAACTAGTAGCCATTAAGAAAAAAATAACAGCAACAACAATCAAATCTATGTAAGTTTTACTGATATTTCATGCAAATAAGCTAGTTTAATAGTAGCATTTGAATGAATTATCAATGACTTAAAGCTTAATCAGTATCATCAAATTCCTGAGAAATGGCAAATTAAATGTAAATGTCCAATACTGAACTAGAAACAGATAATTAAGTTTTTAACAACTGCAGCTGTTCAGAAACATAAAACCCAGATATATCTAAAGGCACTAGTCAACTTACTCCTCAATTGCAAGCAAAGATTTAATAACTCTCCATAAACACAATGAGGTTTACAGATATAACTTGTCATCTAGGTTCCCATTGAAAATTTAAAACAGGAAAAGTATTGCCTCAAATTATGTTCTGAAAACAGATGCCATGTATTCTATGTCAACACACACTGACACAGAATCATGGAATAATTTAGGGCACTCTGGAGGTCATCTAGCCTCACCTCCTGCACAAAGCAGGGCTCACTTCAAAGTCAGAGCAGGGCTGCTCAGGGCTGTGTCGAGCTGAGCTCTGAAAATCTCCAGGGATGGAGATTCTTCTGCTTCTTTGGGCAACCTGTTCCAAAGCTGAATCACACTCACAGCGAAGATTTTTTCATTATGTTCAATCACACGTCCCTTGTTGCAGCTTCTGACTGTTGACTTTCATTCTTCACTGTGTGCCTCTAAGAAAAATCTGGCTCCATCACTGCTGTAATCCCCTTAGTGGCTTAAAGACTATTAGGTTCCTCCTTGGCATCTCCTTCTCCAGGCTAAGTAAGCCTGGTGCCTTTAGCCTCTCCTCACAGCTCATATGACCTGGCCACCTCCCCACTTTGCTTGCCGCTATCCTGGATTTGCTCATACACACCTGCTTTGTACTGGAGAAACTGAACACATAGTCCAGATGTGGCCTTAGGAGGGCTGAGCAGAAGGGAGTTACCACTATCCTCAGTCACCTGGCTGCTCATTTGCTAATTCAGCCCAGCGCATCTTTAGCCTTCATTGCCAGAAGGGCACGTGGCAGACATGTTCAATTTGCTGCCCACCGGGAGGCCCAGGATTTTTCTGCTGAGCTGCTAGGTCTCTGGCCCATCCCCAGCCTCTACTGATGCATGAGCTTGTTCCAGATTAGGCCTTTGCATTTTGTCTTTGTTCAACTATATGAAATTTTCTACAAGTAACATAAAAAATACAGTTATCATCTGAATACTCACAGATGTGATAATGCTGAAAGATCATTAAAAGCTCCTTCAGGAACAACAGAAATATCATTGCCATGTAAAGACCTTAAAATAAAATAAACAGGATAATATACATGCATAAAAATCAGCAGGTTAACTTTGCAAATTTCATCTTCTGTAAACAGTTTTCAGCTTTTCACAGTTTTTTTTCTTCCAGTTCCTCAGTTTAAGCTCTAACTAGCAGCCTACTTGTCATTTGATTTTTTTCATCCTGAATTTCATAAGAAATGTTAATAACATGATTCTTTTAAAATTGAAAGAATAAAGGTTGGTAAAAGTAGGCACACTGCTGCAAAGTACTGATTGGATTTAGGGACAGGAAAAGAGTTGTTATTTCTGACTTTTTCAGCAATTCCCTGAAATTCCCGTTAATTATGTTTATATGTTTTTTCTAATCTTTCATGGATTCGTGGAAAATACAGGCACTGAATGTTCATTAATGTAAGTATCAGGGCTGTTGCCCTAATTTGATAGTAAAGTTAAATAACTAAAGACCTTATTAAGCATCAATACCGGGACTAGTGTTATGTCTCCTGTAGCAAACCTGCACAAAAATATCTCTCCTTTTCTATAAATTCATTCAGTTACACGTATATCTAACACATATAGAATTATGGTTCTTGAAATTATCCATATTTATGTAAAATAATTGAAGTTATGTGAGCACACTTAAATAATGCTATGCTTGAGACATTTAATCCAACAAAGCTATTAAATGGTTATAAACTACCCAAATGGAGGCAAAAATTACTTGTTCTGCTGGGGACTTTTGAGAAAGAATTTTTGCAGTTTTTTTCCTTAATGACAAACTGAAGCTGTAAACTAGACTTGCTGTTCTTTATTTTCCTTTGTCCCTTTTTGTGCCCTTTCAACCATGTTTTTCCTAGTGGTAAAATGGAAAGTTTTCTTGGAATCAAAAAACAATTTTATTGATTTCCAATAGTTAACCATGACGTAATGGTTTTGGAAATATTCTCACATTAAATGAAACAAGAAAGAAATAAATATATTGTTGGAATAAAAATAATCAAAATTCAACTGCAAAACTCCCTCATATATACTGAGGAAAAGCATATGGCTTCTTTGTTAGACTTTAATGCTTATAACAAGGAAGAATATAACACAAAAAAAGAAACACAGCCAAGATTAAAAGGCAGAAAAGTAAAAAGTGTATGTCTGTATATAGAATATTGTCCAGGGTCACATAACTTCCTGTGCAGCATTTTGAGAGTATACTTCCCCAGAATGAAGCCACTTAGATTTTTAAGGCTATGTAATTATCACTTCTCAAATATTTGATAGGTTTTAAAATCTAGTAACTTCCTACAGATTTGCTATTTACTGTACACAAATAAAAATTCTGGAAAATAGCAATGGTTAAAAAGTAATACTTACAACAACCTAAGTGATTTCAACCCATCAAAAGTCCGTGCAGGGATACACCTCAGGCGGTTGTAACTAAGAATTCTGAAAATATATAAAATACTGTCAGCAAGTATATCAGCCATTCAGTAAACAATGCAGACCATGACCAAAACCAGATTTTGCACACATAGCTAGTTAGGAAACAAGTTATTTTACGGCCTCCACAACAAGCAAGCTTTAATATCAACTAAATGCCCTTTCTTTCCAAGACAAAAAACCCCACACTGTAATGCTTCCAAAGAGTCACTGTTACATGTTTAAACTTACAAGGTGAGCAGCTGAGTCATGTTGCTGAAGCTCTGATTAGAAAGAGTGCTGATTCTGTTGTTACTTAAATCTCTATAAAAAATAAATTCAGAAATTCAGATCTTAAAATGACTGCCTCAGTCCCGAAACACTGTAAGTTAAACTGACAGTTACATTATTTTTGTTAGTAGAAGTAGTATCATCATTGGTATCAATATTTAAAGCAGCACACATTTTTATTTTCACATGCCATGTACAAGCCCAGCAAGCGTTTAGCTTGATCAATGAAAAGCATTTTCAACACAGATGAAAAAGCAGCGCAATCCATTCTTATACAACAGCGATGTCCATCATGCTACTGAGTTAATAATACAATCCTACGTGAACCCAGGTATAGAAATGAAAGTGATGTTTTAAAGTGGAAATCATTCTAGTCATGTCCCTAATGACACCTGAGTAAATATCATCTAATACTCTACTTAACACTTGTATGCTGAAGACATCAAAGCCCAAAGCTATTATTATAAAGAACTCTAAGATTTATAGAGAAAGCCTTAACATCTTTCTTGTTGTTCAATATTCTAATGAATAAAATCTTAACCATAAGTATGATGGAAGCTGGAGTGGTATGCTGGTAGCTTCAAAGATGGTAGCTTCAAAGAAGCTTTGAAAGAAGCCATATCAAATGTGAATACCGCTTGTTCTTTATTCTCATATTGTGCTTTAGTCTTCATTTTATGTTCACTATTTCACTATTGTTTACTGTATTTTGTGGTGAAATACAGCATTTGTTTCTGAGAGGACCTCAATATTTTAGCTTAAGAGTACTGTTGAATAGCTATGCAAGATACATATTTCTCCATCTGAAATTTCATGAAAGAATGTAAGACAACTGACTCATAATAATAAACATATTAGGCAAGTATAACAGAGCAATCCATTCAAAAGAGAAAGAAAAAGTTAGAAATAAACAGTTTTCCTCGTTAATCTGGAACTCGGGAGACTCATATATAATTCCTTGTTTGGCCACAGAAGAACTATGCATAGCGTTTTGGTTTTCCAAACACAGCTGAGGAACATTCTCAACTTCGTAACAGCAGTATGAGGATACATTCAGAAGAGATTACAATAACGTGCCCCACAGGTCTGACAAATACAGACTGTTAATACTCATCTTATTTGCATTTTATTTACTGTTTATCTATGATTTATTGTATTACATCTGTCTGCTAAATTGTTTGTGTGTATTTTCTGATTAGGAGGTGATGTTATACGATTTCTGGCTATTTTTGTCAAAAACAGACCATGAGTACCTAATTTCTGTGATGGAAGCCTTGTCACTGCCTCTAATTAACCTCATCTATAGCCATATATCCAGTCTCCACTGATACTGTTACTGCACACAGTCCAATCTATATGTTTGCTTCTTGTACTGAGGTTCCAAAGTTTGTATTTTCTGTGTGCTGCAAGTTAGATCTTGTATAGCTTCCTTAAACAATCCAGAAAGATTTGCTATAGGTTCTACGTTGTATACATTTGAGAATATTGCAAGGGTTTTTTCCTGATGTTATTTGCAAAATACAAAAAGTTTTGGAAACATGTTTTTTCTAAATTTGTGACCATGACCACTTTTATCTAGCATGAGGTAAATAAAGGAAACCAAGTTCTTGGTTTTGAATGTCAAACCATTTTCAATTTTTGCAGCAAAGCTCTAAACCCAGACAAAAAGAAATTTAAGGGATTTTGTTACTGCCCTCTACTTTTTATTCTGATTATAATGAAACCACAAACTGCTTTCAGAATGTTACACAGTTCAACCTCAGCTGGTATAAATTTTTACAGTCCTAACAAAGGCCACAGAATTACAACCATATACACTGACAGTCTTCCTGTTTCTCTCACTGTACTCTTACAAGGTACAGAAATCATATTCAAATCATTCATGAAGCAGAGGTAATAAATTTTAGAGCATCTAGTGATTTGCCTCAAATCACACAGTGAGTCAGAAACAGAGTTGGGAATAAGGCATTCTAGACAAGCTCTCTTCTGGAGTCATTACACCATGTATTGTGGGAGAAACAGAAGGGGTTACATTCAAGTGTTACAACCGCTGTACGTGCTATTCCTATATGAAGCATACCAAGAATGAAGCATATGACAGAATGTTTCTTTTGTAAATGAAATAATTCTAGTGCCTTTATGGAGCTTCATAGCAAAATGCTTTATTACCCTAAAGCTTTACCCTAATTACCCTAACTACGTAAGATCTTACATCTCTTTTCAGTTTAACTATAATTCCTGCTTATTTACTTTGTGATGTAATCCCTGGAATGAAATACCCCTGTTTATAAAAAGTGACGGAGTATATTATATGTAGGATGTGATAAGTAGAATAAAATATCTTCTGTTATAAAAAGTGGTTGGGCATCGTATTTGCTAAAAGACATGATACCTTTTATGGGTTTTTTCTTACAACTAAAAGCAGGTATAATGGAGTAGGGTATTTTGGTTTGGTTTGTTTTTTTCATTCTAGTAGAGGACGTTGCTCTAAAACTACTTACATGAGTGTTAAATGCTTGTAGTTGGAAAGCTCCTTTGGAACAAGGGTAAACTGATTTCCATCCAAATAACTAAAATAGAAAAATAAAACACAGAGCATTATTTTTTTCATTAAAACAATAGCATCTTCATCTACTAATCTTAGAATCCAACAGTAAAGTTGTTAACAAATGAATACATACTATTTCTGTTTTATAAGAAAACTTGCCTACAAATTCTGGGTTTTAGAGACACGATTGAGGACCTGTAGCCTAAGATCCAAATGTTATTTTATCAGATATTATGAATATCATGAAGTAACAGTAATAACAACCAACTCTTACATAGTACTTTCTGTTATTTCATTAAGACTCTGCAAAATTAGGTCTTTATCACCTCCAGTTCACACACACCTACAGGTGAAAAGTAAATCTGACTTCTGCAAGTCACATTAAGTGTGGATTTTGAGCTACCGCAAACAGGAACAGACCCTGACATTGCAGAGGTAGTCCTTTACAGTAGAAACAGCAAGGGCTGGTCCCAGCTCTAACGGCAAATTCATTTGTCATGCCGGCAGTTCAGGTCACCTTCCCTAATTTCTCCCTGTATATTTCATGATATATCAGGCATGACATACTACGAGCCTGTTCCTATGGAGTACGTTAGGGACTAAAGACAGTAATCAATTTTCCTTCACTAGAAAAGCTGGATTTTTTTTTTCTCCTCTTTGTAGGTCTACAGCTCCTGTATTATATTCCTTGCTCTTCTTCCATGTTCATAATTCTCTGTAACAGACTTGTTCATCCTTAGAGTTAACAGGTACAGTCATCAAACTGCACCAGCACCTAAGTTACAGGCAAAGGAAGGTAACAAGCCTTGTCTAAAAAGCTTCCAGTGTGCGGCCAGTCATTACAAAGTGCAAGTGAAGGGGCTCTTCATGTAACCAGGGCAAGTAGTTTAGAGATGATAAGAAGTGCTGAATTTACCTGCTTCTCTGAAATGGAGCAGACAGTGGCAGGAAGATTGTGTCTTTATTTTCTCAAATGGGGCAAATGACTTGCTGATGGTGGTATTATGGTGGTATTACTTGTGTCTCCTGGAACCCAAGTAAAAACTACACCCTCATTATCCCTATACAAAGAAGGTATTTTAGCCATCCAAATAATTGGAACACACTCGAGTTAAGAGCAGCCTCTGATAGAGACATTCTTAGATTAATTTTGAGCTTAATGTCTTTAAGTATGCTGCAGCATCTTTGGAAACTTTTGTCTTGACTAAATGGATGGGCTGAAACACAGTTAATGAAATAACTGTCTACATCTAATCAAAAGCTTTTTCTTTCCTTCCCCCCCACCCCCTTGGACCATGCCTTCCTTAGGGCTGCTTGCCAAATCCAAAATACATATCTCAACAAGTTTTATGCTTACCTGTGTTGATGGCATTACATAAATGGTGGTGAGTGGAGCATGGGCTCATATACTTAATTATTAAGAAAGAAACCAACAACATTTAAACTTTTTGAAGGACTAAGTAGTCTGAGAAAATTCTTTTATTGACAGATAAAAGAATGCCATCCAGAGTGACCTTGGCAGGCTTGAGAGGTAGGCCCATGTAAAGCTCATGAAGTTCAACAAGGCCAAGGGCAAGTGCAAGGTCCTGCACGTGGGTCGGGGCAATCCCAAGTACAAATACAGGCTGGGCGATGACTGGGTTGAGAGCAGCCCTGAGGAGAAGGACTTGAGGGCATTAATGGATGAAAAACTGAATATAAGCCAGCAATGTGCGCTCACAGCCCAGAAAGCCAATCACATCCTGGGCTGCATCAAAAGAAGCATGAC
>JAVKLA010000053.1:29210268-29236566 GCA_034782735.1 Sagittarius serpentarius
GCACTGGAACAGGTTGCCCAGAGAGGCTGTGGATGCCCCATCCCTGGAAGTGTTCAAGGCCAGGTTGGATGGGGCTTGGAGCAACCTGGTCTAGTGGAAAGTGTCCCTGCCTGTGGCAGGGGGGTTGGAACTAGACGGTCTTTAAGGTCCCTTCCAACCCAAACTATTCTATGATTCTATCATTCTGTGATATATTAGGATATATTGCTTTAGCTTCATTAGAACTGAAGTACTAGAAGTATCCACTTGGCTGATAAAAATTCCTCCTTGTTCAAATGAAGCAACTATTAAGAAATTTTATTAAACACATGAAGAGTACATCTTGGAAGGGTTATGCATGCTAATGAACAAGAAGAATCAAACAGTATGCAACTGCTAACAGGAGACACCTCCATTATTCTTTTGAAAAATATGCTAAATTGCATGCTTAGACACTAATTAAAGCATATAAAATTGTACACAAATAAGTTTTCAGTCACAGTCAGGGTTCCACTTGCAATTCCAAAGGTATCTCTCTTTAGCTGCTTAAGTTTACATTGCGTTGATGCCTTTACATTGTCAAATTGTATTTATAAGGCTAGACTGTATTTAAGTCATCTATTTGACAAAAAAAACAACAACAAACCCTAATGAAGTAAGATACAGGTTTATATAGCTGTGTGCTAGTTTGATTTCTTAATAATTTCTCTTCATTAATGACTAAAGCCTTTCAGATGCTATTAAGCACCGAACTAGTGGTGCACTTTTCAGAATCTTCTATATAATACCAAATGGTAACACAATAAAACTGTTTTAGTGACTTAAGATACACAGTTATGATGTCTTCTGAAAAAGCACTACATTAATCAGTCACTATGAAGCATTAGTAATTTAATATTGAATACCTGCCGTAGGAAACACAAACCCAACTTTTTTTTTTTCAACAATTTCTATCTATTCCTTTCAATCATGTGACCTATCTGATCAAGATTCAAACCAGATGAATAACTCAATTTTTATGTTTATATTTTCCCCTTCATAATGCATGAAAATTGACTCATCTAGTCTTATGAGTAGCTTATTCAGTTACTATCTTCAAACAATACATGAGGTAGCAAGCTAATTTTTATATCAGTTATTGTCCATCTGCATATTCAAATTATATCTTCTCATAAAATGCAATATTAACCATTTTTCTCCTATAAAAATTTATCAAGAGATTAATAAAACATCCCGGATTGTATAGGACTGCCTATATGAAAAGTAAGACTTTCTATTAAAACCAGTCTTTTTGAAATATCACAAAACCATGTTTATTATGAAAATATGCAAACACATTGATAGATTGTTTTCTTTTTGCTTTTTCATGTAATTGAACTTCTTCATTCCTTCCTAAACAGTGACTGTAGATTAACCAGATTCACCGTTGCCCTTAATTTAACCCATTGTAACATGATATCCACATTCAGTTATACAATGGTTCAGTGTTGGGGATATAAATTCTGAAAGTGATTACAATTTTATATACATATATTTTTAAAGCTTTTCAGTAACAGATAGTTCTTAAGAGTGTTTTGGGACTTACAGAGCCTTGCTAATTCAAACTTAACCTCAAATTTTTCAAGATACTGTCTTTGTATCTATTTAGTATATTAATAAATGTCAACTGATCTACTGAATCCAATTCTTCATTTTCTCTTCCTCTCATTCTTGAACCTAACAATATAAATCTGACATTGATTTTCATAAAAGGGAAGTCTGCTACTTACAGTTCAGTTACATCTTTTGGGATGCCTTTAGGCAAAGCTTTTAGGCCTTTGTTGCTGCAGCGAACTACCGTGTCTAGACAAGTACATTCTGCAGGACAGCGGGACAGTGGAGAGCAGCTATTGTCATCATTTCCTGGTTAATAAAAACAAACAGATGCTAAGCTTGCTGTACAAATGTCACTTAAGTATTAGCAATAATATCCCACCTGGAATTCCTATAAGCAAACATGATATTTGTACATTATGATACCTCTAGGCAGGGAAACCATTATGTCATCTCTGTAAACCACTGCTCCAAGAATTTACATTTCAAGTGATGCTTTATTTAGTGCAATGGTGGTTTACTAGGTAAAAATGCTACTATATGGGAAAAAAGGTCACTAAATAAAGAACAAAACTTAAAATGAAAGACAATAAAGCAAAATATATGTTGATCTTCAAAATTAACAAATTATTACAAATAAACAGTCTCTTTAAAGAAAAGTTACAGCCTTGAAACTTGACAAATAATGCAATAAATGGAAGCGTGTGTAAGAGAGATGCAAGATAGCAGCCACCTTTTTTTTTATTAATCATTGAGGAAGTCACAAACTAAGCAAAATGGCATGTTATTTGATCAAGTAACCTGAAAGAGTGCTTAATTCAAGCATCAGCATTTGAAAATATTCTCATCTGAACTACAACATTTGATCAATTTATTTAATTTTTATATTATCTCTAAAGTATGATTTGCAGTACTGTACATAGGCAATATCCATGTGCTTGCTGATCATCCAAAAATGGGTGGAAGATTTTTAAACTGATGTAGAAACAGAGCATGAAGTGCAGACGAAGTTACTTAAAGCATAACACCTTGGGATCTATGGGAACCATGCAGCTATACATATGAAAGCTGTAATTATAAAAAGTTCAAATATTAATTTTCTTACCATCATCGCATGTAAAATCCTGAATTGCCACATCCTGGATGGGAATCTCTTTGAGGAAGTAGGGTTTCTGGCAGCGAGGGTTCCCCGTCACAATGCGTTTCTTCCTTAGCCAGTCTCCAAGCCATGCGAGATGGCAGTTGCAGTTGAAGGGATTGGCCAAGAGGTTTCTGAGAACCACAGGAAAGTTTACTTCAGATGACACCATTTTTTCATCCTAAGCATTCTATTTTCAAAAAACTAAGCTTGAATACCGTTCTTCAAACAATACTATGTACAAACCATAGGTGAAAGCTGTAATTTAGGCTCTGTGTGGTGAATCTTGATATAACTCATTTAGAAATAATTTAAAACTGTCAAAGACCTGACTTGTTGTCAAGCCACTCTGTACTGATAATACAGTAATTTCATATAGAGATGAAGGCTGATTACTTTACATTATTAGCTTTAACCTGACAACAGCTATTCCATTAATTTGTCACCTCAAGATTTCCATCTTTTATTTGCTCCAGAGAATAAGTTTCCTATCTGAAGTGACAGCTAAGTTGATTACATGCCAGTTATAAAAATGAATTTACTTCTAGAAGTCTCAGTACTTTTGGCATTTCCTTACTTCAGCACAAACCTATCGACAATTCTATTATTTATAAACATGTCATCCGTAATATGCACAAATTAGTCACTTGGTGCAAAGTGTCACTTTTTATGTAAAAAGGGGATTAAGTACTTTCCTGAATGATGCTACCTACAGAAAGCATTTCTTCAGTAAACTGAGTGGCAGCTTCGCTCACGGTTTTCTCTTCCCTTCCCTTAAATTACACCACATTTAAATAAAAAAAGGGATGCTTCTTTTTATAGAAAATGAGGCTGAAGCTTCATTATAAAACATATATGAATTAAGATCCTCAGTAGGCTGAGGAAATTTAAGATGATCGTTGGATGGCACAGGGCAGAAAGACAGACAACATGGTAATGCAAACAGCTGCGATCGTGCGATGCCTACCCAAAATGTGGCTTTCTACCCTGGCTCAGATCAGTGGGCTTCTGTAAGGGGGGCAAGCAGGACATTTTTCCTGCCTTCTCAGGCACTTCTGGAAACCAATCTAACACTGCATCAAAGGACACCACGAAAACATACTCTTCATGCATCCAAGATGGTCCAGAAAATAAACTTTGTCAAAAATCCCTCTGTGAACTCTTTTTTTTTGCTTAACTTTACCTCACGCTGTGAAATTATACAGCAAACCATTAACGGAAATGTCCCCAAAATGTAAGAGGTTTAAACCTGGGTAAGGTAAAACACAAACGAGACTTACAATGTAGACAGCGAATGCAGCGTATCGAAGGAGCCAGGTGCCACGGTGGTGATCTGGTTGTCATACAGCGAGAGCAGGCGGACTGAGCTCAGGCCCGTGAAGCTGTCGTTTCCCACACAGCTCACGCGGTTGCTCCTCAGCATCCTGAGAAAGGAAGGATCAGCATTTCTTAGCTTAGCCCAAGCAGGGGCCAGAGCTGAAGCAGTGGCCCAAGCAAGGGCCAAGAGGTATGACTCCAAAGGGACTGCTACTGGTGGTGGAACCACAAGTGCCATGTCCCCTGTGCTGCCTGTCACCTCACTGAAGGGACTGAGTGCAGTCTGCGTTGAGGGGACTGGAAAAGAGAAGGATGGGTGGGTAAGTTTCACAGAGGCAAGGGGTGTTTCCCCTAAGCATTTGTGGTTTTTTTTTCTTTCAATACCAGAATCAGCAATTATGAGTTTGTTGATTGACAATAAATTGAAATTCCCCAAATCAGAGATACACAGCAGCCCCCTCTTCATGTTTCCGAGCCTAATGACTCCAGAACTGCTGTTTACGTGGAGCAGGTGGTTGTACCAGCTGACCTCTTCCTGAGGCCCCTTCAACCTGCATTTCCTTAGGAAAAATTCTAGAAACCAGTTCTACTACATTCTCAAGCATTTCAATTAAAGGAAATCAGGCTACCCTGACTCTTCCTCAGCATGACTCTAAGATTTAGTAAAAATTTAAGAATACTAAGCAAGAAACACATATTCTAAAGTCTCTCATATTTCTGTAAAACATATGAGCTTTGAATTTTGCTGTTCTCCTATCTGTCCATCAATAAATGAGTACTTTTTCCCCATGCTCTTGTCTAAGAATAGCTGCTTCTAACAATTTTAGCAGCTTTAAATGCAAACTTAGAAATGGTAGGCCTGACTTATTAAAAATACATAATGTCTATGGACAGCTGAAGCCCCAAAGATCATTTAATCTTGACTTTCCTCTGCTGATTAGGACAGGCTCTCTGAAGAAGGCCAAGATGCTGTGGATTGTATAAACACCTTTTTTTGAGTGGAAAGAGCTAAACAGCCTTCATGGAAAGAACGAAATGAGTTCAAGCTATAGTGCTTTTACTCCTCCCTTCACTGTTGAAATGACATTAAAATTACTTAGGAGAAAATCATTTCCCACATTTCAATATCTGCCAGAATCATTTTTTCCTCTAGCAAAATTCCCAGTAATGGTTGAGCTGAACTGAATCAGACTCCACTACGCAAAATGTGTAATTCCCGTGCAAAATTCTGTTACTTTGAAGCAGATGATTATTCCCATTTCCATTGCTGCAGTTGGATATTTACCCATTCTCAACTGCTTCATCATTTCAGAGGACTCAAAATTTCTGTAGTCAAGTAACCACAGCAAAGAATTTCAGCTACATTATATCTATAATTAGTAATTAATGAATTCATATAATGTATGATAACTTTTTGTAAAACAAGGTACAAAAACTAAGATATGCTTGAATAATCCATAGCTAATTTTCCAAAATCAATTTTTTTAGGACAGATAGAACATTACTGTAAAAAACACCTGGCAGAAAGGAAGAATAAAACCACCCAAATAATTACACTTACAGTGTTTTGAGACTTTCTAGTCCTTTGAACATTTTGTGTCGAACACTTTCCAAGCGGTTGCTAGTGAGCAATAGTTCATTCACACCAGAAGCTCCATCAAATGCTCCTTCTTCGATATCTGTAATCTTGTTATTGCTCAGGTTTCTATTACACATTATGGAAACAGAGAAAAACGTTTTCTTTTTTACATACTCAAAATTAGCTGTTAAATGCTGCAGTCTGCATAGATTTCAAGATACTGAGTTACTGTGTAAAAGCAATGAATATATTGTTCAACTTTGAACCAATAAAAGCAAAATTCAATGCCCTGCTAGCTAAAGAAGTAAAGATTTTTAATGCAATCTTTGGAAGATGTTTTTAAATAATGGCAATTACCCAGTCCATGCTGCTGCCGCACAACAAAATCTTTTCATAATTTTGAATCTTGTCAGTGACTGTATATTTTTTTCATGTCTGTAGTCCTTGTAGCATTATTAGACGAATTAATAACAAAATGATACTGTATGAGTACCAGCACAACTAACCACTCCAATTTCTTTATTTCATCTTGGTAGACACAAATACAAGAAAATAGTATAAACAGCAACATATGTAAATGAAATGTGTGAATATAAACAGTACACGAAATGTTAATCATTCATGACATTAGTTAAAAAGGAGGCTTTATAAGCAAGATAGTTAATTTATCTGCAATTTGCATGCAAAGCAGATCAAAATGTGGGAAAATGACCTAAGATACTGCCAAAATATTTAGTGTTTATGTTTTTTAGTTGAAATATGGAAATTACATCCCAAATGGGTAGTATCTGTACTATATATACAAAACCATTCATATTTAACAACACACATTTTCTTAAAATTTTTCACATTATTCTTGCCTCCTTTTGTTTTGTTTCATAAAACTATTTACACATATTACAGAAGTACATATTTACACACTTATCAGTGTTATAATACACTAGTGATTTTTAAAAAGCTCTTAAAAATTCTCTGAGACAATGTAAAATGAAGTGAAGCTAAAAACTTTTTATTTGATGGAATTAATGGTGTTGGGAAGAAAATAAAACATTATTTGATGCAACTTCTAGAACAGCATTTAATTGTTCAAAACAAGAAAGATACTATTTGTTAGAACAAAAATTCACACACTTGCCAGAATGAACTGGTGCCATTATCTAAGATACAGAAAACAAGGAGTTGTGGCTTAATCTTGAGTGCTGACTACTCATCTCTAGCCTAGCTTCAATTTAACGTACACCTTGTCTGTGATGAAGGATACAATCACAGAATCATAGAATTATATAGGTTGGAAAGGACCTTTGAGATCATCGAGTCCAACTGTTACCCTAACACTGCCAAGTCCACCACTAAACCATGTCCCTAAATGCCACATCTAAATGTGTTTTAAATACCTCCAGGAATGGTGACTCCACCACTTCCTTAGGCAGTCTGTTCCAGTGCTTTCCTCTTATCCTATTGCTTGTTACTTGGGAGAAGAGACCAACACCCACCTCACTACAACCTCCTTTCAGGTAGTTGTAGAGAGTGATAAGGTCTCCCCTGGGTGTCCTTTACTCCAGACAAAACAACCCCAGTTCCCTCAGCTGCTCCTCGTAAGGCTTGTGATCTAGACCCTTCACCACCTTCGTTGCCCTTCTCTGGACAGCACCTCAATGTCTTTCTTGTCGTGAGGGGCCCAAAACTGAACACAGTATTTCAGATGTGGCCTCATGAGTGCCAAATAGAGGAGCATAATCACTTCCCTAGTCCTGCTGGCCACACTATTTCTGATACAAGCCAGGATACTATTGGTCTTCTTGGCCACCTGGGGACACTGCGAGCTCATATTCAGCCAGCTGTTGACCAACACCCCCAGGTCCTTTTCTGCTGGGCAGCTTTCCAGCCACTCTTCCCCAAGTCTGTAGCGCTGCATGGGTTTGTTGTGACCCAAGTGCAGGACCCAGCACTCAGCCTTGTTGAACCTCAACAGTTGGCTTCAGCCCAACAATCCAGCCTGTCTAGATCTCTCTATAGAGCAGATCAACACTCCCACCCATCGTGGTGTCATCTGCAAACATACTGAGGGTGCACTCGATCCCCTGATCTGGATTGTTGATAAATATATTAAACAGAACTGGCCCCAGTACAGAGCTCTGGGTAACACCACTTGTGACCGGCTGCTGACTGGGTTTGACTCCATTCACCACAACTCTCTGGGCTCAGCCATCCAGCCAGTTTTTTACCCAGTGAAGTGTACGCCAGTCCAAGCCATAAGCAGCCAGTTTCTCCAGGAGAATGCTGTGGGAAACAGTGTCAAAGGCTTTACTAAAGTCTAGGTAGACATCCACCATCACTGCTTTCATATAGTTTCACAGTGGAGCTGTTCAGTCTCCTGTAAGGTGCTGCACAAGACTGGAAGCAAGAAACTCATTTCTCATCTTAGCTGGCTTATCCGTGTTAAGCCCTTAGTTTCCTAATATTTTATTTGTTCCTTGTGTAGCATGGATACTACTTCACCCACTTCACAGGGAGATTTTAAGGATTAATGCTGCATAGCTAATCAATGATGCAGTGCATACATGTGCTTTATTACTGAGGAACCATCAAATCAATTTAATATTTAGGCCTCAATTTTTCAATGTCATCTGCGCAGAAAGACTTTTGCACCTGTTTGAACCTCCAGAAATACGAGCTGCACAAAAATACAGAATTTACTCGTATGAGTGTCTCTGTAATATCACTACCTCACTGCTTTGTGGTCATCCTTAACGAGTCACTGTATTGCACTCTGAATTGAAGAATGTTGCAACAACTGATAACTATATTGGGAAGTTACAGAGCACTATTACTAAAAATGTTAACTT
This sequence comes from Sagittarius serpentarius, assembly GCA_034782735.1. NCBI lineage: Eukaryota > Metazoa > Chordata > Aves > Accipitriformes > Sagittariidae > Sagittarius > Sagittarius serpentarius. Next base: position 29,218,721 of record JAVKLA010000053.1, read on the forward strand.
TTCATTAGCATTTTCTCAATTTTGTCCCTCCTCAATTATCCAGATTTCAAAGCTTTTTGAAGTTCCAGCACGCAGCTACACTGAAACTGAATATTCTCCCTTTTCCTTCGTCTTGAACACCTCCTGAACTAAAAAGCAGCAAACTAGCTTTAGATGACATGAAATGTTTACTAAGCTACCTTTATAACCTGAAAATAATTACTCACAGTATCTTCCTTTTTCCCAGTTTTTCTTAAATATGAAGAGCTGATATATGTGTATGCATGTGTGTGTGTGCATGTGTAAGTATGCCACATCCAGTATTTTATTTATTTCAAAGACGCTCTGTAGCTGGAAAAAGTGCTAATCTGAGATCCTTGAGGAATGAAGAAAACTGGGTATCTACTGTATAGTACCAGAACACCAGAACACTACAGTTTCTCAGCCCAGTCCAAAGTGGCAAGGTGTACTCCAGTGGATAGTCAAAAGCAAAGTTAATTTTTGGTTTTTTTTTTAGTTTTTTTTAATCTTTGCCTACTAACTAAAAATATCAGTAATAACTATTTAACTAGTCGTGATCATGACAGCTGCCAGCAAGGATCTGGATAAGGCTAACAATGGTTTAAGTAATACTATTACTCCCCTTGAGATTTTGGTCACTAGTAACGTAAACTGATCTTTTACAAATGGTAGTAACTTGGTGGCTACAAAGCAGTGCATCATTTTCTTAATCTGGTCTATTTTTACTTGGATTTTTCTTCACTTACTATTTATGTTTGGATTTAATCCTGAAAAGATTGAGCACAGAGCCACTAAGTCTAACTAAATGATCTATCTACCCTCAAATATATCTTTTAAATAAGCAAAAGAAAGTTTTTCATAGATTTATTTTTAGTAACAACTGCAACTGATAAATTTATAAACTCCTCTTAGAACATGAACTATGAACACGGACTTACATGAATGAACTGTCAAACCATTTTTTTGTCAGTCATTGAATTTTGATATTCCCCTCCTCTAATGACAGTTTAATGAAGCACAGAATCAAAGGCATGTCCTGAATGTGCTGAAAGAGGCAAAATTGCCTGGTTAGGGAGTAGTACAGGAAGTTACAAAAGATTACTGGAACCTTTTTTGAGCAGCTTATACTGTGAGCTCCCTGCTGTGGCTGCGTAACAGACCAGCTGGCTGGACACTGCAGTGAAGGTGCTGGAGCTACACATCATGAGAAGTTGCCGGCAGTGCCTAGTCCCATAGAGAAGAGCTGCCAATGCTAACCTACCTCAGTTATTAATTTAAACCCATGCTTGATTTTTTATTAGAATATCCTGAATCTTTTATAGATAGGAACGAAGAATAGTAAAACACAGCAAGGAGCTAATGTGCTATCTGAATAGACAAGGTCGTTGAAGTTGCACTTACATTTTACGCAGTTGAGGAAGTTTCTTAAAGATTCCAGTAGCTTCCAGGACTGAAAATTCGTTGTTATTTAGTCGCCTACAAGAAATTACACCAATTTCAGAAAAAAATATTTGGGCATTAGTACAGAATATTCCACACTAAGTGAACTTTTCAGAGTGGTTTAACTGAATAGCTGGTGTTTAACTGGTACCTGAAGAATAATTCCGTATATACTGACATTTCTAATTCTGATAATTCCTATAAAAGAACATTCTCATTAGTTAAACTTAGGCATACATAAGACACACAGAATCAAAACCAGATCATAAAATATCATACAACTAAAACTGCAGAGGAATATAAGACATTTTTATGTTTTCTATTGACGGAAGAAAACCAAAAATGTAACTAAGGAATGATTTGACAGCAACTTATAAATAAAAATCTTTAAGAAGTACATATAAACCACTGAAGAGTAGTTTACTGTTCTTCAAAGAATATCAGGTGGGGTCTGCCAGACATCTGGAGGTGCTCACAGAACACTATTTACAAGTATGAACTAATTACTTTATTCTCAATGCTTCTTTTGAATAGGAACTGAAACACACTGCTCAGGTCTTCCCAAGACTTTAAAAACACTTCTCTGACTGTGGTTTATCTTCAGACCGCTACACCTAACACACATACTGTGTAAGGAAGCATTAAATGCTGCTTTCTAACACTACAAGAAGGTATACAATGCACGACAAATACTAGTTGGATACCAATCTTTCCTGCTCAGGTATCAAGGCTGTTCCAGCATAGTATACCTTTAGCAGCTTCTAGGTTAGGGGACCATCTATATTTCAAAAAATATCTGCACTGACCCAGTATTCCTTATTTCCCCTCTTGAAAAGAAAATGGAAATTATGAGTCTTAGATTCTTTATGTCTTAATGGAGTCATCTTATTAAGAGAGGGAGTCTGTCCAGCTTTTATTTAGAGATCTTAAATAGGAAGGAAAAGAAATGACTGACATCACCGTGAAATGAAATTCAGCATAATTCTAAACCCAGAATCCTTTTCAGAACTGTCTTACTGCAAGACAAGATTAAAAAAACCCTAGAAAATAAAAGCAAGCTGCTCATTCATCCTACCTTCCTGCTCATTCTCAATGATAGCCAGAAGGGAAATTAAGGTTGTAAATCTGAAGATAAGGCTGTACAATGGTTTCAGCATGGAACCAAACTGAGAGAAGACAGGAAGAGTTTTTTGGATATACACGGAACATTTGTACACCACACTGAAGTACAAGGAACATGAATTTCAAAAGATGTTTACCACCTCTGAAATCAGCTGAATGACTTAATGTGGGACCATATCAAATGAATTTTTACACAGCGTCATTTAACAAAGATACTTCATCATTGTAAGCAGCCTTTTTTTCCCCTGTCCATCAACAGGAGCACCAAGCTTTCAATAAATGCTGACATTTTCAAACACTTTTCAAGTGTTCTATCATCTAGAATGCCTTATTTGTGAAAACATTTATTGATTCTAATAATACTTCCTTGCTGTGCTCTACTGCAAACATTTCTACCCCCGTTGAAAAAGGCAAACAATTTGATCCTTTCCTCATTGCAACAACCTTTTACATATTAAAAATAATTTACTTTGTCTCTCCCTCAAGTTTCTTTCACAGAAATGCATTCAAACTTTTCAGTTTTTCCTCAGAAGTCTTCTTTTCTAGGTGATTCTTGTTCTCCTTGAAATTTTTTCCAAGTGATCCATATCCATCTTGAAAAGTGAGGTCTTTGACACAGTATTCCAGCTGATATTTTACTATTTTTATGTACAGTAAAACAATTGTTTCATATAACTTACATACTACACTCCTGTACATACAACCCAAAATGAAATTTGTAGCAGTGCCCAATGGCACTCCTTCATCTTTAATATGCATGATAACACCACCATCGCCTTTTTTCTTCAACTACTTGCTGGTTATTCCTCAATCTTGTATTTGTGGTGCTACTTAGTGCTACCTAATGTCATATGAAGAATTTGAATTTTTTTTTTATTTAAACTAGTCTTAGCCTACTATCAATATTACAGAAGAATTTTAAGGATTTTCCATGTGTTTTGAAGATGTTCAATGTTTGAGAAGTTTCTCCATACTTCTCTGTGATGGAAAAGAAGCACGGGTTGAATCATGATACTGTGTTTGGTTAAAACTGTAGCACAAATTGTATCTTCTCTCCAACTTTGTATATATGGTGATATCACAAATCATGCATTGTCACTGAGGGTATATCCACAAATAAAGGGACATCAAGAGTTACAAATTATGGGTTTGTGGTCAGAGGATTGACCACATGGATCACATGGCATTTCTATGGCTGGAGATTGCTGGCTTAAGATTTGGAATTGTTAAATACTTGTGCAAGAAGTTTTCATTCTATTATCATGGTAAGTGATACCACACACAGAGCAATCCAAATTATTAGACATGACTGGAAAATTAACAGATGTGGTGGTATCTTCCTTCTGGATCTTAATATCATTATTTTTTGAGCCCAGTGCTGTTTACTGGTAAAGACAATAATGACAGTTCTTATCAGTCAACCACTGAATCATTAAAATTATCTTAAAAAGACTTGTATCTGGTTTATCCAAAGAAAAGTACTGAAATGTCATTCTCAAAACAAAAAAGTAAACAAAGAAGCATTTGATGATGATGTCTAAATATTCTGTTTCTCTGTTTTATTTGATGCTTTTTCCTGTTTTATTAACACAACGGGTAAGATATTTGCATGTTTTGGTACAACAGCTGAACCTTCCTTGAAGGCTATGTACTGCAGTGATATTTATGCTTTCAAAAACTGTCTTGTTAGGATCTGGTATTATATCAGCTATTGTAAAATTATCACAAAAATTGAACATATAAGACTGAAAATGTTTTTATTTAGCATTCCTCGTGGGGACTCTGGTTTGAGTGATTTATCAAATGCTTCCTGAATTTTCCTATATATTAGAATGCTATCTGAAAAATATTTTATTTCTGGGGTGCAATTACAGGCTTGTACTTTATCTCAAATACTTCAATGGAAGATTAGACACATCTTTCACTGGTTTTCTGGAAGACTGTGAGCAAGCAACAAAACAGTTAGAAGAGCACTTGGCTCATTTATAAATTTTTTCACCCTTTACAATTAAGTATCTGTCCTGAACTGTATTATTATTTTCAGAATTTTTTAGAAACAACTACTCTGAAGAAACAGGTTTTTTTACGTGATATTATTACTGTTGCAATCTACAAAATCGATACTCTCTTCCTCACTGTTGATCTTCGTTTCCAAGCTGAATCTCAGCTCCAAACAACACCCTGCATAAAATAATCTAGCCTTCCTCATCACTGTTATAGAAGCATCAATGTCATTTAACTCTAACAAGTATCTTTATCTCAGATTTGGTGGGTAAAAGAAAAGAAAGGCTAACTAGCTGCTCTTCTCGTATATGCCAGTAAATGTTGTGAACTGGAAATCACAAAGTGGCCTTAGAACTAGACTGGGAAGTCTCAAGAGGAACAACAAAGGTAGTGCATCAAACACCAGGAATAAAAGGAGGAAAGGAGAGAAAAAGCTGTAACTTTTGCATCAGTGAGGCAACTACCAAAAGAGTGTATTTAGCTAGAGCAAATGGATTTTTAGAGGAAGTAAAAAAAATGCAGAAATAATTCCTTTATCTCCTCTAGAATACTTGCAAGGCTGTTGAAATTTTTATTACATCAAAAGACTTGAAGAACAATCTGTACAGCTTATCAAGAAGAAGGTTGAATAGTGACTTTGCTACAGTTTAAGATCATCTTCCTTGGATAAAGCACTGGATAGAAAAGGGCTTTTTAACGGCAAAAAATATAAAAGAGGCGGTAATGGAAACTGAAGAGAGGCAGATTCCATCTGGAAGTAGAAGTTCCCATTTTAAAAGATTTTAACAAAAGTGAAGGGAGATAATTAACTTCTGTAATACTGTCAGAGAAATGGTGGATTTTTCATCCACTGATACCTTCAAACAAGACTGGATGTTTTCTGAAAGAAGAGCTGTAACCAAACATGAATTTGTTTTAGTCAAACACAATTTTTTTGTTGACTGAAATTTGAGAGTTTAGGATACATAGCAGATGAGGCTTGATGATTTAATTGTTCCTTCTGAGTTTAATATGTATGAATCATAATTATAGAAAGAAAACACTTGACAGTTTATCTTCCACATATAAATAAATGAATGTGAAAAACAACAATTAAAATACTAAATTAAGATTATTATTTCTTCAGAGCAAAGAGAATTAAACACGAATCCTGCTAAGAATCAAGACAGTGCGTGCTTGTCACTTCAACAACTCCATTTCTCATCTCTTGGTTCAGTAACTGATTTTTACAACCATTACTTTAACCTGTTACCTGTTCTATCAGTTTTTATTCTTCAAGTCAAGTAATTTTATCTCAAAATGTTATAGCATAACATAAAATGTATTTCTCCACTGAAATCTATCTCTGTTTACCCAAGACTGTGTATCAATTTTTTCTTCTCTGGCACTACTTTATTAACAGTATATCAACAGTGTGAACATGGCCAAGAGCTGAGCTTTGCTTTTCCCACATCCGCCACTTTGAATTTGCCATCGTTCTGGGCCCAACTAGAATTACCACTCTGATTTGTAATTAAAACATCACTAAGTTCAACTCCTTCTCCCAGCTCAGAGACAGACAAAAATCTCCATCTATTTACACAGGTTTCAGTTTCAAATTCTTTTTCCTGTCCAGATATTCAAAATTCTTAACCATAGTCTCATTATTTCATACCTTCACTGCTGTTCTGTTGCTTTGATGCCAGATGCGGACTGATTACCTTTTAAGAGATGTGCCATACTGTTGCCCGTCTCACCCCTGTGGGTCACAACTTGATCACAGTACTTCTGTCTCCACATCTCTGTCCCTGCTTTATGACATCAAATCAAAGTCCCTCTCTTTTGTCCCTCAGCATTCTGCCTTGTTCTTTAAACTGAATCTCCTAGGAAAACCAGCTATTTCCTCCCACCTTTGCTCTGCCAATGATGGCTACTTTCATCTCCTGCCTTTCTGCTGATCCTTCAAGCATCTCTGCATTCCCTTTCATACTACGCTTTGCGCACGGGAAAACCTTGGAAAGCTGTCTTAATTTTATCTTTCAATCCCTCCTTGAAGACCGCTTCAGTTGTAATGCCTACAAATCATTCCCATATGGCACTTATTAAGCAAGTAATAACCTGTGACTTCTTTTCTGCTCATCTCTGTTCATCATATTATCTCATCTTCTTAACTCTGTCTTGTTTGTCTGCTTTGTCTTCCTCTGGTCTCCTGCCTGATACACACAATGTGTGCTTTGCGTAAGAAGGATCAGCTGTGTTTTATTAAATACTTCGGTAGCACTTTTTAAGACAGACCTCTGGTTACTGGATGTCCTACTTGCTCTTGTAGTGAAAATAAAAAGCAAAACAAACCCCACTACCTTTCCAAAAAATCCAAGTGGGTAGCTCATGTACCGGACAACTAGAAACCTAGAATGGTTATGTTATTTATTTATCGTAAGTTTTTAAGGCCACATAGTACTAAAATGATGCATAAATAATCTTTAGTAATATCTAGTCCCTTGAAGTGCACCACAGAGGTTACATTTTATTTCTGTTGTTCAGAAAAGTAAAGCTGTGGGTTTATATTTGAAAATTTAATTAGTTTTTCCATAAGCAAATAATGCTTTATTATGTGTTCAACTTACAACTCTGCTGTGTACTGGGGGATGTGATCAGGAATTTTGTTGAGTTTCTGATTGGAGCAGTCCACTGTGGTCCCTTCACAGCGACATTTCTCAGGGCAAGCCAAATCTGCAAAGCAGTCTCCACTTAATTTGGATCTGTAATCTTCAGTGCCTGCGGAAGAGTCAAGTCAAAAAACAGATACTGAGTCAATGAAGTATAAGATTTGCTTCTTGTGAGAAGGTTGAAAAGATGTCTGCAATGCAGATAACGGGTGGGCAACTTGGGAAATGTATGATAAACTTTGTGATACTGAACAGACACAAGGGCTTCAAGAGAGGGTTAAATATAGGGGCTTAAGATATGCTGGAAAAAGAAACTGTGACCAACTTCACATAACAGGATAACATTAACTTGAGCTTTTCACAGCTGTACTTTCTGCTGATTACGTTGTCAGCCAGTCTAGCCTTGTTTATAGCTAATCACACAAATGCCGCTGATTCTTTTAGAATTTATTTTCTTTCTCTGTATCAAGAACAAATAGATCCTGAATGCCACCTTTTCTCTTTCTCATGTTACAAATTTGTACTGATGACTGGACTTCGTTAACCTCTGTGATTTTTTTTTTTAATAGTCTCGATACTCCACATCGTCTCAAACACATAGGATTGAAAGCCCTGTTTTCAGCTTTAATTTAAAAAATGTGTGATCCTGACTTAAGCCTCAGCAGCTTGCCATGCTGTAGAAAGCTGCGTGACGTTCCATGGTGCTTGACAGAACCATGTTTTACTCATACCTCACAACCACATGGTTAGATCAAGCACAACAGAAAATCTCGCTACATTATCAAAACTGCATCCATTAGGCCAAGGATAAGAGCAAGGGAAAGAGGAAGGAGTAGGTATAAGTTACAGAAGCATTTGAAGTTTAATACTTGCTTACATGACATGGCATTCTTATTACTGAATGTCCAGTGCCACAGTAACAGTATTACTGTCACAGATTAAATAAAAAGTATGATAAAAATGAACCACATTGAAAGTTTTGTCTACCATTTCCCAGAGTCAATCAAAGAAAACATCCTAAACATAGCAGGAGAAAACATCCAGTAAGGAACTGAGGGTGGGTGACAAAGAAAACAAAGAGAAGCTGAAAGGACCTGTGGGTTCTTCTTGGACAAAGGTGAAAAGACTGAGACTAGTAGAAGGTGCATCAGGGCTGGGAGGTACATTGTGATTTAGCTCAGACACTGAACTTTACTTACAGCCAAAATGGTGAACTCCTGCAAAAGTAAAGATAGCCAAGAAGGAAAGAAAGACAGAGTAATCCCAATTAAGACAAAAACATGAACTAAGCTCTCGTGTTCTTTGCTCAACTTTAGTTTGATAGAAGATGTTGCTAAGGGGTACCGTCTTCAGCAGTGAGAAAGAATAATTCATTTTAAGTGGCATTAAAAATGAAGAAAAGATTGGGGTTAATTACCGATTTCATATAGGATGATAATGCTTCCTATGCATTATTCTTCACTATTTCGAATATATTCTTTAAAAGCTGCTCCCTTGAACATATATACATGCTATGCCACTTAAAACCTTAATAAACCAAAGAGACATAGGAGAAACAGATTTCTCAGGGGAGGAAAAAAAAAAATTCCCAACAGTCATCACGTATTACATTATCCAGCATTTATAAATGTCTAAGTAACACATATGATATAACTACATGGAATACTTCTATGAGCTAGCAGACAAATGATATTTTTTCAAATGAATAATTTAATACCTCTATAACCTTTAGTCTTCCTAATGACTATAATGAAATTGTACTAAGACTTCCTAGTGTCTGCAGAGCAAGATCTTCCAATGACATAATTAAAACAAATATAAAAATATTTAAGTTTTTAAAGAAATGCTAACATTTTTACATTATTTACTAAAGTGTAAAGAAGTGGTTTTAGCACTTTTAAATACCCAATAAGCAAGGCTACAAATACATTTTTTCCTTCTGCATCCAGAGTAAATCACTGTTAGCAGTTTAACGTAAACAACTAAAATATTCAGGGGCAAGGTCTTCAACAGCTAGAATAATTTTATGCAGCATCTCCCTGATAATCTAAGAGAAAGCACAGAAGCTGTATTTCAAGAAGCAAGTCTGAAGCATTTTTTGACTAATTTAAGTCTTTTTCTTTTCTTTTTTTCAGGAATAGCATTTCTTAAAGTGTACGTAAACAACCTAAACTGCATGTGTGGCCGTATTATAAACAGGCTGTGAAGACATTTGCTGGCGAAAAAACACTTCTAATTCAGAGACAAAAGTTGTGCTGGCAAGGTTGAGTAGAAGTCACTCTGTGGTAGGAATACAGCTGTTCTACTCATTAAGGAATTGAGTGGTACTACAGGTTTGAGAAATTGAATCCCCCCCTGTTTTATGCTGCTTTAAACCACATTTTCGCAGCTGCCAATGCTGACAAATTGCTGCCTTATTTTGTATTTCAATTTGTCTTTTCTTCATATTCAAACCAACATATTAGTATGAGGGCATGAAGAACTCCCACGACTGCTGCAAATTTAAGTGATACATCACACAGCATTAGGAGAAGAGCTGTTAAACATACCAGCTTAAAAGACTAAGACCACTGCAGAATGATAAAATACCTGTAGTACTTGAAAGAACAAGTGCACTGGTGTCATAATCAATTATTGTAGATATTTTTCTAGATATTAAACTATGGTAGAAAACCCTGCTTGCAAATCACATACTGTAATTCAGCAGTAGATTCATTATTCCCTTGTTTATTGTGCCAATCAATCATTTATGATCTGTTAGGTATATAATGCAAGTGCATCATTTTTTTTTTTCTATTAAGAAATCAGTGCACACACCTGACAAGCAAGGTAAAATAAGGAAAGAAACATATTTCAAAGAGCTAGGGCCAACATCAGTAAATTTTTTGTGAAAATATCATAGACTTATTGTAGCTTAAAGCGGTGTGTAAATTGCAGTTTCACCCCAACTCTAAAGTTCTATTTTCTTTAACGGAAAGCATTTCTGATTCATTGTACGCGTGTGACCACAGAATGCCTTTAATAAGGAATATCAGCTTTCTTTTCCAAGCATTCCACTGTGATTTCGTAAACACAAGGAGGGTGAGCAAGCAGTAGCTGCAGCCAGTGTAGAGCATGAAAGCAAGGCAAGAAAATGTTCATTTGTAAAACTTTTTTTTTGAAGTTGTACTAGCTCTTTGATGGTAGTATGGCTTCCTGTGTTTAAAAGCAGCTCAGGAGCTACATTTTAAAAACAGTAGTGGCAGAAAGGCAAGGTACAAGGTTAAGTAAAGGTGTCAGCTGAAATATGAACTAGCAGGTGCAACCTTCTAAAGAATTTAAGTAGAGGTATAATTTTGGTAGGTTGTGTGCAGATTTGTGAGACAAAGAAAGTAAATGGAGCTGCATGCTAAGCTCTTATATTCAGAAAACAGAACTACTAGTAATCTACAAAGGAAAACTATGTCTAGCTAGAGGTATGGACTAATGTTAATACACATGCATCAGTTTCCTAAAAGCTCTAACAAACTTTGCTTTTTGGGGGAAAGGGAGAGAGTATCTGCAGTTAGTCAATCTTACTGCAGAGCCAAACCTACCTGGAATGAAATACTGTTCTTTAGCTAAATAAAGAGAAAAAAAATAGAAGATGCACCTGAATGTCAGCAAGCAAAGAATGAGTTTTATTAGATTACGTATGGACTACAGTTAACTACAGATAATTAAGTGAAAAAAATGTGTATTCCCAACGAGAGCTGATAAACAACAAAGTGTGAATAGTCATAAATGTAGCCGGAACATGGATAACAAACAGTTCTCATCTGGTATTTGCACTTGAGACTGAATAAACTGTAGAATGTGAAATGCACCTGGAACAGCTGGATACCATATGACATAAGTTAGGATTTAGAGAAATGTAAGTAGGAAATGGAATAAGATTAGAAAAAAGAAAACAGTAAATTTCAGTATGAGGTAAGCTCCCTGTATAAAATGAATATGTCATGTTTCCATATTTAGCTAGAAATTTTTAGATCTTTCACATACTCCAGAGCCTTGTGGAAATTTTACAAAATGATTTATGTTGGTGATACTTGTAGTGAATAACTTCAGCATTTCATTCTGAAGTATTATATATTGCATTTCTTTTGTTAGATTTAATGCTACTCAGAAATACTGCCAAATGTGTTAACTATAGTAATGTTCCGTGATCCAATAGTCTATGACTTCCATGATTTCCCCCCTTCAGTCAAAGAACTAAAAAAGATTCTGCAGTGTTTAGTAATTCCATAGAAAGCCAGCTGCCTTCATTAGAAGTTCTATAACCACTGTTTTTGCCAATAAAAGAAAAATAGCAACCAAACTAAGAAAATTACCTGAGCAGCGGAATTTCTTGCTTTTGATCTGGCCGATCCTTTTGTTTGCCAGACGGCGGGGGCTGGTGCAACGGGCACCACTGGTCTCAATGGGGTTTGTATGAAGATAATCCGCCAGCCACTTCAGATGGCAGTCACAGATAAATGGGTTCTGAGCCAAATGCCTTTCATGAAGAAAAAAAATGATAATTTCACCCATTATTTCCCTTTGGTCACAGCAGTTCCCGGTATTTTTAGTACATAATAGTAGAATATGACGTCCTACTAAAGACAACCATAAACAAGAGCATACATACAAGGTCTGAACTGCACGTAGGGGGGAGAAGGTGCCTTTTGCAATGGTCTGAAGCTTGTTGTCATACAAAGAAAGAAGATTCAAGTTGTGCAGATCTTGAAAGGCATCAACTCGCAGGCAGTTGATCTTGTTGGCATTCAATAATCTGTTTAATGGAAGACAATTACAAAATTGAAAGAATCCACTCAGTGTCACTGCAGCTTCAGCATTTTTCACAGATAATTCTTTGTGCACATTTGTAACCAGAACAAGAGATGTAGCAACAAATATTAATTGGCAGTGACATAAGGCATTTCAGTGAATTGAAATATCTTATTTAGGTGATCTGACATTATTCCTAAGTATTTGCACCTTGGAGTTGAAATGTGTGGGTTTATTTAGCTAAAATCACATTTCTTGTCTATGCTGGTAGAACGTGTGTGTGTGGCATTTGTCTGTGCAAAGAAACAAGCTTAAAAAATCAAGTATCTGCAAGGAAAACCAGTTCCTTTTGCCAAATAAATAAACAAACAAAAAAGGAACTGAACACTGTGTTCATTAGCTGGAAGAGATGTGCAGTGGCACTTTTAATTATATGTTACTAATCAGCATGCTGCCGCATTAACAGAGTTGTAGTAAAAACTGGTGGCATGGAATATATCCAAATCTGTCTTGGATCTTTTTTCCTCTCCATCTTCAAAGGGAACCTTTTCTTCCCTGTACCTCCCAGACTTCTAAAGTTAAAGCAAACAAGCCAATCTAAACCAACTCCTTCATGCTTTGGAAGAGAAAAAAACCCAAAATGTCATTCAACTAGATGCATTTTTATAACCAAATTTTTTTTTGTTTTTTCCCATTTCCAGCCAGAAATGGAATGGAATGGTGGATTTGAAAAACCAATGCCCGATAAAAAGTTTCACCACACAAGCAGAAATTTATTTAGACTGGAACGTATTGTCTATGCAAAGTATATCAAGCTACGGACACTTTTTTAATACAGAATAAACAGAAGTACAGAGGTGTGTCTTCCTTTTGTTTTTTTCTAACAAAATCTGAAATATGTTTTTATAAATAAAATCTCTTTAAATGAAAACAGGAATGCACCCCCACACACTACTATACTAGTTTGTGACTAAAATAAATTAAAACGTAAACCTCTAGGTGGTGCTAGAACTTGCATTTTCTTCGAATTTACTGTTTTGCCATCTTCAATGGGTTGTTAACAGACATTTTGCCAATCACTACACTACGAAGTCTGGACATTGAATACTTCTAATCAAGTGGGAAGAAGTTTTAAATTCTTCAAGAGGACGCTTTAAATCAACAAGTCAGTTCTTCTGGGACAATTTCTTCCGAAACCACCACTGTTGCTTTATGGCCTATTTCACAAATTTCTTTTACACAGTACAACTAGTGCACAGCATCTTCTGCTAATTATTGTCAATATTTAATAAACATATCACCATGTTAGAAAACATTAAAAGTCATCAATGAAACTGTATTGCAACTCTGTTCTTCCATGGATACAACTAGAAATAAAATTACATAGGATTTCCACTACATATTTTCTCTGTATAAAACATACAACTATTCCTTCTATGGTTCCCACACAGCTTTATACATACTGTTTGCTGTTTACAGGGCAAGACAGGGTCACATCTTATGTGTTTTATCCTTATAAATTCCACACAAAAGAACAGTTTCATTTTAACCATTTTAGGCTGAGACGTTAACAGAGACATGATCAAATTTGTGGATGAATGGCAAGCTGGCCCACAACAGTCTTGACTCCTTTGGCTTTAACATAATTTATTTTTATTATCCTCTGATCTTACATATGGCATTTCCTGCCAGTTCTTCTCCAGGCATAAATATCTCATCATGTTTACCCTTCTGAGTTATCCCAAAATAGAATGAATATTATAAAAATACTCACAGCAACTGCAGAGAAAAGAGTCCTTCAAATAGGCCCTTTGGAAGTTCTGTAATTTTATTGCCATAGAGGACACTGTACCAGGAAATAATAAAGCAAACAAAGGCGCCATTATGAAAGGCATATACTATGTGATTTTGACTTTAAAAATAATTTTCCATTTTCCTGGAGAGAATTTAACAGCAACAACTTGATACTTGCAAAATCCTTGTGGTCCTGTGAGGTAGCAAGATCACATATTTTCCCAAAAGGTGTGTTGGCCAAAGAGCTCTCAGGAGAATCAGCACCTCACTGTTTACAGCCTTACCAAGGGACCTTGGTAAGTGGATTTGCTCTTTCTAAGAACAACTAACTGGGGAATAAAAGAAATGTTTGATTTTGTTCAATTCTTTGCCATGAATGTATTTATAAAAAACCCATACATTTTTAGTGTCCAGCTGTGATACAATATTCAGTTATCACTCTAACACTCTGAAATTATTTTTACAACTTTCAGAATTGATCAAATTTATATGAAAATTCTGGAGAGAGCCAAAAATCCAAAGTAATTTCACTATAAGAACATGAGAAAATTGCTTCTGTTTTACAGGTCAAGCAGATACCTACAGTGAATTGAGTGAACGTAAGCCCTGGAAAGCATCTGGAGCTGCCTCAGAGATCTGGTTATTGCTCAGGTCACTGAAATAAATGAAATTTGGTTCAATTAATTCAAGCTACTTTCAAAATAGCAAACATTAAAATAATATGTAATTAGAATTAGGCATGGAAGGGAGAGAGAAATTAAAATATTTGTGAGACACACCCAAAGAATTTTAATATAAAACCACTAAAATTGCCGGTACACTGAAACAAGATGCATAGTTAAAAATAGACCTTTCAAATGCCTGAAAAAAATTACAAAAAGATTTACTTTTCCTAATTGCTTAAGTATGTTTTATAAAGAATTCTCTGATTGCTGTGGCCATAGGACTATACAGCCTCAGGGATATTCTGAAATAATAGTGGCTTATCCCCATTAATTTATTTGTTTTATATAATGTTCACTACAGTAACATATTGCTTCTATGCAGAACCATATTAAATAATTTCAATACTTGGTAAAAAACAATTATTATTAATGTACCAAAGATGCTATACGGTCTTAATAATCAGGCTGCCATATCAGTTAATCTTCCAGCAGTCAAACTTTCTTAAATGCTCACAGATTGACTGCAGTTCCTCTGTATGACCTTGACTTGTTTTTTATTTTTATATATAGATATATATGTACATGTGTGTGTATATATACGAAAATAAAAAATTAAGTATAAATTATTGGGTACGTACATTCTTCGAAGCTTTTTATATGGTGAGAAAGCCCCAGGAGGTATGACCTTGATTGAATTTTGTTCTAACCGTCTGCAAAAGAAGAGCAAGAACATAAAAATAAAAAACCCAAGCCAAAAGGCAATCTAAAGCCGTAACAAACTAGAAGGGATAGACTTTAACAAAGAAGGCTGCTTTTGCTTTCTTTTTCAATATAATTTTTATCTTGAGAAACAATGTAATTTCATTTCAGTTTTCATTACAAAAAAATCGGGTTTTGTCTGTAAAAGCAAACCTTTTAACCTATAGAGTGTAATATTGTAATTTAAATCCCAATCCTGATTTTGTATCTAAAGAAAACTTACTTTCAGAGTGCATAAGCTTTTTGTAAAATTTAAGTTAGAATTTTCATTAAAAAATTCAAAGCTGAGTTAGTATTATTCACATACAGCAATTTTTACAGTAAATTTTATTTACAAATGTCTAACGACTTCTGTGAGTTAATCATTGAAATATACAAACCATAGGAAAGGAGAGAGGAATGTTCCTACAGAACAAATAACATGTTGTTACCTGCAGTAAGGTAAATACCAGATTTTTGAACATGCACACATGATTTCTTTGGATACAGCATGTAACACATTTTCCTTAAGATATAATACTAGGGTTGCACAAACACACTTCTAACTTCTTTAAACAAGTATTTTAATCTAAAATTGTAGTTTATGTTACTGGCCACGTTTGCTTTGTATGTATAGCGACTGTGACTGAAACTTGCCATACTGCAAAGTGTGAATTTGCTGATGGAAACTGTTTTCCAAGAATTTTTTGAACTTCCAGAGCTTTGCATATGGGAAATCTATGCTGATAAAGACCTATGGCCCACTTGCCAACAAGTCAAAGCAGATTCAGCAATGAGCACATTTAAAATAGAAGCTACTTCTTCACACACCAGATTATTTCATGGTTATGGCAGTGCAAAAATTTCTATTATGTAGACATACGGAATGAAACTATTTATACTAAAAAGTACAACAGGATAAGGCAGTATTATTCAAACTACATAACATGCTTATCTAATAAGCTTTCTGTTTCCCGCTTTCACGCACAGGTATCAACACTTACTATGATCTACATACATAAAGACAATGCCAAAAATCTGTTTCGTATAAGGAATCAAAATTCTGTCGAATTTACTGCACTACTTTAAATTACTCTGACATTGACTCGGAATCTAAGGTCAAAAAGCCTTTTTAAATCTAGATGCAGGAATATTAGCCTATTTTCTTCCTTTTAACATTGTCCTGTTGACTCTCTTCTATTTCACTTTTGCTGTGATAAGGAGACACATGAGTCTCTGTGTATGCAATGTAACTAATGAGCTCATATATTCACTTTGAGTAAGTCTTTCCAAGAAACTATTCTTACAATCGGGTTTTTTTGGTAAAGTTTCTCCAGATATCACAGTACAGCTGAACTAAAGAAAGATTTTTTTGTTGCCTTTGTGAAGTTTTGTGAACTTCTGTTCAGATGGAGATATTTATAAATTTAATACTCAAAATCTCTTAAGTCTTACCATGCTTTACCTTAGCACAATTTGTTCTTGAATGGATTATAAAGAAGCCAAGAAAAAAAAAAAGCCTCAGTTTGTCTTCCTGACACACAGAAAATCTCACTTCATCAGAATTGTTCTAGACAGGGTTCATGTTTTAAAAAAGTCCTTAACTAGGAAAATGTTGCCACCTTGCTACAGTTTTCAGGTATATTTTAAACACTGCAGGGAATTCCATGGCACAAGACTGTTAACTTTTTCCATAAACACAATATTCTTTCACGTGCTTTCTTCACCTTGGCTGAGCCTTTTGGACCCATGAAACACATTTTGCATCACACAAGGAGTACTGACTAGGCTATAAAGGAACAAGGTCACTCTTCCCCAATACATTTGAGTAGATGCAGAAGGCGAACATCTAATACATAAAAACTTGCTTAAGTTAAAGGTCAACACCAAGTTAGACCAAACCCAAGTATTTTCTGTTGCTACACTACATTTTCAGCTTAGTTTCCCCAGAAAATAAAGATAATGCATGCTTATCATCTAGATAGTTTTCTACTCAGTTGGCTAGGTCAAAGAGAGGTAAAACCTTCAGATAATAAATTTCTAAAAATTTCCTTATTTTAGCAATGGGAAGGAGTTGAGAAACCAAATTAACCCAGCCATGAAGGGAATGGTAGCCATCCATCCATTCCTGTTACACACTCTATTTGGCAGCAACCAACTGCCTAACCACCAGGGATAGCCTGACCAGACATTTATCAGATGTGTAGCTTTGAAAACCAGCCAAAGAATATCTTGCACAGGGAAACACATAGGGCGTACACAGAGGACTGGAAAGGGGAGAGGGGGTAAAAAGGACAGGGAAGGATTAGGCCATATTACAGAGGAGGACTTGAATTGCTGGAGGGGGACACAATGGGGAAAAATGCCTCTGTGTATATGGGAAAGACAGATACTGCAGTGGCAAAGCTCCCACATGAGGCTGTGACAAACCTCATTTATAAATGCTGCTTAGTAGCTGTCGTGGTTTAACCTCAGCCAGCAACTCAGCACCACGCAGCCGCTCACTCACTTCCCCACCACGCAGGGGGATGGGGGAGAGAATCGGGAAAAAGGTAAAGCTTGTGGGTTGAGAGAAGAACAGTTTAATAGAACAGAAAGGAAGAAACTAGCAATGACACTAATAACAACAATAAAGTGACAATAATAATAA
>JAVKLA010000053.1:29252357-29283533 GCA_034782735.1 Sagittarius serpentarius
ATGTCATATGGTCTGGGATATCCCTTGGGTCAGTTGGGGTCAGCTGTCCCGGCTGTGTCTCCTCCCAACTCCTTGTGTACCCCCAGCCTGCTCACGGGTGGGGTGCAGTGAGAGGCAGAAAAGACCTTGGCGCTGTGTAAGCACTGCTCAGCCGTAACAAAAGCACGCCTGTGTTATCAACACTGTTTTTGTCACAAATCCAAAACACAGCCCCATACCAGCTACTATGAAGAAAATTAACTCTATCCCAGCCAAAACCACCACAGCGAGCAACCCTGAAGACAACAAGGTTTATAGCCTGCAGTGAAAAGCCACTCGCTTGCAGAAAAGGAAGTATTCCTGAACTCTTAAAACCAACTCAATGCAGTTTTTTAACTACGGATTGTAAATAGTACATCCAAAACTAACTTATAAGGGAACATAAAGGTCTTAAATATTTTCATATACCTGCATATTCGTTTTATATCTGAATTTGAATGTGTATTCCAAAATTCCTACCCTATGTAATGCACGAAAATAACAAAAATTAACACATAGGAAAAAACTGTTTCCTGCAAGTTCAGTGAAAAAAGGGCAGATTACGCACATTTCAGTAATGGTTTCTGGAAGGTTCGTTGGGATCTCAGTAAGGCCTTTCCCACGACAGTCCACGATGTTGTTACTACAGGTGCATGCAGTAGGACAATGCAAGACACTGCAGGATGGAGCCATGAAGGACTGGTGACCTGCAAAGGAAAAGAGTTTCTCCTAAAGTTGCACAACACGGCCAAACAGTAGTCCAGTTTACCTCAACAGTAAAACATCCCATTTTACACTTCCTTGAAAAAATTAATGCAGAACTTTGAAAATTAACATTGTAGCCTATCAACACTTTCAAATTGCATTAATCCAAATGCCTAGTTAATAGCAACATGTTGATACAATACTGAGAGAAGAAAGACAAATGCTCAGCTACTATGCTGGCATCACATCATTTTTCAGCTTCTTTAGCAATTCACATTCAAAATCATCTTGTTAAAGAAGACTAAGTGTAATCCATTTTTCAGGTATATTTTATTTATGCTATGGTTTTAAAAAACCGATTACTGATTTATTTAGTTTTCAGAATTTTGTGTAATATTAAAAATGCACATCAAGAGAACTGAATGAACTTTGCTACAAAAACTGAAGGTGTCCGGCTAGTTATGTTTTGTTCTGCAAGTGCTTCTTTGAGCATAGTCCTTCAGTTATATATTGCTTACAGACAGTTTTAGAGTTATTATGTATTCATTCAGTCACACAAAAATAAATAAAAGCTTTGACTTCACAGCTCATACTCTCAGTCTCTGTGTTAGCTCAGCAGACCTCTTCCTCCCACAACCAACCATTCTTACTAACTCAGGTGGCTAATTTACACAACTTCCCCCCCCCCCAAGTTCTTGTGCTGTATGTTAAACTTAGCATTTATAATTACATTTAAACATAATCACTTCATATTTAGGTATGTTTTAGAAAGTAAAGAACTTACTATATTTTCTTGCAAATAGATAGATTGCACATTTTATGATATATTAATGCACTCATTCTTGTATCGGTTTAGTGATACAGGATTGCTGTTTTGTAATGATACAGAAAGGCACAAAGGGATGAGAAAGGCATGAAGTCCTCTTTTTCTTTCTTTCTTTATTATAGCTAGAGACTGTTTTCAAATTCTCAGGGGAAAAAAACTTCTTGACTATGAAACCACAACTTAATCTAGATCTCTCTCACTATATTTCATGTCATATATTAACATAGGAAGGGTACATTGATAATGTAAGTTGCAGCCAGTGCTGTTCCTGCTTACAACTTTAAATAACAACTGCTCTTTTGAGATAGTAGTTTACAATATAATAATTTGATTTCACATTTATGTACATGTTAAAAAAGTACAAACAGCTGCCAAAACTCAAATTCTACTCTTTTTATACTAACAGGCAGGAAATATTTCACCTGACTTTATTAAACAAAAATAGAGTGATCCAGGGAGAAAATATGGTTATTCCCCTTCCTCAAAATCGGTATCATAATGACCAAGTTATAAAACTGTTCTTGACACTTGGGCCCTGCAGCCATACCGTTTACAAATAAGATACATGAAGTGATCTTACACACTCTTTTAAGTGTACATAAAGGCAGAATTAATGGTAAGAATACTGTTAGCATTTGCCATGTGAAGATGGCAGTGCCTTATACTTTGATGTCAGAGGCTGTTTAATAAGGAAAAAACATTGTGCTCTCCATAAAACTTAAATAGCATAGATCTGTGCAAATTTTAGCATATTTGGCAATAGGCTTCTGGGGGTCTGCAGAAAATCAACCAGTACAAACAACCCTGCTGAATCACTGAAAAGACAGATAGCTCTATTCCAGCTGGTTTTTAAAGTTTTTGAGGAAACTTGAAACATTAGACAAAGTTTACAGAAAATTTTCAATCTGAGTCTAAAAATATTTAAATAAGAAAGATAAACTTGCCTTCTTCCTCATCTAGAAGATATGAATAAAGGAAAAAAATTGAATAGAGAAAATGCGATTAGTAACGAACTGTTAGTCATTTCATTATTTCATATCAGAAAATAACCTGATGCACTAAAGCACGCTAATTACATTCAGAAAGTTACTTAGAGATTCAGAATATTATTTAAACTGCAGAAGATAACAAGAAAAAGCAACAACCTGTAAAGTTAAAAAAGAATAATTCCTTACTATTGAAGGCCTTACATTCTCAGTCAGTGCATCTTTTATTTCATTTTCCACATCTCTCCCCCATAATTATGCTTTTAGAAGGCTATATAATCTATGTGAATGCAGCATTTACATAAATTTGTCAGGACAGAAGCACCCCCAACACGATACAAATAGCGATAAAAATGATTAGTTTATTTTTTAATAAATATTAATGCTTGGATTATGCAAAAGCTAGCAAAAGTCAACACGTAGGCCTAGCAATCACCGCTGAGCTGTCAGTACATGTGCTTTAAAACAGGACTCGGTGAGCGAATCTGTTTCCCTTACCACTGCAGACAAACTCCCGTTTTTGGACCTCGGCTACGTTGTGTCCCCGCAGGTGGGACGGCCCCATGCACTGGGTGTAGAGGCCGACCCGCGGCCGCTGCCGCAGCCAGTCGGACAGCCAGGCCAGGTGGCAATCACAGTAAAGGTTGTTGGA
Organism: Sagittarius serpentarius; assembly: GCA_034782735.1. Classification (NCBI taxonomy): domain Eukaryota; kingdom Metazoa; phylum Chordata; class Aves; order Accipitriformes; family Sagittariidae; genus Sagittarius; species Sagittarius serpentarius. Next base: position 29,255,545 of record JAVKLA010000053.1, read on the forward strand.
ATGAAGACGACTGCATGGAAAGAAAGATGTATATACCCTTAATAGGAAGAACAAACAGAAAAACAACCAACTTGCCCAGCCCCCGCTTCAGCAAGCAACTATGCCAATTTATTAATAAAAATCATTAATGAGGAACCAATTTTTCACATCTCCATTGAAGGTCTGGGAGTTAAATGCTAATAAATAGAACTATACAAGCAGCAAAATTACTTTTTATCTGTCGCCTAATTAACTGGAATAAAAAAGGCGGCTTCCCAATAAAGTAACCTATCTGTAGTTTCTTTTCTCTTGTCTAAAAGAAAGAAGTAAATATACAAGAGCTTGAAAGCTGCCGTGGGACTCTCTAGTCCAGATCTGTACAAACAGTGAATAAGACAAAAATGTCTCAAGTAAATTGCCCTATAGTAATAATATACTGTCAGAAAAAAAGAGTTAATAAAAGATTTGGTTTCCAATTAGATATATCTGTAAGGCTGGCCATTATTAGTCTCTATAGAAACAGCCTGCAAAATCCCTTTAACAGGTCATATTCATTTTCTGCTGAACAAGACAGGGTAATAACTCAATATAAAACACCTTCTTTCACATCCCTTTTCTGATTTCCTCCCTTTTTGTTTAATCAGAGAAAGGGGGATTAGCTGCTTTTGGCTCCTAGGGACCTATGTTCTAAGCAATGCCTGAAATTAAAAGACCAAATGGCAGCAAGCAATGGAATTAAGTAAGTTGCCTCTGTTGGCAGGGTCCGACATAAGACCATGGCTCCTTGCCAAGTGGCAAAAAGCACTTTGCCATTGATAAAATATCAGACAAATGTATTCACTAAATTAGGTAAATTACTTTTCTCTGGCTCTTACGTTTTGTCAAACTACAGAAAAGGATGCCCACAGCTATAAATCAAATCCTTACTCAGAGTCATCCACAACAGAGTAATGTCATTTTGGTCCTTTTTAGCTGATGTGCTCAATCCTAACTAAATAACTGGAAAGGAAGTGCAAGAAAATCTGAATTTAGTCAAGGGGTCTAATTAATCCATTAAAAAAATAACTGTAAAGAAACATGAAATCTGTAACCAACATAAACAAAAGATTTTAACTAACTCACTTTTCCCCCCACCCCCTAAATGACTAGAAATTAAAGGCAATGTATTTTCCTGTACTAATTTTTGGGTGGGTGCTTTGCAAATATAGCTCACAGCACAGCACACTCATTCAGTACAATCTGCGGCCAGCTGTAGGCAAGAATACCATTGTAAATCAGAGCTAATGCCGCTGAAATCAATACAGTTATACACGAATATTCTGACTGCAAATGGGATGTTACAGCTATAATCTAGGCCTCTGTGTGTCTATTTTCTTTGTTTCTAAAATAAATTTTCAAAAGATGAAATATCCCACCAAAAAAGTGTAAAAGTTGATAATTCGGTTCACTGTAATTTGTGGTTCAAAATATAAACTGTATTTGAAGGTTCAAAAGAGGTACAGACATTCATGTTTTCAAGTCTCAGTCCTGAAAGAATGGAATGAAATTCTATTCTCAAAATATAACCGAGGCCACCGAAAGCCCATGGCCAGCACTATTTAAGCACTCCTGTATTTGTCCAAGCAAGAATAGTTACAACTCTCATGAAATCAACAGAACTACTCACCTGGGTGAAGTTTCTTCAGTTACAAATGGTATGCCCTACCGATTTCAAAATAGTTGTGCAACCCAACATGGGTGAAAGAAAATGGACAGGCTGTTTGTAAAAGTAGTTCGTTAACAGTAAGAGCTACTCTTGAACTCTGATAGAAACATCCTACTCATTTCTGATTCCCACATCGCTGGAAAATCTGTCTGAAAGAGTCTCAGGACTAAACCTTGATATATTCTGGTTTTGCCACTCAGCACAATATACGTTTATTCTTAGTTCACTATAAACATACAGAAGAAATAACCCCAAACCATATTACTTGCATGCACACTCTTTTCACTGCATTTTGTTTTAGAAGCCTGAAGTGTTCTTCTGTGAAAGTCATAACCTCTAAAAATGGGGACCTTATTGTAAATGCTGACACAACTTTAATTATAATAGCACTACCGGATGATGCTATAATTTTATGTTACAAAAAATGTTGGAGAGTCAGTTTAGTTTAATTAGGTCTGCTAGCAGTACAGTAATAAAAGCATAAAGATTTCCCATTTATCAAATCTGACAGCCAATCAAAGATTCTTCCGTGTTCCTAAATGAAAAGTGACCCATTCAACAGCTCAAAGTAAAACAGATTTTTGACTTTCAAAAACCATCAATTTCCTTCTTTACACAGCTGTAACACATAAAAGAGAGTCCCCCCCGCCCTCATCTTTTTTGTGAGAAGGTGAAGCTTTTCTGTGATTGAATACTACACCATGGAAAACCAAGTTCAGAAAAGGCCATGAAACCATAGACTTACTCATCCCACATCCTAAAAAAGCTGATGGAAAAGGATGCAACTGCTGCTTCACCTCCTGAGCTCCAAGTATCAGCTTTGGGGTCACTTGTTAGCTTTACCTTTCAGAATTAGCTGCCATACACACACACACACACACACACACAGACTTCACAGTCGTCAACTTCATGGTACGTCAATATTTTTTTAATTGAGCTTACGCTTTCTTTGCCTAAGTATTTATAGACCACTGACAAAACTTGATAGAAGTAAAGACGATATACTGGACTGATAAAAATGGCAGCCAGCTTCAGTAGGACTACTTACAATGTTCTGAGTTTGGGCATATGGTTGAAGCTTGCAACGGACAGCCGAGTGATGTTGTTATTGTTGAGAGTGCTGCGAAGTCAAGAGGAGGCATAGTAACATGTTACAGTTATGTCACATTTACTACACTTTTAAAAAAGGCATATCTAATGAAGATCGTGGTGTACCGTTTTTAGGGATGGGTATCAGGAAAAAACCCATGCTTTTAGATATACTTTTCCTCCCTGTTCAATCCCTGGTAAAACACTATGGTTTGACCATTCCATTAATAGTCCTAAGTAATTTGAGGTCCCAGTAACATATGATTCACTCAAATGGAGCTTCCACCAATGTTGAGAACATCTATGGCATTCAAGCTAAGCTTGTCATCCTGATGTAAAAAAGAGAGTTCTTGGAGAAAATGCCTTGATTCTAGGACCCTGGTTTCTCTTTCTAGTTTCTGAGAGTCCCTGTTTTTTTGACAGAGGATACAAGTACAAGATCTGCCTGTTTTTTCAAGAATTTTAGGAAAAGATTAACTCTAGGCTGCAATTAGGTTTTAGATGGAACAGAGTTGCTATAAATGATCCAGAGCTGCATGAACAATAGGGGAGTTTTTGCTTTACAATGGAAGCAGTCAGGAATTCTAATACTTTAGCAAACTAATAAATTTTAGACAAGATGCCTGGAACTTAAGACAGGAACTAGGAACAAATCTTAGCCAACTGTTGGCTAGCACAGACTCGTCATACGCAGTAAGCATAGTCTGTAAAGATAATGAAACTTTATGAACGATCGTGCAGTTAAATATTGTCTTTAGGCTGCAAATAAAATGCAAACAAGCTTGACTCCAGAACAAGGAAACAAGCGATAGGATTTACAGTTTTGACTTGGAGATTACTCACTTGAGCAGAATAGAGTATGTGCTCTGGGATTTTAAACACATAACTATGGCACTAATAAATAATAATTCCCACTAACCAAACCTTTTTGCCTTTTTGAAACAAAAAGTGTTTTACTTTTTCCTTTTTTCTTTTTTTTTTAAACTACGAAGAGTTATTTGTGCTCATTTTCAATAAATTTTTAAGTCCTCTCTGATCCTGAAACACAGAAAGATAAATTCACAACACCCAGAACAGGATCAGTCTATACACCTCCACATTAACCAAGCAATTAATTACTGGTGCAATGTGCTGTATTTTACCTTTGTGTGCTTACTCATTCCATGCCCTAAATGTTTACTTCACTGTGCATAGGGAATCTCCCCTGTGTGCTCTTAGGGCTACATAAACAAAGAGGAGAATAATCAAAAGAAGAAGAAAAAGGGAGAATCATGCCCTTTTTCAAAACAGAACAAAAACGAAACCACAAAAAATGGCCAAGTGGGTATATCCACAAAAAGTATCTTAATGAATAAATGACAACCAGTAAATCTTGGTACGATTTTCTTACAATGTCCAGCTCCCATAGTTCTTCCTACATAACTTCTTACAAGGTTTTAAAATCACATCTTTTCAATGAAGGGAATGGAAATCAATACATATTTCTGTGTTAGCTGTTTAAAGAAGGTGTATCTACAAATGTTTTAATTTTCAGTTTCAGATGTTTGATGTTTGCCTTGCCATTTTGTATACATGACCTATTAATTTATTTTTGCAAGGCTACAGAAAAATATCAGGAGTAGACATATGGCATACATACACAAGGAATTAAATAATTTTCATAACTCTTTCTAATGATGAAAATGCTTGATTTCATTACAGATGTGTAATTAAAAAAAAAGTTGGCTCAATACTTTTAAGTGTTACATTCTATTGCAAAGTGTGATGACTGAAAGACATTTTTTTCATTCCTTAGATACTTTAATTTTTTTAATATGACAGCACTATATATTTTCCCATAATCTGTTTCCCCCGTACAGAAGTTTTTCTCTTATAAAAAAAAAAGAAAGAGAAAAAGGAAAAATAAAACTTCACAGAAATTCATTGCGACGATCATACCTATTATCTTTCAGAATTGTTCAGATTTCAGGTTGATTTTATATCTTTAACACTAACAGCCTGCAAGATTCTGCAATTATTTAACCAATATATAAGACCTGTTACTTTGGTAAACATTTCAAACTGTCACTAAACAGGATTACAACCTATTTAAAAGCTGTATCATATATTTGCAGTTTGAAGTAATATACACATTCTGTGCTTGGATAGAATAATTAGCTCCAAAGGAAAACAAAATATGTAGTCTTATTTGCTACTCAGTGCATATACAGTATGGTTTGATCTATGTATCTTTCATTCTTTAAGCCATATTGGAAAGGAAGCTGAATTAGATAGAAAATCTTCAGTACTGTTTGAAATATCTACCCCAATTTTTTAAAAACTTAATCTTTTACATCATTGCTTATGACATAATTCAAGACAGTGAACATTTAGTTGTATATTTGAACAATGCTGATATTCTATGTATATTCATTCACAAAATTCTACCTACCTACTTTTTTAGCAGACTATTATTTTAAGAGAGGTTTTTTTTCATTTTTTGCATTCATTGAAATCGATGTGAAAATTTTACCACTCACTTCAACTGGCAAGGATGACCTTTTTAGAACACTAAAAATTGCAAGCATTAAAAAATGCAAAAAATAGTTGATTTTTTAAAAAATATACATTTAACACTTTCACTTGTAAAGAAAGGCTTGTATTAAAAAACCTAATAACCAGATTAAGCCATCACTGGAAAAGTTATTCTGTCATATATATGAGTTCCAAAGATAAAAATCTTACAGAACATCAGGTTTACTGACAGACAACCAACAATTCATCAACTTGACAATTAGATGTAATATTGAACCCACAGTACATTTTACATGGCTTTATACTAGAAAGTTAACAATAGGCTTGTTATTCTATGATTACAAAGTAAAAAAAAAAAAAATTAAAAAAAAATCAAATTTAGCTGTCAGATTCATTCACTCGTAAGTAAGACCAATTATTGCTTAATAATAAAAAAACTTTACCACCAGCAGTTCACATATTCTTTAGTTTCTTGGACATATAGACACTATCTATTGCCAGAGAAGCTTCTTTACTCCAGAATCTTAAAAAAAAAAGACAAAGCACCACAACAAAAAACCCCTCCCTCACCCCCCTCAGGTTGTTGTGATTTACCAAGCGTGATTCAAAGTAACATGAAGTAACTCACTGATACACAAAGTCTTCCACTTCTCTTAATGTAGAAAGCCCAGAAAAAATGTGACATTTTGACTGACAGAGCAAGTATTTCAGGAATGTGTCTTGTGCCTCAGATTCTTTGGGAACTGAGGCACTTTGCTCATTACAGTAACTATTTTCAAGTCAGGGGTCACTGATGATAATTTTGTTACCTTTAACCTCACTGATGGCCACTTTGAGACAGTGAGAAAAAGTATTCAAAAGAGTATTGCAATACTACCCTTCAGTGACATAAAAAAAGATATTTTCCTACACGTGTATGTATTTATACACATAAAATTTTAAATGTTAAAAAAAAAGCAATTAACATGGACATGCTAAACACCTTAACACATAACAGTAGTGTTTGATAGAAAAGTGCCTCTTTGAAAACATCCAGATCGTCAAATATATATTGTATATTGTTCCTTATAGAGAGTCTGAAAGATCAAATTGATGTCAGAGTATACAACAAAGGCAATCTTGAAAATGTTCAGCACTTCAGCAGCGATGGATAATTTACGAAATTAATTGGCTTCATTAATACTGCACCCCCCCCCCCCAAAGGAAATACTTTCTTTTCTTACAGTATCTGCCACCTGCTTCTTAAAATTTTTTTAAAAAATTGTGTTTAATGGCTGTCTTGCAGAGTACAGGAAAATCTCTGCCTCTCCACATCTTTTTACCATTTTATAGCACATCGCAGTGGATTCTTTTAAGGGATGTTTTCACTAGACCATCCTGACACCAGGCTGCAGCTCGTAGATAAGCTTTTACATCAGTACTCCCCAGATACTGAGCTCTTGCTACAAGCAAGAGATACAAGGAATACTTACAGCACTTCCAGGTCGCGCAGAGCCCTAAATGCCCCATCTTCAATACAGCTGATCTGGTTGTAATCCAGTTGCCTGTTAAACAGATTAGGAAGGTATTTGTAAGGGAGACGAGGGCTGGCCGCCTTAGGCGCAAAGAAAGCCTCCGGGAAGGGCCAGCAGAGCTAGGCCGTGCTAACCGAAAGGCTCTTGCAAATACGCCCGTACGCGTGAGGCTGTCACACAGCATGCTGGCCGGGATGCTGCCACGGAAATCCCTTTTTGTTCTGAACTGTCTGCGCAAAACAGCAGCGCTGGGAAAGCTCCAGTAAATAATAACTGCACCTTATATTAAATGCCAAAGGAATGCAATTTCATTACACCAAGAAAAGCTATCCATTAAAAGCTCTCAGCGTCATCTTGCTGAAACAATTTCATTAAGGTAAAGGACGGTAAATCACTTAATGTCACACGCATCCCCTCGGTGACCTAACAGAATCCATTTATCAGAGCAGCCCAGCTGCATGTTAATTCCACCCGCCGCGGCAGGGACCGGCGAGAGACACCACTTTTAGGGGTCTCTCTGCGTGCGTGCATGCCTGGACCGGGTGGGAGGTGCGGAGGGGGCGGGGGTGGATTTAGAATAATTACCTTCTAGAATACTTCTATATGTAGAAATAATAGCATCCAAGGTATTTGCAAACTTGGTTACTTATCTCCTTTAACTCTGCTCCAAATGAAACTAGTATTTCTGTTGTAACCTTCAGTATGTGGTTTTCTACCTACTTTGTGCTCTCTGCAATTATATGCAGATAGGATGTTGTAACGGAGCACTTGAATTCTGGACAGAAAACTCAGCAATCCACCCTATACATTATTAATCTTTAAGTATTAAGTTATGAAAAATTTACATTCATTTCTCTGAAGGATATTATTACCTTTTCAATTCAAAACATTGAGACAGTACATACTGCCCCGTTGAAAAAGTCCGCTGAAATTAACAACCATGCAAATACAAAATCCCAGTTTCTCTGCTGATAAAAGCTTTTCCTACAAATACTGCCACACGTCTTAGGCATTTCAGGGCATGACTTGCAAAGCAAAGATGATACAACCTCACTTTAAGCAACCAGAAGATCTTCTCCAAGCCGGTAACTTGTCAGTGTCAGGTAATATATGTGAGTAAATGTGTGTGAACAATACTAAGAAAATGAACAAAATACAAATGAACTCTGCCCTTCTGTCTTCAATTATGTATTAGCTAGCAGGACTAATGAGGCTTTTACTAAAGCATTTTTCATGAGTCTTCTGAATCTATGATAATGTTTTAGTTTATTAATAAATCATCACGCCCACTGTTGAATGTAATGTACCAACTTCTATGAAGTTCTTCTAGTTTCATCCATATTTTTCATCTGAATTACTACTACACAGGAATAAAATATTGTCATAACTGTAACAGTGTCTGTGTTTCTGTCTACTGAAGGCTAAATGCAAACTATCATTCCCTGAATATGATCTTTAATCATTTTGGTGCAATGTTACAGCACCAGTGCTGCAGTGTTGGAATATTTAAGCCTACTTTCTCAGGCTACTTCAATTTTTACTAATGAATTTCATTTAACAATTAAGTTAATAGCCTTTTTATTTTAAAGAGGTAAAATATATACACAGTACAATTCTCTAACCTCTTGAACAATTCATCAAAGCTATTTAAATTAGTACAATGGCATGAAATGTTACCCTTGACAAAATACAAAAGAGAAATTGTTTCCAGACAAATTGGAAAAATCTTTTAATGCCATCAAATTTGCCTAATGCAGTCTGCAGGTTAATCTGTAAAAGGGTGAACTGTATGTTTGCCCATATCTTATTATCCTTAGCTGTCAATGTATAAATCAGTGCTGACACAGCTTCTTCTAAATCATCCATATTATACACAAAGGAAAATCTTTTAACAGTAGAGAAAGCACTTGAGCAAATCTTGTCCTACACAAACTGAAAGGCAGATTTCTTCCACTAGACTGGCAGCAGTTGTGGTGCACCCGAAAACTTTTGGACTTCTTCCTTTAATGAGTCACCATGACCACTACCTTAGTGAAGGGTGAGTTGTTTTCATTCAAATCTTCTTACCAGAAAGATTACTTTGTTTGCGCTGAACTAATTAGTTGGTTTCAGTTTGGGGGAAGGGAATGCTGCGGGTGGGAGAGGAGAAATATTTCCTAGTTTTATAAATTATTGTCTTTGAAAGATACCACCGTCTTTATGTTTTAGATGATCTTCCATCAGTTATGACCATGATATAAAACAATCAGACACACACCATGAAGAACAACTGGCATGATATATATTTTTTAAGCTATGAAAGTTACATGACTTTGAAGACTCTGTGCCTGGCTTGAATAGCAATTATCGTATTTGTGTTAAGGTAAAGATATCCACTGCATATATAATCCAAACAGAAAGTAGACAATACATCACAACCAGTATGTCATTAACTTATGATGTCCCTCTAACAGATACACTGAAGCAGTTTGAATTTTTTCGATAAAACCAGTTCCTAATAGCAGGTTGTGTGAGTGCTTAAGACATAAGCAAGGGTACTAGAGAAATAAAGCACATACTTCTCTAATTTTAAGTTATGTTTTATAATTTGGTTTTAGCATAATGACTTTGAAAACCACACATACAAATCTACAATACTATAATGAAACTTTTCTCACTACTAAGTTATTAAGCATACCAATAACCCTAACTCCATTTTAGAAAGATTTTTTTCCCCCTAAAAGTTTCTTTTCTTCTTTTCAAATTATTAAAACACCCTGAGAACAGAAGCTGATCAGACGTGGACCAGCAATTCTGGCCCATCCTCATCCTTCCCCTCTCCTCAGTCTTTCTTCGTCATCTTCCCCCCAGCCCCATCTCCATGTTGGGTCTTTCCTATGTGGGATCTCTCCATCGCTTTGGAAAGTCACTATTCCTTTCTGCTCCCCCTTCCACAAAGCAGCTCATTACCTTCAGCAGTGCCATTCCTGTGAAGCTCATAAAACATCAAACAACAGCTGTCACGTTCGAAAATCTTTCCACTGTCACAGAGAATTAATTAGGTTTTGCACCTATATCTGCAGCATTACCTGGGTATTTCATATACTTACTAACATACTGCTATTTAAAATCCTAATATTTATGTGAGTTCAGCTATAAGAGCTAGAAAGAATTAAATAAAAAACATTCAAACAGTATGAAAATGCCTGCTTTAGAATGTTTTTTATGTATTACTTTTGCTGATACATCTTACACTGTAGAAACATTTTGCTTGTATTTTCTTTCCTTTTAGCATATGTTGTCTACCAGACAATGATAAATACATAAAAATAAACCTTGTTATCCCACAAGACTAACAGAAGAAGTTGCATATGTCTGAAAAGTACTACCCTCATACAGAAAAAACTCTTATCTGACTCTGACAAAGAAAACCTTCTTTACTTATTCCTAGTGGCTGTGTTAAAAGTTGGGACAATTTCGGTTGATATGTCTGCTTTACTCTCCTGTTCTTCATGACTTGAGGACACTTTGTGGTCCCATGCAAGAGAGGTACCATGCAACTTTACCTTCTTCTGCTTTGTGCAGAAATTATTACATTCTGTTTGTGTATCAACTTAATGGTAAACATTAAGAAGTCATCAAAAAAAGTCAGAAGCCTTTCTAGATCCCTATAGCACCTTCCTCCCCAGTAAAATATTTAGAAAATGTTTCTAATTTTAGCACACTGTATGCTGGATTTCATATGATTAAAATTTTTCCTTGGGAAAAGTATAGAGTGCCTGATATTTATCACTGCAATACAATTTTTAGAAACAGTCACTGTTTTTAATGTCTCCTTGTATTTTTTACAACAGAACCGAGTTATGTTTCCTATTTCTCAATTCCCTTCTCAATTTCAGTTTCAAGAGGAATCAATGATTTCAGAGGCATTAGTTGAGAAAGATGTAACAAAATCATGTAAGATTTTAGTCTAAGTTTTTATCAAACTTCAGATAACTGCTTGTTGCCCATGACTATTACATTTATTGCGATTATTCTTTCATTTCAAAGTCAAGTGCTTGTTTCCTACTTGTTGTTTATTTTGCTAATGTAGTTAATTTTGTTCGTTGCCAAATTTTCCTTGTAGAATATTTTAAATATTTTTTTCTAATATACATAATATAGCAAATGATTAACCTTTTTCTTTTATCCCAAAATTAAAAAGCGAGACTTTCAATACTTCCAAGTAAGGCATGCTTGCTGAATAAACTAGAAGAAAAGGGAGAACAAATCTGTAGTTCAATTGCTCCATACCTTCAAAGTTGTCCAGCACTCTACTTAGATAAACCCACAAGTATCTTCCAGGAGCAAAATAAAAAAAAATAAAATCAAAATGAAACAGAAGAATGCCACGAAAAGGAGGATGAACACAGAATGAACAATCCATAAGTTATGTAATACAAAGATACTATCATATCAGTATGACTTCCCAGAAATAATGCAATTTAGCAATTAGATGACAAATAGTATCAAGACTATTTCATGTGGGGAGCAAATATATTCCTGTTCTAGCATGGAAGCCATATTAAACACATACCCCACGAAAGGTCTGTTAGAATGGTTTATTTATATATTAATTAGAAAATCTTTATCTGTAGAACCATTCTACTTAGTTACTCTACGTATCAACAAACCTCCCTGCAAGTCTCCGTGACATCATTATGCCTCTCCGTTCAGTAAAGCAGAGGCAGTCTCACTTTCCAAAGTAGTGTAGGTACAAAAGGGCCTAAAGGCTCCTGAGCATCCAACTAACATTTTCATGAGACTTCAACACTGAACAGAAGCATAAACCGATTTTCCTTAAATTCAAATCCTCAAAAATTATTTGCATTGTTATTGGTATTTGACATAACCAAATAAAATTTAAAGATAAAACTGAATCTAAACCTTCCTACAACAGTTTATCAACTCAGTTCAAAATAATCTTCTGCCTCAATTTGCTTTGTATTATCACAGGAAAATCTATGGGAAACTGCATAAACCACAGTGACATTTGGTACTTTTCCTAGCAAAAGCATAGGCCACATTTTTCATTGGGGTAAATTCATGTAAAATTTTGCATAAGTATTGGCACTTGACTTAGCAGATGAAAACACACTTAATTCAGCTGCCTAGGTTTTATTCACCTAACATTTATTGTCATTCAAAAATACCTATTTTGTACAGATTTTTAGATTCTACCTTTTTTAGACTTTTCCTCAGTGGCTCAAGTGCCAAAAAACACTTGCAAGGAAGCTCTTGAGCCACATTCAGAGATTTCTGATTTGAAACTCATCTTCAAAGCCAAATATTCCACTCAATTTAAAAACATAATTGACTTTAACATTTCATAAATTAGTTGGTTGATAAAAACCATACTCTTTTCAGAAGACCAAATTTTACAAAAGTAGTCTGTAATGAAAATACCAACTTGAAAAATAGTATTGAAATGCTATTTATTTAAACAGTCAGAAAGAATGACTTTTTTTTCCCTAAGGCCGCAAGGTCACTGACCTGTTTGGCAACAAGAGTTTTAGGAGGCACTAGAAAAGTGTATCTGTTCTTTTCTTCATTCCTTCATAGCTGTTTTTGACTTTAATAAAAATCTTAAGTATACACTGAATACATTTCACTAACATCCTCTGAAAATGCTTCTTGATGTGTAACTGAAACGCAGGTGACTGAACAGACTAGTAGTTGAATTAAGATTCCCAGTAAGAACAAGCTTGAGAAATATGCCAGTTCTAAATTATTAAAGCATGTCTTAGACAAGGAATGCATTTGGATCAGCACTTGTACAGATGAGTAGACAAATATACTTCCAGTTGCAGTGGAATTTTGTGCACGATCTGAGAAGAAGTCAGTAACTAGAACATCTTCAGCAGGACTCTGCGTTTTTCAGCTCCTAATAAAATTGAACTTCAAAAAAAAGTCCAACAAAGCTGAATACAAAATTCAGCTACGCCTTTAGTGACAATGCCAGTTTTAAATCTTTCACAATCAGCATAAAAGAGGCATCAGGGCAACACCAAGTAATATTAATCAAGGTTTTGGACAAAGGTTAGTGTAATGGGAAGGACTTTGATTGGATGCTGGTGTCTGCTGCTCTCTTCACTAATTCTCCATTTACCCAGTCAATTTAGTCTGTGAAGCTACTACATTGCCCTGCAGCCTTTATCCTTGGGGTGACAGCTACAGTGTCCCCCACTTGCTGGGAAAAAATGGAACCAAACAAACACAAAGGCACCAAAGAAGAGAGTAGTCAAAAGTAAGGTTAGACTGTGACAAGAAAAACAGGGCACAAGATACTTGCAGGTGATATGATGAAAAAGTTCCTTAGTATTTTTGGTATCATTTCATGTTGCATACATTTAGCATCACAATTCTGCCATGATGTTGGTCTATTCCTTTCCATCCTCTGCCAAATATCAATTACACAGCAGAAGAGAAAGCTGGAATCTTAGAAAATTTTACATACTTCAAATGGAAATGTCATGATATAATTTTATCAAAATTGTCAGACTAGGGGCCAAAATCTACTTTTCAAAAACTGAGCATAGCACTATTGTTTTTTCAGTGGTGTTTCTCATTTTTTTGCTTTTTAAGCTCAGTTATTTTTCTTCCTAGTAACCAGATTAAAAAAACAACCCATCCAAATTTATAATCTAAAAGCATTTCTAAATGCTAAAGCAGCTGAAGTATTTTCTTACCATCTTTAACAGAAAATTCCTGAAGTTGGGGAGATTTTAAACATCTTTCACAACCAGTGTGAGTACTGTATCACCGGGGGGGGTTATGAAACCATCATTAACATGTATATTAAAAAAATCTGTGTTTAATTTCCAATTTATATGATAATTTCTATTTATTTTTAAAAAAACAGTGGGTGCCACTGTGTTCTCTGAAGAACCTAACTTCTTAGTGCCTATTTTTCTCCCTGAAAAAGTTGTAAATTAAGAGTAACTTTCAGAACTGTATTTCCAGAATTCGCACCCTAATTTCTGTCAAGTCCCAGACCAGCAGCTATACTAAAAGTGGATTAATCTTCAAGTCATTGCCCTTGAACATGAAAATTAAGACTTTGAGACAGAGCAGCTAGTTTTTCTCCTACAGCTGAACGGCCAAAATCCTGGGATTCCAGTCTGGGGAACCTGTACAAAATAAGCTTCCCTCATTTTTTGTCACTTTTTCTGAAGAACTTGATTCATTACCAACAACTGGGCTGTATTGGTGCAAGTGAAGCCAGAATGCTCTGTCTGGCATTTGTGAGATGACATCAGAGTACTGCATCCAGTTTCAGTCTCCCCAGTAGAAGACAGACACTGACATGCGGTCCTGAGTCCAACCAGGGCCACCAAGATGGAAGGGCCGGAGCAGACGACATCTGGAGAGGGTCTGCAAGAACTGCGTTTGTTCAGCCTTAAGAAGGGAGGGTGAAGGGGGGATCTTATTGCTGCCTACAACTGCCTAATGGGAGGGTATAGACAGAGTCAGACTCAGTTATAAGACGTGAGGCAAGAAACAAGTTGCAAAATAGGAAATTCCAGTTAGATATAAAGTAGGTTTGTGGGGCCTGATGGTTTTTCAGGTTTTTTTGTTCTTTTTGCTATAAGGGTGTGGCAAGTTGCCTGGGTTGTCAATTCTCATAATGCCTTGCCCATTTTGCTTTTATCTTCTACAGAATCTATACTGTGAACGTTATTAAGAAGATGTCCAGAAAGGAAATATCATGGCCACATTTTATGGAAACCAGACAGCTTCTTCTGAGAAACATCAAGAGGACTCTAGAGCTAACATATTAGCAGGAAATCAAAAGAACATAGTTGTATCATCAACCGTAAAGGAAGCAATTTCCTCCATATAATCTAAGTTAACATCTAATTCCCTTTGCTCTGCAAAGACTCGAAGAACATACAATAAGATGTTTTCCAAAATATTCCAACTCCTGATTTGGACAGGGAAGTATTTAGGGGGAGTGAGAGAATGGTAAGTCTCCATTCAGGAACATAAAATATGTAATCAGGTCACGTTCTGTGAGATTTAACTGCCTTTGAAACAGCTTACTAGAGCTACTGTATGGGATAGTTATCAATAATTGCATTAAAAAAAAAATTCTCTGTAATTTATATTGAAATTGATGTAATTAATGTTGTTACACAAAGCAAATCTTGAATTTACAACATGTTCTAATGCAGGTTTCTTTACTCTTTGTACCTTCACTTATCTCTTCCATAAGTTTGGTTAACTCTTTAACATTATACTCAACTACAGGGCAATTATAGAAAAAATGCCGAAATTAGAACCAATATTAAATTCTGTTTATGACACTTCTCCATAAGTATATACAAATATTTGGTTCCCAGACCTTAACTTAATCACCTAATAGATACTAAATTCCTTCACAGAATCAGAGAACCATTTAGGTTGGAAAGGACCTTTAAGATCATCGAGTCCAACCACTAACCTAACACTGCCAAGTCCACCTCTAAACCATATTCCTAAGTGCCACATCTACATGTCTTAAATACCTCCAGGGATGGCGACTCAACCACTGCCCTGGGCAGCCTGTCCCAGTGCTTGATAACCCTTTAGGTGAAGAAATTTTTCCTAATGTCCAATCTAAACCTCCCCTGGCGCAACTTGAGGTCATCTCCTCTCTTCCTATCGCTTGTTACTTGGGAAAAGAGACTGACACCCACCTTGCTACAACCCCCGTCAGGTAGTTCACTTCATAGTTTCCTTTGTTTGCAAAGTGATGCTTTCTATACCTATCACTTATCAATTGTCTCCTTAGTTTTCTTGAAAAATGAAATAAAAATAGTAAAATTCTTGCCATCAACCTTCTCTAAGTGTAATGTCCAAGGCTAGATGGAAGGCTAGGGTTCAGATCTCCTTCTTGCCTAAGCTTCTGGAAAGGCACAACGGCCTGATCTAATTACATAAATGCTGTGCTCGAATCCACCCAACTCACCCACAAACTCACTTGTCATCCTGATACTCACATCTATACCTCACACAATATAAAGTGCTCTTCCTTATAGGAACATAGGTAGCATTTACAAGACAAAGAAATGTATTTCTCCATACTTTCAATTGTAGTGGGATCATAGGGATTTCAGATTAGGGGTTTGGCGGGGGGTGGTGGTCCCCCCCCCCCCCCCAATCACCAAGAAAGGACATATCTGTAGTGTTTGTGCTATCACAATAAACTATATGCCACAGATATGATTTGGCCTTTGCAGCAACACTATGGACTTTATGAACATTTTTTAAATTATGTCCCAAAAGGGGAAGGCTTTAAAGGGTGGATCTATTGTTCTATGCACCTTAGACATAATTCAGGATCCTTACCTTGAAAATACACACCAAGATATAAATATTATCTTAGCTAAAGATTAGCATCCTAATTCAGTTTCTGACTGGAGCTATCTCACAATATGTAAGTATACTTACTACATTCTAAAATACTGCCCTGACACTAGAAGATTCTCAATGATGCTGTTGTTTTTACTACCAAAGTTCCTTTCTGTAGCAGTATCAATTTTCAAATATAAAAGACCATGCAGAAAAATGTAGGCTTCTCCTTGTAGCCGAGCCTCATTTAGACCATGACTAATGATGGAACCAGTTCTGAACAGAAACTCATAAAACACCAATTAAACAAAGTAACAAAACTACTTTGAGAAGCACTTGCATGTTTTTGAACATAACAGATTTGAACATATTAGTTTTTCCATTGAGATGTGGTAGGATTTCATTGTGGGGAAGAACAGTATCACAAACATGGTTAAATAAAAAAACCCCCAACAACAAAAACCCAGAATTTCTAAATATCATATCAAGCAGGCCAAACTCTTAGGCATTCTGCTAAATCTCTGAAAAAACGTCCTCCTAACTGATTTGTGTGCAGTGCTGCGGGCAGCAGAATGATGCAGAGTCCATCACAGGACGACAGAAACGCAAAGGGCGTCCTGTGCACTCCCTTCCTCCTGGGGATACAACATCACGTCGTCCCCTTCGTGATCACAGAGCGCTCCATTTTCAAAGCAGTAAAACTAGAAAGTTCGTCTTTCTTTTAACACTGGGAACTTCAATTAATAGAAAGTATTTCAATGGAAATTACATGAAAACCTCATATAGTGGCCTAATACTTCCCTATTTTTATTGATGCCACATAAGATAGCAATTACATTTTTTTCACAGCTGCATCACACTGGCAGCTCCATAGTCTTTCTGGAAGCCACTAGTGTATGTCCTCTGCCTTTGTTGGTTGTTTGTAAGTGATGAGTCCTCAGCTTACACCAGGGGTTGTAGCTTTTCAGTGCATGACCTTACATTTCCTACTATACAAGTTCATCACAGTCTTCAGGTCGTTCAGCTCTTTCAGTCCACTAAACTGATCTACCACTCTGAACAGAAAGTCGAAAAGTCACTGCTTTCCTTTGTCTTGAAACTCACATATTTCCACATTTAGAAGCCATAAGAATTCAAAACCTGCCCATGAACTTTGGGGTCACTATCTCCAGGAAAGTGAGTATCTGCCTTTTAGAAAAGACTTATTTTACCACAGAAGAAAACTGTAAGAATAGCAGTCACACAAGTACAAAAATACAGGCTAGCAAAACTAGATAATAGCATGATTTTTTTTTTCTTTCTTTCTTTTATACAAGCAAACAAAAAGCAAATTCTTAGAACCAAGACAAAATTATTTTTTCCACATGAAAGAATGGAATTTTTAAAATAGTCTGACATTCAAATATTAAACTCAGGATACCACAAACAACTAGTTATAATGCTTTGTTGTATTTAACTCCATTTCAGTGTTTTAGGTTTCATATAGGGCAATTTTAGGATGCTTAAGATATGTTAAAGTATTTTACCAAAACAAATGGTAAGTGCTGATTTTATGCAGAGATTCCTTAAGCAGCTATAAAAGTACTTAGGAAAAAGATACCTGATACAGCAAAAGGACACTGTATTGACAAAGCATTATCATCAGAATATATACAACAAGGAAGAAAATACTTACAGATTTTTTATGTCTACTGCTCCTCGGAATGCCTTCCTTGGTATTGCTTGAATCTGATTTTCACTAAGATCACTGAGAAAAAAAATAATTAAATTAAACTTAAAATCTGCCATATATATTTCTTTCTGTGTATAACAAAAAGAACATATAAGAAAATTATTTCAGCCATTACAGTTCAATCGATGTTTCCAATGAAGCTTATTTTATTATCTTAACTGATTTGTAATTGAAGAAAAAGTAGCAGTAATACTAGTCAAATGAGTTTATCTGTGTTGCATGAAGTAGCTCCTTTACAAAACAAGAATATATATGCCAAACAAAAAGCAGAGGCATTACATAATTTAACAATGAAGGCCAAACTGATTTAATTAACTGAGTGATATCACTTTTCAACTCATTCCAAACCAATGACATCAAATGTTTGATAGTATGTTCATCTTTATGGAAGGAAGACTGAAAACCAGCAAAAAGAACAAGTAGCCAGCTGTTGAGAAACAACTATCAAGCTGTGTAATGTCTGACATCAACATACTTCTGAATTTTGTTTCAGAGTGGCAATTATTATTATCATGATTATTTCTATTATTATTAATTATTATATCATTAAATGATTATTAATATATTAATTAACCATTAATATATTAATCATATATTTTAAAAGAAGGCATTAAAAAACATCCTGCAGCAGATATCTAATGGTCCTCCCCAAAATCCCTGTATGACCAGCTATACCATACTATCTGAAACTAGCATCTTTTCCAAAAGAGAAATTTTATTAAAATTATTATAAAATTCTTATTCAGTATTATTTTTTGCTATCAGTACAAACAAACAGCTCTTTTTCTGAAATTTAGAAGTATTTTTGGCTTTCACAGTTCCATACTGGAAATAAAATCTAGAGAACCGAAGTAAAGACAGTAGCAGAGGAGACAGCAAAAAAAAAAAAAAAAAAGAAAACAAAATCAAACTAGAATCCAGGGCTTTTTATTTATGCTATACGCCATTAACAAGTAACGCAGCACAATATATTGAAGTCGTTATTGCTACATCTACACCACGTGCAGTTTGGAGGTTTCACTTCAGAGAATAGTTTGCTACCCTGGACCAAACACACCCTACCACACACATGGTTCACCAATGTCTGAAGGCCTTTGAAGGGACCTATCTACCTCAGTGTCTTAAAATTAGGAAATCAGCCCTTCTTTTGGAGGCCTTGAGAGATGTAGCTATCTATAGACAATATGGGGAACACAAGAAATTACATGAAGAAGCTTGCTTGAGCATCTGAATAGAATTTAGAAATAAATCAGATGCATACAGGCTATCTCTATGCTAGGATTTTCAGCTTATTTGCAAAACAGTTCTGTTGTGGCTAGCTAGATTTCATTTTGCTAAAACCAAATCAGGAGCTTCACTCTGAAAGCACATCAAATGCAATCCAGCCCCTAACAGGAGAAGTAAAGTTTTGCAATGTCTTGCTTTTCAGAGACATCTTTAGATTACCTTTTCAGAGACAGCTTTTAGGAGAAACATTGCAAAATGGTGCATAGAAATAAGAGATCTAGCTCAGGTGAAGTGAATAAGCAAGAATCATTTAGTTGATTAGATATAAACAGTCATGCTTTTGAGATATTCTTTCTCTAAAATGTAATCTAGCATGACCTCATATTTCCAGTTATTAGTAATCACTCCTGAAGATTTCTTTCAGATTTATGAACTCCAAAAAAAATTATATGAGGACTTTATAAAACCCCACACTGCCTGACATTAACAAAATTTACACCAATATAATTCCTTTGAAAATAATTCTACATATGCTGAGAGCAACTTCATTTTATCCAATTAATTGTTAATTTATGGAAAATCACATTCTATTTACTAAATCTTTCACAGTTTGTGCATCTCACTGCACTGCAATATCTTGCAAAGCGTATTTAAAACCAGACCCAATTTTACTATTATTAACAGTGTGTGAAAAAAGAGAATCTGTGAGCTGTGATTTAATTTTCAAGCCACCTAAGTAATCTTGAAATGGGATATGACTGCACTGCTCTGACAATAAATTCAATGGCAATGAATGAAAAAGCAGCCTTCAGCATTTGTTACGGTAACATGATTTAACAGCTTACTTCCTTTAAAAAAAATTCATTATAAGTATAAACAGCAAATATCTATATTTACACTTCTGTTTAGTTGAGTAATACATTTTACCTAGATAAAAATTGTGTGTAAAGTGGTTAAGTTAGCAGTAGTCATTTGTATCGCGATCAATGATTAGTTTATCATACAGATACTTGTGTATATCTATGTAAACCACTGCCATAACCACCACTCATAACTACATACTGCAGGAAGTAATGGGTAATGGTGCATTACACTTTTTATGACAGTTAATAGAGTATCATCATTCACCATTTTATATAATTAAAAAAAGTGGAAGATGAACAAGATTGAGACAATACGTAAATTATTTTTAAAAATCTAATACAAAATATCAGTGGTCAAAGTCTTTCTTTCCTTGACTAAATGCAAATCTTAGCATAAATGCAAGGACTTACAAGTAACAGGTATTGAGCCAGGTTCCTCGATGTACAATACACTGAGGTTGTATGTGTGCATATGCACATCTGTGTGTATGCATGTGCAAAAGACAGCAGACTAATGGCATGCCAGGTTTACCGCTGGGTCGACAGAATCAACACCATTTCCGTGTAGCAGAGGCTCATATAGACTGAAGTACAGCGTTCCCTGCTAATTTTAGCACATTTGAAATGTAAACTGCTTGATTGCAAAGGTTTCCAACCTTGCTGTGCGAGGCAGTGTTTAAAGCATCCCTGCAGACGTGGAGAACTCAGTAAGGTCGGCAAACATCATTTTCCAAGAGAAATTTTTTTGCAGTGCATCTGCTGGTTTGTGAAACTTTCTTGGAACTGTTTGTGTAACAAAAGCGTAAGTCATTCATTCATTTCTTCACTGCAAAATTCTACTTCTCATAAAAAATACAATTTTCAACACACAATTTATGCCTACTTATAGCAGGAAAGTTTTTAGTAATTATTTATTGATTGCTTCAGGTATTCATCTGCTCAGACTAAAAAGGTTTCCTTATAAAAACCTTGAGGGGCTTAAACAAACATACAACTTTTTCTTCTTGCATAAATTACACCTACATTTCACACTGCAGACCGAGGACTCAGTAAGAAGTTGCTGTGTGGTCTTTTTTTATGATGTTTTAACTCATTTCACTGCAATTCGTAGACTGCTCACAAAAAAAGGTCATAAGCAGCACAGGGTGCACTGTGACTTTCTGGGGAAATGGGGCAAAAATCTATTTTGTGGACAAAACCAGGCAATTTTGCAGGCTATTATGTTACATTGATTTGACTTTGCAGCTTGTATTCTGCAGTGAAGAAAGGTGCAAACCTCCTTTTCAGCCTGATGGTCATTGTTTTCCTGCACTAATAACTATGTGAACTTCACCTCCCATTTCAAAAAGAGGCAGCATTTGAATACCAAGTATAATTTACGACGGCACTTGGCACTCTTAAAATGGAAGAGGCTCTTAAGCATTGCAAAAAAATTTAAGCCACGAAACAGCAGAACATCCTACTTTTACAGGAACAACTCTGTATTTTTGAAAGAAAAGGCATGAACCTGTCTTCACATTTGAAACCAGCAATCTGACCGAGATACTTTCATTGGAACAAATTATTCTCCATTATTATTACAGCCCAAGACCTTACATCAAAATCCAGCATACCTCCAGAACAGCAGAATTGATTCAAAAATGCTTTATATACAGCTAGAGTGAAAAAGCCAAGGCTATCCTACAGATTTATTTTTTAAATAAAGCACAACAGTCTAGTAAGATGTTTTGATGAATGCATCTTTATGCAGATTCTAGTTGTCCTACAGGCCTCTTTCAGCTAAATTGTTCTTGACTCTTACATCATTCCTCGAGAGATATATTCCAAATTATTAAGTCTGAAGTGGAATACCTTAGGCATTGACCCTTCAAAACAATTCCTTAGCGCAACTTTGTTGGCTTCATTCATTTCATTGACTGGCCATCACAGCACCTCCGGCCACCCAGCCTCCAACACGGGCACCTCCCTGCGCACACATTCCCAAACCAGTGCTCGGGGCCAGAACTGCCATATATAACTTGAGTCGCTTTTAGCGTGAGATGTCCTCAAGGAGAGCTCTCAGGCTCATTTCCTCAAGCCAAAAGGTGGCACAATAATACTGGGGTTAAATAGCAGATTTGCACACAAAAAGCCATCTGGGCGAGTTAGGCTGGCCGCAGCTGAAAGAGGCTCTTTTCCGAGAAGGCCCGGATGAGCACCCGTGCTGCTCTAGATGCAACTGCATCATCCTGTTTGTTTATAATGGTTTTTTTCAGCTATGTTTAAGCTGTGTATATGTCAAGCATTCTTCCGAGTTGTAATATTGTGGCTGCAACTCCATTTTCTCAAAAGCAAAACAAGAAAACCAAATTCATATACCAAACAAAGCTGAATCCCACTCTAAATGAAGATACACAGAGGAGAATGCACGAAGATTTTTGAATTTTTGCCCAACTATAGTGATTCTTTGAAAAACTTGTACACTTCTCCCCTCCAGAAGGTCAGGTGTGTGTTTCTAAATCAGAGACTAAATATGTTGCACCTAAATAACTTTTTTTTTTTAAATTAACACAGTCTAAGTATTCAAACTCAGCAATAAAACAAGAGAAATACTATAGCCTCTCTAAGATCTGTGATCAAGTAAGTCCTGGAATTATTCTGCTTACATAAAATATAATTTCTTTTTAAACAAACCGGGTCAAGGCAGTTTACATGCAATGTATACTGATTATCACCTGTGCCTCAGCTTTTAAACTGATTTCCAAAGATTAAGGATTTAATTCTGATGTTTTCAATGACACTACAGAACTTGTCTAATTTGAAATTATGCTTGAAAGGATGTAGCTTTCTGTATTTCATAAACCAATGAAATAGGAAAAAAAAATAATTAAAAAAAATAAAATAAAACCTCTCACCCCACCCTCCCCCCAAAAATCAGTCTCATTTTATGTATTCAGTTAATTTTTTTTTTTTGCTCCGGAATACATTAGTAATCATAACGCATTATGCTTTGTGGAAATAGCAGAAAGACCTTGCCAAAACCTTGCTACTACTGAATCCTTCCTAAGAACACGATGGAAATGGTACATTTCTATTTATCATATTTACTGGTTAGTAGATAGAAATGTATCAGGAAAAAAAAACCCAACCTAGAATCCTGCTAACATTTGAAATTCATACCAAGAGAATATAATAACCTACTCCCACAGAAAACCTCAAAAACTTATATATGCTGTTGCTTTTTTATCTAAGGATAAAGCCCTCAGATAACCTGATATTAATGAGCCTGACGGAGTGCTTCAGCTCTTAAAAAATGCAGACTGTACTGCATTGCAGCTATTTTATTACTCACCATGTATGGTTCCCAGTTGAATATCCCATTTACCCTTAAAAGGAATGCTAAATTTTTAATCATATAAATTGAAACACCACATATAATATCTATATCATACGCTGTTAAGGCTGTATCACAGTTTTCTTGTGTGGCTAAAACCATTGTTCGTTCTGAAACAATAAATCTTTTGAAGATGGCAAACCTGCTTGTAAATTTAATTACTTGTAATTTTATTTTCCTCTATGGTTTAACCTCCCTCTGTGTCTGACCAGCGATATCATAAATCTATACTGCCATTCTCCACTTTGTAAAATAGTGAGTACTGGGAATGAGTAATGTGGCCTGATTTTTAAAGGAAAAGGCAGAAATACTGGGTCAAACTGAGTACTGAATACTTACTTATCAGTTTATTTACGCCAGTTCATAAAAACAGCTCAGAAGGTGGCTATTTCATGATTAGCATCCTTAATAATTATTTAAATATATCTGACACGAATAAAGTAAGCCTTGCTTATTACTTGTCTCTTACTGGAAAAAAATAGTTTTAACATTAGCTAACTATATTCTGCATGAAATCCCCCATGCCCATACAAGGTGGCAAACTATCATAGACCATGAGACTACAGTGCATTTAAAGAAATAAACAGAATGAGAATTTCTTGAAAGCATTTGTCTGAAAAGCAAATATACCAATTTGGACATGGGGATTTTCACTTGGAATATGACAGTGATGAAAAAAATATATACATATTTTAGAACAGGATAGGATAGTTCAGTTGGAAGTGACCTACAATGATCACCTAGTCCAACTAAGATGATTTTGGTGGAACAAGTAACGGCCTCTTTTTATGAACGTATGTATCAATTAGATATTTATCCCAAAATCATAAAACTAACTACACAATTCATTTATGAATATCAAACGGTCTTTTCCTTTTCAGCTGTTTTCACTATGATTTGCTTTTTCCTCACTACTGTTCAGTGTTCCTACAACATATCTGTATCTGAGTACACCTTAAAAAGTACAGAAATTTAGGTGGCAGGGAGAAGACAGACACTACTTGTTCATTAAGGAGCTCCTTGCAGAGAGAGCCTGCGAAATGTGCTCCAGCACAGGCTGCTCGCTGGATTCTGGACCTCATTAAGATGTCTACGAGGTCCTGCATGGCCCGAGACACTCCTCCAGCCACAGCCACCTTAGCAAAGCACGCCACCTAAAACCTCGAACCTATTCCAATGCAAGACCCAGGTCCGCAGAAGCTGTTATTTAATCCCCTGGCTTTGATGTTACAGAAAACGAAATACTCTGCCTCACTGGGAGGCACTGACGACACCAGCAGTAAAACCTGAGTTCCCGGAAGGTGAGAACATGCTGTGACGTGACAGTGTAAGAGAAGTGAGCGATGGCCCCAGGTTTCAGCTGTGTCTTGATATGTCTCGAGAGAAGGATGGAAAGAGATCGTTTCATGTTATCATTAACGCTGGTAGCTGCCTCTATTTGCAAAAGCTGCTGTAGCAGCGGGCTCTCCAACGCAGAGAGGACAGAATGAAATGGCAAAGTAGGTTTTTTGTGTTTCGCTGGATTGCTGATTTGGATTTCAGTCCTCAAATGCCAGTTTTTCACTTTCTAAATTTGAATAATAAATATGTATTTCTACTCTGTATTAGGTGCTTTGCATTATCATGGAAAACTTTTGATCAGATTTTTTTTTTACTGCTCATGAACCTTCAGTTATCATCACACAACCATATTCTTAAACTGCAAAGTTCCAGCATGACTAGGATTTTAATCGAAGATCTTTTCTGAATGCTACAGGGGCACGCTTTGTCAATCACTAGTTTTACTGTATTAGGATAAGGTATGTAAGCATGAAAATTATTTTCAGAACTATGTAATGAAAACCAAACCAAAGTATAAAGTCTTCAAGAATACAGATGCAACTGTATTACACCTTATGGTGTAAATGCAGGGAGAACACCCTGGAGAGAGAGTTCCTCTAAAATTAATAGTTCAGGTGAACTGAACCTGCTGAAGCCTATTTGGAATTCCATCGTGGTAGAAATGTACCGTATTGTAGCGTGAGCTTACTAAACAAACATGAATGTTTTAATCTATAACACCACAGGTTTTTATCCCATGTTCAGCAAATACATTAATATATACAAACAAGTAAGTACCTTTCCCATCAGACAGATGAGGCTTAGCCAGTTAATTGTTACAATACTGACATATGTTTGGCTTTATAGAGTTACTGTATAACAAGTTACAGTACTGCATCACTTATTTATGAAGATAATATTATACCCAAACAGCTTCTCATGTCCTTTTAGCAAGGCATAGCTTTTTGGCAGGTCTATGGATCAATTAAGACAGACAGACAAAGGAAATGTTTTAAAAAATATACTTAACAATTCAGTCTAAACTCTTGTTCTGGAAAAAAAACCCCAAACCCAACAAAACCAAGAACTCTGCTGTACCATTATTCTTTAACTATGAAATAATCAATTTATCCTCCTATTAATTTCAATTTTTTTTTTGTTCTTCAACAAAACATCCAATACAGCTATTCCTCTTCATAATGAACATACAAAAGGAGTCCAGTACTATCAGCAGTAGCCGATATGTCTCTAGGTACATATTTATCTCCTTGTGAAGATCAAAAATATGAATTATAAATTCTAGCTTTAGCTCTGTAAATCATTATCGCTGGTCATATCATCATTCCAACCTGCTTCCCATAACAGGAGTAAAATTTCATGTCTGAGAAAGGTGCTATTAACCTCCTTTTACAGATGGAGAAACCAAGGTAGTATATACCAGTGGCAGTATGTATCAGTACCATGCTGAGGAGCACAAAGCAGACGAGAAAAATGTAGATCACAGAACTTCAGGTTCTCTCTGCATCACTAATTTCCATTTGTTCTGTCGACTCCCTAGAGATTCAGATGCTGTACTTAGTAGACACATAATCTATTCTCACGGTAAAGCAGGATCACTCCCTATGCCACAGTGTGCTACATTGCCCAAGTGAATATTTCATTTCACGACACAGGGCAATCATCACTGCGATACGGACAGAATTATGTGAGTCACAGCAATTCCTATGGTAAGGAATGAATCTTCCACTCTTCTAAGAATATTCAGAATGAAGTTCCCTGCTCACTTTCATCTCTCGCTTTTTAACGATACCACTTTAAATGATATCACTGAAGTTTCCTTCATTCTTCCTGCTTCAGGTTTTTTAAATGTTATCCATTTATAAATCTGTAATTGAATGAAAATGTACTTCTTCCTAATATACCAAGAGCGATAGTATTTGTATTATTTAAGCAGCAGGTATTTTCATCCATTTTATCCATGTATTTATTAAAGCAGAGGTGGAGATCATTTACGCATACAGCATAGAACATATACAGAAAAGGAGAAAAACTAACGCACTACACAATAGGAGTACTGGTAGCCCAGTAGTCTCCAGAGTTTATCAGTACCTTCAACCTTAACATTTAGGGTAAATCATCAAAAATTTAAATGATGACAATCAGTGCTAATCTTTCTTTCTTTGAGAAACAGCCTGATTCCTCATAATCCAGTATAATACGATATCAACTTGTTTATAATTTTGATATTAGTAATTGGTAATTTCTGCAGAATGAAAATAGCACAGAGAGCAAGTACTAGGCCTTCTTTTTAATAGGATCATATTTTGGGTTTGGAATAAGCCAAAACCGCCAATCTTGGTCTTGGCATGAAAGTTCATCATGGGCTGCAAAATCAATTCTACTCTACAATGTCTCCAAAAGTGCACTTAAGTCAATTTGTATACTCTGGTACCATTTAAAAATAATTGCTTAAGGAGATTCACCATTTATTCTTCATTGTGATAGAGTGTCCTAGTGTGGCAAATGCCAACTGTGAAATAAAATAGGAGTATTAGGACCACACAAGTATTTTACTGGAGTCTTAGAACTTATTTTTGAAAAAGAAAGCAATCTCTATTAGTCTGCTCCACTAAAATAATATGTAATTCTCTTTTGTTTAGGACTAAAAAAAAAAAAAAAAAAAAAGAACAGAAATAATTACACGTTGTAGCTCCTAAAGAGGAAAGGACCACCCACAATTTCAAAGAGAGACAATTGCAATAGTACTTCAAATTTGGCTTCAGTGTAATCCTTTTGATAGAAAAAGATCCTTGAAAGAAAAACTTGAAGCTCTTAAGAACACTGCTGCCCCCCCAAAGAAAAACTCTCCAATGCTTTATCCCCCATAGAGTCTCAAATTGGTCAAGCTGAAGGAAGTGTCGTGGTTTAACCCCAGCGAGCAACTCAGCACCACGCAGCCCCTCACTCACTTCCCCCCCACCCAAGGGGATGGGGGAGAGAGTCGGAAAAATAAAGTACAGCTCGTGGGTTGAGATAAGAACAGTTTAATAGGACAGAAACGGAGAAACTAACAATGACACTAATAACAACAAGAAAGTGACAATAATCATAAAAGGATTGGAATACAGAAGACAAGTGATGCACAGTGCAATTGCTCACCACTTGCCGACCGACTGATGCCTGAGCCGTGCTCCTCCTCCCCCCATGAAACTGCGCATGACGTCCCATGGTATGGAATACCCCATTGGCCAGTTTGGGTCAGCTGTCCTGGCTGTGTCCCCTCCCACTTTTCCTGTGCCCCTCCAGCCTTCTTGCTGGCTGG
>JAVKLA010000053.1:29289047-29349001 GCA_034782735.1 Sagittarius serpentarius
CCCCCCCCCCCCCCCCCGCCCCCAACTCCCTAATGATAATTTCTAGGCTTTTTTTTGGTTTGGTTTTGGTTTTCATTTTGTTTTGGTTTGTTTTTTTCAACTAATCAATAACCCTCAATTTGATAGGTTAGGAACGAAGTATATTTAAGGGCATGTTCCTCATCCCCACCAATTCTGAAAACAAACAAAAATATTATTCTTTAAAGCTCTTTATTATCAACTAGATGAAAATCTATTACACTCCCATAAGATGGACTGTAACAGCATGAAGTTTATAGGTTATGGTACAGAGATGTGGGGTGGAAAATTACACTAACTCAGCTAAACATAACTGTTACTAAACCGCAAACATACAAATAATCTTATCCCAATTCAGGAAAGCACTGAAGCATGCACAATTTCAAGTATGTGCTTAAGTCCCATTGAATTCGTTGTGACTACTCACAGGCTTAGTGTTAAACGTGATCAAATATTATCTTTGAATCACAAACTACTTACTGAAAAACAGCAGTGAATGCATTTTAATTACAGGTCTCCTTAATCTAAGCATATATGAACACAGACAAAATCTTCCTCAGATGGAGAGACAGAACAAGAAAGTAAGAAAATAGTTTTCAATAATCGCTCCATAAATTTTCATCTTACCCCACGATGAACTATCACTCTGACACCACAAATAATATTTAAGGCAACTGGACCAGGTACAAGTCCTTAACAAAATTATCTTTCATATTTAACTCAGGGTTTTGGTGCTGCTTTTGGGGTTTTATTTGGGGAGTGGGGGTGGATCTTGCCAAATTCTCAGTTACCCCTGTAAGAAAATGGGGATTATGATTCTGAAACTGCAAAGTCCTCACACACTTCTCCCTAGCAGTCGTCATGATAATGTTTAAAGGATTTTTCTCAGAGACAGAAATCTCCTCCAGCTGCTGGCCAGGTAGAGGAAAGCTTTGGGGCACAATGTCGATATTTCAGCAGGACTGACCATTCAAGAGAATACTATACTTCAAAATTTTGTGTCAGGTCTGCATCCCTGCAGAATAACACAGGAACAGTGCTACCAAGGACAGCATGGTAGGTGATAGGTCTTCTGGGAAGAATCAAAAAATAGTGACAACGTACACTGGAAGAGCTACCGTAAACAGAGATAAGGATTCATCCCTGACTTACAACTGAGTAAGTCTGAGAGCTGAACCACAGTGGCACTGAGTGCTTCAGATATTCGAACTAAAAATACACTAAAACCACCAAAGGAACCAGGGAGTCATGAGGATATGTCTACAAATGTTTGCTCCAAACAGGGATAAAAATATTCAAATATTTTCCCTTAGTATCAATTTTAACTAGACTGTGGGTGAGAATGAAAGGTCTGCAATCTGTGAAAATGAAAAGATCAAATTCAGCGTTCAGCAGGGATACAGAATATCTAATTAAGCCCTGGATCTGCAGAATAAATTTTTTTTTGCAGTTTCTTCTTCCATATCTCTTTTGCCCTCTGTTAACCATCTTACCATCCACATCTATAAATAATGAAAACAAGCCAAATTTTCCTCACTGATACCATGTAGTACACAAATATCTGAAGGGAAAATACATCCAGAAATGTTTTGATGAGCTGTACTAATTGAACAGTTTAACCAAACATAAACAATCATATAGAAATATAGACTTGAAAAGAGATTATTGGATAACCCTACCCTCAATAGAACTTAAAATCCTTGTACCCTAAGGAAAAGGATTTACCAGATTCAAAGCCAGCATTCAAACCAGCATGGCCATACAAAATAAACTGTAAGTTTGAGTGTCAGTCATATTGATTTTATTCAGGTGTTAAGTCTATGCCTAAAAATAAATGCTTTGAAGAACTTTAAGACATACATTTTATTCTCCTGAATTTCTGTTTTAACTTTCCTTTTCCTTTAACCTAGCTGAAATTTCATTATAGATACATATTGTTTATAATACTGATTAACATCTTTTTTTATATAGAACAGGA
Source organism: Sagittarius serpentarius (assembly GCA_034782735.1). Classification (NCBI taxonomy): domain Eukaryota; kingdom Metazoa; phylum Chordata; class Aves; order Accipitriformes; family Sagittariidae; genus Sagittarius; species Sagittarius serpentarius. Next base: position 29,291,044 of record JAVKLA010000053.1, read on the forward strand.
AGAAAAGTCTTATAGAGAGTTCTCCTGCATACCTATACCAATTTCTGCCTGTGGGGTTTTCTTGTTTTGTTTTTAATTAGGGACACACTTCACTTCCAGTGGGAAATTACCCTCCACGTAGGTAAACGTATGTATGGTACAAGGCCTGACCTGAAGAATGAGCAAATCTCTCGCAGGGTTTGTCTTCCACAGTATTTTCAATATTCATAGTTCCCTTTTCCATGCATACAATAATAAGCAACACAAAATAGAGATTCCCAGCTAAGGCAGAGGTGACATCTTAGCTTGCAGTTGAACAGGGAACTGCAGAAAAAGCATTTAAATAATAAATGGAAACTGTTAGATTTAAAAAAAAAAATAAAACCAGGATAAAACTCTGGGGTAAATGCCCTTAATTATGAAATCACAACAGGTAGGATTACAGTGTAAGGATTTCATATTACTACCAAGTATGTACATGTCTAATAGTGAACGTCTTTGTCTTCTTTGTGTTTATGAGCAGATAAAGATTAGCGTAATAAATCCCTGTGCTGAAATAAAAGTGAGCCTAATCTTAAGATTAGGAATCTAATCTCCCTCAGAAATAAGATATAGGTATTTAAAATGAATGGGAGGTGCATTTGCTATAGGCAACATGACATTCTGTATTGTACATAATGCATACTCCTGCACTGCAGCTGAAGTACTTAAAACTTACAAGCTGATACAAAAAGCAAGAGATTGAAAGGAGAGTTTCATTAAAAAAAAAACAGAAAATATCAGCAACCATCTTTGACTTCAAGTTGAATTTTGGTCATACAACTCCCTGGTCTTTTTTGCTTTGCTTTCCTAACTTGTTCCCCTATGGATTAACCTCTTCTCACCTCTGGTTGTATATACACTGCAAGATGGAGCTGCTGGACAGTTCATTAGAGCAGCTCCTGCTGTTTCTTCCACCGACGAGGAGGCACCTCTAAGTTACCATACACAGGCAAGCCCAGGTCAACACATCTCCTAACAAATTCCGGCAGCTTTGATCAGGCTGGTGGTTCATACAAGTTTCACAGGAGGAAAAAAAAAAAAAAAAAGCACAAACTTTGAAGTATTTCCTGCTGCTCCTTTGGAAACCAAGTACCATCACTTAGTAATTCAAGCACCATACTGGTATCACCGAGGAGGGAGAGCAGGGACTGGATTTGGGGGCTTTTTCTGTGTGGCACACCTTAAAATAAGAAAAGATACTTAAATGGAATGCTTCAACCCACTTTTAAATAACTCAGCTAGATAGAGGTTCAAACATAGTATTAAACATAGAGTAAGTTTCCTGACTTGATACTTCTTGTGGTTTAATCCCAGCCAGCAACTCAGCACCACACAGCCGCTCACTCACTTCCCCCCCCACCCCCACCCCCAGGGGGATGTGGGAGACAATTGGGGGGAAAAAAAAAAGGTAAAGCCCATGGGTTGAGATAAGAACAGTTTAATAGAACAGAAAGGAAGAAACCCTAACAATGACACTAATAACAACAAGAAAGTGACAATAATAATAAAAGGATTGGAATACACAAGGCAAGTGATGCACAGTGCAATTGCTCACCACTTGCCGACTGATGCCCGAGCCGCACTCCTCCCCTGGCCAACTCCCCCAGTATATATACTGGGGCGTGACGTCCCATGGTATGGAATACCCCTTTGGCCAGTGTGGGTCAGCTGTCCTGGCTGTCTCCCCTCCCAGCTTCCCTGTGCCCCTCCAGCCTTCTTGCTGGCTGGGCAGGAGAAGCTGAAAAGTCCTTGACTTTGTCTAAACACGGCTTGGCAACAACTGAAAACATCAGGGTGTTACCAACATTCTTCGCAGACTAAACCCAAAACACAGCGCTGTACCAGCTACCAGGAAGACAATTAACTCTGTCCCAGCCGAAACCAGGACAATACTTCACTCGCCTGTCTCTTTCTGGGCATGCGATCCAGCCCAAGGTTTACAAGAAGTTTTGCTTTTACAGCCTCAACTTTGTAAAGCACTTGAGGCTGTGTGCTTCGATTTTCCAGCGTTGCTCTACGTGGTAAGGTGGCAAAGACCACGAAACTGCATTTAAGCACTTGAAACGGACTCCTTGGTGTCCAGCAACACTTCCCACTGCTCGGCTCAGCCTCTTTCCTTGACACCTCTGGTGGCCAAGCCAAAAAAGTCAACAGTCTGCAGTAATGAATGAATATACTCCAGGACCCTTTCATAATGGTACAGATGATTGAGGCCCTGTTTGAGAGGCCTTACCTCATTTCCCACACATTTTCTGACCCATTTTTTCTGCCTTTTCTCAGAGGGGTTTTGCCTGTTATATTGTGGGCTAAGCAGTAAACTAATTATCTTGTTCAAATCCCTTTACAACGCCTCTAATCCTATTAGTTATAAGAATGTGTGAATACTGGTTGCACAACTTAAAAAAGGGAGAAACAAAAAAAAGAGACAGAGGGGAAAAAGCCAAAAGGCAGGATCCAGGATGCTCTGCTAGCCACTTCAGCCTTTCGAGACTTGTCAGGACGCCCAAGACTCCCGTCCGTCACAAGACAGGGCACTAAACAGGACAATTTGTAAAGTCCGTATTTCCATTTTCCGTCTGTCTGTCTCATCTGCCCCAGAGCTGCCGCTATTATCCGAGGCAGCTCCGAGCCCTTTGCTCACAGCAGAACTTGCTGACCCCTGACTCCAGTTAACAGTTACATTTTCTCTCTTTCCCCTTTCATAATGAACATTTTAATGAAGGGGATGACAATATTACAATGTGTCAAAGGAGCCATATGAAGTACAGGAAATGAATGGATGTTAGTGTAGGCATCTATAGGCCCTACGAGTCCTATTTCTTTTCTTCAAAGAAGCCTCACAAGTCTTATTAAAGAGCCCTCTCGCCCTCTCCCTCAGCTGAAGATACCGGAGCAGTTGCCTCCTGCTGTCCAGTACTGAGCGAACTTTAATCACTTTTCCTATTTTGTTCACACTGGGGAAGGAGCCAGGCTTCAGTGAAAAGCCTGCAGTCACAGTCGATGTTAAAGAGCATGAAATTTATCTGACTTCCATAAAAGATGAGCTCTGCCCTTCCATTCCTGCTTTTGCTAAGCTGGCTGCTCCGGGGACAGCCATTCTCTCCTCCAAAAACAAATATTTGCTTTTAGCGTGGATGGATGCTGCTGCCTAGGAGCGCCTTTTCCCTTGCTTTTTGAACTGTAAACTTAGTTGTTTCCACCTACAAAGAGGACTTGTGGTCTTGGGAAAGAAATTTAACTTTATCATTTAGACATGCTGCTTTGCAAATGAAGGTTTTAAAAATGCAAACAGTTCCTGTTTTACATGAGTAATAAGCTCTGGCTAATTGGTTACCATAGAAGCAAATTCACCAGAATTCTCAGAGAGCAAGAGAAAGATTTACCTTTTTTTTCCCCTCCTTCCTTGCATAAAGTCTATGTCAGTGAAAAACCGGCTCTTAGGGTAAAATACAAAGTTTGTTTTCTCACATGCTGTACTTAGAGGTTTGAGACACTGTTAATCTGACAAAGATTAAAATAAATTGTATTATTACATAGTATTCCACTATTTGGTTTAAAAACCTTAATGTTTGGAATTGGCTCTACAATCTTTGGAAATCATATTTCCATTATTTGTACAGTGCTTGCTTCCCTTACAATGGCAAATCAGTGACACAGTTGCGTAGAAGTTAGAAGGGTAAGTCTTACAATGCATATCTTTTCTAAGGATCAATGCATTATAAATGAGCATTTTCAAAACAACTGAATTTCAAATACAGCAGAGAAACGGAATGCAAAGAACCCAAAAACAACTGTAGAAGCAATTTATCCCCAAAACATTTTATGTATATAAAAAACCTGAAAAGCAGTAACAAAATTGTATCAATGGTCTTGATAATAAAAAGACTGTGTTAAAAAGGAATGAAAAGTGGTACTGATTCACTGACCATCCGCTCTGCATGCCATAACCCCCTCTAATCCCCAAATTGATACTGACAACTGCAATGACAAGGGCTAAATTGGAGCCATAAGTGGGAGTAATGATAGACCGCCACTTCAGTATGTCAGCAATTGCCACATTAAAATTAATACCACACAAACGCTCTTCTGTAAAGCAGAGACTTATCAAAGGAAGAGAAGTGCTTCTTTAATAGTAACGCCTCCCAGCAACGTGCCGCAGAGGCTGAGTGGGAGCAGGGCCCAGTGCCCAGCGGAGGTTAGCTGTCCATCAGCAGCAGCGAGACGAGCAGGGGGAAAGCTGTTCCTGCTGTACTTTTAGTCGTGACCACCTAGGGGCACTCAGCGCCCGAGGAATGTGTTGTAAATCCCAGATTTTGATCCAGCACCATTCTGGTGCAGAGCACAAACCGTATTCTCTGTCAAGCGTCCTGCCTTATATTCTACTTGAACAACAAAGATGAGTATTGTTTATTGATACTTTATTACTGGCAGATAACCAACCAGACAGCCTTGTTCCCTCTAAATGCTTCTAAAGAGCTTTTTCTGATAAAAGCTTTAATATACCATGAAGGTTTTCAACCAATAGGCGAAAATATACAGACCGTATCTTTTGAGAAAGTGATTTCCCATTTTAAGTCTGGACTTCTTCCAAACTGCAAAGCATCTACAAACTTCACGGAAAGCTCTCTGGAGGGAATTCTCTTAATTATAATTCGCTACAGCTTTGAAAAGAACATGGCAAAAATGGAAATGAATATAAAACTGAGAGAGGGGCACAAGGTCAAGAGAATTGCAATTTTTTCTTCTTCACGTACATTCTTCCTTTTCTACTTCTTAATTTATATGTACAAGCTGTAAACACAAACAGAACCGTATTCCTATGTTTTGGGATTCTCTGAATTCTTTCAAAAAAAGTACTTGGTATAATTAGTCTTCCAAATTTTCCTAAAAAAACCCCTTAAATATGTTCATTGAAGCAACCAGCAAAATAAAGTTTTAGATTGAAGCAAATGGTTCATTTAGGCTAAACTACAGCAGCCTACTAGCCAATCCTATCTGATATTTTATGGTCAAGTTTTATAGCATGAAAATTCTGACTTTCTGCCACATTTTTTTCTGTTCAAACAGGGTTCACTTAACAAGCAGAATGCAGACCTGCTGCTTTCCCTTGTGGCCAACTTCACTTGTTCAAAGTCTTTGAGAATCTTGGAACACGGCAATAGCTCTTAAAGGAACTTTGGCCTGCAGCTGTTATTAACTAGCTTTGGACGTATGGACCTCCGTTGACAAGCACCTCATGTAGAGAGGTTAAAAAATTGCTACCATATGCTTTCAGCTTTTTTAACCTACAATGCAAAGGCTCAAAAAAAAAAAAAAAAAAAAAAGGCCAAAACCCCTTTCACTACTTTAAAAATACAAATTAATTTACACATAAACCAACACTTCTTTTTATCTTATACTGCCTTACAGTTATGAAATATATATTTCATTTTTACAGTGGTACTGCAGTGTTCCAAAGGCAGGAGCTGATTTCAATGAACGGAACAACTGGTTATAGGTATAAAGATCTCAACAGCCTTTATTACTGGACACAAATTAAAAACCACCACACTCTTAAACCCAGCATTAAATAATAATAAAAATCTGTGTCATGAGAATGTTTCTATTGCACAGAAAAGCATTCTCTCCTTAATGAAAGCTAAAGCTAGCACTGCTTATTACACCTTTACTTTGCCCTTACATGCATATACATTGTATTAGTTTTCAATGATGTGATCCAGTTCAGATCTGAAGGAGGATCTGTACGCCCAAATGCTCCTCCCTTTTTTCCAGATAGATCAGCTGGTTTACTGAAAGGTATTATCTCTCTCTGGACAAGCACACCTTCATCATGCGAGTAGTACATTCCAAAGAACCTTTCTTGCTCACTCATCAAAGTACTTGTAACAGTCCTTATACCACACATAGCCTGAAGTGGATATTCAGTATTTTTAACCTTGTTGAAATAAAAAAAAACCCAAAACAAAACCAAAAACCCACAGTTATTTACCGAACTCTTTCATGTCCCTGTTCTATAGACTCCCATGTGATTCTCTAAAAACACCTTAAGAGTGTTTAGTGAAGACCGTAGTGAGTCTCAGTTCAGCATACATCAGAGGTGAGTTCACAGATTTCAGATTCTACAGCTACTGTGCAGATTTTCTTAGTCACTGGAGGAATAATAACTCTGGATATCAACAGAAGTTTAGTTTTTAAGTTGAAGTTATCAGTGGGTGAAAATGCCATCCAGACTGGTAGATGAAAAAATATTACCATGTAATCGATCACCTTATGCAAGACAGTTTTCCCATTCACATTGTAGCCAAACGTTCTGAGCAGTAACCAACAATAAACCAGAAATATGTTTACAAATCCGAGCTATTGTTCTAGCGGATGACGAGAAAAGCCCAGGAGACTTAATTTCTCTTCTATCATAATGAGCTTTACCTTCATGTATTTAAATCCAGGCCACTTTTCCCAAAATCCAGGGATACTCAATGTGTTAGGTATGTTATTTCTCAGATAACAGGATTTGCAGTAGCAATACTATTAGAGCTACCAAGAATTATATATAGGTAAATAGGCAGAAATACACCATTTCTGTCCAACCCAAGCAAACTAGATCTAGAAGAAATGCAGCTACTTAGGGATATCTTGCTATCTTGAGTACCTGCAGAATCCCATTATCAAGTTGCCTAAATACTTTACGTATTTAATACTTTTATTAAAAAAAACCCCAGCATTTATGCTACGAAGTCCATAAACACAGTATAATACTTTTATTTTGAGTCAGTGCCAAAGGACTAGCAGTAGAAGTCATCTCACCTGTCTTTAGCCAGCTGAAAATCGGAAATCTAGTCTTAAGTTAGGTGTCTACAGAAAGATGAAGGCACCCTTAGAAGAAGGGTAGCTTTGTCTCTATCTCTGCATTTGAGAATATGAGAAGTTTTGAAAGCGAGCTTGGACTCAGCACTTCAATTTCAGGAAGGTCAAGCTAGAAATCCACGCAGACTGACCCTGGCACACTGCCTAGCCAAGGTCACGAAAGCAGCCCATGTCGGTCATGTACTGACCTGATGTCTCCCAAACACCAGGATAGTTCCCTAAGTATTTGGACATTATGATATGGCATTCTCTAATGATGCTGGTTTATCCAGGATTTTTCTGAGCAGTGGAAACAAACCAGCGCTCTACCCTCCTCTAACCAAACTATGGACGTCTCCTGAACTCCACATACTACTCTAAAATATGACAGAAGGACAGTCTGTATGACAAAACCCACAACTTGTCAAAGCTGGAGGCCTTGTCAATTACCACAGTCTTACCCCCTTTCCTCTAAGACATTTAATCGAGAACTTTTAAACGACAACCAGCTCTATATATCTTTATGTTAAATACAAGCAACACAAGCTACCTGTTTCCCAAGGGGTGGCCAGGATTAACATCCTGTAGAATTTGATACTATTTACCACTCAGACCTGCTCTTTAGTCACCAATACAGCCAAATTTTTCATTTAAATTAACAGCTGGATTAACAGTTAGCACTCGAACTTGCAAATCTGCTTACCACTTCAGGCTCAAAAACATTCCTTTTCTGCAAATGAACGCTACCCTTATAATACGATGAGAAATTGCTGTGACGTAGAAAACACATTGCTATTGAATGCCCACGTAAACTTTCACCTGAACCTGGCTAAAAGGACTTCTTAATAAAGAGATCCTGTTACCAATTATTTATATTATATTGCAGCATTTGTCAACTTATGGAAACATTTCCTTCTGATGAACTTGCACTAAAATATGGGGCAGAGGGGCAGGGGGGAGGGTGTGTTTGGTTGCGTTTGCGTGCTTGTGTAGTCGTGGGGCTTTTTTTAATCCGGCTTTTGGGCAAATTCTTAGACAGCCCACGTCTTCCAGGATTACACAGCTTTACCACACAGGCACCCCTGTAGGGAGGGATCCTCATCCTCCGCTAACTGCACGAAGAGGTAACGCAGGAGGTTCATGGAAGTGCTCCATCTCTGCCAACGCCAACATTCCCTGGCACACAACCAGGAGCCTGGCAGCCTCAGCCCGGGGCCGCTCTAGGGATGCTCCGCCGGAGCCCTCCCTGCCTCCGGCTACCCCAGCCATGCCAGCACAGCCCGGGAAACCTGCTGGGAGTGGGGCAGCCGTGGGAGCCTCCGCTCTCCTGCAAAGAAGTCAAACACAAAAGTTTGAATTTTTGCAGTTTGGAAAAATGTTCAGGGCGGACCTTCCAGGAATAATTTAAAAATCTCTAGCTTATGTTTTCTCTTTAAGGAAAAAAAAATAAAATCTTTCAAACTACAAGCTAGAAGAAGATCCATTAGCGTGGAAGTCCTGAAGTGAACTTCAACTTACTGGAACTTTCACAGTATCCACTAGATAATACTCTATTTTTAACACACTTTTCCCCTTATTTTGGTTCTATGTACCATCAGACCATTTAAAAATTAAAAACACATAATCAAGAAAGAAAAAGATGCATTTTTATTTCAAATATTAAAAGTATTTCAAACATGTATAGGCGATCCTAACAGAAAAGAGAGATACTTTTCAAACCTTTCAATAGATCTCATGTCATTTTTCCAAAAGCAGTATCAGCCAACTAAAGCAACCAATAAAATTTATCTACACTCCCATACTGATGTATACATTATCAGTAAAAATAGTATGGATATTCTGATTGGCATTCCTCTCCATATACTATAAGGATTTAGCCAGTAGTACATGGTGTAAATTATCTCCCTTTACCTTTCTTAAACACTTCATTGGTATTGGAAATTTACTGCTTTTGGAATAGGGCCCTTTGTATTAACAAAAGCCAAAAAGACCCACCAAAACCAAAAAAAACCCAAAAAACCAAACCTTTCTATACTACTGTCTTCATGTGTTTCTCTATGTGACACCATTGAGCTACTCACAATTTTTCTAGTCCAAAAAGTTGTCAGTATTTACAATAAATCCTTCAAAATTTCTTCAGTGTAAGTAACCCAAGGATTTTAATTAAGCTAGGTAAAAATAGGCCACAACTCTTTACTTAAAATTCAAAGCATTTTGCCACCAGTAATGAGAGTTGGAAAGCCACAGAAGGGCAAAACAACATCTTGACTAGTTTCGTAATATTTTTCTATTTTAACTAAATGTAGGTTTTAACTCTATAATGGAAGTTTTGATGATAAAAGTATTCTAGGTCTCAAACACACTTGCCAGCATGAAACAGAACATTTAATAATTACATTGTACATCAAATATAAGATGTAATAAGGAAATAGCTGCCTTCTTTAGAGAACAGACCTTTTTTACTGCAATGCGAAATATGACATACTTCCTCTATATGATGGTAAAATGTGTATCTGAAGAGTAACAGAGCTAAATATAGGAGTAACTCATGATTTAGGAGGAACATTTGTTTTATCTGAAGTTAATTAAGGTACCGTGGCCTAGGTACAGCTCTGTTTTCATCAGTGAAAGCCACAATAAGTTGAAGTTCAGTTATTGTAAATGTAATGAACCTAATGAACCCATTCCATTACTTTAAAATATGGTAATCTTTACAAAAGCAAGCTTGTTGTATTTTATGATGTTATTTTGGCTGTATCTACTAACTCTCATAATCTGGTTGAGGGGCCTAATTCATGAGTTCCTAGAAAGCATCAGAGTCTTGATTAAGCTGAATAAAAAGACAATGAAGAAAATGTCCTCAGACCAACAGGATTGTCAACACACGGCAATTTGTTTAAACTTCTACCTTTCCATTCATGTTTTTAAGTACTAGTACCATTTCTAATGAACATATGAAAAATGCTTTAATTCTTTAATTCATGCATGATTTAACGTTAGTACAAATTTACCAATATGAGCAATTCTTGAATGAGAGGACAAAATATAGTTCTTTAAAGAACAGGCATTCTTTAATGGATTATTCCTCTGTGCTGTTTCCTGGGTTTCGACTGAAATCAGGACAACTATTACAGCAGGCACCTCCATTATTGGGGGATGCTAATTCCATCTCATGCAGTTTACCACCATGCAGGCTTAGCCTATTTATCTGAATGTCAATAGCATCGTACAGTGTCACACAACTGACTAAGCAAAGATTGAAAATCTGTTATTCAACAATCATGTCTTCATGGTCACTTGCACAAGTATTATGTTTCATGCCACAGATATTCTAACAATCGTGCAAATATACTTTATGGGTAACCAACAGCTTTTTAGATTAAATGCAGCCCAGTTTGCTGTTCCAACAAGCAATAGGAAGTGATTTCACAGAGAGGTGATGAGTAAATATCATTAAGAAAATTTACGAGGGTTTTTTTCAATAATTATTGTTTTCCTATATATAATTCTTTTGTTACTTATTACATGTTACCAATCAACTTTTCAGGGATCCTGGCATGAAAACTCTTTGGAGATTTCAGCAGTACTGCAAGGCATAATTATCCCTGGTATCTGCACAATGTTAAACTAATTGCCCTCACATTTCAAATGCAGTATCAGAAGCCATGTGATGGTTTAAACTGAGCCCTGCCTTGTGACCAGAGCTCTATCCCAAGAGGTTGGCAACAGCGTGCATATGTCTTATTCCTTGAAACTTGTTTTCATAGCTCCATACTGAAGTATGTTGATAGACTATTTACAAGAGAGAAGGAAAAAAGAAAGCAACAACCAGAGTTGTGCTAACACCAACAACTGTCAGGGATATTCTGCTTCATAATAAAAGAGGTCTAATTTCGACACGTGTGTCCACAGAGTTAATACTAGAGAAAAACAACAGAATTTTTAGAGAAGTCACAATTCTGAAGTTGTCAGAGAAGTCCAAATGACAAAGATGCACAAATGATAATAATGAAACTCCAAATCCTGACTTTATCCTTTAACATTCCTTCGACAGCCACAAGCTTTGATGGGATGCTAGCAGCAAAAGACTAAAAATTTCTGCTGGATTCTGATAAGAGTGATCTGTCCTGCATCTGAAAAGCAAAGCAATCATGAATTTTTAAATGAGAGCAAAGATGTGTCATACATGCCATGAGGGTATGTGCAAGTTCTACAAAAACAGCAAAAGAAAAAGGAAACTATGCCAAGGGGAATTTCAGATCACTTCATATCAATTTTTGACTGTGGCAGATTTGATATACCGCATTACTGAACCACAAGATGCTTACCAGCTTAAATCAGGTTTTCTCTTTCCTGTCCAAAATAGAAAAAAATAATCTATTTATCATTTTTATTTTTGAAATTTTCAGAAAAAAATTACACAACTTGAAACAAATGGAAAGCTAAATGATAAACTGAAAATGAATATTTCTTATTTCTGTACTTAACATTTCTCTTTCCAACAAAGAGAATAATGATTCACAAACATTCCTTTAGATTAACTTAATTATAACCTTTTCACTTGCAGGGACCTAGAGACAAACTCTAATCAGTACCAAGGTTTCTGATCTCATCTTTCTACCTACTCAGTTGCAACCCTTTTTCCCACATACTTCAACCCAAGAGTATTTCTGCTAAAACATTTTCCACTTAAAATTTAGTCCAGAGTTGAGCAGCAGCTAGCCTAGCTGGCACTGACCTAAAGGATTCAAATTGTAATAAGTTAAATACAGTTTAAACTGCTAGACATTAAGAAAAAAAACCCTTAAAACTAAGTTAGGTTTGAGATTTGATAGTGATTCCAAGGACAGCATGTAAGCATATGTAGAGAATAAAAGTTTTTGAAATACTGAATAAAACTAGTTTTCAAACATTAATATCAAACTCTTTAAATATTTGCAATCTAGCAATCTATATAATGCTTCAGCAACTGATTTCTCAGCTTTATTCTCATTTGTTTAAATTTAGTTTAAAGAATATTATAAGATGACATATTATTAAAAAATTCCATGCAAATATATTCCAGATGATTGTGATATGCTTCTCTACTTCACAAATTTGGGAAGTACTACAATTCAGTCTGTGACTCTATTTTAAAGAGTATTATGACACCAAGAAACACAGAGGTTTTGAAGTTGTATCTGAGGGTGGAGGAGAGGAAGGAATAGCATGTATCTGCTTCTCTGAAAAAGGTATTTCCATTCAAGAATTTAATTCCTGAGTCTCTGAAGTGTAACATGGTGAGAGTATGAGTCACATGGGAATTTCTCATCATACAATTTTGTGCTTGATTTCTAGACATGAGGTACTATTTCACTGAAAAATAATTTTAAAAAACCCAGTCCAAACCTCTACTGCATGAAAAGCCATTGACAATTAGCCTAATTACTTATGTAGTATCCTTATTTGGTGGAATTATAATCATGGCTTATGGCAGTATATGGATTTGCTTAATATTGACCGAACTGTTTTCCTCAATTTCATAAAAATTGACTCAGAGACAGAAAATACAAAGTTAGACTGGAAAATGTGTATTTCAAATCAATATGAGATAGTCCACCAGCTCTAACAATTAAGATGATGCAGAAGAAAACAGAACTGAATAGCGTTTTCAGAAGTTTTTAGTGTTTTAGTAACTTGAATAAAGCCTCAAATAGGGGAGATCCCCTCCCTCTCACAGGCTGTAAAAGGAGCTGAGGAAAAACCTTGGAAGGAAAATCAGAAGACTCAAGAGAGCTATCTTTTTGGCATGTATTGTTAATGAAAGCCAGTGCCTACGATACAAAATTTAGAAGCAGATCTGTCCCCCAGCCTTTGAGTCTACTAGTTCGAGTGGTTAAAGTCTCTTCCACCTGGGAAATGATCTTGAATGGAAAACATCTGAACTGCCAGCCACCACATAACTCTTGAAAGCACTGAGTATCTAAATCAGGATCATATGGGCTCTCACTGTTGAACTGAAACTAAGCCGTGCCTGAATCCGGCACCCAAAATGTCAAAGAGACTAGACAATTACTGACCAGCTCAGAGAGGCTGAGAAAAACACTGAACAATGTATGATTACGTGTCAACACGCGACCATAGTTAAACTGCCTACACATGTAATCAGCAGGCACCTTACACATCTTATTTGCATCAACTATAAACCACAGACCTGTCCAAACTTGAGCTCTTAGGAGATGCTGATGTATTTCTAGTAACCTGTAGGAGTTAAAGCATCAAGACATCAGATGACTGCCCAATAAACCAGAAACAATCTGACTTCAGTATTTTTATGAGGGTGTAATCAAGGTCATTCATCAAAATGCCAATTCAGCAGAGCATTAGGGCTCCATTGACGTTTTCTCCAGGAGCCCAAAGATTGCTGGGAAGAGGCAAGTATACCACATTTCAGTATTTTCGCCTCGAAGCCTAGGTTACATCTCCTGGAAGTGCCTGACTGAAAGCAATTGACTGAAAGTAAATTAAAGTTTCCTGTATTTGTTTAAAGGAACCAAGAAAAGGGAAGCGTGGGAAACATTCACAAACAAAACATGTCCAAGGGAGAGAGGCATAGACTTATCCTGGAAGGGCTGCTGAGAGGCTGCTGTGGACCACAAAACACAGAGAGAAAGGAGTCTTCGAGCAGGGCTGTAGTTTTTAAGCTCTCAGGGAACTTCTCGGGCAAGAGATGGAAAGCACCAGGACCATGGATACCAGGCCCTGAAAAGTAACAGCTCTTTGGAGGATGCCCTCAGAACTCTCTTCAAAATGCTGAAGGTCTTATAAATGAAGAAAGTCTTGCAAAATTCACATCGTTCCCTAAAAGAAGCCACAATGTCAGATTTCACCACGCTGTTGAGACTTCCCTTCTCCCTTTCCCAAGGGTGAATGAGGAGGAAGGGAAAATGGGGAAAAGCACACGCATTCCCTTGCAAAAATTTCCATGGAAATCACTTCAGTGTAGCTGTCAGAGTGGCTCTCCAAGATGTCAGAATGCCTCCTCATATATCAAAGTGGGAATGGAAGTAGGTAGCAAGGAAATCTGTAACAAATTCCTACTGAGTCAAACTATAAATTTCCATACTGTATTACACAACATTTTTAGTATTATTTTCCCTATTACAAAGAGTTGTCCCTAAAAATAACTGTAAGACTTTTAAAGTCCTTTCCTGGCCATTATTAACAGTCTTCACAGTTATTCTCCAAAAATAATATTCCACATGGATTTATTTTACTATTTAAAAGCAAAGTTTCTAATTCAGGAAGAGAATACTCATCAGATCCTACCTTAACTTAAATAAAATTAAGAAATTTCATGCCAGTGCAGAATGGAAATGAGGATTAATTTCCCCATGGAAAATACTTAACATACATAAGATAGTTAATGGAAACAGAACTGCACTAATGTATTTTACATTATGAATACACATACATATGTTATTACTTCACACTTACATCGTGCCCCTTATCTGATAATCCTCAAATGTGTTTAAAACATTAATGACTTTATCCTCACAAAAGCTCTACTATGTTGGAAATATTTTCCTGTTGATTTTATTTCCCTCATGTGAGCTCCCTGGGCACACACTGCTGCATTGTATCTGTCTGGACAGTGCCTATCAATACCATAGAGAAACCATCATCAGCAAATTCACAATAATTAATAAGTCACCCTGGAACACTGAAATTGTGCACTGTGTATGCACCCAGAAATTACTTATATGCCACTGCTATTATAAAACTATACCATAGTCCTATTTCTATCTACTTCTAACCCTTCTTAACCCTAAACCAGAGCTGTTTCTACTGTGTTACTCACCGCACAAAAACTACCATGCAAAAGAATACAGCCACTATTTCAGAGAATTTACAGATGAATTTAAAGCAAAAGGAGCAGACAAGAGAAAGAAGACAAAACATAATGTGATTATAAAGCTGCAGGCTTGTGGTATTTATAATTAAAGCTATTAAGACACTGGCAAGTTCTCTTCTGCCCCTCTTACAAAGATCAGTTATGTGTGAAAGCCACTTAACTTGGCCCAAATGGCTGACTAACAAAGGGGACTTTGAACAGGATAATAAACCCCACTCTTTTTGTCAGAAAAAAACATGCTTTGGGATTACGTACATTGTTTAATTATATATGGCCTATTTATATGAGCATTATATAGACTAGAAAAGGGTTTTAAATATTAAGTGTGACAGTTTCCCAGCATATAAATACGGCTTTTCTATAAATTATTAGTATATTTAAAAATTACATTACTCCTCATAGGATATCTACATAGGTGGAAGACAACTGGAGTTGATGAACACAGTATTTCTTAAAAAGCCCTGCACTGTCAGAAGTTAAAATACCAACTGAGACAGGATTCTTGCTCCTCAGACTGAAGATAATTTTGCCTATGGATGTATATACTGGTGAACTCACAAAAGAGCTGTGTCTCCTTTACCATCAGTGACTTACGTGCTTTGAGATCCAAATAAAAATTCATTTTAAGATGCTATTTGTAGATCTTTTCTATAGGTTAAGACAGAATTCTCATCTCACTGGACAACTCTAGTGAAATATTTCCTGCATTACTTAGAAAAACAGATTTCCAAGTAGCTGTGAAGACCTCAGTCCTTCAGCTACCTGAGAAAAAAGGTCACATGCAATTTTGTTTCATTTTGTTTTGAAGCTGTTTTGTACAATATGTTCCCATCTTTATCTCTACCAATGCATACGCCAAAAGAAGATAAACAGCTATCTTATCATCCCCCCAAAATGTCGGTCTCTAGGAGGTTATCTTACACCTGGCTTTCAGTGTACTTCTTGGAAACTGGACATAAATGACTTCAAGCAGCGCTTGGAAGGCTTTGGTTGAGCAGCAGCTCTGGTCAGGCTTTGTAACATAAGCCTTCATCCTTCACTTCCGGAGTCCGAGCGTTCATCATCCAAATCCAGATGTCAAAAACTAGAAGGCTGAGAATCCTCGGATTATAAAAGGTTTGCATTGCCACAGTTACCGTGAGCATTGCTATGCCTTCAAAGAACAGGAAAGAGTATTACGCCAAGTATTCAAAGCGAGTATTTCATTGCCAGTCCCTGGAAGCTACAGCGGAGTTATTTCTCTGGCTCGGCACACTTGTATCGCTCATACACATACGTGAATTAACTGGAGAAGTGCTCATTACCTTATTTAGGTTTGCAAGTGGGCACATGAGCATTTATTGGAAGTGAGGAATAACATCTCCATCTTATTAAAGATAAGGGAAACAACTGCTAAAGAGAAAATTCAAGCTTTCTAATGCCTGGGCTGTGAATTGTCTTTGTGCTTCCATATCAATTACTGCATTGAATTACTGAATGAAAGAAACCTCCACTTTTGATTTCAAAATTTCTTTCTCATTTCCTACTCTATAACCTCACTATATCAATTCCAGCAGTATGTATTTTGACAGATTTTAACCAGACTATGTTCCTTTTGCTGTAAGTTTCACCAGCGTCTAAGACACAAACTTGTGCTTCTCAAACCATGGTCATTCAAGGAGATCCCAAAGACCCTTCCTTGCTGGGGCACTGAATACGTAATTAGTGTGAGCTAACATAGGGAACAGCATTGCTGTAAGCTCGGAGGAGGCGACACTTGTATTGTCATAAATTGACCAGGGGGTATCAGGACCCAAGGAAGTGGCTTGGAGGAAAAAAAACAACAAAAAACCCAAACAATAAACCCGCCCCCAACAAACAACCCAGAAACTCACTATTTAAGAATAATGATTCTGCACTGTAAAACACAGTTTTAAAGTTCAATACACTTTATATAAGATACCCAATAGCCCGTACTGACAACAGTTCACAGACGGTGAATCATTATGGTATGGTTTTCCACAAAGCAGCACACAGGCTTTCTAAGTTAATGTGGAAGGAAAAAGACTGAAGTGCTGCACTTCCTGACCACAGAAGTAGACCCATGACCAACTATATTGCTTAATCATATACAATATTTTGCTATATATGCAGATGCATTAGTATGTCTGTATTCAGCACGTCATAGCAAATGGGTATGCCTGCAACAGCTCTAAGATGTCTTGCTTCAAAATCTCATGAAAACACACTTGAAAATTTACAGTTATTCTTTTGCTTTCTACTTCAAATCTGCCCAGACAGAACTGTACTTTAAAAATTATTCAATCAAATGAAACTTTTACAGTTCTTGCTAAGTCAGTCTTCAGCCATATGTCCATTTGTTCCAACTTTCTTCAAGCTTGTTCTTGGCTTCAGGTGTTACATAATAAATAATTTATGTAATCCATAAAACTGCTTATCTATAAACACAGTTGCACATCGGGGGTTTACTAAAGCCTTTGCAACTGCCCACAGATTGAGTTCAGTAGGAGTAAAGGAAAACTGTCTATAAAATCAATTTCTGTGGAAGAAGAGTTGAAGAATCCTCTCAAAGAGTTAAAGCAGAGGCTCTGAAGCCAGAATTTGTTTGTATACAGAAACTACTTCGAAAGCATTTGTAATCTTTAGGAAGTTATTTAATGTACATAACTTTGTACCTTAAACAACTAAGATACTTAAGTATTTGAGGCTTCAATAGTGTGGGGGAAAATGGACAAGCAATACCTACGTAATGTTTTCTTCATTGTATAGCTTGTCGATGTTATCCCGGAGAAGATTTACCAACCAAAGTCATAACAAATGCAGAATCTGTATATTCTGAAGACACTGAAAAAGACCCCTTTAAAAAGGAACAACATAGGCAAGGATGTGACCATATGGGTTTCTGGCAATGATCTACAGAAAGAGAGGAGTTTTGGAAATACTAATGATCTAAGTGTCTTGTGAGACATACACAGAAAATAGTCCTGACATAACATAATATATTTCACCCTAAAATTTGTTATTTTAAATTAGTTTCAGCAAAGAGAAGTCCTCACCTGGCAGTGAAATGAGTTAGATGACTTAACACATATTCTCCACTGCTGTTTTCTATTATTTAGCTTATAGAAATATGAACAATTTGGGCAGGAAGGCATGTTCAGAGGTCTCTAGTCCAACCCCCTTCTCAAAGCAGGTCTAACCAGATCAGGTTGCTCAGGACCACACCCAGCTGGGTCTCAAACACCTCCAAGGAAAGAGATCCCACAACCAGTCTGGGCATCTGCTCCAGTGTTCAGCCATCCTTCATGGTGAATTTTTGCCCCCTTATATATAATCAGGATTGCACATATTCAGATTCTCCATTGCTTCTTGTTCTCTCCCTGTGCACCTCTGAAAAGAGCATGGCTCTGTCTTCTTCCGATCAGGTTGTTGCAGACAGCAAGAAGGTCTGCCTTCACCTGCTCTTCTCCAGGCTAAACAGACCCAGTTCCCTCTGCCTCATGTGCTCCAGCTCCCAGCCACTGCGGTGTGATCTTCTTCTAATGAGGAGCCCAAAACTGGACACAATTTTTGGATTATTTGAGAATACACATTTGAAAAGTCTGCTGACTGAAGCACAGCTTTAAAACATGCCCTACAAGGAAGACAGCATTAGCATCCTACAAAATTTTTGAAAATCTGTATCATCTTTCAGATGGCATTTTCGTGATTAAGTATTTTAAAGATTCATAATTAATCTAAAGAAAAATAAAATACTGAATAGAATTTTTGAATGAACTATTACATATGGTCGTAAAGAATACAGTTCCAAAGCATGCTATGGATGGTAACATGCCAGCAGAATTTAAATAAGTCCCAATTATACATCTTTTAGGCACTAGATAAGTAAGACATTAAGATGACCATTCTACAAGATATTATGAATGCCAAGTAGAATCTCTGTGGAGATCACTTCAAAGGCCAGTTTTCTGCATCCATAAAATCAAGTTTAAATTATGTTCTGCATGGGTCTTTTATATGTGGTACTGTTACCATGAAAAAACAAATTCCATTACGGATCCATGAGCAATTGTTTTCCATTTTTTATGAGAGTGAAAAAATACGCTTTTAAAATAGATTTTCATTTTTCTTTTGATGTTACAATATTAACACTGATAGGCATTAAAGGTTAGCTGAAAAGGACTGATAGAGCATTTCTATGCACTTTTATTTCACCTCAGACTTAGGACATGATCTTTAATCCTGGTACATACAAAACTTCCCTTGATGTAACTTGTTATTTTGCCTAAGAGCAAAAACTGCAGAATCAGGTCTATTTTGAATTTCTCTGCACTTTTTTCTCTTGCTGTATCCAGTTTCACGACTGTGATGAATTGACTTTAAAGTGAATAGTGAAAGCAACGCATCTGAGCTGTCTCTTCCTTGGAAGTCAGCTTACATATTAACAGAAAATAAATTAAACTTAATTACAAATTACTTATTACCAATTACAAATTACTGTCATCTCATTAAAAGAAGAACAAAGTAATGCTCAAGCCTCATTATTTGTGCATTTTGGGATTTGTTTTTAAACTCTTTCCTCTAACTGTTACCGTGGGCCAAGTTAAATGGAAGTAACTTCGCAGAACTGCATATAGTCATGAAATAAGATGGAAAAACTGAAAGCATGTGGGACTTGTATGGCCTTTCAGTACATTTCCACTTTTCTTTAGTGCTCCCCTAAAGAAAATCAAGACTGATCTTTGACAACATTAATTTATATGAATTTACACCAAGAACTTTCAGCAAGAATTCTCAAATTTCGCAGATTTTCAGATGTCTTTCACCCCAAAAGATGCATTTCTCCCATGCACCTGGAACTTGACCAGGATTTAACTTTTAAGGTCATTAAAGTTTTACACAACTTCAGCTAGGCCAGACAAGGATAAATTAAAAACATCTAGCTCCTTCCACCTTAAGTGGCGATTGGCATTGGATTAAAATGTTTCCTGTTTACAGCGGTATAAAGTACACAATTTTTCTAAGTGCAGAAGAGAAGAACTAGGCATTCCCAGTGAGTCTGGTAAAGAGACTGGTGAAGAGGCCAGATCTGCTTGCCTAATGCTAGGCTTCTCTGAAAAGTGATAAATTGTCCATGTGATTGTTGTGGTTTAACCCCAGCCAGCAACTCAGCACCACGCAGCCGCTCACTCACTTCCCCCCCACCCAGTGGGATGGGAGAGAGAATCAGAAAAAAAAAGTAGAACTCGTGGGTTGAGAGAGGAACAGTTTAATAAGACAGAAAGGAAGAAAATCATAATGATAACAATAAAGTGACAATAAAAGGATTGGAACACACAAAACAAGTGATGCACAATGCAATTGCTCACCACTTGCAGAGCGATACCCAAGCGGCGTCCCTCCCCTGGCCAACTCCCCCAGTTTATATACTGGACGTGACGTCCCATGGTATGAAATACCCATGTGGCCAGTTTGGGTCAGGTGTCCCGGCTGTGCCCCCTCCCAGCCTTCCTGTGCCCCTCCAGCCTTCTTGCTGGCTGGGCAGGAGAAGCTGAAAAGTCCTTGACTTACGCTAAACATGACTTAGCAACAACTGAAACCATCAGGGTGTTCTCAACACTCTTCTCATACTAAACCCAAAACACAGCGCTGTACCAGCTACCAGGAAGACAATTAACTCTATCCCAGCCGAAACCAGGACAGTTATTTGCATTTAAGCCTTTGCTTCTCCTGCCCTTAACAGAATTGTTTTAACACTTATGCCCAGGCATCATTTAAGATTTCAATGAAATACTGTAGAAATTCTACAGAAAATGATAAAGTTTGTTCATGAAAGTGGAAAGTTTCTCTTAACTCCAGTATCTTCGCTAGTTTAAAAGGATTTTGTCTTTTTTTGGGGGGGTGGAAAGGTGTCATGGTAAAAGAAACTTTAACCCATATTTAGAGTCTGTTACCTGGATTACTTCTTTACAAATGCCTACTCTAAAGATCACTGGACATAGAGATGCCCAGTTATGGCAGTCAATCACTCACTGAGTGTCTGAGACCTGCAGCTTTCTCTGAAGTCAATAGGAACAGCCAGCGAGTGCTCACTGCTCTGAAAACCAGGTCAGGTTTTTCTCCTTATTGTTTGATAGCTTTTAAAATGTTTGCTAGATGACAGACACATAAGACTTGATTTATAGTATCTTCTGCCCAACCACTCCCTTGCTTTTTTTAGCAGTACTCTTTTTTTTGCTCTCCTTCACCTCCATCACCCTATACCCTTCCCCAGTAAACCAGTGATTTCAATATGCAACTCTCAGAGCTACAGAAAATTGTTAACTTCCTACGGTACCATGCTGAATAGAAGCTACAGCAGATTGAAGTAGGCCTTGGTACAATAAAACATTCAAATACATGTGAATTTTGACATTCCACAAGTGTGTCATCAAATGAAACCTTACAGATAGATGTTCAAATTTTCTAAGTATTTTCTGAGTGTCTTAATCCTGGAAGCATTTAATTGTATGCACTCAACAGGACTTCTATTACTGAATTCAACAGAACCAGTATTTCATCCTCTGATTCACAGCAGCTACACTGGATTAATCACTGCAGCTAATTTTAGGCACCTACGTGTAACTTTGCAAGAACAATATACTCATTAGTATTTATTAATGCAAGTTTTTCTACAAAATTGTTCAAACTTTTTTTTTTTTTTAAAACAGCAACAGAATGAGGGAAAAAAGCATTCACTCTCTTGCTTCCTGATTCTTTTGCTGTTTTAGTTTCAGTCACAGAAATAAATTGTTTTCAGCAATACTTGTGTGACAGGACTTATGCAAGTGCAACAGGACATGACTTGCCAAACCTCTATTACAGGAAAGGATAAGAGAAGAAAATTTACATCATCTCTTTTGAAACCTAATTTAAATTTTCTAACCCTTATGTTTTTGGAAACTGGTCTAATAAACAAAAACGTGAGCACACCATACTTTTCCTTTCCCCCCCTTCATTTTCCTTTCAAAACTAATGGAGTAGATTGCCTTTACAGTCAACTGAGCTCTTTTCAGCAACTCATGTTGACTACCTCTTCCCTCCCACCCTCCCCCCAGAATAAAGTCACTATCTTGTAGAACTGTATTTGCTTATGTGCTCCGTTCAGTAAATATTAACATGCAAGTATTTCTTTTACAAAGGTGATTTTCAGTCTTTGCAGTGAATGCTGTTCAGGGCATATTTTAAGATTTGCAAAGGTTTTACTGCCTGAAATCTAATAAGCTTATGTTAGTGCTCTCCTAGCCAATTCTTTGGAATGCCAGTTTTCAGCTACTAGATCTACATTTTCCTATTCTCACGTTCTCAAGTTTTAGTAGTATGCAGAACTAAAAACTAGCTTTAAGTTGCTGCAGATCATCTCACCAAGTTTATGCTTAAATCAACCTGTCAGTGAGCAACACTACTGAACTTTTTGACTTGCAGAATACAGACTCGAAGTATTACTTCAATTATAAAGCTATTAATTTTGACAGGTGGGCTATTCTTGGGCCAACATTTGTGGTAATCTCATTTGGTGTCATCTTGAGGGCTTCCCACTCAAGATGTAACTTTGCTTGCTCAACATATTCTTCCATGTTCCCTCAAGTGTTTGCAGCTCTCATTCTATCCAACATCATTTCCAGGGCCAAATTCTTCCCTCTGCTAATACAACCATCTGTGACATCTTACTGATACTTTCCTTTACCCTCTATGTATGTATGTATGTAGACCTCAAACTGCTACTCTACTCTCATGTGCCAAAACCCACATGAACTTTCCAGAATCTTCCTCCTGATCCTGTCTCCATCTCCAGCTGGAGGTTAAATTAATCTCTTCACTACTAATGTATGTTACAGGAAAGAAGTAAGCAGTAAGCAATCCTTTGAAAATCTGCATGAATAATAGGAATGTTATTTTCATCCATTTTCAGCTGAAAAACTGAAAAGAAATTTCTAAAATGCATTGGTAGTGTTCCTCTTTCTTGCATACACAATGATCTGTATGGTCATTATCTTCTGAAACCACAGTACTATCATTTACAGGAGTAGATGCATATAAATATCGAAATGTCAAAAATTTATTTTTTTCATTTTTTGTAATTTTTTTCATAGGATATGAATATGTTCATTTTTTCCCCTCAAGTTAATAAGCTTTCTTATTTACAAGGAAACAACATGTTCTATTACCATGAAAAGATTGTTACTTGGGTAAAATATCAAACAGAAAAGATTTGTAAAAGTGTTGTAAATAATTTCTCTAAAAATAAACATTGGAAATGTTAATCTTGGATACAGCTAAAAGCTTAAAGGGACATTAAATTAACATTGTATGAAGAGTTACACAAATATTAAAATTTCTTTCAGTTCCTGTGAGAAGCAAGAAAATAAGCAGTGTTATTTCTATTTTATGGCTAAAGAAACACAGACAGAAGTTAAGTGACTTGCCCATAGCAATGCTGTGAATCAACGTCAGTGCCAGGACTAAAATTTATGATTTCCTTCTTCCTACCAAGAATGCTAAGATACACACTGCTTTTTAAAATATATACTATTTAATATTTATTGCTATAAAAATATTCAGTGTGCACCTGGAATTGGATTAGTACAAATATGCGTTAATGGTTTATAGTCCTTTGCTGTTAGGTGAGTTGGTAGATGGATAGAAATACTAGTTTGGCTACTGGATTACAGCTTTACAGTTATGCATTTTAGGCCAAATTAGTATTCTGCTAATCATTTGCCTTGCCTTAAAGCTCCTCCCCCCTTAGTTGAATGAGGTCCAGTGACAATGACTGCCATTTGGAAATTGCTGCACTGGCTGCTCTTGATTCCTAATGCAGCTATACGTACGCTGTATATTTCAAATGTAACCCTAAGGTAGCTCACTTGTGCTTAGATCAGTATTTTTATTTATAAATAATGTTATTTTTTTCACCTGGATCCAGTAGTATCTGGAGGCCACAACTGAAAGGAAGGCAGAACTGCCTGGAAGCACTTAACATGCACAGCAAGAAAGGGATTCAGGCAGATGAGAGAAAAAAAGTAAAGAGGAAGCAAGAACAAAGAAAATTGAAGTTGTTCATGCCAGAAGTCTCAAAGATGGTCAGAAATTCATCCCTACTTTTTATTGCTGCTACCACTGCTTAACAGACAGCTTTGCCCCAACTGGCATGCATGCTTCTCCCCTGAAGGCTCAGATATCAAATTTTCCTTTCAGCGTAGGATGACGCTTCTCCATAGGGTAACACGCAAAAGTTCAAAATGCTGTTGTCTTTGTCAAAGCTGTGCCTGGAAAACTCTCTAGCACTGGCTCAAAGTGTATGTACAGTTTAACACATGTATAACGAAAATTAGGCAGCAAGAACAACTTTATCAACAACTGAAAAAATGCAAACCCAGGTAAAGATGCAAAAGAGCCAACAAAATTCTATCAGTACAGAAGGAGGTAGCACAGATTGCTATGTCTAAGATTAAATATACTTCACTGCATTATGGTTGCAATACTTCTCTCAAACACATTCTTAAATTAATCTCCAACATAGAATTATTTCACATAGCAACTGGCACTTAATGGTGTTGGAAAATGTAATTTGGAGTTTAAATTAAATCTTGTTAAAATGCTTATCTGAAACAGCTTGAAACACCAGTTAATCAATGAAATAGTGATAGCACTGTTCTAGAAGTACAGAACAACCTACCTAAAGTACAGAAAGTACAAGTCAGAACAATCTGTGGGCACTACCTATTTCGGTATGAACGATTTATTTATCTGCAGGAACTTGATCTCGCTACAGGGGATACGGCACACAACATGTAATATATTCCTGCAGATCAGCTAAGGAGGATCTTCTCGGTACTGAATAGCTGTGAGACAGAACAGAAGGAAAACAGGAGTTGTTTAAGGGAGGCTGAAGGAAGAGACGGCAAAGAAAACGTGTTCAGTTCAAGCCAAAACATGCAAGAAAATCACAACAAAAAAAAGTCTCGAACACACACGCTGAGTCACAAATTTATTTCCTACAATTTAAAAACATTTGAGCAGTTTTGCCTGTCCAAGCTACTCTGCATGAACTCTGCCTAAACACTATGCCTTCCTACAAACTGCAAACTCTAAGTAATGACAGCAGTAATATCTATTTGTAGTTACAGCAACACAACTTAAACCTTTAAACCAACCAATTAGCTGCTGCTAATTTAGTAAGACAGGGATTTAAGCTCCTTTTGCCTTTGTATCTCTCTCCTCCACTAAACCTCTTCTTTTTCAAACCTGCCAAACATCAATAGAAACCAACTTAATATAAATAAATAAATATGTAAGAATAAGTACTCTAAGAAACTGTTACTCTAGAAAGCGTTTTCTCATCATCTTTACATCAATAATGCCATTTAGATTCTTTGCTTTTATTTGTTTATGAAAAGTTTGCCAAAATGTCTATACATTGAGCATCTAAGCGGTAATACAAAATAATGAAACATCTTTGGGGTCTAGTATATGAGGTTTGATTAAATACTTAAAATGTCCATAGAAGTGAATAAAAATTAGCAGATCATTGCATCCTGAAGCTTCAAAGATGCCCACTCAATTTGACAATGAACTAAGAGTAAAGAAGCACCTATACAAAACATAGATTATGAAGATTGCCCGCTCTGGTGTAAGGCTGCTTCTGTGGGTCCGAAGCCTTCCAAGCAGAGCCAGTGACAACACCTCAAGGAAAAAAAATTGTCACACTACAGAAGGCCTGTAGCTGAATGGAGACAACATGACTGTGGTGGAGTTATTCTGACCAGTTTCAAAAGACTTCACAACTCTCATGAGCGCTGTAACTTCACAACACACTTTATTATGCGTAAACTCATCACAATGTTGCTAACCTCCTTTGGCCAGTGAGGCAGGAGGGGAGGTTCAAGGAAGCAAAACCAAACAAGATTCAGGTGGAAGAGGAGAAGGAAATTCTGAACTGAGAAAAAACTTGTAATTAATAAGGGAAGGGCAATTATTTGGGAATTCCCCTTGCTTGAAAGATTCTCTTATCTCCTGGATCAAGTAGAGGAAGAAACAATTATAGGAACTCAGCTAGCTCTGCATACAGATGACTCACATCAGAATCACACAACTACGGCATTAGGATGCGAGTTACTATTAATGCTCTCTATGCAAATATTTACAAATTTCCTGAGGCAGAAACCTGTAAAAACCAGCCCAGTAAAGACATCTACATTGTACAGGTGGTTATGTAGCATCTTAAAAGTCCTCTCAGACACACGACCACTCAGACAATTTTAAATTTTTTTTTTAAATTATATCATAGTTTTCTTTCAGCAGGAATGCAATCCCGTTTTACAGATGAGTTGGTGAGGAATGTAAAATTACATTAAAAAGACTTTACAAGAAAGGAAGTTGCAATTTTAATAATTTTTATATGCGTTATAAAGGATCCTCTCCCATTTGACTTGTCTTTTTCAAAGCAGCAGCATACCAATCCTCAACAATACTGTTATAAAAATAGAGAAAGAAAACACTGAACATCTGAAACAAAAAAAGAGTTGGCAACTATTACTATTACTGACATTGACCTTACAGGAACACAAATACTTGCCACGGAAGGCAATACAAGTATCCCATGAACATGAATAATTAATTATTTCACACCACCTTGTGAATACAGTTCTTCACCTCATTATGAGGTGCTTCAAATTTAATTACCTCATATTTTACATTATTTTTTCTGTTGTAAGATAAAAAGCTATTTGGCAAGCCGCCTGCTTTGATCAAAGTATCTGATGTAAGAGAAAAAGAAAATGAAAATTGAATATGAAATTCTTTGGCAACAAAACCTCCTGTGTGCATAAACATATTGAATTTCTTAATAGCATTATTTACATTAATGTCTGTTCTTATACAATAGCAAGTATGGGCCTTTACTTTTCCTTTGTAATTTTTTAAGCACCTCTTATCCTGGCGCCTGAAAATTACTGGCATAAATTAAAACACAATTACATCAGAATTTCAACTGCAGATTTCTTCCAAGCCAGGGAAAGCAAAAAGCAACAACAGCGGCAGCAAAAATAGACAGTTTGGAAAATTCCTTCACATATGCAAACAATATTATACTTCTCCAAACTCCCAACACAGAGGTTTCTTGTTGTTCAGCATATGTTTATTTTGCACCTCTATAAACCAGCCATGCTAAATGCAGCATATAGACCGAGCTAATTATCAAAAAGGAAAACGTCTCTGTGGCTCAATCAGGGTATCGTAGAAGTGACGTACATGATTTTAATTGGAAACAGTGCAGCGCTGCTAGCCAGATTCTTAAACCCATTTAAGATTTTCCAGCACAGAGAGACAGATGTATTAGGAATAAAACTACTTGGGACAGAAGCACAGCCAACATAACGCTAAGGAACACAATGGCTTCCCTAACTTTCACCAAGACCAGTCTTGCCTCTGAGTATCCATCATCAAGGATAAGTAAATATGTTTTAAAGACATCATTCCTCATTCAAATGTGTAACGGTTTGCCCACAGACTGAGCCTAAGGATCTGCAGATCATAAAGGGGTTTTTGGATTGCTGATCTATTTGCCTGGAAACTGGGATAATTTATTTGACAACACAAATCCTAGAGATAATGAAGTTTTTTATAAAACTGATAAATAACTTAATATAGGCAAAAAGTCTTGCTCCACATGTTAAAAATGGTGTGCATATATATGTGGACTTATATATATGTTTAGATATATGTGTATACACACAGACACACACATACAACCTCCTTCTCTGCAAAAAGTCTAGATTATCAACCTTTGTAAAATGAAAAAAAGGGAATCCTCTGATAAAAATGCATTCTCAGTCTAGGTCAGATCTGCTTATTAAGTTTCTAGACATGTTTGCTCAACTTCCCTGAAATTAAAATCTTAAAAGACATTCAGTGAGTTGATCAAACAGGGGACTTGCTCAGTTTTGAAGCTGCATGAGAAAGGGATGATAACTAGGGACCCATTTGCAAGAGTGAAAACCTCTGCTAATATTTACAAAACTGAAGTGAATTTCCTCCTACAGGAGATTCACAGGTTTCAGTAAGACTGCACTTATCAGTATAATTTTCTATATGCATAATTTCTGCAACACCTATTCCTCACATGGAAGCCAAAGAAATATCATATTTTATGTAATTTCCATTCAAACCTAAAGAAAATGATGGGAAAATTTTTCAAAGTGAAGGACATGATTAGTGCTCCACACATAATTTTCTGTAACTCGGGCAGGGAAGAACTCTTTCATCGTGGCCAAAGGTTACCTTCTTTGGATGTGTGTCTCCTTTGAAAAGAATGTTTGCCTCTGTGTTGTATTTGTGGATCTTTGTATATTCCACAAATTGGAATGAAAATCTATTTAGCCAAAAGGTCCAAATACAGAGGAACTGGCACAACACTAACAAAAAGCTGTCCACTACATTGTTGGAGGGTCTTTTGATAGGCACTGAAACTCAGCAGCACAGACACGTCCATTTGGAATAACAAACAAGAAAAAACAAAACACCGTACACCACAGCCCTCACTAAATTACGCTCAACAGAATTCTAATCCCATCCTCTGCACTACAGGCAGTTTTTCAGCCTTTTCAACCAAAGAAATTTTTTCTGATATACTCCTGCTTTGAAGTATCTGTATAGTTTATGGATGAAACCCAGGAATCCAAGGGAAAGAGAATGAACATGAAACCCATAGAATGGCTATCTACAAATTTCTGGAAATGGTCCTCCTTAAGCTGTAACAGCCAAAGAAACACATTTGATTTTGAGCCATGACCAATAAGCACGGCAAAATAATGCTGTGTTCCAGAAGCTAACCCGTATCTTTATTCTTTGCCTTTGAAGAAAGCTGTATTCTGTCTTCTCCAGAAACACTCAAAAAATACAATCCTTGCAGACAGGAAGATGAGGTTGGCCTTGCTCGCCATCCCAGCCCTTCCTTCCCTTTTGCTCTCCTGGACCCACACTGCTGCATTGCCCCGTGTCCTACCTCCCAGCCCCACTGTCCTGCTCCTTCCCCCAGCACAGCTGGCACTGGGCACATCACCTTTATGGTGATGGACATGTCAGTTACGTGCCCTCTGAACACATTTCAGTATTTTCTGTGTATCTTCACATCTAACGTTCAGAAATAATGTGGAAAGATTATAAAACAGCATAGGGAGCATAAACAGGAAAAGAAAGGTGAATTTAGAGATGCTGTGTTTTATAGTTTTCTGAGAAAAATGAAAGCATTATTTCACTTTGGAAGTCAACATCACATCAGCAAAGACCAAATTCAGGCACAGGAACAAACAAAATTAAGATGGCTGCTACTGTCTTTCTGCCGATGGAGGTAGGATCTGCCCTCTTCCATTATGTCAAAGCCTTCCCTCAATGAGCTGCAGGGAACATCTTGCTATTCATACTAGTCTCTGTCCCAGAATCTCTAAAAATCAGCACAGAAGTCAAAATCACACATTGTAGTTTATTTTTACTCCATAAGGTTAGTAATATGAACTTGTGTCAAACAAAATTGGATTCCTCCCTGTGAATTTCATTTTACTATGAAGACAGATTTGTATATCATGGATATGGTCTCTCTAATGCCATCTTTCCTTGGCCTTCAGCTTCCTACAGTAAATCTCCAGCTATTACCACTTCAAAGTTGTTATTACTTCGAAATGCTAAATTTCACAACTGAAAATACAGAGAACATTTTTGCTGGAGAAACTGCCTCCACACCATGATAGCTTCCTGCTTTATTATTTTTCCTATTTTTTTTGCTTTGGAACTTGGTAGTCTGAAAAGGCTTGACAGCATTAAACTTTCAAAAAGCAGAATTCATTCACCTGTTTCCTTAAGAAAAACCTAGGAATTCTTCCTGTTAGTGAACAGCTTAAAAATCACTCTTTTTCACCTGTACACAAAAGTGAATTTGAAAAGACTAATAGGCGAGTAAGTCTAACAGTGCAAAGATAAAAATTTAAACAGATTTATTTTCAGCATATTTTAACAGAATATAGCTCAGGGCCAGGAAAAGTACGAGACATGCAAATGCGTGTGTCCTGTTAAGAAAAAGCACCAGGCAGCCTTTCTAATAATAAGATCACATCACTGTCTTAGGACGTCAGAGCACAGAAAACTCTTAAGGGCCGTATCTTTTCACAGATAAGTACAAACCGCTCCGAGCAATTAACGTTAATTAATGTTACTAATTAGAAGTCTAGACAAGCCAGACCTCTCACCCCGGAATGTTTTTGCCAAACAGTTAATACCTGCAGACTTGCAGTCTTGGTGATGGTCTAGTAACACTTGACAAGTTATCCTGAATGCGGCCCTTGCAGCTTGTTGAAGCTTTGTGTTAACTTTGCACCTGCACGGGGCCCCCGGTCTCCAGGAGGCCATGGGGATCAAGTGCCCCTATAACTGGGGTTAGTCAGCTGTATCAGAATCACAGCAGACTCCCTCCTAACAAAGTCTCTTTTTTGTTGTTAATTAAGACAGTACCAAAAAAATAAAGTTACTTATTCAGTCATGAGGGCTGAATGCTCCCAGTAGGTAGCCTTTTCACAATTCAATTTCCCTGATGGGACTCGAAGAGGAAATGAAACAACAAATTGTACTCCTGATGATCTAAGCAGAAGCTGCAATGCCACAGGGAGTCCTGCTAGGTCAATTAGTTCATCATGCTAACAGAATAGCAATCCAGAAACCAGTGTCCCACCAACAAAGGTTTAGAAAAAGTGAAGTTCAATGCCCAGTTGTAAGGCAGTCTCCAGTAGATATTATTGTTAGGTTCAGCAAAAGTACATTTACTGAGTATAAAAACAGGGCGGCAGTACTGAAAAGCCAGGGGGATACTCCCGTACCGCCAGATTCATTCATGTGAATGCAGCAGAAGCAGTCCACCTTTGTAAGATCGCTAATGAACGCTCCTTGTACAAAAGAAGTTCATCGCATCCAAATGTTTCCTTCTTAAAGTAGTTATTGAAGAGGTAAGTACCTTTAAGCAAGCATTTCTCCGGAAAGTCAAAGCGCAGTGCCGCACCTGTTGGGTTTTTTTCTTTTAAAGCTTTTTGATATTCTGAAACCTTAGTATTATTTCATGTTCTGTGCTTATCGCATGGTATTGTTTTACAATTGTGTGGCAAAAATAAACAACAGGACTTTTTTCTTACAATGCCATCCAATAATACTGTAATCTAATAGACAGCATTTAAATTTCATTTTTAAAGCAGTACTTAAAAGCAAATATATGCACCTGCATTACGTTTTTTTCTTTATATTTTGAACAAGAACTTGATACTTCAATGCTAATTTTATAGATTGAAAGCACTGTTTTTGATGCCAGAAGAGTATGTTTCAAAAGAAAAGATGGTCTGATAGACTGTTTAAACTCCGAATGTCCAACTACAGCCCTGTGAATGCCCCCAAAATATTCAAGCACCCATTTTGTTTTCTTAACCTATAGAATCTGAATTACAGAACTCATTTTTTCCAACTTCGCAGCAGGACTCGGGGATTAACAATTCTGCTCAGTTTGGGAACAGAAAGGACTATAAATTCCAGGCAGCTGTACTCTTTCTGTCTGCGTATACTGATGCAAAATAGTTGGTTTACTCTAACAGGTCAAACATGAGGTAGTAGTTAAAGTAACAGATTGTTGTCAATCCTTTTATGTTTATGAACAACTACTGCATTTCCTCCTGCAAGGCAACCTTAGCTATTCCAAGGTTTTGCAAAAATAACAGAAAAATGACTTCTATACTTTTTTCCTATACGCTGGTCACAGTTGTAAATGAGGAAGTTGCGTAAAGGAAAGCAGATTATTTGGTTGTAGTTTACTTTATTGCTATCAGCTACTGCAATATTAGACCTTGATGCTTTATTTACAGAACTCCCCACTGACAAAAGATAGCGCCGCATAATGAGTACACAAGCGCATTTCAAGAGCACATCTTGAAAGCTGTTTTTGTAAAAAGCCTTCTGGCTGCAGTATTTGAATGTACGGTATGCTGACAGTCAGTAGGGACAACAACACAGATGTGCTTTGTTTGGCTCCTAATGGATTAAATCCCGAAGAGCATTAAAAAGAGAAAGAGGGAAGAAAATCTAAGCTTTACCTTTTTATGAAACTCTGATCCTGCACTCTCTTTCTCTCGGCCATGTGGGTTGAAATAGGACGGAACAATAATACAGTCTATTTATGAGAGAATGCATTCTTGTTTCTTTTGAAAGAACGATTAAAGCTACGATTTCTATTCACAGAAAACTATCTTTAGGTTATTATATTTAACTTTATGGCCTTAAGAAGAGATTTAGTTTAATTTTAATTTAAAAGCATGCACTGAAATGTAAGTGAAGATTCTTTGTGTTGTCTGCCTAGAAATAACACTTTATCAGTCCTGTAGAAGTTTTAGAATTTCTTTTACTTAATGAGCTTACAATAATTTAAAAAGCCATTGTTTACTTGCAGCATCTTGAAATAATTTGAACGTTTCTACAGAGCAAATACATGTGATTGTTTAAACAAATTCACAGAAGATGATGCATCTTAAACTCAGCACTAGCAGTTAGAGTATTAATGGTAATGCCATTGCCAGTAAGATCATCATATAGAAGATAACAAAGCAGCACCTTTGGTCATGAATGTCTCATTTTACTCCAGAAATCTGCATTTTGCTCCAAACACAACCAGAACATCACCACACAGATTTGATCAATTATACAGCTGTTCTGATACAAAACTGAAACTAGAAAATTAGATAACCTAATGGGAGCAACCGCTAACAATCATGTTCCATGAAAACCTGGTCCCTGTGAAGACATTTGCTGTTTTGAACAACTCTTACCTTCCAAAGGGGAAACGATGCTGACTTCAATCCCTTTGTAGGATGCTCTGGCAGGAGGACCAGTGTGACAGCGCATGCAAGACGATGAGCAGAAGGTAAACCTGAGCTAGGTTACAAGGTTAGCTCCTAAACTTGCATGCTGTAACAATTTCTTTTACATTCCTAGGCACCATGCTCGGCTGTCAACTGTACGAGACTGTGTCAGGCGGGACTGAGAATACGAGCCTGGAGTGCCTCACGTGGATCAACAGAGAGTATGTAAATATAACACAAACATCATGATCACAGTCTTGAAGTTTTCCAGATGCCAGCAAAGAAGCAGAAATAATGCCACAGAAACTTGTGTGAAACATCTTGCTAATAGCAGGTTATACCAATAATTCGTATCAGATGATAGCTTAGTTTACATGTGTAAATATTGATATCTGATCTTTTTTCATATACTGCAGTAGAAAGGATGGAAAGTGGAGTAGTAACCTTAGGTTGATTACATTCATCCTGATAAAACCAGTTCTTTCTTCAACTAAAAAAAATTCAGTACACAAACCCACAAGTTTTCTTCTTTACTAATTCTCTTGAATTTTCTTACGTGGAGAAGGAGTGATTCCAGAAACTATAAAAAGGCTGCTGTCCTTATTGTAAGAACACGCAAGTGTCCTTTACAACTGATGATACTTCCATATGACAGCTGCCAGGGGCACTAATTATTGCCCTATAGTCTTCACATTTGTGTGCCTATTAACAATTATTAGCTCACTGGACTTCAGATGATCACTTTATTTCTATCTACAATAGATTCCACACTCAAAAGCCTGGTCTGAGAACTACTCAAACAATGGTTTGAAAACATCTCTCATAAGTTTCAGACCACCATTCAATTGCATTTGGCATCATTTTAAATGACAGTTAAACCATGCAAGTGGATAGTTGCTCTAAATAAAGAGACAATCATAGGATGTTGGCTACTTAATTAGAAAATGCTTTAGGCCCTAGATTCTCTGCTGTTTAACAATGACCACAACTTCACCTGACTGTGGACTTCAAATTCAGTCTAACGTACAGAGAAACTGTATATAAAAGAATGCAAACATGATGAATGCCCCCATCAATGGACTTGACTTCTCTAGAAAAAAGTTCTTGTCAAAACATCCTGTCAGATGGACTCATCAGATCAGTTGACAAAGATAACAGCATTAACACAAGAGACTTCTGTAAACTCTGTGTAATGCAGGCAATGATATTAGTTTGACCTGGAGCATAAAAGAAACTCTTCTGCAAATATGCTATTTCTGGTTCCAACATTTCTAAATATTGTGTTGAAAAAATGGAAAAGAAAAATAAATTAAATGAGCTCCAGAAAGCAGTCTCTGTAATGACAATACTTCAGATGTTCAAATTGTGTACTCAGCATAAGTTTTAAAGGTTAATTGAACATTGACACTATGAAAAATTTAAAAGAAGATCCTATAATTAGAATCTGAAGATAGATAACCCACAGAAAGCAAGGTACATTTTTAATGGTAAACAATAAATAGAAATTGGAAGACTTATTGGGGAAAAAGCAGCTTTTCATGAAGTCTTTACATGAACAAAGCTTCTCTTTTTATAAAATTTTCTTTTCAACGTCCCTTTTGAAAACATGCTGAGAACCACTTAGGTACTTAAGAACACTCTGCTAGCTGATGCTGAGATTTTGTGCTCCTTGCCTAAAATATCCAGTAAAATTGCCTTGCATGAACAACCAGCAGTGGACATATAATGAAAAATGCAATCAACTTCTTTTAAAAAAAATGTAAGCATTATGCCAAAATGTATTAGTTGTCATGTTTATTAATTTTTGGGGCAATGAGGCTAGTGGGATTTCACTGGTGGTCTCAGCTCCTCTCTGTTTTCCTGTCTGCTATGTGTCCATATCACACCATGTTCCTATTGTTCATGCAAGTCATTTTGTGTATCAAGAATACTGTGATGGTTCTTGGATGAGTCAGTACATTATACTGATTTACTTTAAGAAAGGACTGAAACATTGACATAAATGCCAGCTTGGAATACAGATACGATTTCATTGTATAGTATAGAAAATACCTGCTTTGGTTACATGATTAACATTCTACTTATGTTTGCAAAATCAATTTCAACAAAGGAGCCAGAATTAGAAATATTTTTTTAAAATTTATATTGATATTTTCGATTTTGAGCCAAAAGTACCTCCACAAAATTAGGTGTGTCAGTGTAGAAGCAAAAAAGAAACAAAACCCAATGTAAAACCTCAATATCATCTACACTTTCCGCAGCTATCAAGGAAGCAGAGTAACAATTTATGTCCTTTTTATGATTTCAATGCAAATAATCTGGGCCACTGGATATGCCATAGGTAAATTCCACAGGTCTTCCTCACACCTATCTCAAACTGGATTTATGCAGTGTACCTGCAGTCAATGGTAGAAACACACAGACATGTAATTTGGTCCCTCGCCATCTTCAGACAGCTTTACTGTACGGAATTGGTAAAACCTCCCTTCTCCTTGGTTTTCATATACCTACTTGTATTTTCTTTTTCCCTTCAATATAATCAGAATTCTATTAAAAGAATGCAGAAGATTACTACTTTTCAGAGGTACCCACACTGCCTTTCAGGAAAGGAACCAGTGCATTTATCCAAAACTTTTTACAAGATATTTTTAAAGATGGAGAAGAAAAAGGAAAGAAATCTAATACTAAGTGTTTGACTTTGATTTTACTTTAAAAGAGTTAGAGCAAAATGCTAAGCACTAATACTAAGTAGTGTTTTAACACAGAAGTGTCAAAATACTTTTAGAATTCAGAAATGTTTGTGGGTGAAGAATTGCTGAACAGAACACTACACTAGTTCTTTTATTCTATGCATAAGTATCCCCTGCAGTGCCATAGCAACTTTTTGATGTATTTTTCAAAAGGTTTTCAACTCAACCTACCAGGTGGTTTTAGGAACTCAAATTCATGTGCTGAAGCTGTGTGCCAGCAGTTATCAAAGAATGCGTGGCATGCATCCTAATATTCTTACTGTTCGATCAGGCTGTTTCTATGTTTATGTGCATATGTATGTGTATTTCAATATTCATGGTCCACATCTTGTGACACTGCAAATTAAATGGTGCAACATTTTACTACATTTATGTACGTAGCGGTGTCACACCGACTGAAGCTTTTCAAGGAGAAACATCAACTGAAATCATCAGAACAGTCTTAAAAGCAGGCTTTTCTGTTTCTACTGTTCTAATAACACTTTCTCCAAAAGAGGTGTAAAGTTTGGTTTAACTCTAAAACAATCAGTGCATGTAGTTAAACAGA
Source organism: Sagittarius serpentarius (assembly GCA_034782735.1). NCBI lineage: Eukaryota > Metazoa > Chordata > Aves > Accipitriformes > Sagittariidae > Sagittarius > Sagittarius serpentarius. The sequence goes on from JAVKLA010000053.1 coordinate 29,327,020, forward strand.
ATAACTTTCTCGGGTTTCTACCTACACACTATGGGAAGTTTGACTAAGTTAAATACTTATTTACTTCAGGTATGTAATATATTGAGAAAAGTGCCATCAGACATGAGTATTTGCGTACAGAAATTACAGGAAATTCTCTGTCTGGCCTTTCTTTCTATCAAGAAATGGAAAAGGGAGAGAGAAAAAGTCCTAAACTGCTTTTACTCCGGTATGGGAGGTGGCCGGAAGATTATCTCTGCCCTCTAATTTTAGATAGTCTGCTCTTAAACAGAAAAAAAAGTTTGATCTTTCCTTTCTCTGTACCTGAAGTAGTCTTTGTAGCAAATGGCAGCTCAGTGCCCTTCCTTTAAAAGAAGAAATCCTATTCCTTATTTGAATCAGGTGGCCATGACGTACAATCACAGAGGGGCAGTACGCGAGCCAAACCAGAGCTCCCTGTGAGATGATGCCCTGAGATGTAAGGAAGAATGGGGCTAACCTGTCCTTAGTGGGAATCCCCAAATAGAAATTTCAGCCAAATCCAAAACTGAATATACTTATCAGTAAAATTTATAATTACTCTAAAACAGGTTACAACATACATTAACAAAGAGCATGTTACTATTAACTAAGGCTTAATTGTACCCTTAGTTAAATTATTAAAAGAAAAACAGGTAGTCTAGTATTTTATTGTTGAGTTCATGTAGTTACCTGAGTTTCCAATAAATGTATTTACAGACATCAAAACATTAAATACACTAAATATTAAAGGAAGGAAACCTTGGCCTCTATGCTCTGTTACTGGATGCTGATCAAGTTACAGAAAGTAATTATTACAACCTACTTGTAATAGGTTGTAGTATCTAGTTACAGCGAACAATCAAATCTCATACAATAAATACCTAACTCTCCTCGACTTCAACCTGAACAGGAATGGGGATGGGGGAGAGCTCCATAATGCCACATCAAGGGCAAGGCAGGTTGTAAAAGCTTCTTGTTGGTCGCCCTCCGCAGATTCAAGAAACTGGGTAAATTCCGTAATACTGCAACCTGTGGTACAGAATACAGGACCTCTACAAGCAGCAGCTTTCTGGGAAGTCTTTCTCCAGCAAAGGTAAACTCAGCTCCTTAAATTTCTTAGAAAACAGCTCTCAGTGAAGCTATACTATAATACATGTGTGTTTGCTTTTGAAGACTTAACTGTTGAAAAGTATGGCTAAGCATCTGGGACCAAAATTTACTGCAGCACCCACGTATCGCTATATGCCAACTGTGTCTTTGCAGTTTCATCGGTTGATTTAAAATCCTTCACTTTAATTTATTTAAGTGATTTAGTTCAATGGCCAGCTCATCTGAAGATGGACAACTAGAAAATGCTTCTTCACTTCCAAAGCTGCATAAATTTAAGATGCTAGAGGATAGCACTTACCAGCTCTAAAAGCTGACAGGACAGAGTATTCAGTATCCAAACCACTATGAATAAACCACCTTTTTTTTTGTAGAGCCAGTATAAAATTTCTACTAATAAATACAATTTCTAAAAGCTAGTTTTCTGCATTTTAATACAAATAAAAATTGATCAAATATATTACATTCAGGTATATCTATTACTTAATGTATGCAGAGTTTATGTATCATTTTTGGCAAAATGTGTAAAACTGCAGAGATTAAGTTGAATACTGCATTTCATATCAGCAGGTTTGAACTATTACGATCAAGTAGTTTTAAGGGAGACAGGCAAAAACCACACACTAGAGAACAAAGCCTCCACCTGTAACTGCAAATACGCCGCTCAATCCCATTCACCTGCAGCCACGCCTTCTGTTGTTTCGGGCAATTGCCCATATGAGTTCTACCTCTTGCCAAAGTTCAATAATTGTCTCCAAGTATTTTCTTCCACCACTATAAGATACATTGTCATTTCAGACTAATGACAAAGACTTTATGAAAAATGGCTTTAGGTTGGTACAGGTATATGTAGCTGACATAGGGGAATCTCCACTTCTAGCACATAAAGAAATCCACTTTCCACTATCAACATTTTTTTTGCCTGCAGTCAGCTCTTGAGAGCTGCAAAGCCAGAAGGCAGTTTGGAGGCCATACTTATTGCAAGAGTAATGATTTCTCAACAGATGATACTTTCAGCTCCATGAGGGTGGGCTCCAGAGCCAGGCTGAGTAATTAGATCCAAAAAACAACCACCGTTAAGCCTTCTTGCAGTGCTCTTATCTGTGTGTGATCATTGTGGCTTACAAAGCATCATGGAACAGGAAAATGGAAAAATCTAACGCAAACCATGACTAACGCAATTCTTAAGAAAGAAAAATCTAACTATTGTTAGCAGAAAGTACTCTGCAGGCTTATAGGGAAGTGTAGGCAGAAAGAAAAAAAATGCAAGTTGTGTGCAAGACTATTTGGACAATTAAGTATCTTAAAGTATAAAAGTACATTAGTCTAGCAAGAAAGCTCAAGTAGGATTAAGTAAGCAATTTTAGTGGTTAATTTGAATTTATAATGGGACAGAAGAAGGATGATTTTTTCTTGATTTTTAGTAGCCTGTCCCCCATACAGCTCCCCCTAGCTTAGCAGCAGTCCTGACGAGCAACTCCGCAAGGAGTTGTTTAGTTCAAGTATTACAGCATACTGTGTAACGTATGCTCTTAAACCAACCCACAGAAATTTAAGAAAATAACACAAAAGGCAGCCCACATGTACATACTTCAAACACATGCTGTAAAACTAGAGGTAGAAAATTATGTATCCCACTTTCCCTTTTTTGCTGATACAACAACTGAATACCTATAAATATGCAACACTTATTAACATGCAATTCAGAGCCATTTAGAAGGGGCTCAGGACCATCTCCTTTCAAATGTCTAATATCCTTTACCTTGCTCTTTAGGCAGTCTGAAGAATGAAACAGGCACATTAAAAATTCTCAATATAAAAAGCAAGTTGTTGAAAAACAATCTTTCAATATTTGTATGTTTCACTGTTATGCCACAAAAGACTGTAGAAATACACATACACAGACAATAAAAATAGGAGTATGCAAAATAATACTGACAAAATATTAAAGTGTCTTCACAGAGCGCAAAAGACCCCAAGATGCATTTCAGTTTTATTTACATAGCAGAATTAAAAAAAAAGCCATGCTTACTTGAGCTTTCTGCATTGAATGAATTTCACAGCTATGTAATTCATAGGATCATAGAATCATAGAATGGCTTTTTTCTAGTATATCTTGAAACCCTATTCTCACCTAAATCATTGGAAATATATATAGATTTATACAGTCTGTATGCACAGCTGTGCATATAGATATCCACAATCACCATCAGTTCAGGTTTTACATCAGTAATGCAAAACTGCAGAAACAGACACATGAATGCACAAAAATAGCTTATCTGCGTGTTTACAGAATGCTAATGAAGACAGCAATTGTTACACCAGTATCTAATTATTTGCAGCTTTTGTTTAATAACAAACAGAGAGCAAAGTTTCATGCTCTGCTTAATCCAGTCTCACTGTGGACTGCCCCTTGCAGTGCCCACCCACGTACGTACAGCCATCTCCCCTGCATCAGATCTAGCAAGTATGCGGTCAGTCTGCTCAGACTGCTGATCCAGAGAAAAACTAATCATGTTTTCTTTTGGATTGTCTGTGGATCCAGCTCAGTGTGTGTCACCTTCTGTGCACCAGGAGCAGAGCCACAGGCTCGAGAAGCGAGAGGAACACCACCATTTAGAAGCAAAATGCCTTTATTTCGGATCCACCACCACGGGAAACTACATCCCCAGAAAAACTGAACCAAACAGCAGACCAGATCTGGCCACAGGAACACGTGGTAGTAAATCACACGAACACGGGATCAACTACAACGATGTGCTAATGCACACTGTGCTCATAATGTTATCCACTGAAATGCTATTCATAAAAACATGCATTAGAACAACGTCATCCACTGTACTTCAGGACCACACAGACTTACATCCTTTCCTTTCTGAAATCAACTGTAAACCACATTATTCAGGTAATACTAGCAGACCTAATTCTCCCATGAGTGCCTAACTTGATCCAGCTTTTACCCTGCTTATGCCTTACTGTCAGAACCGCTAACAGGTTTTAGTTTTTTTGCATGAGTACCTACAATGTATGTTGCGAACTGTTAATATCAATAAGCTAGAACAAAATACAACATTATCTTCGACCCTTGAGTGTCTGGATTTAAACCAGTATACTCATGGGAAAGACTATATGGAATAATCAATAAAGGAGTAAAAGACAGCACAGCATCTCCTCCAGAGGAGAAAACAGAGGGCACACAGCAATTTAAAAACCATGCCAATAACAAGAAAGGAAAAACTAACGTGGAAAAGGAAACCCAAAACACATCCTGTCAACAGAGCTCCCAGCAGATTAGAAGACAAATCCACAAAGTCTAATTTTTGGTATCCAGCTGAGATGCAGTAACAAGCTCTTTCTAAGTGCTCAGCGCTCCGCATCAGCTAGCTACATAACAAACATAGCTGTTCAAAATAATCCAAGACAGACCAAATGAATAGTAACCGAGTATCCAATGACCTGCAATACAACCGGCTATCAGCCTGTTCTGCTGAAGGAATAGCCAGCATGTCCTATTCCTGACCTAGGCAGGTTAGCCCCCCAAGAGCAGAACAACTTACCCCCCTCTTAACCAATTGCACAGGAATCCTTAAGCTTTCTGTCTTGCACATCATGTTGTTCTTAACGGAGCTGCTCCCAGCTCTAACCCCTGCCCACACCCAAGGCACTGACTAAGTGCACACACGAACACAGTTCCGTTACCGCCACCACCCTGCCTCTCAAAAATAGAAGGTCACGAAACTACTCATGTAACGTGCACACAAAACAAATCTGTGAAATGACACAAAAGCTGATCAAATTATTCCGATTACAAGAACACACAAGGATGGTAATAGTCATTAAAGACTTCTAAACATAGAGAGGATCACACTGCAGTGAAATAACTAACTTCAAAAGTGTTAGGCTTGTTAACACATACTGTAGCAAGCTTAGTCTGTTTTGCACTTGCAGAGTTGAAAAAAGGAAAGCCATGATGAGCTGTAAGAACCTAACAGCACCCAGGCACGGAAGTGCTGCATCGGAGGCCTCACCTTTACAGCAACATCGATTTTAATGGGCTCAGGGTGGGATCCCAGTAAGAGTTTCTGTCACCACTGACCCAAATCAGAACTCAGTTGCTTTGCTTGAAGCAAAAAGCTGGTGTCCACTAGTCCCAGAAGCCCTTCTCCCCACAGTAATGAATTTTTCAGGGACATTTTCTATGTAACTATCTCTACTGTTCAAGCTGTACTCCTCTTCAGAAGTCTTTAAAAAGATCAATAAACTTTCTGTATACATACAATGATAATCTTCCTAAGAATTTTTAAAAATATTAAAGTCTACATATTGAAAATTTTTGCAGGATTTAAACATACATCATAAATTATTCAAGAACCCAATTCTAAAAATAAACACAGTAACAAGACACTGCAGTCCACGTATACTTTAACATAATTTCTCCAAAGTGAGACTTTCAGTGCATGCAACACCTACACAAGACGGGTGAATTAGAAAAAACACACAATACTTACTTCTCTGATTTTGACCATATGTTTAAACAATCATTACCAATTTTTGTCATTTAAAAATCTAAACTCCTGAGGAGGTACAATGGAAATATCCAGTACTCAAATGTAATCATCACTCAAGTAAGGATTTAACAAACTGTATTTCAATGATTTGAGGTCCCAGTACAATGAACAAACAAAATGAAATTATTAACGGAGTTTTTCACAGTTATTTGTTAATTAATCATTGTATTCAGAGATGAAAACTAGTGCCACAGGACATTACCAGAATACTATATCTGATGCATAGGCATCGTTTTTTTCATAGATTCCTTGTGGCAGCGCTACCTTTTCAAATCCTGCTCATGTTTCATATCACTGCACACCAATGCACAACCACAATTGTGCTATTCTTTGTACCTACTAAAGGACCTAGATAAAGTCTATACAGTAATCTTCTGGTATTTTTTAATATTACAAATTGTAGAAGGAAAAACCCCACTGTGATCATTGAACCATGTCATGATCCTTCCTAGGAAATCTCTGCAGAGATAAAGATAACACAAACTAACCTTTAGAAAGCAGATGAGGGACACAGCTATCATAACAATGGTAGCTGAGTTCAAATGCTCAGTCTACGGGGAATACAAATATAGCATACTCTACAAATAATTTTTATTTCTTTATTTATTTAATCCAAGTGGAAATGGTATTTCAAGCCTCCACTTGAAAGCTGGAGCAAAAAAAGGTAGATATGCCCAATGGCTTTACTAGCCTTTGCATTTTCTAATTTTTTTGAAATGTAAATCAAAAGATAGTTCTAAGAGCTCCATCCAAATTAAGAGTTCATTGCTGTACTAATACACAACAGGTTTCATCATTGTCAATAGCAACTTAGGAGCAATTTGTACTTAAACATTATCATGCTAGAGACTAGCAGCTTGCAGAAGAAGCATAGGATTCTGCCTTCCACATACTTTCAGAGTCCTGATGACACATGAGCATGCATAGAAGCTCTGACTGACTGCTTTTTTAAGCAAAAAAAAGAATAGAAAAAGCAGACAATTGATTCTAGTTTCCAAAGAGTGAGTCTTTTCTCCACAAGCTGATACCCTGAAAATGCAAGACCCCCAGAAAAAACATAAAGTTGGCAATCCGAGATGTTTTTATATGAAATGCTCATGGGTGGGGTATTAAACAACCATATAAATGTGTTTGTAGTATACTTACAGCCCGCCAGAACGAGCATATTGATAAACATAAATTGTTGCATCTATACTACTTGACTCTGAGTTGTGTTGTGTATGTGTATGAATGAACGCAGTCATAGAAGACGTGACAAGAAAAACAATACGCAAGTAGTGAAATAACTAACTTGGCATAAAATGCCAAAAAAAAAATTATCTTCCTGTAAATATGCAACAGTGCCTAATAATTACAATCTGGTTTTTGTTTATATGTGTTACCATAAATTAGAAATGCATCGCGCCTTGTCTTAGCCATGATTATATTGACCGTTTCTGATTCAAATCTGAAAGCTACACAAAAACGTGTTTTAGTATCTTAACCTTTTACCTTTATTAATATGGAAATTTAGCTTATGGTGGTGGAAGATTTTTTATGCATGTCCATCAGCATATTTACAGGTGCCTAAATATAAGCAGCTTGAAGGGTTTTTTTCCATAGCACCAACAAATTCCTCTGTCAGCAACAAGCATTCAGTGCTTAAAAAATAAATCACTAAAAGATACCTAAATTTGGGTTTGGAAATCACTTTCATATTGAAAAAGTTGGATTACTCTATTTAGAAGCATGTATTTGAATAAAGTTTTCAATTTGCTAACTGAAATACTTCCCCTCTGCAATCTTCTCCTAGTAAAGGATATAGATAGACCATGAGTAAAACATGAGCTGCCTATTATGTGCCTGGGACTCCTACTGACTCATGAATGACTGTACCTAAAGTAACTCTCTTTAGAGACCAAAAGGAGATTGCTTTCTTGAAGAAAAAAAGTATCATTATCACAGAGCAGAGAAGTTAGTACAAGTTTCAAGAACCTTTGGCAAGGAGAGGTGTATCTGTTTATAGAGCACGTGTGAATGCCTGCAGGAGAACAGCCAAAAAAAAAACCCAAACATCTGTCCTGGTTTCGGCTGGGATAGAGTTAAATTCTCTTCCTAGTACCTGGTACAGTGCTGTGTTTTGGGTTTAGTATGAGAAGAATGTTGAGAACACCCTGATGGTTTCAGTTGTTGCTAAGCCTAAGTCAAGGACTTTTCAGCTTCTCCTGCCCAGCCAGCAAGAAGGCTGGAGGGGCACAAGAAAGTTGGGAGGAGGGGACACAGCCGGGACAGCTGACCCAAACTGGCCAAAGGGGTATTCCATACCACGGGACGTCATGCCCAGTATATAAACTGGGGGGAGTTGGACAAGGGAGGAGCACTGCTCAGGCATCAGTCGGCAAGTGGTGAGCACTTGCACTGTGCATCACTTGTTTTGTGTATTCCAATCCTTTTATTGTCACTTTATTCTTATCATTATTATTTTCTTCGTTTCTGTCTTATTAAACTGTTCTTATCTCAACCCACGAGTTCTACTCCTTTTTTCTGATTCTCTTCCCCATCCCCTTGGGTGGGGGGGAAGTGAGTGAGCGGCCGCGTGGTGCTGAGTTGCTGGCTGGGGTTAAACCATGACACCATCTCAAATTATGTACATGCAAGGTCTTTTGATTAAGCATTTCTATTTTCCTTCTGTCCTCTTTCCTGAAATTATGATGTCGTGGGTTTGAAAACTGTCATAAAAGTCAAAGTGACTTATGTAATAGAGCAATATTGTAGAAAAAATGATAGTTTTTTCTTCATTTCTTTGTAAGATCTCCCTTGAATGCTTATAAAGGGGCTTATGGGTGTCTCACAATGCTCCAAAGCATTCATGAATACATAAATGATGTATTTAAGATCTGAGCAGATGATCTGAGAAGAGCGAAAACAAAACATGAAGAAGGAAAAAAACCAAATTGCATCTCACATTACTGTTATGCTGAAGAGGCCTCTTGGCTATCTGAGACATTCTGCACATTATTAAATTTGAGGATGTTTTGTCAATACAGTTTGCTGATAACATAAAGGCAGTAGATGCTTGATGAAAGTACCTGTATTATGTTTTAAACAATTTAACTGATGCTTCTCTAGGAGTATTGCAAATAATGAAATTTTCTCTGGTGAAAATGCATTGCTTTTTTTCCCTCAGGTCAGGCAAGAAGCTCAAGTCCTATAAGAAGGCCTATCTTCATCTCATAGACTTTGCTGGAGCTATGTCAGTTCATCAAATCTAATGATCTGGGTTTTTTTCATTGCCTTTTTTTTTTTTTTTCTCCTGTGGTGAAGGAGTTTTCAGATACAAAACTGTTTTTAACCCCAAATTATATTTTTGGGGTAGAGCTTATCTCTTCTGCCAAACTTTTCATCACATTGTTATAATGTTTTGTAAGGCTGCCAGATCCACACAGAGATGAAGATCAGACAACCCTCAGACAATTAAGCATTCTTTGAAATACCATTAAATAAATTAACTTAAATTGACTTTGAGATAACTACAGGACAAAGACCTGCAAATTATTAGCAGGATAGTTTCAGGTATCAGACCCTTTCTAATTCTCCTGTTTACTCTTCATCAGAATGAAAGAAGTTAATAATTAGTTTAAGTGCCTTTATTAAAAACCCCCAAGTCTTCTATGCTCTTTCTATCATCATGAAACACAGCCTCACAGAGCATAAAGCCAAAAGGACCACTGTTCTCATCTCACTCCTTTCCATCACTGTCCTCAGGATTTACTTGCAAACTGCATAATCCTAAAGAGAAAAACCATTTATAATCTTAAGTGCAAATCCATTTATCCTTTTAAAAATTAGCTTAACTGCAATTTCCCAGTGTTTCATGATGTACCCAAAAGCAACACAGCTCCTCAGCAAAGTACTAAAAAAACTTAGATGCAAGTAATCAGTACTTGCAGAATAAAAATGCCTCCTTTTAGCAGCTGTAGCTTACCACCACCCTCAGTTATCAATGAAATGAAAATCAGGTTGTGATCGTTACTGATTTTTGGTGTTTAATGAACAAGGTAAGACATTCTCAGCTGGGATTTGGTAGGTAGTAGCAACTATTGACCACTGTCTAATATGACCCGTAACTGTTTAAAGCACAGATTATAACACTCTTAAGATTATTTCCTTCTGAACCTTCAGTGACTTGTAAACACGCAATGTCATTTTAGATTTAGAAGGCCACTTACGGTCTCTCTTGCTGACTCTATTCTGGGTCTCTGTGAATCATGAGCATTAAGTTTTGCCAGGACAGAAAGATCACTTACAAAGGAGCTGAGATGCAAGGAGAGCAGTCATCTCTTTTTTGTTTCTCCCCCAACCAGTCTTCAAAAGCAGAAGCAGCCAAAAGCTCTTGCAGAGCAATCTCCCATAAAATAGGCTCCTGGCCCCATTGCAGTGTTAAGAAGTGCAAAAGGACGAAATGAATGTGTCTAGCCTCCGTAAGCTCTTTATCAACAGCATCGACCTACTCACTGTTGAGCAGGTCCATGACAACTAGGTGAAGATGTAACAAAAAGTCAATCATCACTCCCAAACCTTCTTCCCTTCTCAGAATTGCTGGCAAAGGGGTTTGCTAGTTCACAGGTATGAATCCCTTAACAGAAAAAAATGGCTTTGAAAATATCAATAAAAAATTAACATATAATAGCCATGAAATGGAACAGAAACAACATTAGGGTTAAAGAAAACTGGATTTTGTTGGCACAATGTATAGAGCACTGAACTAAGAGCTGATTAAGTAAATTAATCACTTATGCAACCAAGTGGAACTTTAACTATGGAGCAATAAAAACACCTCATATAAAGTCAAAGGCATTCAGGATATCCACTAATTCAAAAGACTGTTAATCTTCAAACTTGATAGTTAGAATGAACCTCCCCTCTTTAAACCCCAAGGGTTAGATATAGCTCATATGAACTGCTGAAATGAGAAAATGCAAGGCATGTATTAAATATCCCAAAGGCAGCAGTACTTAGTCCTCTAACAGGCATTCAGACTAGCTCTTTATACCTGAATGCTCCAGTGAGCTCTTTGTGTGTGCTATACTAGATGGTATTTTTACCACGACATCAACAACTATATATCATCCCTCTTTTTCTTTTGCTAGGTGGACTCTAATTTTCTGCACTCAATACTGATTCATCTGTAAACCTTCTTTTTCTGAGGTAGTTTTTATTCTCTTCAGGAATCAAAACAAGGAAGTATTAAGAGTGTGCACTTTCCATACATTCCAAAGAGAAAAGTTTAAAACAAACAAAAAATGGAAGTTTATACAGAAACTGAGTTGCATGTCAGATCAGGAAAAAAAAAAAAAACAACCTACAAATATTTACAGAGGGAAATATGACATCTAAGTTCAATAGGATATTTAGTTATGAAAACAAGGGAGCAGCAAATGTATCTCCCTGAGCTTCCAGTGTATGCAATATGGACTTCCACATGATAACTGACCTGTGCTGCTTCTATAGTCAGAGAGCAACAGAAATTTACAGGATGCAAATGGTCAAAACAATTTCAGATTTTCTCAGTATCAGACAAATTATACCCATTATTCATGTATACCTTCGAGTCCTTTTTCTCCCAACTGACTTAAAGTGGGCTTAGATGAATAGCTCTAAATCAGATGTCTTCATTGCAGAGAACAACTCTCTTCCTTAGGCTTCATGGGAGCTTGCCTGTCAAATCCAGCAATTAAATTCAGTTGCAAAGTACAAAACCACTTAGTTATGGAACTTTTATTTGATTTCAGTAGGACTTTGACATCTATGGGTGTTAGTGGAACCACACTTCAAGACAACTAACTTTACGAGCTCCCAGATCTGTTCAGAGCCCTGCACATATAGAAACAAAGACAGTACCATTCAACTAAAGAAAAGTGGCAAGAAGGGGAAAAAACAAAACAAAACAAAACCCCACTTCTTTATACCTACCACTCATCTGGACTGAACAGAAGTTTTACATCTACTTTTAAAGGTAGATGAAATGATATATCTAGAGTGCATTAATGACCAGAGAGTCTTGTTTATGACCTGCAGAAACAGAATTTCCTTAAACATTTGAGTTCTGATGCATTAATCCTACTGAATTCTCAAATAAGTTTAACACATTTAAGATCATGGATATTTATTGCTATAATTTTTTAAATCAGTAAAGAAAGTTAAGTCTTAATGTAACAAATTCTCACACCTGTTTTAGCAGCAGCCAAATCTGAGAAGGAGCCAGTGAATTAAAAAAATGCCCTAAAATTCTCTCAAGAGGTGTTTGCTATTATCTTCTATATGAAAAAATAAACCACAAATACTTAAATATAAAAATATAAAACCTTGAAAGATTTCAAGAGTAGAGGGAGCTAGTCTAAGCGATTTCTTGCTTAAAGTCAACACCAGCTCATGTAAATATCTATAACTGATACTTATTACCTTCACAGGAGGTACTATGTCCCCTGTCATGCACAACTTTCAGTACAAATAATTACTTATTGCCTAACAGCAGATAAAGATGTCTTATTATCTAAATACAGTATGGCACAGGAAACTGGATCTCACCCAGTAACTGTTACCTCAGCCACTTCCGTAAAACCCCTCTGTAAATTCACCGGAAAAGATGGGAGGAAAATTGTGGGAAGTTACAATATTTCACTGAGAAACTCAAGAATTTCTGTTCGCCAGCCATATACAGATACACATCTGTAAGGAAGAGTGAAACTAAAAATCACTCTTCACCAATGTTATTCATATTTCTTGCAATCCACCAATTAATCCATCAAATAAAACATTAGTTGACCAATTCTTCTCCACATCAAAAAAAAAGGAAACAAAAAAACTGTATGCCTAAATAAAACTTATGTGAGTAAAACAAACTGAAATTTTCAGCAAAATAAGGTATCATTATAAGTATCAATGAAAACAATCAATTTTAACGTTATCTGAAGATGCTATTTTTTAAATATCATCTATCACAGAAATGAGAATTAGTATGAATTTTAAAGAGGATCATTGGCTTTTGTGAAATGTTTCACTATAATTTGCAAATGCAAAAATGTACCTGAAAGAAAAGCAAATTGAATAGTGATGTACACAACAGAACAAAATGGAAGTTTTCCATGTTACAGAAATTTTTGACATTTCAATGCGTTTTACATCTTCACATTTGTGTTTAGGTAAAACTTCAGAATTGAAAAAATCTGAAAAGCATTCACAAATATTCTAAGGTTCCCAGTTATCAAACATTTGCCAAGTCCTTTATTTCAACATGCAGAAATTAATTTCTTTCCAATGTGTGATTTTTTCACATATGGCTAATTGCAACATCCAGTGCTGAGGCCAACATCCTTTCCTTCGACAATGTACTTGCCATTACCCACGGACAGAAAATGGTGTCATGAACAGAAATGAGTGAAATACACCAACTGGCTGCAGCTGGTACCTCAGCAATTTCTATTAGCTAGGCTGCAGCTGCCACCATGTCCCATATCTCATCTGATGCAAAGACTAATCAAAAGGGGGCTTATAAGAAAGATGATGACATTTTTTTACCAAGGCCTTTAGTGACAGGACAAGGGATAACAGTTTTAAACTGAAAAAAGGGTAGATTTAGATTGGATAGAAGGAAGAAAATTTTTTATGATGAGGGTGGTGAGACACTGGAACAGGTTACCCAGAGAAGCTGTGGATGCCTCATCATTGGAAGTGTTCAAAGTCAGGTTGGATGGGGCTTTGCACAACCTGATCTAGTGAAAGATGTCTCTGCCCATGGCAGGGGGGTTGGACTAGATGATCTTTAAAGGTCCCTTCTAACCCAAAACATTCTGTGATTCTACAGCATTACAGAAATTGTGATCCTCCAAAGAATGACAATTGTAGGACAGAATGGGAATGGAAACTGCAAAAACCCCATCAGGTAAAGCTGGAATTTAAAAATAATTTTCAAAAGTATTGTTTTAAACTAAAACCAACTTCATTTAAACTAATATTTGAGTGATTTTGATGGGTAACTCAGATTTCACTTTCAGTGAAATTTTAGGAAAGTTTTGTATCATACCACTGATGCACTTCAAAGTTCTGTTTCCTATGCGATATGATCATCAATCTTTCTCTTTTTAAGCACAATAACAACACTTTGAAAATGATGTTATTCCTAACTTTAGGGAAAATATAAAAATATTCTCTCTCAACTCATAGTAAGTTACCTTTTTTCCCACCTTTAACTCTTCTTCCCCTCACCCCTCCTTGCCCATGTTTGTGATGGAGTAGCACTACCTGACTCTTTGAGCTTCTTTCTTTCATTTGAAAATGATGCCCAGGGTATATAGAACTAGCCTGCAAAAAAGCAGAGCAAAAGACACGCATGCAGCTGACTTGGTGTTCCTCACATAAACATTACATGCACATGACTCCTCCTCCTCACCTCCTCAAGATAAAGGTTCTTGGTTTTGACTACCAAAAACTCTCTTTAACAATTTTGATTTGCATACCCTTAATTTTTCAATAAAGAGATGGTCCTATATGAATTCTTACACAGGTCATTTAAACTTCCTGGAAGCAGGTCAAGTTCTTCCTTTTCATGAGTGATTTTGTAGTAGACTGCCTTTGTTATGGAGGCTTTGGGAGATGAGAAAGTTGTTTCTTCACTGGGTTGGGCAGGAGAAGCCTATAACCCATGCCACAGAGTGCCAAGGAAAGTGTTTTCTTGCACCCACTTGCAGCTCAAATAGCAGAAAACACAAACTGCCATATGACATACCAGGAATCCTTTGAATGCTATCCGCCCAGCCCAACAGCATTCACAAACAGCCAACTCTTTCTCCCCAACATCACCCCAAAATATACCCTGTTGTCTTCAGGAAGTCAAATACCCAACGTGAGATTTGTGGATGGGGATTCCAAACCTCTCCCCCAGGCAATACCCCAAGTCTCAAATCTTGCCGCTTTGGCCAGTTAGAGGCTGAGAGCTTCACGTTACACCCTTGGCAACATAAATGCAAAAGAATCCAGGTCAGTAAAACAACATACTTTGATATAATTTTTAAAACACCCTGAATCTTTTACATGCCACTGAACAAGTTTCTTCCTGAAACATCACTGGTTTCCACCACAAAGCAGGCATTTTTTGTAGGGTTTTCCTTGCCACCTAGAAAGAATAGTGGTTTGTTATTTCATTTATTCAATTTTTATTAACTCGCAACAGCTTTCCCAAATAACTCTCACAGAAATACTTGCATGTTGTATTACAAACTTACAGAAACGAAAAAGGGCCCAGTGGAAAACAGGTGGCCCCAATTTTACTCATCACTCTGGGACCCAACTAAAACTCAAGAGAAAAACGAAACAAAATTAAGAAAAGCAGATACAAATTCTTCCAAGTTTGTTTTCTTTGCTAGCATAAAATCTAAAGCAATGATGATACATGTATGACCCCAGTTCTTTCCTCATTTTATTTGTACAGACTGGCAGATTGCATATTTTTTCCATTATTTTTTTTTAAAACTACAGAGTATGCTATACATTATGCAAGTGTTTTACATTATAAAAAAACTACCACACATATTGGATTCTGTTTTATAGTATCATAGTTGTTTAGTCTGTATAGCTAATAGCTCTCTAATATTTCTCTCTCACTTAATAAAAAACTTAATCCTAAAGATTTCCTTTTATTTTTAAGCAGAACATTTCATACACATATGAGACATCTGAGCAACAGCTATCCACAAAGTTTCACTTCATTTCAGTGTTCCTAATATCCATTGTCTAGTTGTTTTACATTCACGTGCATTTAAATACATTTTTTCCAACAAATCTGCACTGGTTGTATTAATCTCCATCGGAAAGCTTCCTTATCATACTAAAGCTGACAATAAAACCAGAAGTATGAGACTAAAAAATTCAAATATGCTTCGGCTAATGGAGGCTAAATGGAAGAGCAAAATCATGGCTCAGTTTTAATTCACTGCTATTTGGAATCTATATTAACGGAGATTATTTTTTTCCCCTTACATCTCTTGATTGCTGAGAATCTTGCTTCCCACTGTTTCAGACAATGGAGGCTTAGAGAGCAGAAACAGTTTCAAGGGGTGGTGCACATTTAACTACTACTTCCCAGCCCTAAAAGCACACCCTGGGTTTTCTCTTCGTTTGGACAAAAAGACAAGGAGGCTAATTGAAAACTCTTATCTTGGCCCATTTCTACTGCTTTATCTCACTTAAGTACAAAATACAGTTTAACGCAGGAATCACTTCATAAATTCTGGTCTCTGAATACAGTTCTACTTAATGACAATTCTTTGATCTGGCCTTCGACATCTATTACTTCAGTTAAAAATGAACCTTTTAATTTGGCACACAATGAATCTGTAACTGCAGTTGTATTTTAAAAACAGAGATTTAATGGAACTTAATTCATAACTATACACAGTTATTATTGCCTTCCTTTAAACTCATCTTCTCCCCTAACAGTTCAGAAACTCTATGGTTTTGGGTGCAAAGTGACTTATTTTTCTTGCACAAAGATTTCAAATTAATAATGAATAACCTATGGTTTAGAAGATTTTATTTCTGAAATGAAATCCATACATTATTCCATTTGATTTCTGTGTGTGTGTGATAGTTTGATAATTTCAGATGTCATTTTTCCCCCATAGTGTTCGTAATAATCCGATTCTATCTTGCAAGGATGTGAGATGTATCCATTTAGAATTCAAACTAGTAGTGCATGTCAAGCTCACCAGTAAATTCAACAGCAAGTAAAACCAGAGGTAAACTCTCCTTCCCTTGCCAACATGAAGTGTTTCCAAGGATGTGTGTATGGGAAGAAAAAAAATGCACTAACCACAGTTCTCTGTTCTCGGTGCTAAAATATTCCAGCCTTTCCTTCTTAACTGACAAAAAATGAGCAATTTTTTTTTATTTTTTTTTTTAAATGAGCCATCAGTGATTTCACTTCCATTTACAAAACTCCATTGGATTTGTTTTGGGCAGATTTTTTGCTCTATACAAGAAAAATATTAAATGTTTTGTTCAAAGTATTGCTGTATTTATTCTTGCCAGATTTTATTTTTTTTTTGTTCGGGGTGATACCTTGGCACACTCTGGTAAACCTATTGGAATCAGCAGAATAAGACCTTGTGCAGCATCAGTGCAACAGGACGTTTACTGAAACCTTAGACTCCTACTGACAGACCTCTCTGTGCTCAGGGCAATGAGCCTGATGCTTGTTCCACTCTTTGCTGAAGGACTGAAATCTGCTCGTATCTACTTGTACTTCTTCAGCTGAAGATCATTACGTACCTATTCCTGCTGGACTCCGAGCTTGCCTGTGGATGCCATGAAGCACATGCCACATGAGAATTTCACAAGTGTTAATAAAGTGGGATTGAAGCCTCCTTGCACATTGTTAGAACTTTCCTACTATGTCTTGACAAGAGTATCAGAAACAAAGTTGGCTTGTATAAATATATACAGTACTGCTCAAAGCTTGTATTTGACAGTAAAAGTAAATTCATCTAGGGACTGTATGTCATTTAAGACCTAATGCCAGAGAACTAAAGAACCATTATGACAGGAAATTCTTACGGGAACTCAGGAACATGTATATATACGATCATATATTACACGTTACCATGAGAATTATAGAAGCAAGTTTTTAAAATAAAAGGCCTAAGGTGTATGAGATCATAGCTGAAAACAATCACCCAATGCCAAGATATTTTTAGGGCAATGACGAAGTTATGACTGAAAAAGACTGTCTTGAAATACTGTTTTATCCTGTAAACAAGGTCTTCATTCCTATGCCACAGAGCAGGGCAAGAAGAGAGATTTTCGTCATTTTTACACAGACGTGCTGCTTTTGTTCATGTGTTTGCACATTTTGTATGCATACAAAGCAATAAAGAGAAATAAAGTTCAGAGTGCAAGTCTGGTCATTGGAAACTATAGTTTGCTTTTTGGAAGTCACGACGAGTGACTCAACTCCCAACACAAAATGGTACTTCTCCCTCCAGCGCTCACGGGGCTGGCTGTATTACCTCCTTTTTCTAATCCCTACTTCATTAATATCGTTCCTCATATATACTGTCATTCTTTTCGAGCCTCAGACTCCTTTCACTGTGTTCTCCTATACTTTCATATGTAAACGCCCTTGTCAGCCTTTCTCCTGTACCGTTCCTCTCTCAGTTGTATCTTGGTCTCAGGGCACCACCTCACCTCTCTTGTAGATGCACAAGAAATGTTCTCCTCTTCTCGCATGGGGCATTGCTAAATCTGGGGTGAAGTCTTTGATACTGAATGTATTAGTCTGAGCTGCTTATATTATCAAGTCCTCCCAGATATTCTTTTAGTAATTAATTATAATAAAAATAGATCCTGAGCCCTGACAATTAGTTCAAGAATGACAACATATACAA
Organism: Sagittarius serpentarius; assembly: GCA_034782735.1. Taxonomy (NCBI): domain Eukaryota; kingdom Metazoa; phylum Chordata; class Aves; order Accipitriformes; family Sagittariidae; genus Sagittarius; species Sagittarius serpentarius. Next base: position 29,345,114 of record JAVKLA010000053.1, read on the forward strand.
TGGGTCAGCTTGATTAAAGGTCTGGGGATCTTCTCCCTGTTTTTCAGTTCTTGCTTGTCTCTAAGACTGAATTCTCTTGAACAAAGACACTTTATGTGTGCACAGAGTCTATAATGGTTTGAGTGACTCTGGAGGGAAGATATGTCATTTTGATATGGAATATCAACAGTGCTGAGTTTATACAAAAGTGCAAATACTGCTAGTTTCCTGTACTGTATTTATTTCGTAAGTTAGTTTTTTTGTGGAAAATCAGGTGTACACCTCAACTCTTCTCACAGACGATTTTTGGGGGTGGCAGGGAAAAATCACTAAGAAAAGCTGAAAAGCCAAACAAACACTAAGACAGAAAAAGTTGCTGCAAAAACCTGAAACTATATTCTTACATTTAGCTTTCAAAAGACTTTAAAATGGTATTAAGGCAACAAATACTTGTGAAAACAAATTTCATTTTAACAGAAGTGAATTTAATACAAGAATACTTTCTTGAGAAAAAAAACTGTTTTGCAAAGCATAAATCCATATCACCTGAAGTATCTACTGCAAGAAATTTATTTTCTATTTCTGATTGTCCATAAATATTTCTCAACTCCCTCAAATTTAGAGGCATAGATATGTCTTGTGATCAACAGTTTCCTTGTTGAATCAGATAATCATCTGCATCATTATTTCCCCTAGTTTCATGTCTTGTGTAGATTTATGTTAATAGCATTATCTCCCGACTAGTGCAAACAGTACATTATCCTCACTGCTCTTTGACGCTATTTCAAAATTCCTTGCCCATCCTCCACTAAATTTTCTATTTTCAAGGCAACTAATGGTCCAACCTCTGTAACTTTGTTGAGCAACTAATCCTACTGGACTAATAGAATTATACTAGTCTTTGTACTATACTATAGTCACTACAGTTCTCTGCGCAGCCTCCAGGGCAGCAATACAAGTAAAGCAAATAGAGCTTCCACGCAGTGCCTGGAGCTCATATTTCTGACTCCCAATAAACCTTTCTGTGTCTGCATTTCATACCTAATTTTCTTTCTTCCCTTCAAGAGTAAGCCCCTGATTCCCAGTAACAGAGTGGATTTTCCCCCATTTAGCCCAGTTGTCCACAATGGTTTCAGGGTCCTAGAACTCGTTACACATTTTCTGTATTAAGCTGCATTTAGCACCTGTGGGTTCATGCAGCTGGAGTGACCAAACCCTTCAGAGTTTGCTCACACTTGTTTTCCTGCACTCGATATTATCTAACTAATTCAGGAAAAATAAAAATACTAAGAGGCTCATTTAGATACTGAATTAAACATGGTTACATCCTAAAATATACAAACTATCACGGTTTAACCCCAGCCAGAAACTCAGCACCACTCAGCCGCTCACTCACTTCTCCCCCTGCCTCCAGTGGGATGGGGGAGAGAATCAGAAAAAGGTAAAACTCGTGGGCTGAGATGAGAACAGTTTAATAGAACAGAATGGAAAGGAAAAAAAAATGAACAATGACACTAATAACAGAAATAAAGTGACAATAATAACAAAAGGATTGGAATACACAAAACAAGTGGCGCACAATGCAATTGCTCACCACTTGCTGACTGATGCCCAGCTAGTTCCCGAGCAGGGATCTGCCCCGCCCAGGCCAGCTCCCCCCAGTTTATATACTGGGCATGACGTCCCATGGTATGGGATACCCCTTTGGCCAGTTTGGGTCAGCTGTCCTGGCTGTCTCCCCTCCCAACTTTCCCGTGCCCCTCCAGCCTTCTTGCTGGCTGGGCAGGAGAAGCTGAAAAGTCCTTGACTTAGGCTAAACACAACTTAGCAACAGCTGAAAACATCAGGGCGTCATCAACATTCTTCTCCTACTAAACCCAAAACACAGCACTGTACCAGCTACCAGGAAGACAATTAACTCTGTCCCAGCTGAAACCAGGACAAAAACAAGCAAAGAGAAATAGGTGACCTTTTAAGACTCCAACAGGCACCACATAAGAACAAAAGAGGTATCAAGTTTTACAATGTCATAGTTGCTCTTTCCAGCTGAGCACAACCTGCTCTATCACAAATTTGTCTACTATACTACTCTGATAAGTCATTCTTTTCACAGTGCCTACATGAACAGTTAAAGGACTTGAACAAAGATTTTGTAAGTATGGTTTTATCTATAGCAAAACAAAATACTAAGTTGCTACTACAGTTATGGACTAATGACAGTAAAATCTACAAATTTTGCAGAATTAAAAAAAAAAATAACTAAAACCAGAGAATGGCATTTTATCCATACACATTTACAGAAATTGCTGGTTATCCTAGTAACCTGGAGCTATGCTTCAGGCTATCTCCCAGGCAGTAGATAACAAAATCACTTTAGGATTCTTACTGACACAAAAGATGTTCTTACAAGACAGCCTTTTGATTTGAGAAGTTAGAAGTGTTTGATACAACAGCTGCAAATCTCAGTCTGTAACAAGACTGAAGCTGCTCTCCTTATAGACCCCCATATATCTTATTAAATTACATCAACAAGGAACTGCAGGACAAAGTTTCCGCAGACTAGCAGTGGGACAGGTAGCTATGCTGTATCTTTTTTTTATTCTAACATTTTAAAAAATCTTTTGTTTCTCTGTTATATAGTTATTGGCTTACATATGGCTAGACCTTACATGTGACTGTGTAAACTTGGGGGTTAGCAACCCCAAGTCACAACCATTATTGTATTAGGATGATTAAAAGAAACAAGCACATCCTAAGTCTAGTTATCTCTTATAACCAGGCTCGGAAGTCTCAGAGTCACTCTGCTCTCTCTTCTTTCATATCCTGGAGAAGTCTTACTGTTTCAGTCCAACTTGCTATCTTGTGTTTACAACTGGACCTAATTTCTTAAGCGATCCCTTTGCTTCTGTGAACTAATTCAAAAGTTTGGGTACAGGTGGGAAAAGGCAATATGTGTAATTTATCCTTTAGTTCCAATGCTTCAAGTGTTACTCACTCATCTTTTTATAATTTCAGAACTCAATGCACACCATCATGCAGTGTTCCTAAAATATTAAGATTAGGCATGCATAACTATTACATATTTGCCAGTTAGATCAGTAAAGGTTTAGCCTTAAGAGGAAAGGAGAAGGTTAGGTGTCAGGAAGAAGAGAAAGGCACAGGGAAAATAGATTCCAAAGAAACCGAAATGTCCTGAGGTCTGTACCAGCACAAAATTATTCCCGAAACCTCATGGAGCTGAATCAGAAGTGACATCCTGATACACAGAACAAAGTATATTTATAATCTAATTCTTAAATCACTATCTCAAAATAGTGGCAGAGAGAGAATGGAAAACCATCAGAATAGAAAATATTAAATTATCATGTAGGAATAGCAATATTTTTTTTCCCCCACAAATCTTTAGCTCGTGCTACTTAGAGAACAGCGATGGCAATATTCAGTTCCCCAGCAAGAAAATACAATACCAGCCAAAGTTTCACCTATGTCATGGTTTAACCCCAGCCAGCAACTCAGCACCACGCAGCCGCTCACTCACTTCCCCCCCACCCACCCAGGGGGATGGGAGAGAGAATCGGGGGAAAAAGGTAAAACTTGTATGTTGAGATAAGAACAGTTTAATAGAACAGAAAGGAAGAAACTAACAATGACACTAATAACAACAATAAAAGGATTGGAATACACAAAACAAGTGGCGCACAATGCAATTGCTCACCACTCGCCTACCAATGCCCAGTTAGTTCCCAAGCAGCGATCCCCTCCCGTGGCCAACTCCCCCAGTTTATAAACTGGGCATGACGTCCCATGGTATGGGATACCCCTTTGGCCAGTGTGGGTCAGCTGTCCTGGCTGTGTCCCCTCCCACCTTTCCTATGCCCCTCCAGCCTTCTTGCTGGCTGGGCAGGAGAA
>JAVKLA010000053.1:29358642-29406762 GCA_034782735.1 Sagittarius serpentarius
CTCACCGTGGTCTTCCCCACGGGCTGCAGGGGAATCTCTGCTCCGGCGCCTGGAGCACCTCCTCCCCCTCCTTCTTCTCTGACCTGGGTGTCTGCAGGGCTGTTTCTCTCACATGTTCTCACTCCTCTCTCCGGCTGCAGTTGCTGTGCTGCAGCAACTTTTGTTTCCCTTCTTAAATCTGTTATCCCAGAGGCACTACCACCGTCGCTGATGGGCTCGGCCTTGGCCAGCGGTGGGTCCGACTTGGAGCCGGCTGGCATTGGCTCTGTTGGGCACAGGGGAAGCTTCTAGCAGCTTCTCACTGAAGCCACCAGTCACCCCCCCGCTATCAAAACCTTGCCATGCAAACCCAATACAGACACGCAAAATTGCCATCCAACAAACAATTCCAGACAGTATTTATCCAGGTATTGATCCATTTAACCAGATCATCAGCGATTGCTTCTGATGCACAATGGCACTCAAACACAAGAAGGGGTGCTTTATCTTATGATTTTTGAGCTTGTGATAAGTGTGTGAATTAAGGGATATATATAAAGCTCTTCTATTCTAAATGCAATTTAGCTCACTGAATTCACATCGCAGTGCAGAAAGCTTCTTTTGTAACCTAGAGTACCTTCCATCTTTGTATAAATTTCTTCTATTTTCTAGCAAAATAGTCAGAACTTTCACAGAACAGAAAAACACCCTTCAATGTAAATATCCTTCCTCATAGACTACAAAAAGGAAAATACAAAAATGTATAGAGAAAATGGTTTTAACTTCATGAGAAGAAAGGAGCTTTGTTTCTTTAGGTATGTTAAACAAGAAGTGAATCCTTATTCTTTTAAATTACTCCTACTGACTGTTAAATCATGGAGTTTGGGCTTTTTCTTGATCTTAAGCATTTCTTTATTTCAACAACAACAGTAAGTAATGGATTCACTCAAGTTACTTCCTTCTGGAATCACTTCACAGGTACTAAATTCCTTGCACATTTTGATTTCAGGAAACAGAGACCGACAGCACAGGGTGAACCGACCAAAAGACACATTATGCTGGGCTAAAATTAAGACAGCCCAGATGGGTAAACATTATCAACACAAAAGACTACAACAGGTACTCACAAATCATGCAACAGAAACCAAATATTGGTTAGAAAAGGGAGACAGAACAGAATAATGACACAGTTGGTTTTGATCAAAATGGAAAAAAGCCTGAAAATTGTGGGTGTTCGACACACAGGCATAATTTCAGAAGTCTGTGACATCAGATGCTATAAACCATAACGGTTGCCCAGATGATATCAGATTCCACTAGGAACTTCAGTTTTATTTTTAGAATATTACAATACAAAGAGGGCCCAATTTTTGCAACAACAATCAACAAACCTTTATTTTATGGCAGCATGACAGAAAGAAACAGTATGGCTTCCCTAAATATAATTACTAACCCTGTCAAGTTAATACAATCAGTAGTGTTCTGCTAGATTAAACTTTCAGCTGGATGAAAACAGCTCATTTTATCCACTTGATATTCTACTGAAGTTAATTCCTGTGTAAATAATGACAAATACTAAGACCACTTCTTATTTTCCAAACTCATGTAAAGAAGTATATTAGAATACAAAGAAATCCAAACAAGGGAAGGTAATAATCAATTGGACAAAAATTCACAATGTTAAATCTGAAGGTGAATACTGAATTTTAGCTGATAATATATTGATGGGGACAGGGGTGAGTTGAAGACTTGGAAGTAGGAAAAAAGATGCAAGATCATGAACCGTAAAGGTAGATTTATTAGCCAGATTTGAATGCATTGCTTTGAGTATAAACTATAAATATAGTATTAAAATTAATTTAAAATTAATTTTAAAACAACATTATTTGTAGGTAGATGGTGAGAAGGGTTTAGACGGATGTGTCCTTACCCTTTATTTCTATCTATATAAATATTTATCTATATAAATTTATATTTATAATATTTATATTATTTATACCTGGCAAACTAGACTGATAGAACCTACGTACTTCAGGTCCTACTTCTCTACAGGAGTTAGTATCAAAGAACAACAGTTCCAAGACCAGTAATGCTAGAAACTGCTATGTGAGTGCAAACAGCTGACAGAAAACCTTCACTGAATGCATTTTTTTCAAATGTTTTATGAAATACAGCATTGAAGTCCACCTACATAAAAGAAATCAAAACACAGGAGTATTAAGCTATAAAAGTCAACAGTTTCCATGGGAAGCAGAGAGAACAAGTTGGATGGTAGCCTTTCGGAAGGTATTTGTAAGAGGTTTAAACCAATGCTTGGAAAATGGAAGCTTTTGAAAGCAATGAACCAAGAACACTCAGAACTAGTGAGGTAGGCGTAGATGCTAAAATCAGCTATTCTCATCCCAGGCACATCGCCAAATCACTACATGCAATTGTTTAAGATTTATTTATACTGTTTATTTATTACAGTTTTATACCTTTATGATTTAATTGTATTCTAAAAGCACAGGTCTGCTCTATAAGGTGAAAGTGTTTTGGAACCAAGAACCCCAGAAAGAATTGCCCCATGCAATTCCCAAGGAGTTCATCTTGTAGAAATAGCTCTGCTGTCCTCTAAATTGGGCTACTAGGCAGCCACGCCAGAAGCTGATGAATATCTGAAAGCATGAGTGTGTGATCAATAAAAGAAAAGAGACCATTCGCTCAGCCGCATGAGCTAATAATTTTGCCCATTTTCCACGCTGTCTTTTCCAACAAATAGGCTATGGTGATGGGGAACGTGAGAGTAGCCACCAGCTTTCAAGACAGGTCGTTTAATTCCTTGCCCCATGGCCAACACCAAGGATACTTGCGCACCACCTCAGTGATGTGTCATACAAAGGCTCTAAGTCAGTTTACCAGAAGATACTTTGCTAAAAAAAGCAAAACCCCATTGATTTATTGAAAAATGCTATGCTTGAATGTTTTGTTGTCAGAAGTTGTTCTACCCTATGGAGCAATAAGAAACATTTCATCAAAGAGAAAAAACTAATGTAGTGCAGACCAAATGAAGAGAAATACTAATCTCACCAGGTAAATCTCACCCTTCTTTCAAGTTAGGTGATATTATAAGGTAAGAGTGCAAATGAAGGTTGTTAAAAGAAAACAAGTAAAAGGCGGGTACAAAATTGACACTGTTTGGCGAAGAGTAAGAAGGCCATAGGGAAAATTATAAACTTAACACCTGCTACTGGCAGTCTCCAAAGCCCCTAAATTCTGCAGAGAGATAGCATTGGCTGGGTCATTCCGACCAATTACTGTCAATTGACAAGACGAAATATTTATAGTTTGATTTGTTGCTCCCTAAACAAGAGCAATCAGAAAGCAGTAATGCCACTATTAGCACTTATTTAAACAGCAGCAATAAGTTTTTTGTCTGTCTCTGGACTTCAAGAGGGTACCATAAGAAAAATTCAGATTCTGAGATACACTCACTATTAATTCTGCCTCCTAACCATTTTTTATCCTTCAAAAAATGCAAAGATTTAGATCCATTAATAATGGCAAACCTATCTGTTAAGTACAGCATTGCTAACTGCAGAGATGAATACAAAACCACTTAAAAGGCAATTATAAATTTTCTTTAATCTGATAATTTAAAAGTGGGTAAATTCTGCCACATAGTGCCTTTCAATCAAAGCCTGCTTATTTAACACTCCTTTACTGGAAAAAAAACATGACTTTTTTCCAGCATTTATTTTTTTCTTCTTGTAATAATGACTGATTACAACCAGTTTGTTCATGAAACTTCACAGTAAGCATATCAAATATAAAAGCCTTGTCGAAGAGGTATACAGTTCAAATATGCTTTCTCAAGAAAAAGGATATGCTAGAAAAAACACTACCTAAATACACAAACACTTTCATCAAAATTCAAAAATTAGATACCAAACCTCAGTTCTAACCATCAGGCTTTGCCTTAGTAACACATCGAAAGTTTCCTGAATTGTCTTTCAAAAAGGAAAGAAACATAGTCAAACATCTTCACTTTCAGAATGAATAACTTACTAAATATTTGTTCAAAACAATTCTTGTTGTACCAGATTAAATACTTACTGCTCTAAAAACCAAAGCATAGTTTTACATAGGATAGCTTTTTTTGTGCTCTGGTTGCTTCAGATTTTAAATTGAGGTAATTTTGACGTACCTGTCACAACCAAGACCTGTAAAAACAAATCTAAGGCAATAATATAGTCCACCTGTAACACTGAAAGCATATTTCATCTAAGCAAATCAGAAGTTCCTTGCATTGTTGTAATAGCCAATGTGAACATTAGCCTTAATTGGTTGTTAAAGGCCAACATGCTTTAAGTGACAGACAGGAAAATATCACTGTTTCACTGACACATTGAATTATAGTAACTCTAATAATCAGTAATGTTTTATATTAGCTTTTTCCATCTTGCACTGATGAGACCACTGGTATAACCAGGTCTGTTCCTGAGTTCCTCAGAAGATCCTGCAAATTTTTTTGTCCTGAATGTGAGCACAGTGGGAGATTAGGGTTAGGTTAAATTATTTCCTGAATAAATTTTCTAGGAGATACATCCAGGAAGATAATCAGGAAGAAGACAGAAAATTGGAAAGCGTTTCCTTCCTCCATACAAGAAAAGAAGCACTAATACAGAGAGAGAAGAAAGAGTAGATGGCCAATATGTATCACAAAAGAAAAGATGATGAAAAAGAGATCAGTGAATCAGAATAAAAAGATTAAAACTAATTATGGAGTCGAGGATTCGGAGCCATGTCGCTAACCGGTACAGCTGTGATAAAAAACCCCACCAAACTGTGATCATAAAGGAAAGTAAAGCAAAGGAAAGAAAAGTAAATTCATTACAGGTACTTAGTGTTAACAATATCTGCACTCCACAAACTCAGTCATTGAGATTTTATCAGTTGTGGAAGCCTAAAATCAGGCCCCTGTAAAATTATGCAATTAGATTGCAATGATCTCAAACACGCAAAACATCTAGAAAATCCCACTGAGCTGGGTGGTTTTGGTTGCTTGCTTTTACTTATTTTTCCTTAACATACATACTCACTACATCCATATTTTTTATTACTGTTAGCTCAAGACATGGTCCTAAATACATTTTTGACAAATGTCAGACCAACTTGACCAATCTGCTGCAAGTCAGTGACTTTTCTTCAGAGTGCAATAAAGGCCACCTCCAACAGATGCTGCTGTCACTACTGAGTCACAAAACATGTCAAAACACGAAGCATGCAGAAGGACAGATTAAAATGTCAGAACACAGCCATATTCCAAGCTGCATTTCCAAAGCAAGATTAAAATGATGACTATAACAAAAAAAAAAAAAAAAAAAAAATCTTAGAAAGCGTCTTGGTCTCTATGGAGAGTGAGAAATGAACTGGGAAGAAATCTCTTTTCAACTAGTGGATCAATACCACCCAGGTGTCTTGAATTCCCACCTGCAAAGCACTTTCTCCTTGAAGAGAATACAGTCCTTCAACTTTCCAAAATGTACAAATTTAAACTACATAGCTTTACTGTTTCCATTTGCACTTTTTTTTTTTTCCAGATCCTTCAGTTTCATCATGTCAGCAGAGCTGTGGTATTTAAGTTCAAAATAAATGGTTTTCAGCCCAAAACTCTGACAACACAGTAGACTGTCAGGGTAGTAAACTGTGAAGAACATGAGTACTTCTGACCAGCATGAATGAGCGGCATGACACTGAACAAATCAACATGTCTCCCTGAGCTCTTACTTCCCATATTATCTATACATACTCTTGAGATCGTGGACTGTCTTGCTGTATGGTTGCCAAGTGCTCAGAAAAGTGGATTTGTCTGAAAACCCACTGGCATCTCTAGCATAATACAAATGATATAGTAATGACTTGTGCTTAAAAGAGGGGAAAAACACTTGGGTTGCATTCTTGCAATGCAAGGGAGAGTTATTCCCGGTATCTCCAGATAAATGACATCTGACAAAGCAGTACTCATGCAAATACAAGTCACCAACACATAGCCTATTTTGGCATGCCACTAAGACAGAAACATTTCTGGGTGCTGTCCAAATCATCCAGCTATTACATTTATGGTGGTGCCAGAGCTGAATTTCTTTCTTTGGGACATCTGCTGGCTAGCGTGAAAAGTCACCAGCTTTACAGTTTCAGTCCTACTTTTTGAGACAGTAAAGTGTAAAAGTGAAGATTATACACACTGTCCAGCAATTCACAGCTGAAACTCTTCTGCATTTCATATAAATATGCAATAACTTCCTAGCAAACTGACTTAATATTATCAAAATAACACCACAACATTGCTCTGAAAATGTATTACGAAAACTTCATATTTAGCACTTTTTTGGCCTCATATTTATGTTTACCGACAAATGTAGACCAGAGAACTGGATCAGAGGAATAAAGCACACTAAACAGCTTATTTTCTTACAGGTCTATGCTTTCTAATAAACAATGTAGCTTCAGTGTTTTTTAAGATTTATAAATGAGCAAAATGCCCTAAATAAATAATGGTTCTTGTTCAGGCCCACATATACAATTACCCCTGTAAATGAACACTCACCCCTGGTAGATATGACTCACGCACATTTAAGAGCTTCATTCTCTCCTCTATTTTTCTGAAACATTTTTGGTAGACAGAGTTAAATTTCTGTTTAAAAACGTTAACATGTAAGTCAGCTTTGGCAAGCCTTTGATGCTTATGCCTGTCTCTTCACTGTGTATCAGGTACATACACCACCCACCTGATAAGGCTTTTCCTCATTTGTGTGCCCAGAAAATCTGCTTGACTCTTCTGACATGAAAATGATTAATTAATAGAGAATGCTACGAGAAACTGTAGTAACATTGCTATTCTGTAGTTTACTAGTATTTATTTCTTCTTTAAGAAAAATCATAATGTACATCATCTGACACTTAATTTATCATAATACTGTATTTCTTAGTGAAGACTTAACTCTCTTCCATGTGTTCATCCGCTGAATAACAAGTGGTGATATTCATTCATTGTGCTGTTTCTGCTATATTAGACCACTGCTTCATCAGCTGCACTGATTCTTTGTCTAAAATTAGCTGGTTTGGTTCAGACAGAGATTAGAGATGTGACCAAAAACTGTTCCTGTTGGATGAAAAATGAATACCAAGCAATTTGGGACTCATTCAAAATTGTTCAATTGCCAATAAACAAGAAGCATTGAGTAGGCACATGACATTACTGGAAACAATCACACTGATCCAGAAGAAAGGATAGTAATTAATATTTTACAGTATAAATCAGTTAGATGCCATATTCCTCTACTGAGTTTATCCACTTGAAGGAACTACTCTATCACGCTATCATAAAAAAGACCTTTTCAACTTTACTAGAAGTTTGCTGTGATACTTTCCATTCAGAAAATACGAAGTGATGATCGTCCTTCCTAACGGGCTTCTGGTTTACAGGTATGGAAAGTCCATTTGATCAATTTAATCACATTTATCATGTTTCAGTGTATTAATATTGCTAACACACAATACTTTAGCACAGGAAATACACAGAAAAGTTTATTTTTTTTAAGCTTTGACAATCTGTACAGCATATAAAAAAAACAAAGCGCACAAAAAAAAGACAAAACTCTTCAATATATTGACACTTTCTCCAACCCAAGCTAAAGACAACCATAAGCAAAAGTTCTCACTATAATGCCTTAACAAAAATCAACAACCTCCCCCACGTCCGTTCCATGCCACTCATACTTGCCCCAAGATAAAGAATGGCAAGTGAAACAAAAAAGCACTTTTTGCCAGCTTTTGAGAAAGCACATACAGTACTGAGTAAGCTATATGGGTTATTTGTATTTATTTTTATATATTTTTTTAACTAATGCAATCTTATCTGGTCCATTTGTTATTTAACTCTGTATGAAGATGGTAGACATACTATGCAATACCAGTGGCACATCAATACTTGCAAACAAGCTAAATTCCTATCAATGGCGTACCATGATGGGCACCTATTTTGAACTGCTACAGTTCTCTATCCTTTCTGCTGCAATATTGATTTCTACGACATGTGAAGAAAAAAAAAATCTATACTTAGTTAATGAACAGAGTAGTACCACAGAATATGCAGGATTTAACTGAATTTACAGCATATGTACTCTGAAGTAAAACTTGACAAGAAGCAGAAATATCAGATAGGATCTCATGGCAGCCAAACAGGCTGAAGCAACAAGGAAGAGGAGAAAGATTAAAAACCTAAAGAGAACAGAACTAGTTTGAGAGGAAAATGAATGAGAAAGTTCTAAAATCTAAGGCTGAAACATCCAGCCCAGTACTTGTCCTGATGATTCTTACTCCCTCAAGTAGATTCAACATCATCACATGGGTTCACAATCTTTTAAACTTCATCTGTTCTTCAAGGTGACAGTATTCCTCTGCTGCTTCTTCCTAGTGCTTCATTCAGCAAATAAGGGCACTGCGGATCAGCAGTTACTTCCAATCAGTCTGTGGACCTCTGGATCATGCAGGTAGGAACAGTTCACAGTAAGTATGCCAAGCTCCCAGCTGGACAAACACTAGGCATGTTGAATCCATATGTTCTGTAGCAGAGAGCTTTGCAAATGTTTCTAATACCATAATTCTTCTTCAGTGGTAGCTAAGAGGGCCTCTTTCCAATTTTCTCTACAAACTTCCATATTCTTCCTGTGTAGTATCTTTAAAATTCTTTCTTTCCTACACAGGCATGTAATACATATTCATATAATGAAAATTCACAATCTGAAATCATTACTGTAACAGCATCCTGCTGTATGACTCAAGTTATAATACCATACGAAAAATTACGCAAATAAAGAATTTGGAAGGAACTCAAAAGTATCCCAGTATATCTTACCCATTCTAGAGAACTCCTGTTTTCCTAATTTCTCTTCTAAGCTCAGCCCTACTGAGAGAAGACCACCTTCAGTAGTCTTCAGTAGGCACTCCTCACAAGCAGCTTTATCTCAGCAATCAACTGTGTTTGCTCTTATATTTAACAAATATCCTTCCTACTGCCTCTCCTGATCAAAGTACCAGCCTTCTCTCAAGCTTTCATGTTTGAAAGCTGCTATATTACCATTGAATCTTCTATTTCTAAACTAAACAAAACTAATTCTTTCAAGTTTACCTAATTCATTGCTTTTACTATACCTCCAACTTACTGTGTTTTCAACCAGACCCAACTTTTAATTTGTCCACATCTTTCTGCAAGAGGTGCACTGGAACTGGTTACAGCACTGACATCCCTCCGATATCAACTTGACCAGAATAGCCTGTGTCTGCTCTGTCTGAAATGCACATACTGTACACTATAGCCTTAAAATGTAATTTATAGAAAAAACACTGCACCTCTGAATAGCATCCTTGCTGAATACTGAACAAATATCCAGCAATGCACGAATATCCTGGATAGTGCTGCTTCATAGACTATTATCTCTTATTTTAAGTGTATTTAACATTTTCATCTTAAACGTAGCATTTTTCTTTCAATGCATTTCTTAATAGTATTTTTTCCTCCATTTGTAAACTTTATTGATAGTTTCAGTTTAATGAGATCATTTTGTATATAAGTATTGTCGCCTGAAGAATTTTAGGCAGCAGAAACAAAGGTCTTTATCAAGCAGCATAGCAATTTTCTGGTTCTCCGACTCCTATCAAGTTTCACTCTTGATGCTTTGAGATGAATTTCCCGAAGTCCAGCACTTTGTTTCTTATTTTACCCCTCTCATACTTTGATTCAACTCAAAACTTAGGATCTCCTGCACCTAGATTCCCTCTTTGGCCTCTTCTCCTAAAACAGCCAGTGATTGTCCCTTTCTTTTAAAACCTCCAATAGTTTTTGACTTTGTGCAATCCCAGATCATCACTTTCAGGTAACCAGATTTTCTCAGTGGGTAATACTTTGTTTGTGTGGGATGACAACTAAGCAGAGTAATCTGTCTAGGCAGTAACTAGCATATCATACAACGCTGAATCCATGTTACTGACCTCACAAAGTTTTAAATATTTCTATTATTAGCTTTGGATAACTGCTCTTAGGAATTACAGTATAGGATGGACGTTAAAAAAAAAGCAGAAAAGTACCATATTCGTTTGTAGTCTCCCTTACACACAGAATTTCTGACAAACATGCATACAAAATCAGAAACAATTCACAGCTCATCAGCCCTTGGCTATAATTTTCAGAAACATCTCTATTATCTCCATCCTTCACCAAAGGTAGTAACAGCTTGTGAGACTTTATGGGACTGAAATCCTTTTGGAGAGGCACTCCATAAATCTTTATACAGAATTCATACAGAATTCAGACACAGAATGGAGCATCAAGAGACAAAACATGCACAACACCCACATTTAGGGGGACAGTAAAATCAGAAATAATATCATACATATTCACACAGATCCACAAATTCCAAGTTTCAGTCTTTCTCATATTGAAGCTGTTCCAGACCAGTGTCACCCAATTCTGAAGTTCTTCAGTACTTCCAACTACTGACCAGGTTTCCATAACCTATGTCCTTTCAGGTTGCATTGGAAAAAAGGCTTAGCACCTTTATCTTAACTGGCATTAGAATTACACCTTCTTTCAGAAATAAGTCTTTTACAAACAAGCATCAAAATTGAACAGTAGAAAAATGTTTAAAATACTTTCTTGTTTTCTGAAGTTAAATAATGAGATTCAAAAAACTCAAGAGCTGCCCGTCAACATTAATTACTATATTTGGCTAACAGCATAAAACTCATACAATTAATCCAGTGATGCTTACACTGACTGTTTTTTGTGTTCTTAGACCTAACAACTTTTAAAGAATAAATAGAAACAAAATTCTTTGAGACTTACACAGTAAGGATTCTTCCTTTTCCATAATCATCCGAATGCTCAAGTTTCACCCGAGTGTGAAAGTATACACGGTCCTAAACAGAACTGACTTTGGAGTGGGGGGTGGAATCCTTCATTAAATCCTAATTGGTTTCTATTATGTTTATTTTTTTTAAATTTCATTTGCCATGCGTATAACCACCACACAGAACCATCTAATGCAGCAGAACTTTGTTGAGAACAGACAAAAGCTTTTTTTTTTCTTTTTTTTAATATCTTCAGCTTCTACAACATAAGACAGTAGCTGTAAAATTGTCCTGCACAAGTATCTGAGAAATATATTCTTTCTTGACACGTTTTAAGTTTTAGTATGTTGTGGAACTAGTTTTAAAAGCTGTTTAAATGTAATGCATATGTTTATCAGACAGTTTTTGCTTTCTGAGCTGCATTCTGAAGATGCTGCTCCAAAGCAATGGACCACTGTTGCTTCTTTTTGCAAAATAATTCTCTATTCTTCCAATACCTTCCAAAGCCTACTCACTGAAGCCAGAAGCTAACATATGGATGTGCTAGCACACAATAATTGCTAATTGTGCACTTGGCTGATTATTGCACATTTCCTCTAAGATCCCTCAGTATATTACTCCTATACAGTCTACCTTAGTAATCCAGATCTTTTACTACCTTAATCTATTTGCTCTTTTTTTCAGAAGTTATTTTTATTTTGATTATATTAATAAAGAACTAAGTGCTTGCTACTATAACAGACAAAAAGAACACATTTCAGAGAAAGAAAAAGACAGTTAATTAAAGGCTAAACTGTAAGGGAACTTGAGTTTTCTATAACAGAAAGCAGTCAACTCACTTCATGTAGACATAGCTATGGGAGGACAAAATATTTCTTGGTCACCCAGGCAGTAATCTCCAACTGGTGCATACTGCTGTATTACAGAGCAGTTTTACAGACCTCCCTCTTTCTGCCTTCAGCTGTTCCACTCACGCAGGCTGTAAAATGAAGCCTGTCATTTAACTCTATTGCAGACTCTTTGATTGTTTGATTATCCCATGATGACTGTCCTTTCTGGTGCAGTCTGAAGCGGGGGAGGGGGGAAGCAGCTTTATTTCTAGCATATCTTGTCTATCTTACTCAATTGTCTAGCTGTTTTCAGGTACTGTAAGACTGAAGCTGCTTGCTAAGGATCTATGCTGATTTCTGAAAACACTATGATAATGCTTTTTCTTAAAGTTTTTGAAGGTGCATGTTGTTTTGAGTTACCCTCTACACTGCAAGACCATAGTGAAAATCTGCACTACATGAGTCTGTTTCTTGATGAATTAGTCTTCCCTCTTGCACTGGTCCTAAACTCTTGCTCTTAACCTTCTAAAACACAAAAAACATACTAAACTGAGATGTTCAAAGCCAGGTGGCTTTTTTTGATTGTGAGATAGTTCAGCTCACAAAACTAATCTTGCAGTGAGGATGTTAGCTAAGTTACTGACACTG
Source organism: Sagittarius serpentarius (assembly GCA_034782735.1). Lineage (NCBI taxonomy): Eukaryota > Metazoa > Chordata > Aves > Accipitriformes > Sagittariidae > Sagittarius > Sagittarius serpentarius. The sequence goes on from JAVKLA010000053.1 coordinate 29,370,990, forward strand.
TTAATAGCCCTTCAGTGATTCCTCATAAAACCTGGGTCTCAATAAACATGGAGTAGTTTTCCCACAGTGCACTGAAACAGAAAGGAGCTCTTCATTTTACTGCATCACAAGAGATGCCCAAAATACTCCAAGGGGAAACAATAAGCATAGATTAACTTTGACAGGTCTTTGCAGTGGGACTACTGATACCCAGGACAGTAATTCTGGTTGCGGAGACAAAATCCAGTCATCCATGTTCTTTTCATAGTAAAGGTCATACACACTGTAATCAAGTCAGTTTTTATTTGGCTGATCAGCTTTCTCCAACAAGAACAAATGTAGGTAGGGAGAACAGTCACTAGGTAACAATAAAAAAAAAAGAAATGGCATTTAAAAAAATCGCATTATTAGGAATCAAGAAAGTGTTTTTTGATCTACTACTAAGATGTAACAAGACTAGTTAAAAGGAAAAATAATGCTTTAAGTATTTTTCCTATTTTCATACAAAAATTGTTCTCAAATGGCTTGCCAAATAAAAACATGACTATTTCTTGCATATTCTTTTTCAGCATGTATTTATATCTACTTTAAAGAAAAAACAAGCATTCTGAGAAAAGTACGCTACTGACCTAGTTAAATAGCAAACAAAAGCAAGGGACAGAAGAGACTTCACGTAGCATTTAATTGCAAAGGACCTTTCAAGGAATTTTTCATATTTTCCCAAAGAAATCCCCTGCAAAGTTGTATTTCAGCATCAGCTTCACAATCAACTATTTTATATTGAATACAGTACCAATCAAGTTCAACATCAGTTCTGCAATTCATTGTGACTAGACTAAGGAATGTAAATGCCACTAAGTGTCCTTCAAGTCTTATGCTAAGCTTGAGCACCAAATTCCTTTGTAGTTCTTATAGGGTATTACCATTAGTATAGAGGGGTTAATAGCAAAGGCTGATGATTGTTTAAAAATTCACATTACCAAAGTGGATTACATTGCATCTACTGAGGGGATCAACAATGTAAGCCTACACTAAGCCATTATCGAAGAAACAAAGCTTGCATTTTAAGCCTTTGGAAACAAGCATAAAATGGACAAAAGAAAAAATTCTTCTGATGTAAGAACAAGGCAAACACTACATGCTTTTCATACAGACTCACATTTTCAGAGCTATACAGAATACATGAAAATGGACAAATAGCCTCCCCAAAAAGCTCATCATGAACTCCTGACAAGATCAGCAAGCTTGGAAAAAAGGACAAAACAGATAACTGTAAGTGATCAAATGGTACAAAGGAAGTCTTGTCTTTTCTTTTATTCTAGACACAAACAATTTAATTATCTTGAGTTTAGGAATGAAGACTGGAAGAATCAAACATGCTTGTAAAAAGCTGGGGTTTTACATCCTCAGTGAAGTGCTTGATGTTCAAAGGCGCTAAATGCGCCAAATTTCTATGGAAGTCAATGGAATCTGAGGTTTCTCAAGACATATCCATTTATCTGTCCAGTCAGAACTCAAACCTCATTAATTCAAGTTTGAAAATATTAACAGAATCCTTTAGGATTGCTTCAACACTTCCTCTTATGCTCCCTGAATCCATCACTAAAATTTGTTGTCTTGTACAAAATTAAAAACTGACAAATGCAAAAATAAATGAACAAAACCCAGGCTGAGCATGCTTTGTGATTTGGAATGCTATCCCAGACTGCTTGTAAGTACCTCTTCCCAAACACTCTCCTATAGATGAAGATGCTTATTACTGTTTCCAGTTGCAAATATGAGAGTTCAAGTTTTCTGACAAAGTACTTGTCACAGTGGAAAATCCTGATGTTATGAAAAAAATGAATATAATGTATTAAATCTAGTACCAACTGATGAGTAAATCATTACACATGCTAGCTAAATTACAGAAAACATCCTAACCTTCTTCAGAAATCCCATTCTTCAGCAGTGATTATTTTATATTAATAGCACAAACCAGCTTATTTTAAGTACCATGCTAAGCTTCTCCAAGACGCAACTAAACAGGAAAGCATCATTCAGCATTTCTACAATTCAGGTTTCTAAATATAACTTTCTTTTGTTTTAATTCTGTGTTGATGAATTGAAATCAGATCAGCTACCCAGAAGTTGTGCAAATCTAAGAGATAACATTAATCATAGCCGAAGCAGACTATTGCAGACAGGTTCTGTTTTTCTGAAGTGTTTTTAAACTGTTAACAGCAACAGTCTTTAAGACATTTGTCTTCTGTGTTTACTTTAAAAAGCATCATTATTTAAATGATGCTTTTTATGACTGCACAAGTAATGAAGTTCACACATGGAACAGTAATTTTCCTAGCACAGGAAAAACAAATTCAGTTAATTTTGTTAGGATTTAGAGACTGGTTTTGCAAGATGCAGACTGAGTACTGAGAACTCACAGCAGTTTTGCAAATTTGGCAATTTAAACAGGGGTAGTATATCTTTATAACAACTTTGATTCCAAACCTTTTAAAATTAGTATGATCTTAGTATCTCCTGTAACATTTTGCATCTCAAACTTTAGATCCTCTGAAGGATGGATAGGAGAAGGCAGAATAGGTTAACTCCTTCCACAGTCCCCCTACTCACATATTCTAACAAGTCAGAACAGATACAAGTTGCTAAAGGTTTTTTCTCCTCCCATCTCTGAGAAGGTGGCATGGCCTCCTTTTCTCCCACCCTCAGTCCAAAAGCTGGTCTTTATCTTGCTACCTTCAAGATATATAACAAGGTTTCCCCTTTTTCTGCCTGAGGTTTTTTTCTTCCTTAAGGGAGGGAAGGGATACAATTGCATTTATAAGCCTACCTTTTTCTCACTAAGGATGTACCAGTATTTTCTTAAAATATGTTAGCTCTTCCCTAATTTTTAAAACTTATTTACCAGAACAGCAAAAAAAAAAAGTTGTGCAGAAAGATCATAAGCAATTAAATTTCTTTAAAATTGCATCCATGTGTAACAAATAAATTACACGTTTGGCTACCCTATCATTTACTGATGAGATAAATATTAACTGTGAGAATAATCTACTTAAGAAAATTGAAAAGTCAGAATACTACCTCTTTGATTTGCCTTCATCTCCTTGGCTTAAATTTCATGGCTCAGAACATTTTCTGTAGCACTTCAAGTATAAATTAAGCAACATGGAAGACAAATTAAAAAACTTCTTTTTTTTTAAATAAGAGAAAAAAATGCCATTTCTTAAAAGCCAATAAGTTTTTGACAAACAATATGAAAAACTTTGTCTACACTGTATTCTTTTCCCTTTATTCTTGCTACATTTTCTAAAGAGCTTATCAGAATAGAGCAAACTGGTTGCAGTAACCAAAAGCATTTTTTCTGACATTGTCGTGGTTTAACCCCAGCCAGCAACTCAGCACCACGCAGCCCCTCACTCACTTCCCCCCCCCGCCCCCCAGTGGGATGGGGGAGAGAACAGGAGAAAAGGTAAAACTCATGTATTGAGATAACAGTTTAATAGAACAGAAAGGAAGAAACAAACAATGACAATAACGACAACAACAAAGTGACAATAATAAAAGGATTGGAATACACAAGACAAGTGATGCACAGTCCAATTGCTCACCACTCGCCCACCGATGCCCAGTTAGTTCCTGAGCAGCCATCCCCTCCCTTGGCCAACTCCCCCAGTTTATATACTGGGCATGACGTCCCATGGTATGGAATACCCCTTTGGCTAGTTTGGGTCAGCTGTCCCGGCTGTCTCCCCTCCCAACTTCCCTGTGCCCCTTCAGCCTTCTTGCTGGCTGGGCAGGAGAAGCTGAAAAGTCCTTGACTGAGTCTAAACACGACTGAGCAACAGCCAAAAACATCAGGGTGTTATCAACACTCTTCTACTAAACCCAAAACACAGCGCTGTACCAGCTACCAGGAAGACAATTAACTCTATCCCAGCCGAAACTGGGACAGACATGTAATCAATCCTTTGCCCTGTGGACCTCTTTGACATCTCATGCAGTACACACATAAATAGGCCAAGATATGTCACTGGCATTGACCCAATACCCTCATTTTTCTGATTACAGACCCACTCTCCATTGTGGAGCTACACAGCAGTTTTTGCAGGCAAGCAACTCAGAAGAGTAACAAGGAAACAGAAATCTTTATTTGTCTATACTCCAGTAAGAAGGAACTGAGAAGCAGAAATGCAATATTTCTCTAAAAGAGTAATATTTAAACTTGGGTTTCAAGGACGCTTTTTAGATACAATCAGGTATCACAGATAAAAGATAATACAGTTATTTTGTATTTTTCAGAGTTAACATATTAATAATCAACAATTACCACCACAACAACATTTTTTCACAGGTAACTTAGGAGGCTTATGTGCTTACACACAGAGATCTTCAGCCATCCCTGGGCTTTTGCTGCACTGTCCCTACAAACAGAATGAGCTAGGACTGATGGCAAGAGACAGCAAGAGCTTTGTAAAGAGGTACTGCCTGCTTCATTGATACTCCTCTTTATACTGTTCCTCTTCAATCTACCTAAGGAGTCCTGTTCTTTTGTCTTTAAGCAGCATATTATCTTTCTCAAAGTAACAAGGAAAAGGGCTAAAATACATGAACTGATAAAAGTCTTTCTAGGAAGTTTCTGTAATTATCTTTAGATTCACTGACTCTTCACCTCCTTGCTTCAGTTCTATTGTATTCACTAATTTTTTAGTTATTTGTTAACATGAAAAAAACCCATCAAGTTTTCTAAAATTAAAAGTAAATATTTGAAAGGGAATTCTATACTAGAACAATTTTCACTTATCTGACTTCAAAACACAATTACAATAAGATGCATTTTTTCCTCAAAGTGTTCCTATCATCCTTTTAAAATATTTTCTTCAGTACTTGTGTGAATAAATGTACTTCTTTCCCAATCTCCTTCAATCAGAAATAAAACTGGGATGCAGCAGTTCTACAGGCCCCTTTTTGCACCTTAACACAATCATTAATTGCTTAGAAGGACAAGAAGAAAGGCCAAAACTAAAACGTTTTCAACATCAGCACAAGGAAGCAGCATTAAACTTTTATTCATGTTAGCATTTAGGGAAGCGTGACCTCATTTCAGTATGCTGATCTCTGAAGGAGGTGAGGGCAAGTACTCTGAACTTACGTACCAGAAACGGTTATAGGAAAGATGCTTCTACTGGAAAACACATATAACAACTGTCTGTTAATTTAGGGAGCTATCAAATACCTGATGTTAATTCTTTGAACTAGAGAAAGTTCTGTCCACTGAACTGGCAACAGTGTGAAAAGGAACCTACTGGGCTTTGTTAAATGTTCAGCACAATAATTTATTCCTGACAAGAGGAGAAAGCTCAACAAGCTCCTCCATAGGCCTTGGCATAGAGAAATACAAGTTTTACATGACAAAACTGTCTTTGAAATGAAAAACTGAATTGTGAAGAGAATAAACAAAAACAGGCACAAATCAATCAAGACACACTGCAAGGCAGAAGAGCAAAAAAATCTTGTAGCACTATTACCTCACTTGGCACAAGCCACCAAACTAGCTCAGTAAAGATACTGAACAGAAACAACTACCGCATGACTCTTCTGGTACCCATGAAGGAAAGTGACAAGTTGGTAGTAGAAAGAATAGAATGGAAATAAACACAGTATCCCAAAATCTAAGGAGTTTGACTTGTTGATGCCAACTAGCACCTGACCATGAGTACAAGCTGGAGCATGCACCATCCTCTTGGATGAAGGGGAATCAGGAAGCCGCCATCATGTCAACAGAGGATATGTTCTCCACTCTAGGCTCAGAGTTTTGCTAAATGAAGACCCCAGCCCCACCCTGGCTGGTCTGTCCTGGCCAAAAATCTAAAGACAGCATTCATAGAGTTGAGGCTTTCCTTACTGCCTCATCTCAAATTCAGCCTACACATGCATGAGTTTAGGATTTTGGTTCGTAGTACACTCATGTGTCGAAATAATATTTTACATGCACCATCGCAAATGATGCAATAAATGCAATTGATAAGGAAGTAATGAAGAAAATAGAAGCAATGCTAGCACATTTAATCACTGATAAGGAACCCAGCCATGTCTGTGGTACATTTGAATGATTTTATTTCAAGATGCAGTTTAAAGCAAAGAGAAGTACGAAGGTAAAGGTACAAAGTTTTCTCAGTTCCTAACAACTTTGAACTTTGTATCAGAACTCAAGTAGCAGTCCAAAGTGTTAAATGGACAAAAAGCTCAAGTCATGCAGTTCCATACCAAGGAATTGAAAAATAGCAGGATTAAAATTTCAGGATGGATTTCATCCTCCTCAGTTCAGGTTTATTAAACTCTACAGTATTTCAAACTGTGTGATACATTGATCAATAAATGTAAAATTCATGAATAGAGACATACTGCTGCTGCAGGGGAAGCAGCAGGTTCCCTGATCATGGTACAGCAATTCATTTTACTGAATTATTATAAAGTGAAATGAAACACAGACATTAAGAGCTAGGCAGATGAAATCGGGGCAAATCTTAAACAGGGTATGTCACTCATGCACTATGACTTTCAATGAATAAGTAGTTTCTTTAAAATTTCTGTAGGCAAAGCCTCTGGGGATGAGGCTGGTAAAGCACTGGCCCGGGCTGCCCCAGGAGGCTGCGGGATGGCCAGCTGTGAAGGTCCTCAGCGCCTGCCCGGACAAAGCCCTGGGCAAACTGCTCCAAATTCAGTGTTTGCTCTGCTTTGGGCTAAACGCCTGCCTGATTTATCCTATAAATTCTGTGATTGGTTTGTCATTTGTGGGCAGGATTCATACAACAATTAATAAACCTGAACTCACTTGGTTTGGTTTGATTTTATATTCAGCTATTAGTCTTAAATATTACTTGCAACTTTTTTGGGAGAGCAGCAAAATATATAACAGAGATTACACACAAACATTAAAAACTAAAAATGTACTTCATTACAACAGAAATGAGTAAGTTCCAATTTACTTCACTATAATGCTAATTATGCTGTTTACTTCCTTCCTAAATTGGTATAATATCAAAATAAGGTTTTATTTTCTTTCATTCAATGATAAAATAATTATGGAAAACATTTTCCACTAAAGTAACACAAAATATTACTCCTAAAATATGTTTCTTGTCTGAATAACTAATGGTGCTCAGAGCACTCCATAGTGATGGTGAATAAATAGTTACTCTGCTTGTTACTCTGCCTTCATAAAGCAAGTCTTTATTACAAACATGCTTTATAATGGCATTGTATAAGCCACAAATGAAATGTGGTTTAGCTTGATAAAAATGTAAACATTTAATTAAAATAGATAATGAGTTAATCACAAAACAAGATTACTTATCATGTAATGTAAAAAAGATAAAGTAAGTCATTATAAATAAATGTGCATGAATTCACACATTTTCTTCTCAGTGATTTCCATTTTAATTTTCATGCGCTAGGACTGATTCAATAAAAAAATTGAAATTGTTCCATCTTCAACATTTACTGCTTTAAGACATTACACAAAGTAAAATGAATAGCTTAACATTTTAAAGTTTCCTCTTTGCTTACACTGAAACTCCTCCAATTCTAAACCATTCTAATTAGGCACCTACTATTTAGAATAAAAGAATCTCTGGACTTCAAATGGAGGTATCTGCCAAAAAAATCTGATCGCATTTAAAAGACCAAACCACCTTCAAGTATTAGCGTTTCTAGAGCACTCCTTAGATGATTCTAACCAAAATGCTCACATTAGACTGAAAATGTGATTTTTTTTCGTATGTATATAGTAGAATTAACCATTTTTTTCTTTTCTTCTCATTCTTTATTTCCCCCCCCCCAAGTTGTTTTTGAGCTGCTTAGCCTCTGAACTTGAAGCATGTTGTCATAAACTTCTTGCTTCCCATTTGTGTGTTCTCTTAAGTATTGTGCTATGTTGACTGAACATAAATTGACTTATGCCAATATATCCAAGTCACTAGTACTCCTGAAAATTCTGGTCACATGTTAACTGACTCTAATGTGAAAAAGGCATCTAAAAACACACCTGCTGTTAAGAGATGCTGCATTTCCTGGAACACAATGAATTCTGTGTGTGGATATACACAGATACATGCATACAATTTTGAAGGCATTATTTTGCTTATAATAGTGATTTTAGTCATGCAATGAACACTATAATTATCTTTTAAGTACTCAACCTAGTAAGAAAAATTATCTGACTCTTCCAAGTAATTATGCACTACAACCGAGTCAATGCATTACCTGGCTGCCAAGAAAAAGATCCTTCTCCTGAAGTTACATTAATTACTACGCATCTCGATCTTCCAATGCATCTGCATAGCCACAGACCATACAGGCCTGCACACGGTGCCAGGCCCTGCACCTCGGTCACAGCAAGCCCCGGTATCAACACAGGCTGGGAGATGAAGGGATTGAGAGCAGCCCTGTGGAGAAGGACTTACTTGGCGGTACTGGCAGATGAAAAGCTGGACATGAGCCAGCTATGTGCATTCACAGCTCAGAAAGCCAACTGCATCCTAGGCAGCATCAAGAGAAGCGTGGCCAGCAGGTCGAGGGAGGTGATTCTCCCCCTCTGCTCTGCTCTTGTGAGACCCCACCTGGAGTGCTGCATTCAGCTCCAGAGTGTTCAGTAAAGACATGGGCCTGTTGGAGTGAGTCCAGAGGAGGGCCACGAAAATGATGAAAGGGCTCTCCTATGAAGCAAGGCTGAGAAAGTCAGGATTGTTCACAGCCTGGAGAAGAGAAGGCTCCAGGGAGACCAGATAGCAGCCTTCCAGTGCTTAAAGGAGGCTTATAAGAAAGGGAGGGAGAAACATTTTAGTAGGGTCTGTTGCAATAGGACAAAGGGTAATGGTTTTAAACTAAAAGAGGGCAGATTTCGACTAGATCTAAGGAAGAAGTTTTTTACAATGAGGGTGCTGAGACACTGGAACAGGTTGCCCAGAGGTGGTAGAAGCCCCATCCCTGGAAACATTCAAGGCCAGGCTGGACGGGGCTCCGACCAACCTGATCTAGTTGAAGGTGTCCCTGCTCACTGCAGGGGGGTTGGACTAGATGAACTTTAAAGGTCTGTTCCAACCCAAACTATTCTGTGATTCTACAATGGCCAGAACCAAAAGAAAAGATTCAAGCCACATACATCCAGCAAGAACCTGGACCTGAATACGCCCATGACAAAATGCGTTCATGTTCTGTGCATACAAATTAGCGCAGCATACAAACGGTCAAAAGGAAATTTCTACATTACAACTCCACAAGAATTCCACTTGATAAACTGAATTTGTCAGTTATGACTACAGAGAAAGGCATCCTCCTTCTGGTTTGGGGTAGCTAGTGTCCAGACAGATCTTCAATATTTATGATGGTACAATCAAAACCACTATAAGTAATGTTGTGGTTTAACCCCAGCCAGCAACTCAGCACCACGCAGCCCCTCACTCACTTCCCCACCACCCAGTGGGATGGGGGAGAGAATCAGAAAATCAAGCAAAGCTCGTGGGTTGAGAGAAGAACAGTTTGATGGAACAGAAAGGAAGAAACTAGCAATGACACTAATAACAACAAGAAAGTGACAATATCAATAAAAGGACTGGAATACACAAGACAAGTGATGCACAATGCAATTGCTCACCACTCGCTGACCGATGCCTGAGCCACACTCCTCCCCCCACCCCTCCAAGCTAGGCATGACATCCCATGGTATGGAATACCCCTTTGGCCAGTTTGGGTCAGCTGTCCTGGCTGTCTCCCCTCCCAACTTTCCTGTGCCCCTCCAGCCTTCTTGCTGGCTGGGCAGGAGAAGCTGAGAAGTCCTTGACTGAGTCTAAACACAACTTAGCAACAACTGAAAACATCAGGGTGTTCTCAACACTCTTCTCATACAAAATCCACAGCATAGCACCATACCAGCTACTAGGAAGACAATTAACTCTATCCCAGCTGAAACCAGGACAGTAACTATAATCACAGGAAAAATCTGTTGAAGAAAGACTGGAATAAAAGACAATATGAATCACATGTTTATCTAGACAGTATTTACATTTTCCCCCTTTTTTTAAAAAACAACTTCAACAGTCTCATTAATTTGACACACAAATCTACATTGCACAAAGATACATGCTCATTTTCAAGTTTCAACGCTAAAATGATAAAACATCAACAGCTGTGCTCAGACATACAGAAGTAATACATTATCATGTAAAACACAGCAAAAAAGTAAAATTTAAGAGTAAGATTGATAGACTGACAATTTCTTTTTCCATTCCCTTAAAACCTTTTTAAAATTCATATTACTCTTCATGTATGTCCTTATTTGTATTGTGCTCTTGACAACACTACTGAAGTGAGGATTTTGAATCAAAATAATTTGAAGACATCACTTTAAAAAAATTTTGAATTAAATATACAAAAAGCATGCAAATTTCTGCAGAGAAAGTTATTGAATCTCTAGCGTGTAGCAGAGCAGAAGGCTGGAAGCCAGACCAGATATATAACCTGCTCTCAGAAAGCCTCTAGACTTTGGTATTACTCATCTTGTTCATCCTGAAATAGATCCAGATCAGAAAGTCACCTGGCAAAGAAATGGCAGGTATTTACTGAGATGTACAAATACGCATCTACTTGCACAACTTCCTACTAAATGAACAATGTGAAATAATCTGACAAGGGGACACACATTTAGCTCTAAGAAAGCAGTTATATGAGGACTAGTAAGTATTATGCAAGTTAGTATTTCTATCATTTCTCAGGCTTCCATGTATTTTTTCTTAATCTAGACCAATACTTTACAGCAAAGACTCCAGTACATACATTTTTTCATTGGCAAATACAAGCGAAGGGGATCTCTGAAAAGTAAATGCATCTCTTACACTTCCTTTAAACTAGGCTCCATCATGTCATGCAGAAAAGTTAAATACCTGAAAATAATTTTGATAGCATTTTTGAGTAAATTAAATAGTATCAATTAAAAATTCTGAGTTTTGTAGGAAGAGAAATAAAGATGAGCTCTCAGACCAAAACCACTCATCTTTGACTAGAACCAGACACAGACATTTTCTCCTGTGGTTGTCTCTGTACATGATACTGGATTTGAAGCACAACTTTTCCACCTACTGTACTTCTATGCTTAAACCACTCATTTTGCCCCAAAATGCTCTGGGTATTGTGTTACTTTTTCTGAGGGGGAGTCTTGCAGAGGATTAATTTTTTTTTAATCTTATGCTCCGGAGAAAGAAACGAAATCAGCCAAAATAACAGTATCCTACCAAAATGTCGTTTCAGTTTGTTGCTACTGAAAACAGTGGTTTTTGGTTCTTTTTGGCAAAGGGTGAATTTGCAGTGCAATTCCAACGAGGAAAAGCACATTATTTAAGCCAAATTACCACAACTTCACAAGAAAACATAATCATATACTACCTTAAGATACCTACCTGGAACCAGCAAAATGCTGAAAAGGCATTGTCCACAACCTTCCTATCAACTCAAATCTCAAATCTCTTAAAATGTGAAACTAACGTACATTCTAATGGCACTGAAAGGGGGATGTCAGCAAGAGTGACATTTACATCACGCCTCTACTGGCACAGGGATATCCAAATAGTACCAGAATATACGCCCACATTATTTATGTAACACCTAAAAAATTCCTATTAAGATACCAAAATTCGTTCAGTTCAAGTCATTGCAACATATCCAGAAATATCTATTTCAAACCACTACAATTTAACCCAGAAAGCTGAATAAATCACTGAACTAAATTAATTCTGAATTTTCATGTGTGGCACTAACCACCATCTATTCATAGGAAGCCTCTTTTTTAGTGGGACCAATCCGGAGAAACATATTATGACAAGCTACCATTTGTCAAGTCCTGCTAGGAGATGTATCCATTTTCCAGGCATGAACCCACTCAGACTGCTTGTTAGCCATGGCAACTGTGGTGGTCTAAGCAGGCAACAAGTCAATTGGTTTACTTCTTAAATTGGTTGCTGTTTTTTAACAAACACTTCCGCTAACAGAAAAGCGGACAAAAATCAATGCATCTGTGTGTAGTCTAATACAGTTTTCACACTGCTGGAAGCTGAAGTGCCAGAAGCTGCACTTTCCATATCTGAAAAGCATATATATCCCAGAGTTTGTTTGGGAGCATAGAAGGAGATCAACGCAGACAGCCTCTGAAAGTACCCAAATCATTCTTTGAGAACATATATTTCATGAAGTTACACAGATGGAAGCTGAGAATCAGGACTGTATGCAGTTCTTAGTCAGTTGCTTAAGTCTTTATACTTTGGACAAGCCCATTTACCTACTTTACAAAAAAAGTAAACCAAGCCTCAAAGTGATTTATTACTGTTACCTACATCAATGACATGGACGCTGTGAGGCTAATGTTGCTTCTGCTCTTGAAAATCCCAGGATGAAAGGCACAGCGTAAGTCCAAAGTAGTAGTAGCATAATTAGCTGTTCGGTGTAAAAGCTATCTCGGGCTTTGAAAAGCTATCTTTTCCTTTGAAACATTTAAATATCAACCCGTTTCTGGATTAACTGGCTCTGCACAGTTATCCCACACCGCCATAAAAATTCCAGACATGATACAGTACTTACATTCAGAAACATTATCCTTTGTCAAGAGATCGGTATTTCCAATATCGGGAGGAAAAATTACATTGATACAACATCGAATAGGACTGCTTGCATTAATAAAGAGAGTTCTTATGTATGAAGGTGGACACGTATGGACCAACCCACTCACATAAGCAGAAGGAACTGCAAATTAAACACAAAACTTAATGGAGAGCTACACTGAGAGAACAGGTGGTGCTGCATGAGGATGGGAGCTGCTGCCTGCTTTTGAAATCCCTCCAGATTAATCTACCTGTGAAAAGCACAAATCAAGTGTCAGGATTGGTCCTTGTTTTTCCAACGTGTTTTTTAGCGATGCTAGTGATGCTATTTAAAAAGCATTAAAAAGTGGTGAGGGGGGAAGGAGGCAGGGAAACCCTTTGCCTTTTCTGTAAGTCCTCAGACATTCTAAAAAACTTCAGACACAATTTCATGCGAAATCTCAGATACTTAAAGTTACTTCTAATATAGGTTTAAAAAAAACCCCACCCTTTCAATTCCTAAAAAAAAATACTCTAAGACGCTTTTGCTAGTGGTTCTATTTCTAACACTGCATCACAGATATTACATCTTGGCTCAACTGTAACAAATTTCTCCTCATAAAATTCAAGATGGCCTTCTTCCAAAACTAGCCTTCAAAAAAAAAAAAAGAGAAAAAAGCTCTTAATAAATCTAGCACCTGAAATCTCTCTGTCAAATACCAGCATTTTAGTAGTAGTATAAAAACACAGAGTGAATTGTTATTATAAATAAGTTCTATGTTTTCTTTGAGAAATGTTCTTATTAAATATGGGGGGGGACACGACTTATTCCTGTACAACAAACCTAGGTCTAAATTATTAGACCATGAGGTTTTTCTTTTTAGATATGCTCTTCCAAGAGCTGATGAACATATGATATAACATTTTAATAAGTCATGAGCTCCGTAGATACCAATGCCATTCCATCTCAATAAATGAACATGAGTATGATGGGAATCTGGGTATCTCAAAAGCTATGATATGTTAAGATGGAATCATCTTTCATGTTAGCCATTTAAAGCTTCTAACACGACAAACTGCAAAAGCTCTTTTAATGTTAATAACAAAATAATGAAGATTCCTAGGTACAAAAGGACTCCAAATTACTGGGCTTTAAAGAATAATGTCAATTAGTAAGAAACACTTAGAGCTAAATCCACAAAATTAGTTCCAGGTACCAATATTCAGATGTCACCGATATCCTCAAATTTCCTGCTCAACTGCAACCTAACCCATTACACAATTAACATTTCTATGATGGGGCGTTTACGTACAAGACCACCTAAGTTCTAACATTCAGACACTTGCACCCATAATAATGTCTGACAAAATGAATCAACTCCCTCCCCAGACTATTGTTTTTGTGCAAAATACAGCTAGGCATAAGAAGATCACTCTGTTTTGAGGAACAGGTCAGTGTCCAGGCTGATTTTAGTGTCCGGAGAGGCCGTGCAGTCATTCTCACATTACCATTTTCAAAAAGTTATTTAAACTTAGATATTCTTCATCCCAGAAAGTTGCCCTAACCACCAGGTTGCTTCTGAGCTAAACTTGAGTCCTCTTGTACAAACTAGTTTACTCTGCAAGATCAACCAGTCAGTAGAAAGAATGGAGACAAGGAGAAGGGAGTCACCAATGGATTTGCAATGCCAGAAAGCAGGATTAAAGCCATGCTGCAGCCACAGCTACATTTTTGCTGTGAAGTGGAACTTTTTCAAAACTAAACATTAAAAGAATTAGTTTCAAACCATCGAGTATGTGAGTAAAACAGTGTCCTGGCACACATGGTGTGTCCCTTCAAGATATGGGGGCATCTGAAACAAGCCTTCAATGGGAATGTTCTGTTTGTCTGCTGAGTAAATCTAAGAAGCCATCTCTCCTGTTAAGATAACTTTTGTTTTGCTTTCTCTTGTTTCTTGTGAGAAAAGCCTGGCTATCCCAATATCAAGAGAAAGTACACTGAAAGTAGTAAGAAAGCAGAGAAGAGAGTCACCCAATTGGTTTGGGGGGAGAAGGCTTAAGCCATGCTGCTGCCCTCAGCATTTCCTACTGTTTTTCTTAAATCACTCCCTGCCAGCTTGCAAGTTCCTAAGAAACACAGGGACCTGGGCGCCAACTCGATGCTTGTGAGAAGTTAAATCCATAAAAGTATGGGATTTCAAGAAAAATTTAGTTAGGCATGTAAGTGCAAACTGCAAACCTCAATCATACTCAGCTGGTACTTCAACTTTGCAGGCACCACACTATGTGTAATATATCATGCAACAACACTCCTGACTTTATCCATGCCAAGAAGCATCCCAGTCTTGAAAAAGCTGAGGAGCATGGACCCAGTCTTTCAGACTACACACTAAAACATTGTGTTACTTCCTTTGACTCAGTTTGCTTTAGATTCAAGTAGTGAAAAACCTCAGAAAACCCTGAATCTTGACTGTTACAGACAGCCTCCAAGAAGTTAAGAAACATTTAGTCTCCTTGCCTTAGAAAAGACCTGAAGATATTCTACTTCTAAGAAAATCCTACAGTGCAGCATGTAAACAGTGACCTCTTCTTTTGCCATTTAAGACTAGAAACACATGATCCTAGATCAGTGTACTCTGTTTCAGTTCTGCAACATCGCCTCTGGTCTTTTTACTCCGTACCACAGTTGACTACAATTCTTCCCTCACCTCTATGTTTCAGCAAAGTAGAATTAAAATCCCAGAACTATACTGTAAATATGTTCTAGCAATAGCCAAGTACTTGACTAAAAACACAAATAATCCCTCCCATCATAATAACTCTCACACAAAATAATAAAAATATTATTGCTGAAACAAGGTGCCAGGGAGATTATCTACAGTCTACAGGTATCCTGTAGACTGAATGAAAAGATGAGATCATAACCCAAAATGATAAATAAGAATTGAAAACAGGATGATTTCATACTAGTACGGAAGTTATGAGAATCACAATGCAATAAAAACACCACAAGTAAAGCTTTAAGTTATGCCATGGTTGCTGTAAAAAAGATGTTACTTGAAGCCCAAGAGACAGGTACGATACACCTCTATTTCAGCATCCAAAGAAGCTTAAAATCAAGGCTTGGACAAGGAAACCAATCAGAAAAGAAAGAAAAAGTTGTAGAAGTGCTACAGAAAGAGAAGAAAATTAATGAACTTGTAAGAAGACAGAAGGAATTAATGGGGGAACATGGAGTTCTCTGCTCTTCTGAAAATAGTCCTACATGTTAATCCATAAGTAATCTGAAACACATAACCAGTGATATGAAATACATCACAGTTCAAAACCACTTGGGGAAGAACATAATACATTTGCATGTCTTACAATAAAATATAATGAAGGATGGAAATAGAATGCTGTAGACATAATTGAACAGCAGAGTGTGTGTTGGGTTTTGTGGTTTGTTGTGGGGTTTTTGGGTTTTTTTTCCCCCATTACAGAAACGGCTAGATCCTTGAGCTAAGGAACAACATCTGACAACTATCTGAAAATCTTTAGTGGCGCACACCGCATTATTTGGGAGTGAGATTTTAAAAATAAGCTGCCAGTAGATATGAAAACAACCAGATACATTTTTTTATGGTTCTAATGCCAATTTAAGTGATCCATTTTTTTCCAGTCATAATAAAATGTAAAAGGCATATCAGAAAAATATAAACTTCAGTAGAAATTTTAAAATAAGGAATAGCTCGGGAATTTCAGGAAAAATTCTAAGGTTTTTTTTATATTAATAAACCTTTTCTTTCCACTTTCACCTTCTTTCTCACCATTACAGTAGTTCAGAAGCTTTGCATTTCTTCACTACTCTGAATAAAATGCATTCTTCTTTGTTAATGTTTTTTCTGTCGAAAGCAGGAGCTTGATGAATGGGTTGAAAGGCCACATAACTTCACTGTTGCTGCTGGAACACTACCTTTAGCTTTGTCAAAAGCTATTCTATTGCTTTTCATAGTTATATTCAGTGAAATAAATGTTCTACCTACTAAACCGATTAGTACTTCAGGAGGGTAGTAGTTCATGTATTCAACAACAGAATTAAAATATGACAGATCAGAGCACCTAATACAGTGATGCTGTAACTTATATGCAGATCAAAAAATAGTCCATTGAGGGGAAAAAAGGTTGGTTAAGACCCTTTAACAGCTCAAGACAAAAATTTGTGTTCTTCTGTCATATTATTAACAAAAGCAATAGGAATGAACTCACAATAGTATAAATAATTTAGTTTTTTCTATAACCTAGTTTGTGGCTTAGCAAGATGAAACTAAGAAGAAAGAAGAAAAAACTGTTTCTCATCTATAAGATTTCATCTGTGAATCAACCAAGGTTGTTTAAGAAAGTATTTAATATTAAATATGATTAAATATAATTTCATAGTAAATATGGTAACATCATGAATAATTATTAAAATTACTACAGTTTTCTTACAATTGCAGAAAAATATGTTGAAAAGAGCTCTCCTAATGCTTGTCTTGGGAAAGCATCGCTCTGCCTCAGAATTAGTTTATAGCTAAACCATCCACTACTAGATGCTTATCAACTCATTCTTTAAAATATCCTCTGAAGTATATTTTCCAAGATCCCTGATAGCCTTTCACTAATTCAGCCATTAGAAAGTGTTTCCTAGTTTCCAACGTAAATTTATCACTCCAAATGAAGTTGCTGGAGAGAAATGAAAATAAACAATTAGTTGCTAATAACTCTGTAACGTCCTTCTCTTACTGTCTAGTCTTCTCTCCTCTAGGATAAGCAAACCCAACTAACGCAAGATTTTCCTCACAAGCTACTTTTCCTAAATGTTGTGGTACTCATATATAGTCTTTTTTTAGACTTATTTTTCTACAACCTTAAAAACAGTTCCCAAAGTTAACACGGATGAGCACCAAACAGAAGAGGATAAATTACATTCCAGTGTCTTATCTACAGCAGGACCTTTAGTAGGTCATAGACAGTATATGCCTTTTTTGCAACAGAACTATGACTCACAATTTATCCCATGACCCCTAAACCACTCACAAGTTGTATTTTGCCATGCTACCTGTCTACACTTTCTGCATTTCATTTCTCCTTCTCAGCACTAGTCCTCACTGTATTTTACGAGTTCATTTTGGATCATCTACCCAATACACCATGGATGTCGTGAACTTCAATTTCAACCAAAGTGTTTGCAGCATCGACTCACCACCCACACGGCCTCACCCTTGTATGTTACAAAGATAGGCTAAGTCCATCACCCAGGTAGTTAAAACAGAAGTGGATCTGGGACTGCACTTGAGACACCCTCTCAGGCTAACAATGAATAACTGATAAGTATTCCCAAGAGATGTTTCAACTAGAAGGTTAGCTGATAATTCTTTATCTAATCCTATTTCCTTGTATCATTTATGAGAATGCCATAGAAACAGAACAAATAAGTGGTACGTAAGTCACATACATTGCTCTACCTTTATCCAGAAGGCCAGTCTTCCTGTCCCATTCCCGCACTACACACACTTAAAAGTAGGACATAAACAACCGATGCCAACGACTGTACATCAGTTTAATGGAGTGCAACACAGCCTTATGCTGTTAAGACTTTAGTTTAGTTAGCTAACTCAAAGCACAGACTGGCAGAAGTAAGATACCAGTAGCGGATCAGGAAACAGAGGCAAGGAAAACTAAATTTAGACTGAGGTCTGCAAAGAGATTTTTTGGTGCCAGGAAACCCCTAGACTACTAGAAAGGTGGCAGGTCTCTGGAATAGGCAAGAGGAAATGGGGAACCCTGAAGACAGAAGCAGATACAATGACTTTTTTTTTTTTATTTTTACCTTTTTTTTTTCTGCCCTTCAACCCAGGCTATTTCTTCAGTGGCAATTACAATAATTTGCTTTATTATCCACATCTCTTTAGAATTCAGGACATTTTTCCCCCAAAATCTGTGACCTACATATGACTTTTAGACAGCTCCACTGGAAAAAATCCAGTTTTAAAGTCATGTTTTATTAAAGGTATTTTTACACCACAAAGACATCAGAAGATTAAATACTACTGTAATTACAGTTACCTTCCCACAAAACAACTAATTATTGCACAACAAAAATACTTTCATTAGAAATCAGGCAGATATTTATCTGAACATTAAGAGACAACATAATTTTACATTAATGCATGCAGTTAACAGGACTGGTGATGCAGCAGGACAATTTTATTATTTTAGAACAGAGCGCCAGTGACTACCTATTAGACCTTTTCCACAGGCAAAAATACAGACTACAAAAATAGCACTGAATGAGGAACACAGTCCTGAAGAGCACTTTTGAGCTTACAAATTCTAGAGCTAAACATTCTGTACACTAAAGGAAATAAAGCAAATTATTTCACTCAGAAAACAGCTTGTGGTGACAATGTATCAGGCAACATGATTGTACTAATTCAAATAAAAGAGTTTCTGAAAGTATTTTTAAATTTCATCCAGTCTGTGAATTCTGAATTAATTTACCAATTAGATGCCCAACTTAACCAATGTAATCAGAAATAAATAGTGTCAAGATTTATTAGTATTTTCAGCATTGTTCTGAAGTGCAAGAAATTACCCATATTAATTCTATCTTCTGCATTCACATGCAGTTTTTAAAATGTTGCTAGTTCCTAAGTTTCTTTATTGCAGGTTACAGATAAGATTGAGGACTTGGCCTAAAACCTTTTGAAAATTCAGTTATTTTCATATTACATTATATGTTTGGATGGCAGAGGCACTAACGCACAAAGCTGGAAAAAGTTATACAAAAATGCTTCTGAAGTTATTTTCTATTTTGGAATTTTCTAAATGAGGAATTTTTAGATTCTGGAAAAGGAACATTTACCTTTGCAGGTGAGGTTATTAGAGGAAGCATAGTATTTTTGTCGTTAAAATACTTGGATTCTGTTATGAAAGGTTCAAATAAACAATGCTCAAATAAAAATTCTTCTATCTACCACCAAAATAAAAAGTACCCAAGATGCTGAGACTCTTGCCAAAGCATAAAAACTACACCCAGAACTTAACTGCCACATGTAAGTGACATCAATTCTCAATTTAGTGATTCCTAAGTGCAGTTTTATTGGTCTCTTCTATGGTCTTTCTCTTGTGAGAAGTCCCTTACCCTGTTATCAAATTCATTTATTCAGTCACCCTCTTTGTTGGTGTTTACGACTACTACAACCTTGTATCTAAGAAGTAGGAACAGTGGATCAAAAACATTCGAAGACAAGGCCCAACATGTCCAAAAGGCAATATAAATGAAAAAGCTAGTTTTCCCCTACAGTGACCTTCAGGAAAAGAGCTAGCATTTCTCCTCAGGTGTTTCTAGAAAGGTCTTGTCTAAAAACTCTTTAAGAGACAGTAAACTATTTGCAGGAGAGAAGTAATTGAATAGAGGAGCGTTTGCCTTCCTCTTCCCAGTTGCCAGAAGCATCCTTGCTTCTTCAGGAGTGGAAAGGGCCTGAATGCTAGCGTGCTCCTCCTTCACCATCTACTTGGGTCCCCCATCCTCCTGAGGGCTCCAGACATCACCATTGTTGCTCAGCAATTTCCTAAGAGGCAGCAGAATAAGCCTGACCCAGTTCTATAGGTGTTGCTGCTACTTGACAAAGTAGCAGGGAAGGTAACGGACAGCTCTAATAGAAGATAGCAGCATATACTGTGTAAAGAAAGTTTTTATTTCATTCCCCAAATCCATTTTCCCTTTAACTCAGCCATAACACATTTTGCAGCTATAAGCTCTGCACTATACTCAGACTTCCCCAGTCTATGCCGGTTCATTTAACACAACCACAAAAGCTATACTTTTAGGGCAAAGTCCACTATGCAAGTGGAAATCTCTTAAGTTGTATGGCAAGGTTACAGCAGGACGGTGACATTTTATGAAGAACCAAAGTCAAAATACTCATTATATTTAACAGAGAGACGCTTAAGCGTAAAAACCTAAAGATACTGCTTTTAAAAAAAAAAAAAAAAAACAAAAACAAAAAACAACCAAAAAAAACCACAACAGTAGCACCCTGAGAAGGTTTTATTCACTTGACATTTTGGACTTCTCTGCACTAAAAAAAGGTGAAGAGAAGTTTCCGCCTTGACTAGAATACCTCTTATCATAGTCTTAACATCGTTTAACTCAGTTGGCCATCACCCCATTCAGTTCAGATTCATCAGGAAAAGAAATGTAAGTTGGCAAACTGGATGAAATCTCTGGACAACATGGAAAAGAGGGCTACTTGTTTGAAACAAGAACCTGTCTAAGAACAGATAATGAAGCTGATTCACAGCAAAAGATCCACTTAACCAGATAACATCAACAGCCCCCTTAACCTGAGATGTGAACTATGTGACAGATGTGTGCCTATGTGATCCACATCTGAGACCTCAAGATCAAGTTGCAGTATTGCCCCCAAATTTACACTCACTGCCTTCTGGCCCCCTAGAAGAAATATAGGTATTAAGCTAAAACTGCAAAGCCTTCAAAATATACATCTTTCTTTGCTCAAGAATCAATAATTATCTTCAGCTGCAAAACAAAGTATTTGTCATCATGATCCTTGGATCCTGGAATTTACTAATCTTGTCTTCATGCTACAAAGCAAAGGTCTTCAAGGGTGAACCAATGAAGCTATTTGTCTTTCCAGAGGGTTTTTTGGGTTTTGGTTTTTTTGTTGTTGTTTTTGTGTTTTTTATTTTTTTATTTTTCTTCTTCTTTCTCGTGTGTACGGCAAAGAAGGAAAGGCAGGGAGAAGGAGATGGTGAGAAGAACATTAAACTGTGCCTAGCTCCGGTTAGGGAACACTAACAGCTACATAGACTTGATAGCTATTTTCTAGGTGGGTCTTGTTTTGAAGGCAGATTAGGACAATAGGTGTTACTCTACAGTTATTAAACTAAACAAGGCTTTTGTCATTTAACCATTTTTCACATTACAGGAATAGGAGAATGAAGTTATCAGAAACAAATATGGGAAAGCGCAATGTCTGAACTCCCTCTTGCCAACACTGCTTGTATTAATACAAACAAATATATCATTATTAGGTTATATCATACTAAGGCTTTATAGGAATGCAACATAACAGCGAAGCTTTCTAAAGAAAGGAATAAAAAGACAACAGTGGTACCTTTAGTTTCCTAATTAACAATAATGTCAAGATACATTGGCAGTAAGAGTTTAATAAAAATTGGATTGCAGCTACTTCCTGAGGCTTATGCGGTATCTGTAGCACTGCACCGCAGAATGGGATATCAGAACACAGTGGGACTGTTTACCCTGTCAATCACTTGTCAGTCTATCCAGCTTTCTACAAATAGCCCTTGTATTTAGGAGCAGTTTCACAAACCTCAGTAATTAAAATTTTTAACACAATGATAGACACATTTAGCAAATCTACTAAATTAAAGCCACTAACATGCACAAGGAACAAAAGGTCATGTCATGGTTACCTTTCTGCAATTGGGAAAGTTACATGTAAAAATCTCTTGTAGTTATTTAAAATACATGTTTATTTTTCAGGTGTTATTTCCATTTGTTTAAAAAAACATTGTATTAATAAGCATATGTGTGTGTCTTTAAAGTCAGCAGGTAATTTTTGTTTCTCTCAGCCGCTGCATGCTTCCCACAGAAAAAAAAAAAATGAGAATACACTTTCTTCTACACAAAGCATCTTGGAATCATTTATGATAAAGAAAGCTGGACTAACCAGATTTTCCATTAAGAATGCAGAAGAATTGTTGAGGAGATAAAGTCATCTTCTCCAGAAAAGACAGCTATCTAGACATCACAGTGTCTATCAGCTAAGCTCACAGCGAAAGTCACCAAGTAAGGTCACACCAAAGTTCAGGACAGTGATGAGAAATATTATGCTAAATAAAGTGAGAAGACAAAAAGCTTTCACTGCATCCAAGAATTTGATGAAGTTGATAACTGAAGAATGGAAGAAGCATGACTAAACATGATATCCCCCGAGCTCTGACAAGTTATACTAGAAGAACAAGTGTCATCAGAAATTATTGCTGCTATCTTATCCATTAAATGGTTCTCTATTTCTTTGCACACAGTTTTTTCTTTCATTGATCCATGATGCTTAAAAGCAGATTTGACTAGCATAAAGCTCCTCCTGACTGCCCAGGAAATTTCATCTGGAACACTGTCAAATTTTGGGTTTGATTGCAATACGCAGTCAAAGTTTGCATTGGTGAGGAAATACAAATCTCTGTACCGAAATATTCCCTGTCCCATGACGCTGGGCTCAGGTTTGGCAAGCTTGCATTTCCTGAGAAACAAAAAACCCTGCAACTCTAACAGCTGGCCAAACAAAATATCTGTCCACAAAAACAGGAGAAACCGTAGCATCTTTCTCCAAATATAAATCCAATGATGACTTTAAGACCCATCATAATTCAGACATGCAAGGTGAATTCTTCATCTCTGGAATGTTTTATAAGTAATTTATATCTAAACAACATTCCTTGGAATTATAATCTGCATTTTGAAGTGACCATCTACAACAATGCAAGTTACATAATTTGCTAAATTTCTTGGTCCTGGTTCACGATGCAGGCTACACTGTTTGTGGTATAGTCTGTTGTTTCCTTCTTAAAGAGTTATCTTGCCCATTTCACACTGAAAAATGCACAAAAACAGCAAACAACAACTTAGGTAATGAGAACAATCTGAGGACAAAAAACAATTAGCTCCCTCAGCCAGGATCCCATATATGTATATTACAATAGTACTAGCTAGTACTGTGATAGGAAAAAAGGAATCTGGACAGGCCAGAAGGATTCTGAATTTCAAAAGGTAAGCATGTTACCACCAGACTGTCATTCACTTCAGAGACAATGTCTAAATATTAGGATGTTGCGTTGATCAACTCAGACCAATTAATTGTGGGCCATAAAGAAATCTTCAGGGCTAGAGCTGGCACTGAAGGAAGTAGAAAAGTGGGGAAGATTGATTTCCTCATCATTATGAAAAATGCACAACATCTTTCATCTACAGACACATCACTATTTTTCAAGATTCACATGCAGTTTACAGTATTGTTTCCTACATTTTTCATATGCTTCCCTTGGCAGCAGATTTCATTAAGATGCTGGCAGTGCCATCTGCAGCTCCAAAAGCATCTCCTCTGTCAACAGCTTGATCTCAGATGAGTCATTCAGCTTGGGCTGGCGAGCAAGGAGAAAAGCCTCTTAAGGCTGTGTAAATAAGTCAACTCAGTGAGTTGCATTAACCACCTTGCAAGAAACAGTCAGCCAGCTGAAGAGAGTAGAAAAATCATCTTTACCACAGTTTGAAATTCTAACCTTGAAATTGTGAATTTTAAATTCTGAAATTCTAAAATCTGCCACTCTATTGTAAAATCCTGCATCATCATTCAAAACAAAAGATGCTTCATTCCACCCAGGCAATACAGCTCTCCCTAATCTTTGACAGAGGAACCTGGAGAACCTGATGGAAAGTAATCTGCCAGCCACCAGTGCTGATACTCACCACAGGTATCGGGACCATATGGTAGACATCCACTACAGGACATGAACCTATTTAGCAGAGAAGCTAAGCAGTACAGAAAAAGCTAATATATCGAGTTTGTATGGGAATTGTTTATATCCAAAAGTGGCCAGCAGGGTTGCATCAAAAACAGGAACAGCAAAAATGTTAAGACCTTTGCGTTCTGGCAGTATTTTTTCCACTCTACAAATCTGCTTTCCGAGTCAAGAATTTTCAGGCCAGTCTGGCTTGAAAACTACTTGAGGATACGAAAACTGAATTTGGAATTATGTACAGATATTAACTAAAAAAAATAAATAAATGTGGAATTATAAGTTAAAAGTGCAGTCTTAGGAAGAAGGCTGGGAAGTAACGGGCTCAGCACCCACAAGGGGGAGCCTGCCCTTGAGAATAAATCTGAACTCTCACACTTCACTAGACAGTTATGGTCGTCGGACAGCCCACCTGTTTACAATTCAGTGCAGAAAATTTTCAGCAAGCTTTAGGCTTTAATCAGGGCTGATGTTTGCATAAGAGGAGAGTCACAGGAAAGGAAGAGCAGGAAGGAAGTTGAAAGGAATTAAGAATTTGGGATGTGACCTTTACAATGGGAACACAGAGTCTGTCTAAATACAGTGATTTTTAAAAGGAAGAACCAGCCCAGGGAAACAGGAATGGAACACACATACTCAGAAGATATATTTCCTATTTATCTCGGTTCCTTTAGTATGCCTATTTTCACTTCTAATCTGCTTGGAAATGACTAAATATTTGTTAGTATTTCCACTTTGGAACTATTTATCTTCATAGCCATGGTAATACATTCACATAAAGGCATCAGAGCTGCCAAATTCCTTCGTTACAATTTGGATTATGGTGTAGAGGCCGGGGTGTTGGCACTTGCATCTCACTGGACCCGTAACAGCAGACACTCATCATCATCAAGTCATTATCACATTTTCCCTTCATGGCTGTGTTTATTTTAAGAAATTCCCATGTGTTCAAACACTACCTAGGCTTATTTCAGAGTATCAATTCTATGTAAAACTTCAGCACAAATAGATATTTCCTTACTTTCCCTTTACAGTTCATACCTTCTGGAGCAGTTTCTACAGATTCACATCTCCAACCCAACATCCAAGAACAAAACAAAGAGCATAAACCAGACCAAAACCCATATTTATCATACATGCTTTAAAGCCCCCAGAAAAGCTTAATGTGTTCCTTTTCAAAACTACAGTTAATTCACACCACATTTCCTTTTTTTAAAAAAGGTCTCATATTTGGAAAATTTTACATAGTGTAATCCTCTCTAAACATTACACAATCTCAAAAGCACTGCTGATAAAACTACACCCAGCAGGATATTGTAATGAAGGATAAAGCAAAACAAAGCATCAATTAAAATGTGATTTCTGGTTATACAATATTTTCCTCTGGTAAGGAACTGAAACCAAATTCAGAACATCCTTTTAATCTTCTTCTGGACCACCCAACTTAAACTGAAACATTTTCCAAGTTTGTTTGTTTGTTTTAATTTTTATTTTTTTATTTATTGGTCATAGCTTTCTGCATATGGTGTTTCTTCTCCTATCTATATTCACAGAAAATCAACCCAGGGGTTTGCGTATCTTGATTTAGAAGGAAAGAGATTCCTAGCAGACCCAGGCAAATTCATTAACCATGGCAAACCAAAACGATGATGAGCAAACACTTGCGCAGTAGGGATAGACTGATTACCTTCTGTCTGTACCTTCCTTTGGGCATACCAAAAACTACTCTCCCTTTTTGTTTAAATACTTGCCAGATTCACATGAGACCTGCACTATTGTTGTGCAGAATAAGATGTTACACCATTAAAAAGAGTTCTCTGCAACATTAACATTTAGCAAACTAACTGGAAAGTCATCCCAATTTCAGAAGCCAAAATAAAACACAATGGACAAATACAGTCATACAACCATAATTAAAAAATGCAAGTAAAGCGAACAAAAAAGACAGATTAGTAACAGAAGACTTTCTTACAAAACGATCCCACCCACGGCTAGATTGTGAAAAAAAGGAGGCACTGAATACTGTTACAAGAATCTAGTTTAAGTTCAATTTTCAACAAAGTACGTAGTCAAATAGTTTTACATTTGTAAGGAACCATAAACTGGAACTATAACATCACATTCTTATTCTCTATATGAAGATACTAAGTTCCAAATGCATACCTCTAATTCATCAAATAATACTGCAGAATTTCATGGATACAAATAATCTTTTTCTAACTACTTTCTTTTGGACAAACAAATCTTTTCAAGACAGGCATAGCCAGCTTTATTGCATTTTCCCTTTGTCTACTTCTCAAAGACTTTATTTTTGGGTTTTTTTTGGGAGGGGGGTGGTTTTTTTGTTCATTTTTTTTGTTTTAATATGTTAACATCTTAAACATCAATAATGAAGGCCCAAAGAATTACCAGTGCTAATGCATTTGCATACCCACACATCGCACACTAAGGCCTTACTGTATGCATGAAAGGCAGAATTATGAACACTCAAATTCCTGTTCCAGGGAATACACAAAACTGAGTAGTTATGCTAATAGTGCTTTACTTCAGGAAACAAACTTTGGAAGTCTTTTACAGCAACAATAACATAACAGTATGATTTTTTTTTTCCTCAATACAAAATGCTTTCTACTTTTGTTTATTAAAACATGCAACAATTCTTGTGTATCTTAACCTAAATTTCTTTAGAGTATACATGTGAAATAATACACTGGTAACACTTCAACACTTTTTTGCCAGCGCTGAAAGGCTCTCTAGGCTGAATCCTATATTACAAACGATGATTGTGATCTGCAGCTCTTGTAAGACAAATAGTCTTCCCTGGACAGAAAGACAAATCAGCAATCGGCAGATTCCTAGTACAGTATTTGCCACTTTCAGGTAAATGTTAGCTTTTTCATGTTTCAGAATTATCTCCCTATTACCAACTCACTGTCTAGGGTCTATCTAGGTATGAGAACTACCGCTTGTCAGCAACCCTTGCTTCATTTGACTCTGTTTCATCATCCTAGTCAAATAAATTACATGTAACACAATAGTGCAAGCTGTCATACTGCAAAACAGAATTAGGCTGTTCTCCCCCACTTGGCACCTTTGTAGATAAAATCACTATGAAGACAGCTTGTAACAGAGTGGTTAGGAGGCCAGCAGTGCATAACATTAATGGCAGAAAAAGCTTTGATTTTCTGCTACTACAGTGAAAATCCAACATCCACTGTTACTCTTAAATGTTAAATCTTGTGAATTTATAATTTCAGCAGACTGTCAAGTTCCATTTCTTTAGTAAGAGTTCATATATCTGGAAGCATTACTAGTATTTTAAGTAGGGTACTGAATATATGCCAAATGATCATTCTTAGGTCACCCATCTCAAAGACTTGCAACTTGCTGCAAGAATCTTTTCTTGACCAATCAACCTCTTAATTCAATTACATTTCTCCCAGTTTTGTTCTTTGTTCCCCCCCGTATATGTGCACCCACAATACTGCCATTCTTTTGCTATGTCACTGTTGCACAGCTAAGCTAACAGCACATACTCATATTAAAGCCTTTCCTATAACTCAAACCCAGTTCAGTTTTCTTTCATTTGACTGAGGAAAAAAAACACAATACATTTTGCAACCTGATTACCAGAACAGACAAAAAACTCAGTTTAGCCAAAATCCTAGTGAAATGTTTTTAATGTCGCAACAAAATGGAGAAAATGCATTTGAAGTGAACATCCCACAACATTAGCCAAAAAGCAACCCACCTTGCCATTGGTTTTGCAAAACTGCAGTGTCGTTAAAAATATTTTATTTTCCATTTCCTGCAGTGTCTTTGATACATACGCACAAAATTACATGATCTTATTGTACCATGCTGCACTGTACATTTACGGCTATTATTAAGTCCCTTACAATAGTTTTCTCCCCAGTGATCACAATCTTGAATTTGCCCATAAGTATTTTGCATTTCCCACATTCTCCAGTCCATAGCCACAGGAAAAAAAATCTGGCATACTTTATTTATTTTATGTAAATCCCTTAGCATTATTCCCTCTAACAAAATTTACTGGTGTGCTGTTTATGCAGTTTAGATTAGTAATCAACAGGCTACAAAACGATGGACCCAATAATAAATACTTCACCCCAGTGCCTTATCTAAAACTTTAACAGTATGTGGCACAACTGGCCATACCCCAGCAGCTTTGAACCTAAATTTGTATGTGAGATTTCAAAGTAAAGGTGACAGTACACTACATGTTGTAGAATTCTTTCACCTTAACAAGGCATGCTAGCTGAACAAGCCTTGCCAACGCTGATTGTCCTGTTTCAGCTGGCATAGAGTTAATTTTCATCCTAGTTTTAGATTCTAAAACAGTTGTACAATTTTCTGATTATTTCCTAGCCCAAGAAGTCTCATAACGTGGTGAAAGATTCTCTTCTTTTTCACAGGTAAGCCACTTATCAGCCAGAACAGTGAGGATAACCTGCTTTGGCAGATAGACCCTCAAATCTGAATGTGTCTGGCTACCCTCAATGGTAAGCCAAAGAAAGAACAACACTATGGTTATGATTCTTTTTTCTAGATGAAATTTAAATTGTCATCTGCCAACACAAAACTAAAATTTAGCCCCAAGACAACATCTCTGCACCCTGTGTCAAATTAGAAGTTTTGGCTTCTGCACCTCCGACGCGAATGCTGTACTGGAAATCGAGAAGCAAAGCACTCTATAGATGCGGTATGCTCTCCACTTCGTAAGAGTTCTGTTTTTTCTCTTTTAAAAATCGCTCCAACCTAAAAGAATGATATTTTTGAGTGGTATTTTTATTTTGTTCTTTTGTTGTAGGGGCATAAATGATGAGGGAACTACCACTGCTATAACAAGTTACAGCATAGGACAGTTACACAAAAGTATTTACTCTATTGACTTTACAGATACATTACTAAAATCAAGGAGGGAAGTCAGCCTCTTGTCTTTTACAAAGACTGCACAACTCAAAAAACAGAGTATGGCAGAACCAATTGATCATGGACTAGATTTGACACTAATGCAGGAGTAGTAAGGACCAGAGAGGAATTTTCTCCAGTCTCAGAAATGATCACTGCTTTCCTGCAGCATACGTACGTGTTTGAGTGTAATTTTTTTTTGTTCACGTAAATAATTCTTTCTTTAGTTCTGCTAAGCTTTTCAGAATTTTTCCCTCCCACTTTAAGATGCACATTTACACTCTTTCTCTCCATTTAGCCTTCCATATCTTTATACTCTGAGGAGCAGCTACTACAAATACCCCTTCATTACATTAGCTGTTATCCTATCTTTACAACCCTTCCCTGTGGGCCTTATCAAACTTGAGATGCAACCTTTTCAGTTTTGAGGTCAATCAACTATCTAAATCCCTTCCAGCTATCCACCACTCCTACAAAACTCCACAGAAGAGGAAAAAAGATTTGATGTTTCTTCGATCTCCCCTGTATATAAGTACTAAAAGCACTGAACAGCCACCATCAAGCCTCTCCGCATACATGTTACCTTATAAAGTATGAGCAGCCCTTCCTTACAACTGTATGGAATACACATTCACAGTAAAAATAAAAATGTCATTGAACTGTCTGGACAGAAGGGGAAATGAAAAGAAGGAGGCAAGTATTTTGTCTCTTGTACGCATTACCCGGCAAATCCTCAAGGAGTACTTAACTAAAAGATTTACCCCCCCATTTTAGCCCCTTTTTTCTTCCCCCTAAAGATTAAGGGCCATGGAAAGAAGCCTTCAGAGCATGGTCCTTTAAACACCCTTGAGCCAGGGAGGGCCTGCACCTGGGCTTGGCTGTAAAGATGAAAAGAGTTCAGCAAGTCCCAGCTTTATTCCCCACGAGGTGGGTCTGAAGAGCCATTAGCAGAGCAGGCCTCTCAAGTGTCTGAGGGAGAGAATAAACTCCGCTCGGTATTCATAAGCAGCCTTTCCCAAATAAAACCGCCAGCCCCGGTAGCCTTACAACAGCTACAAGGATGAGGACAACAGTCTGGGTTGTTCATCACTGCAGCCCTTGCTTCAGCTCTCCTCTGAGACCTAATATTGCACTTTACATATTGGCACTTTTCCTTACCGTAATGAGAGTCCCTTTAATTGGTACTTAAATAATTGATGTGACCTGCCCACCAGGAGTCTGAGTCCCACACAGTTCAACATAGTTTCAGCTGAAGTCTATCGGTCTGCATGTGGAAAGTTTAGCCTATGTCTTCCTGCCCGCACTGCTCGTCTTAATTACTCACCAGTTCAGCAAACCTAAAGTCTCTTACCAGGACTGTGAAGTGAAGAGAGTAATCTTAAGCGTGGTACAGGGTAAGCCTCCCTTATCTATCCTAGGCATATCCTAAGTACTCCTTCATCTGACATGTCAATTCAAGAAATGGATATTGCAGAATTTTTTTTCTGTTAAACACACTGAAAAATGTACTTAAATGGTGACACTGCTTTAACTGTAAATGGTCAAATAATTCAGACAAAAGCAAATGCAAGTACCTCTGACAAGTCTCTATCTGAATATTAAATTTCAACTTAATAAATATATTCAGAGCAGTTTGAAAAACATTGAGATCCCACTGGCAGATAGGACTCTCGCTGCAGCTGTAATATTTCATCAAGTGTTGGATGGTTTATGTCATTTGTGTGGAGAAAAGGAACATTTACTGTATCAGCAGATTCCTAAGTTTTTCAGCTCAGTTATTGACATGTGTAAAGGATATGATCATCAGTAAAAACAAAAAGTATACCAAATAATTTGTGGGTCATCAATAATTGAGTTAAGCTGTGCTGGTTTTTTTTATTATTAATCTATCAACATGCTCTAAAGTTGGAGTTTTTATGCCCTAAGCAGAGACTGATTAAAAACACACCCCTAAAAAAAAAAAAAAAAAAGACAAAACCCCAATCTCTAAACCTAGCTGTAATTTCAGTTTTCACTACAGCGCGTTTATAAAAACACATCAGTTGAAGAGCAGCTGCTCTTTAACAAAGAGCATTTCATCTAGCTTTAGCTCTAGGATGCAAAAAACTATTCAAACATGCTTTGTAGGGCAACATTATTGCAAAAAGCATTTGTAGATCAACATTACAACAAAAAGCATTATGAAGGACCAAGAGCAAATTAAAGCTTTTAGATAGCCTTGACTTTCTTTGATACAATGGAACATGCGAAAGTAGATCTGTGCTGGCTAAAGTGGATATGCATTTTTGTAGTAATGTTATTTCCCTTGCCAATCTCCTATTCCTTTTGAAGAATTCAGACAGTAGCTACTACAACCAGTGCACAATATATTGTCTGTTTCAAACCTTTTTTTCTTGTAAAAGCTTGTGTATTCTTATCAAGAACATATAGACAAACCTGGCAAAACAACAATCTAAATTTCTTTTTACTACAGTAAAATTTTTGTTGATACATTCTATATATATTAGTAATTTTCTAGGAAAAAGACTGTGCTCTTTATAAGAAAGCATGCTTTGGGAAATTTTTAAAAGGAAAAATACATGTGTTGTTTGAATGCTGTGTGAGTAACTTTTGAGAAGCTTTAAAACAAATTCAATGCATTTAAAATGCTATATAAATCAACATTCAGGATGAAAGGTCAACAGGGGTTAAACTGTCTGTCCTTCTTGACTACATTCATAAATGTCTTTTCTAGCTGTACTTATAGAAGCAACTGCAGCGTAACTTGGATATTAAAGCCTCCAAGGAAACCAACAATAAAAGCTGCTAAGAATTTCACAAGGTTTTTTTTCCTTAGGTGTTAATTAAATGATCATTTAACACTGAAATGTAAACACAACATTTTCATCTACTGACAGCATAGCCTATTATAAATCCAGGGTAATAAACGTCCTGGTGTTAATACTCTGAACCAAGTTCCCACAACACACTAAGATGCCTTGTCGTGTCTAAGGTTAAGCATCTAGACACAAAACAAAGATTGTGCCTACTCGACTTCCAGTTCAATTTTCCCATCGCCCAGTGACCTAGGTAACACTTTGAGCAATAAAGAATAAATTTAATTTCTCCAGCATTTTGTGAGGATTAGGAACAATTGTTGGCCTGCAATGACTTTTTATCCTTGGATTCTTTCTCTTCCAGAGCATTCCCCCAGTTCTAAAAGAAAATTCTGATGGTTTAAGACACAGAACAAACAGAACTTTAAATTAGGCTTTTTTCAATCAATTGGAACTGTTGGAGGGGAAGCAATCAACCTTTCTTTGGACTTTTCTCAGCTATTCAGTTACTTTAGGCTTTAATCTTCCACTTGCAGAAGAAACCTACCATCATAGGGACAAGCCTCTATACTTTCACATTTTCCCTTGGCCTGATTTATTCCTCTTTTCTGTTCTTTTTTTAATCAAGATGACACGGCTGCACTTAAATGTCTACTCTGTGCAAGCCGAGACTCACAGATGTCCTCTTTATAACATTTCACACCATGTTTCTGCACCACATAATAATGGCATTTCCTCCGACATGCCTTTTTACTTTTCATTACTTCCTTCACTGAGATTCAGTTTCCTACTTAACTCCTGCCTAAAAGGTTTCCTATATCACAATTTACCAAAGCTTTCAAGGTTAACCCTCCAGGAACAACCCAGGGACTGATTCAGACTGGACATTAATATGGTTACAGGTGACCCAAACCCAGCTACCTTAATTTTCATATTAAAAGGCGATTATCTTAGTTCTCTGCTTTGACCACTATCATGTCAACAAAAATATGGAAGATAATTATTCAGGTCAAGGAAACAAAGCCATAATAGCTAAAGTAGATCTCTCGATTATTCTGAATAGCACCATGTTATTTTAAAAGAGCTATGGCTACAATTCGTGTTTTTGCATTAGACGTTTTTAAATACCAATAGCTAATAGCATAAAAAGTTTTGAATACCACAGATATTTATGTTGGTCTAGAGAATCACCTTAAGCCATATTTTTGTTTGGTTGGTGTTTAACGTTATTTTCTAATTAAGGTTAAAAGCAACGATAAATAGTTTGGGAGTGTTTGTTCTAATGAAAGAAATCAATAGTTGTAAGTATCCCTGTAGATGCCTTTTGCTGAAATTAGTCAACTATATCACTTGGTAATGCATATTACATAAAGATTCAGTGATCTGCCCAGTAGCAGAATTAGCTTACAGCCCCAGAAGTCCATCCAATTTGCCTTTTTATCCCATCGCAAAGGAAATATTGCTTGGAAAAAATAAATGAAATTATGTTTTTATAATTAAAGACAAATTTAACGGCAATTTAAAGACACCTCTAATTATCTCAGAATTAAAAATACAAACATCCATCTTGAGGGAGCCATTTCACAGGAAAAAGAATTTTTTTCCAATTTTTAAAATCCCATATTATTACTTCAAGTAACAGCATTTAACCTAATTGTGTATTTGGTACACCATTTTTTTCCTGCACAGCATCATGGCAAGTGCTGTGAAAATATAAAAGAAAACATAGCTCAAGAAAAGCCTACAGAGTAAAAGATTCTAAAACAAAGGGCAGGAAGAATAATGTAGTGAAGACTGAAGTCCAATAATTCCACAAAGTGATAACATATTTTACTTTTTTTTTCTCTGACTACTTTTCAAAAGTTCATTCTGGTTCCACCAACACTTCCACTCAGCTGAACCTAAGGCTGAATGTTTGCTGTTGCTAGGATATAAACTACTGCAAGTGCTACACCAAATGCATATATATAATTCTTGTTTCTGTGCTCAAAAAATAAATCACCCGATGAACTATACAAGTTTTTGCAGCACTTCCAAAATCTCCAAAACGTCATCTTGCCATCATTAACCCTACGTAAGTAGAGCTTATGTCTGAAGCAAAGCTACGGTGGTATTTTTGGTTTGCTCACGACATTGGAAAGGTTGACCAAGTTTTCAATTTTGAAGCATTATAGCAGAAAGTGAGAACTGAAGGTAGAAGCCGGTGATGGTAGCACAAGAGAAAAGATGCACGTACAAGCCAAGTGGCATAAAGTATTCAAGCTCCTAATTCACTTTTCTCCCTCGATTAAAAATGAGCAGGTGACAGAAGCAACAATCAGTCTTTATAATGTCTTACAGAAGTTTATCTCCTAGATCTTCCATAACAGAAATGAATGCCAGAGAAGAGGTATTACAAACCTAGCATAGAGGCAACATGTTTTTAGTTACTTTAGTTTCTTCTTGCAGGTAATGAACCTTAACAAGCATATTTAATACCTATTAATTCTTTTCTTTTTAGATAGTCCTCTCGATCTGTGGGATTGCAATTATAGCAAAAATAAGACTCTCAAATGTAACGGGCAGTGGACTTGCAGCATACGGGACCAAATTCACCCGGAAAACATTCTAGACTGGGGCATTAAGACCTTGTATTAGCAACAGTGCACCAACATAGTAAAGCTATGATAATGGTGCTTCTACACTGCAAGAAAGATTAGTAATTACTCATACATTAGAGATTTCTTTTTAATTACTGGCTTACAATACCACAAAGCCAAAACTGCATACTCATTTTATACATATACTATATGCAATATCTCTTCATTAAACAATAATTCTGAAAGATAGGTATTTTCTAATAACTATAGTCACTGTTCAAAAGTGATGCTAATAAAATCATGCTAGTAATTAGAAACTAACTAGTATTAGAATTGGTATGTTCTTACCAACTTTACTGTTCATGAACCTATTAATTGTTTAGGTAAAACAATTTAAACATCTTTGTATTTGAACTAAAGCACTGTGGTATAAACACAAGAAGTCAAAACACTAGCAGGATTGACACAATGTATGGAAGACTTATTTGTTTCTATTTACCTGTAAAAGGATAAGATTCAAATCAGTCATGAAAAAAAAAACAAACCAAAACCAAACCAAGTTGCCTTGTATGCAGGCTGCTAGAATGCCCCCTAACAAGTCATAAAAACTGAAAGAAATGACTGAAAAAAAAGGTAAACACACTTTCCTGGGAAGAACATAGCAACAAGGAGGCTTCATAATTCACGGTCCAATAAATCTTTGTTCCATTGCTGCACAACCAGCACACTTCTGCAGTAAGGCGGAGCACACTGTGATGTTGTTGCGGCACGTACAACAGTGGAAATCTACCCATTAGGCTTATCCAGCGGCAGTTCCTTTAACAATCTACTTGCAAAAGGAGAGAGATTCATCGACACCGCCTTTTGAAAAGGGGAAACTCATTGTTGCTCCTCATTGGATTTAACATCCAGAGCCACCTGTTTGCAGTTGGAATAAGATTTCAGAGGCTTTGGGATAACGAGCATTTTCTAATGAGTGATTTCTCTATTGAGCTGTTAAAATTGATTCAGATTGAAGATAAATATCAAAATTATGACTATAGTCTCACTTGCCATGATTACTGCTAAAAGGGGTATGACAAAACCATAAATTAAGCCGAAAATGCAGCTACCTTAACAGTAAGGAGACCAGCAGTTAAAAAAATATTTTAAAAGTCCCTGTCTTAGCATCTTACACACACCGTGCCTTTTTATCTTTTTTTTCCGTTCCTATCCGATTCCCCCCCGCGGGGGGGGGGGGGGGGGGGGGGGGGGG
>JAVKLA010000053.1:29406806-29417390 GCA_034782735.1 Sagittarius serpentarius
AAAACCAGCCGCCGGAGCCGCCCGGAGAACTTTGCCCACCCCACCCCACCCCCCCCCCCGCCTTTGCGGCAGCCGCCCGCAGCCTTCCCCGCGCCGGGAGCGGGCCGCGGCGCTCGGGGGAGCCGGCTGGGTGCGGAGCGATGTCGGTCCGGCCGGACCGCGGTAACCCTGGCAACCGGAACCTGCAATTCCTGCCCAGCCATGGTGGGATTTATTGCGGCAGGGGCCACGGGGGCCAAGAGTAAAACGAAGCGGAGGACTGTGGTGTCTGACACATCCAGTACCACGCACTTTCATCGGAGCTGGCAGAAATTAATTCAGCAGGAATTTTTGCAAGGGCCCCCCGTGCGGCGTGTTTTGTTGTTGGTGTTGCCGCCGCTGCTGTTGTTCTTCTGGCCTAAGGTGTTTTTTTTTTTAAAAAAAGGGGGTTTTTTGATGTTTAGTATTTTTTTCCCTATAATAATTAGCTGTTAGGAATTTTTTTTAAGTGACCAACAGACATCTCAAAACTGACTGTCTGTTAATCAGACTGCATTAAGATTTTTTCCTCTAGTGGAGAAACATCTTGTTCACAGTGTGTCTCTTCCCAAGGAGGTATATGAGGAGGAAAACTTACCTAGTATCAGACCACATCCACTAGAAAGATTGTTTTTTCAAAGCCAGTATTGCTTAACTTATACGGCAAATATTGGTCAGTAAGGAAACTTAACCTCATTCCAGCCGCAAGAAATGCAAATCAAAAGGGACAAGCTTTGTGCATGGAATTCAATAACCTTTACATGCTCCTGATTAATAAAGGTATCTTCTAAAACTGGATTTTCAAACAGCTTTGAGTCCGGCACTTGGTATCCTGCAGCAAACAGCAATCAATGAACTGTGATCTAACCAGCCAAAGTAAGCAGTCAAAATCTATTTGTCTCAGATAAGCACTCACTAGGCTGTAGGAGTTCTCCGTACTAACGTACCATCGCCGGTGCTAGACAAGTTAGTGTGAGTGGGCGTACGGGTCACTGAAAACAATGCATCCCCTTCTTGCAGGAAAAGTACTTGTTGAACAAGGACTTTTAGCAGGGGATCTACAACAGTACCTTTATTTTAACAGTATTGGGTCAAAACAGAGGTTCATGTACGTTGTGCTTTTAGAGATAGCTTGCAAGGTAAGATTAATATACCCTACAGCACTATTCATACTATTTTTAGCATTAACTACTTCCTACTGAAATATTTATGTCAAAACACCTTTGCAGATAACTTAATGGGAAAATCAGTTTCTGCTTTGACTGAAATTACCTCTTTTAACTAGTTCCAGTAGATTTCTTGGAAGGCTGCTAAATTGGAAAGAAAGTAACCTGAAAAATAATTCATTTAATTACCTTTGAAAATCAAGTGTCTTTAGACACAGAAAATAATGCACTGTCTCTTTTAAACTCTCAACCTATCGCTTTCCTTTACTTACACTTCCCATCTGTCAACAAGTGCTTGTAATTTTATTACACTGTCCTGTAGTTTATGCAGAGTTGGTATTATTTTACAGAGTTCTGTTAATGGACTGGATAAATGGTAATGCTATTTAAACTAGTCTCCTGCTCCAGCAAACACAGCTGCAACTGTACTACTATTTCTAGGCAAACATCTTGACCTGAACATGCAGTGCTCTCTCAACCCGTCCAAAGAGAAATTGGAGCAGACAGCAAAGGGAAAGCATAGCCGGCCGCTGGCGGCAACCAACTGTGTCTAATCATAATTCATATACAGTGTACCCTCTTTCTTTTATATTGTATTTAGGCTACACAACAAGCATATGTGCTTCTTCACCTGGCATCTCATTTACAGCCAAGGGTCAAATGGTAATTATTATTCACAGAAGCTCAATAGTATGTTGAAAACTCGCAGTACACACACTATTTGATTAGCTGTTAAATGCCAAAAAAATACTAAACCCAAAGCGTATTATACATTTTATTGATCTTGTTTAGAGAATTTTAATTCTCCTTAGAAATATATTTATTTGGATGTCAATACATGTAAGCAATGACACACGTAAAAAACCAAATCATTTTATACTCTTCATAGTGATCAA
Source organism: Sagittarius serpentarius (assembly GCA_034782735.1). Classification (NCBI taxonomy): domain Eukaryota; kingdom Metazoa; phylum Chordata; class Aves; order Accipitriformes; family Sagittariidae; genus Sagittarius; species Sagittarius serpentarius. Next base: position 29,408,887 of record JAVKLA010000053.1, read on the forward strand.
GCTACATATAATCTGAAAACTGACAAACAACATTTAATCAGCACCAATCCCTTCATTGGCCTTTTTAAATTACAAATTCAGTGTTAAGCCACTGTACATTTTCAGTATTGCTCATATTTTCTTTTAAACATGAATACATTATAACCAGACATTCACTTTCATGGTCTGATCAACAATAACCCTTAGGCAGAGGAAATTTAATACTGTGAAGCCAGTGATCTCTTACTTTCCACCATATATGCTATGAGCAGTTGTGTGCTTTATGTCAAAGGACATTATAGATTTAAGACTAGCATCTATCAAATATACAATTCTGAATTAAATATATTCAAGTATGATTTTGCCTGAAGTGTGCATCCATTTTTTGCCTGCAAATTACGGTTCATTTCTATTTTATATGAATTTAGATAACAACCATTGCACTATAGGTGGAATAATAAAGGGATCATAAATCCCTTTCATTTTCCTTCCTGATGGAGGTAATATCTTTATCATGGCTGATGGAAATTATAAGAGACTTGACTGTTAATATATAAAACCACATATGAATATATTATAATATTATAGCAGAGTAAAATACTTTTGTTTGTCAGAACAAAAGTCTTCAGGAGCTTTCTGGCCTAGTAATTTAACAACTCGTTGCAGCTACAGGGAAGTTGTGGAAACAAAGTATACATCCAAAGCAAAGGAAAGAAACAGAAATACACAGAACTAAATGTTTACACTGATAATAGAAACATTTTCAGTTTACCATTTCATATTACTACAAGAGGGGAAAAAAGAAAACTGTTTCGCAATATATAAACAGAAACCGACTCCTAAAAAATAAAAGCTTCATTATACCATTTGTTCTCAAGAATATTTCCGTATATTAAAGTGGAAAGAAATCAGAGGAACCCCACCTTCCTCTACCTTCACTCTTTTTCTTTCCAAGCACACAAGGGGTGAAGCTCAATAAAATCAGCAATTTCAACAGCAGCAATATCACCTGAAGTCTAAAGAAATGTGTCAAATACCCATCTAATTAAAACAGGGCTGAATTTGTACAACCTTTTCAAAGCCTACTTAAACATGTCATGTTGTATCCCTTCCATACCACATACCATAACTTAAAGGTACCTTAAATTTATTTTGTTACAATAACTGATCTTTTAGATAAACACAAAAATCAGCATCTAAACTTCATTCCATGTTTTTACTGCAAAAGAAATAAGCATGTTCTTAGAAGGGCCAATGGGTTGAAACATTACTTTCAAAATATTGCCAAGATTAAAACATTATCAAACCAAAGAACACAATCAAAACAAAAACTCATTACCCAATTTGATAGTTTTTATTTAAGGTAAAACATTCCACAGTTTTTTCTTCCCAGAGCTTAAGTTACTACGTATTTTTCTTTGCGAGAGGACACAGGAGAGACTTCTCCACAGACCTACTATTTGCCAACGCTGTGATTTTTCTGGTCAAGTGTGTACAGCCACAAAAACAGAACATCACAAAACCACAGTGCTTATACAGTGCTAGCTCTCTGGGTCAGAATCTCCACAAGCATTTTTTATTTAACAGAGAAACCAAAAACAAACAGGAGGAAAGGAAGGCCAAAGTGTTCTTTCAGCAAAACTTCATTAGCGAAGTGGGAATGGATGAACCAGTATTTTGTTTCATACAACTATCAGTATCTAACCTAGATTTAAAAAAAAAAAATTTGCAAAGCAGTCAAAGAAAGTACCCAGCTTGAAAAAAACATCAATATTCCTAGATGCATTTTAGCCCTGTTTGAGGCAAAAGACAAAAAAACTAATGCAAGACAGAATAACAGACCAATTCCAATTTTTCCAGAGTAATAGTTATTGGGTCATGCCTACTTACAGCCTGTATAACTTCGGCGTCCCCAGAAAGAGCAGTTCAGAAAGCAACTGGAGGTTATTTCTGTTTAGGCGCCTTTAGAAAGAAAAAGAAAAAGTTGTGTTAAATTACAAGTGCTGCAGCAATGCAATGCAGCCACTTTTGAGCAGGCATCTCAGTGCTGTAACAAGCTGATTTTAAAGACCAGAAAGGCTACGCAATGCTGGTCCATTAGCGGAGACATGGTCCAGCAGTAAATTTACCATGGACTAATTACATTTTCTGGTTTCCCCAACAGACCATATTACCTATTTTATGAAAGATTTTGAAGGTCTGTAGTGTGAATCAATTACTAAGTCAGGACTCTATCCTGCATAAACAACCAGAAAACTAAAAATACAAAATCAGCAGTGTAACTTCAGTTCCCCACCAGCTCTGTGTTCCTCTTAATATAATGAAGCAAACAGATATTTTGTGACCATGAAAAGGTTCAAAGGAACATGTATCAAATGCATACACTTTCAGTAATAAGATAATGTATCCAAAGATCCATAGAACCAATTTAAATAAAAAAGCAAAGGAAGCTGTTACAGAAACCCTGACCAAGTAAAAGTCAGAAAAATCAAAAAGTCCCAGCTTGCATTTAGTATTACAGGGGTTTTTTTTGCATATGCTTTTTTTTTTTTCTATAGCTGTAAAGGTACACCAAAAGAAGTTAAATCAAAAAATAAACCACAATCAGTTATACATACGACAGTACAAAAGAAAAACTGCAACTAGAATCCGGAAGGTACCCATTTGTCTATGATGTTTCTCACTGAACATGCTGACCAGGGTCAAAACTGCTTAGTTTGAAGTGATAAGTTCAAAGCCCACCATATTATAGCCACAGGCAACAGAACAACCACTAGCCAAGACAAATATATTCCACCTTCATCATCATCTTTAAAGATACAATGCATATTATTCTTTCTAATGTGTGCAAGTGACAGTCCTGAAGCATACAGTCATACCAGTTGAGAATTCAAGCTCAAAACAGGTTTTTGGTTGGTTTTAAGCAAAGCACCACACATGCCACCTGCCATTCAAGCAAAGCAACATACTGAAAGAACAGTTTTGTCCTGTCAACCTCGTCACGTGACCCAGTTTGCAATGCACGGTGCTTCTCAGTAGAATAATTCAAGGCATTCCTGGACACCAGACTGCATGGTATTATCTGATATTTATTTCATCCTTACAGTGGTTACGTTACATATGTCAACAGACTGCTACCAAGACATTCAACAAGGTAAAAAAATATATTGGACAGCAGTTTTGCAAAATTAAGTTTTAGAATTTCATAAAGCTTCAGAATTTCTTGTTTGTTAGTCTTAGGGATGAATTCAAACAGTTAAGACTGTTTAGCCTCTAAGGGCTCCTTTTTCATAAACATTGTTCCATCTAAAGCTCTTTCCAATTTAAAGGTTTTTCCATAGACTGCCATATAGGTACACACACTTACACACTCAAGATCCAGTTTTACATAGCTCCATGGTTTAGTTCAATTAGTTATTGCTCCCTTAAAGTTCAGTGTGACTACTGATGAGAGCAAAATAATCTGAAAAATATACTTGGATACCCACAGGTTCGCTCAGATATTTCAAACCATAAGCAAGCAGTCAGCTATTTGAGATCTAGATATCCTTAATTCTCCAGTTTTAGTGTCAGGTTCCTTTTTGTTAGTCAAGCACCAGAAATCCTAATTTCTTTAAGCAGAAGAAATTTAAATCACACATTTAGAAAATTAAAAGAGAATTTATAGTGAAAGAAAAGGATCCTGAAAAGGAAGGACTACAGTAGTGGGGTGAGATGAGTGAAGATGCAATTTAGAAAGAAAGTGGGAAAAAAAATGCTTAAGCCAGCAGCAACAAAAAAAAAAAATCTGAATTGTGATCTTGGAAGTTTTATTTCCAAATCTGTAGAAGAAAAGTTTTCAATAAAGAAGACAAAGCTAGAAAGAAGTTAATGACTAGTGGAAGACTTCCGATTTGAACTTTGCTTAAAAAGAAAACCTTACCTACATAAAAAAAAGAAAATTATATACTTTAGTGTTTGTGGATCTACTGCATTTTCAAAATAAGGTAATTTAAAAATGGACATTTTCTTACCTTTAGTAACTTTATGTATAAAAGTATATACTAAGACCACAAAACTGAAGTAATAGGAAGAAAATTGTTTCAAAGTAACAGTTACATTTGTGATCAGAAAAGAATATGTGAAAATGGAATTCTTAGACACTGAACCTGAGCAAATGGTTAAAGAAACAGAGAAATAAAATTCATTCATCCCTTCTCTTTGCTAAATAGACAGTTCAGACCTAAACCTCCAAGTCCATGATCACAGATCAAAAAGTACATGGGAAAACATGCAGGGTAAAGACTTTGGGAAGTTAGTCTCTAATCAGAAGCTATTCAGGACAAAAATTTCTGTTGATATTTTTTAAGGACTCTGTTAGGTTCAGATGCTAGACAATAATGGTGAGCTGTAACTGAAGGGGCAATGAAATCACTTAGTAACTGTATTTTTCTAGAAATTCCATATAATACAAAAAGAGATACTATAGTACAATGACATAATATTAACTGATGATAAAGTTATTCAGGCAGGCTGCCCTTCACTAAACGCAATGACAGTCTTACAGGGACACCCTTAGCATCACTTCAGAAGGACACTTCACAGACGAAATACTTGTGCTAGCACGTAACTTGCTGTACAAGCAGTTAACACCTTAGATCAGGAGTTTGTTATTACCTGTAGTTCACATGGTCCACACAACTGAGTAGACTGTTAACATACTGATGTGTGTGCTGCTATACAGACTTTAAAATCTAAGTTATAGACAATAAATCAAGTTCATTAATTAACCTAGCAATAAATAGCACTACCCTCATGACTCAACAGTTTCTACCTTGTGAGCTTGGCACTTAGAATTAGTGTTTCAACCTACATTTTTACTTTGCCTTTTCCAAAATTAAAACATTTGTTCTTTGAGCACTGAGTTGAGGGAATACACAAGTTCAATAAACTACTGATCTTTAATGAATCCTGTATTTTGTAGCTTCTGCTTGAATAATTTCATCCCACTCACTGGAGTTTCTTTTAGAACTAAGCTGTGTCTACCAAAAATCTGACCATTCCTTATTGCCTGTGCCTAAGGATATCAAACATTACCAATTTTCATGAAGGCAACAATGGGAAACGTGTCCTTTATCATACTTTAAAAAGATGCTTTAGCTACTCTGTATGTCTAACAAGTCAGAATAGATGCTTTCAAAGGGGTCAATTTGCTGTTCTTAAGTTTCCTACAAGGAGATTTTATGAACTGGACTTCACTGGAATGAATTTTTCCAGACTATAATAGATAGTTCTGTTTAAAAAAAAATGCTATGAATTCACACTTAAGTGAACGTGAAAAAAGATGCAGAGCAAATCTGGAATACACAGACCAGCATCACAGTACACAACAGCTTCCAGTTCAACAGTCACTATGAAGAGTTTTCAATTTTTGAGACAGAGCCACACAAGGAGTCCAGAAAACACATTCCTATTTTGAAACAGTTCACTAATATACATGGTTCTCCAATATTCCACTTTTTCGGGTGACCTCATGCTTAATTTTGTCTGAAATAGCAATACCTATCCAGAACACACAGACATAATGGTACAAGAGTGAGACAGGCATGATCTGCTTTCTCCCTGGAGCTGAAACCTGAGGTAAGCACAGATGGATCACAGAATCCGTGACTATCGATTGCAAAGAACTCCAGCTACTGCAGAGTAAAAACAACCACAAAAACTCCACTACATTTTCTTTCAGCGTGTGTTGGCAGAGACCTCACTGCAGCTAGCAGGCAGTGTTTCCCCTGGGCCAATGTGAGAAGAGAACTTTCAGTTGCATCAACTGAGCTGCTCTCCCAGACCTGGCACGAAGTTCAAGGTGAAGCACTGAAGAAACAGCGATGAGATACTCCATACTGCCGCCATTCACTTTCCCAGCTGAGCTAGAAAAATTTGCATTTCTCAATCAAAGCTAGAGAGCTCAGAAGAAATCAAGCGTTAGTGGTGTAAGCAACAGAAAACGTACTGGAGAATCTCTACTAACATTGCAATATCTTGGACTATAAACTCCCTTGGTAGTGGCCAGAAATAAATGGATGACGGTCCAACATCATAATTCTTTCAGTCTAACAAAACTGAGGCACAGTTGCAATTAAAATATATATAACTTTTTTCTTCTGTTACTGAATGCATCTTTAGGAAGAGATTGGGCAATCTGACAGACTGGCACAGGTAAATTTTTGAGCTCTTCATGAAGAATTCAAGCAAAGTCCACTTACTACCTGAAGCACACAAAGTATTTTAAGTACTTCAGCTTAAAGCTCTCAGAGCTCAGTCTTCTAAACACAGTAAAGACTAGAAAAGCATCCTCAAAGTGAAGTGATGGAAGAAGTATACAGAAGGATCAATTTAAGGACAAAGAAAGAAAATCTTTGACCGATGGGCAGGTGAAAATACTCTTAAAGGAAGCTCAGTACCAACAGGCATATAAAAAGTAGGTACAGACAAGCAACAGGTTACACCGTGAAGCAAACAGTAAGATAAGCAAAAAAAATTGGCTTGATTTGAGTTACTGGTTCTAGAGAACAAGCTAGCTTTGCAGAAACAGATGCATATCTGGGTTTTACTTGTCTTTTGCACGCAGCCAAAGGGTATGCGGAGGATGGCAGAGAGGTAAACTACAGGGAGAGAACATTATGGCCCCAGTGACACGTATCCTAGCCCACTGAAGTCTGGCCATGCCACCAATCCATTCTGATGTCTCTCTGAGGTTTTCATGCCACAGTGACTGTGATCCAGTATCAGTCGTGTGGGGGAAGAAGGGAGAAAAAAAACCCTTAATTACATTGTCTGCAATGTAATCATCTGCAATTGCTATAATTCACAAGCAGGTCTGTGTTTCCCAGACTTGTTACAGCCTTTACTGTAACCTGCTTCTGAGCCCATTGTAACCAACTACACACAGGCAGAGAAGCTGTATGAAACTGCACAGCCGCTCTGGGAAATGGAGTGGTTCCAGTGCTTGACTGTCCTCACAGTGAAGAAGTTTTGCCCTTATACCCAGTCATAACCTCTCATTTCAATGCTTGTCGTCTCATCACAGCAATAAGCCTGGCTCGAGCTTTTTGATAACCACCTCACAGGTACTGGAAGGCTGCTATTTTGTCCCCCACAAGTCATCTTCCAGTGGGTTTTATTCAAGTAGACACAATTCTAGCCATAGGCCCCCTAAAATAACAGAAGCTCTCAAAGATAACTTGAGAACTGATCGAAGTAGAGAGCTATTCCAAGTAAATTGTAAGTCAGCTGTACTCTTTAATTAGAAACAGCCTATCCCATTGGGTGCATAGGGACTGAGAGCCTTCTGAAACTCTAAATACAAGGCACAGATGCATTTTATTCTACCACCATTGCTTCAGGAAGGATAGAAGGCTTCCAACTCACACAAAGTTAATGATAGCAGAGATCATTATTTTTCATTCCTCCTTCGAAGTTAGCTAAGAGAAGTAAATACACTACCTGCGCATAGTAATACACAGTACTACATAGCTTACAAATTGTGCTCTTCAAAGGAGCACATCCACACCAGCCATTTGTCAGCAGATTACTATCGCAGCTATTTAAAAATACCATGTAACATGTTTTCATTGAAGCTGATTTGCAATATATGCATAAACTTTAAAAGCATACAAACATTTTTTCATTAAATTTCAATTTTAAATGTAAGGACATGTCAGTAAAACCCCTGAGTGTTCATGCAACAACACTTTCTACTCACAAAGACTGAGACCACCAGGCTCCTCACACAGTTCCAGCAGGTTACAGGGATATGCATCTACTGGGAGGTCTAATATCAGTTCAGGCTTTATCAGCTCTGGAAATACAGAATCAACCTACAAAATTATCCAAGTGTCTTAAAAGAGAAAGCTACTGCACAGCACCCAACTCATCTCCATGGACCAGTTTAACAATTAAATCCTAAAAACCTGACCCTAGATACATAGGGTGTCCTGGTTTCGGCTGAAACAGAGGTAATTTTCTTCCTAGTAGCTAATACAGTGCTGCATTTTGGATTAATGTCAACAACACACTGATGTTCTAGTTGTTGCTAAGTAGCACTTATCCTAAGTCAAGGATTTTTCAGCTTCCCATGTTCTGCAAGCGAGCAGGTATACAAGAAGCTGGGAGGGGACACAGCCAGGACAGCTGACCCAAACTATCCAAAGGGATATTCCATACCGTAGGACATCATGCTCAGTATATAAACTGGGGGGAGTTGGCTGGTGTCTTGGTTTAAGCCCAGGTGGCAAAAAAGCACCATGCAGCCACTCACTCACTCCTCCTCCTCCTCCCCAATGGGATGTGGAGGAGGAAATATAAAGAAATACCTGTGGGTCAGAACACGGACAGGGAGGGATCACTCACCAGTTATGGTCATGGGCAAAAAACAAGACTCAACTCGGAGGGGGGGGGGGGGGGAACCAACACAAAATCAATTTAATTTACTACCAATCAAATCAAAAAAAGGAAAATGAGAAGTAAACCCAAATATTAAAAAACCT
>JAVKLA010000053.1:29423283-29465953 GCA_034782735.1 Sagittarius serpentarius
CCTGCCTCACCATGGTCTTCACCACGGGCCGCAGGGGAATCTCTGCTCCGGCGCCTGGAGCACCTCCTGCCCCTCCTGCTGCACTGACCCGGGTGTGTCTGCGGAGATGTTTCTCTTACATGTTCTCACTCCTCTCCGGCTGCGGCTTCTGCACCCCAGTTCTTTTTTCCTTCTCAAATATGTTATCACAGAGGCGCCACCGCCGTCACTGATGGGCTCGGCTTTGGCCAGTGGCGGGTTCGTCTTAAAGCCGGCTGGCATTGGCTATATCAAACACGGGAAGCTTCTAGCAACTTTTAAAGAAGACGCCTCTATGGCCCCCCCGCTACCAAAACCTTGCCACGTAAACCCATTACACTGAGCAACAATCTAGCATCGTACACACAATAAAAGAGTGAAGGGGAAATAAAAAAAAAAGTAGGATGCTGGAGAAAAACAGACATACAGTGAGAACAAAAAGTATGAACTTGCAATAGAAGAATGGGGAAACCATGTAATGCATTGCTGAATAAGCATGAAAAAAAAAAGGCTTTTCTGTAAGAATCTGTTACAACACAGACACAAAGGGATGGGTGCAACCCACTGGAAACTATGGTCAAATATTAGTTGAACAGCATTCTGCTTTTAATCCTTCCAAACATTTACTGCTTGTGACAGTCTCGTTGGATGAATCCGAGCCCTTATTTTCTGAGCTTTAACTGGTTTGGTATTTCACAGCAGGCTACAACCTAAAGAGCAACTTGGAAATTGTAAGTGTATCCACACAATATTTTAGCTCAAAGAAGATTTTATTCAGTTTCTAGCTATCTTCTCTAGTTGTGAGCTAGCCAAGTTTAGAACAGGTCTGAAATGCCTCCAAATTAAATACACCATTAAAGCAAACTCTGGCTGGCAGGAAGGGGGTACAGGACCACGTCTGTGTTTGTACAATGTCTCCATGGGAGCTCAGGATCAAACTTCTTGACTTCTCTGAAACAACACCCATAATAAACATTAAAACTGGTAGTAAATATTTCAGAAATGTATCCTTAGTCTAAAGCTGAGTGACCTGAGGTTTATCCAATATCAAAGGGACACTATCAAATTTTTAAGGTCACGGATTTCACACATGTAAAACCTTTAGGCTCCCATGGAGCTATCTGGAGTCTGACAATGCTTTACCATAAAATATAATTGGAAATTTATTTGAAAAATTTCCTGGTTTTTAGGAGCTGAAAATGAAAACCTTGAATCACTCCATTACCATTCTAATGGAATAGAGTGGATTTATTCCAGTTTCTCAAATAAGTAGAATTTCAGGTACTCCATGCAGATCTGTTGTATAGGAAGATTCTCATTAGAATTTACCCCTTTATGAAAAATATTTACAATACCTCATGGCTAGGTCTAGTAAAATCTGGGGGGGGAGGAAATGGAAGTGTAGGAGCTGGGTGAACACAGTCGTATTGCATGACCCAGACTATGCACACTACTTTATTTGGCTTCTATTTTCTTCACTTATGCTTAGATTTCACCTGGCAACATGGGATTATTTCAAGACAGCTAGGCTAAATTTAGTTTATGCTTCCTAGTAAATCAAGGAGCTATATGAAAGGCTGTCCAGCCAGCAATAGTCATGTGACAGTACATACGTTGATAAATCTACCTAATCTGCATCAAGAAGATGAATTTCCAAAGAATAAACAAATAGTATATTGAAACTTAAAGGGAGAATGCAAGAAGTGCCTCAGCAGAGAAAGCCAACAGAAGATAAACTGGTCTAACATTGCCAATCTTTTCGCCAAGTTCTTATGCAGAAGGTAAATCAATTAATTTCATTATTTACCTGAAACCCAGATTTAAGTGTTTTATAGTCAATATTTATTATGGCTTATCTTCACCTGCCAGTAAAAGTCTCATAATTTGCGCTAGCAAAGTCTTTAACCCTTACCAGTGACCTCTCAGGTGCTATCAAATGTAGAAAACCTGATAGCTGTTGTATGTTCAATACTCCTGTGACATAGATTAACGCTCACGCTATATTACTTGTCTTGCATGGGATGGCACAAGGGACCTCATCCACCACATGCGGTTTAAGAACTTTATCATTTCAACTAAAAAAACACTTTTGTAATTCATGAGGAATTTGTATTGGAGAATACTAACTCCCAATTGAGTGTGTGTGAATTCTTAGGAATTCATTACAGTTTAGTGTGAAAGGGATTATTCAAATTATCGAGTCTGACTTTTTGCATGAGACAGACAACTGAAGCTGATATTTCTGCATGAAGGCTGATAATTTGTGCTAAGCTAATCATATCCTTGCAGAGCGGAGGATCTAGTCTCTTACCATCAAAAGTAACCAGGAAAACTCAATTTTTAAACAATTTGATTTTGGCTTCATTTTTGCTATTTGCAAGCAGAAATGTAATTTTCACAGCAAGCATAGTCATGCTATTTTATACTCATTTGTTTCAGTGTTAATGTCTGGCCTTTAAGTTAAATTGTTATTTTCCTTCCCTGGGGATTGCCACCCTGATGTAGTTATAAACAGAGAACACATCCTTTCTCGCAACTTTCATTTTGTCAGGCTTCCTCTGTTGTAACTGAATCTGAGGATAAAATGGCATCACTTCTTGAGATTAACTGTTACCTATTCCATCAATGCAACTCGCAACTTGCTTTCACTGTCATCTAGCAACAGAGGTAGAACGCTTATTCCAGGCACAAGGGAATAAGTTACAAGTGATTTTTTTAATCTTTTCATAATGACCTTTCTAAGTCTTTCTCGGCTTCTCTTCAGACTTTTGTAGAAACATATCTGCCCTGATGTAATTGGAAAGGATTTCTCCAGGTTCACCTCATGGTTGCTAATACGGCTGAAGACTTAGAAAACAATAGGTTTCAGATTTTGTATAGTTTTTCCTTCCCTTTCAGGGTGCATATCAAATGGATAAATTTGATTATAGTACAAAGGGTACTTTCTCTGCAATTTTAAATTGAAATGGCTGGTTCTCTTTAAAAAAAAGTGACAAATATTGTGAACAAGCATGGGCAGTCTTTGTGTCATTCCTCTTTGCCTCTCTGTGAGGGAAAATGGAGTCAGTTCACTGTTAACTTGTGTTGGCCATATTAAGGAAAGCAGAGCTGCAGTGCCTTCTGACCTCGCTCTGAAGACTCTATTAAAAAAAAAAAAAAAATCTGGTTTGAAATCTTCCGGTACATATTTTGGTTGAAATAACTACCCACTGATGTTGCCATAACCTAACATGCACTGGACATTTCTGTATTTGTTTGAGGTTTGTACAGTATGTATCTTGCGAGAGGAGAAAAGAAGGTTGGGATTTGGGAGAGTTTTTTCTGGAGAAATATCTGAGTTGATAAGGATACTTTGAGTGCTGAGATCTCTCAGACTTTTCTGGCAGTTTTCCTGGAAGAAAAAGTTGTTATAACCTGCTTTTGTCCAAGCATACAAAAACTTTCTAGCACATATTATTGTTATTATGTATGCATTCTTTATTTTTGTTTCTTTATCACCACATAGGATGGGATAATGTATTTCAAATGTATCTGATTAGGACTGAAACTTTATCAGTCCTAGGGAGAACACTGCTGAATATTCGTTTCCCACTTATGGCTTAAAAGTGAGTATGTAAAAGCATATTTTTCCTGAAAGGAAGTGGTTTCTCTCTGTAGATAACGTAAAAGACATTTTCTAGAGAAACAACATTTAGCTATAAAAGCTGGTAGGTATTTTCAGCTGGGTATATTTATCCATAAACAAATTTTGACTCATTAGCCACAACCTTTGAAGAACAATGGTTTAATAAGAACATGAAACGTATTCCTCCTAGTCCTGTTGGTGACTCAGTGTTTTCACCAAAATATTTTTGCGTCTCACCCTCCCCCTGTTTTTGTGTACCTGGCACTTTGCTCTGTTGTCTGAAAACTCAACACACAAGCAACAGGGAAGACTTTATTGTAGAAGCAGCTCCACTAGGAAAGGGTTCTGGAAAGGAGAAGATTCTCTAAACAGAGCAAGAGGGTGACCTGCAAATATTTATTTTAAAACAAGTGAGGTTAAGGATGCATGCCCTTTAACACTCGCACGTTGGATTATTGAGCAGCTTGTGTTCGAGAGGAATGAAGCAGACTCAAATGTCCTGCAAAGGACAGTCAGATGCTCGAGAAGTGGCACTGCCAGTCCAGCATTCAACTTTTCCGAAAAAAATTGTATAAGAGAAAGGATCAAGGTCTTTTTTTTCTGCTGTTCCCCCTCCATTGTACCTGCTGAATAGAAGCAAAGGCACTAGAAAACAAAGACTACAGGGGAGAAGAAAGGAAGAAATATACACCTTCATTTCCCAACGGAAAGAGTAGAAATTGTGATTTATGTTTCTGAATCAGAGAATTTTTCACTACCGAATCTCTGTTGCTGACAGCATGTGTTAAGGGTATGAAGTACAAGTTTCACCGCAGACCTTTAGAATAATACATAATGAAAGATACTAGTCTGTCCATATTGCATATCAACATTTTTCCACAGCTGTAGCAGGAATCATGAAGTTAATTCCAAGAAAACAGAGTATTGTGAAGATGAAATGAGACAAGGAGATTTTTTCAGATGAACAGTTCTCTCACTGAAAAATGCAGTTTCTGATCAACAAATGGTATTTGGGAATTCAAGATGATTTTATAAGCAGTGTTGACTGAAATAACAAGTAATAATTTATTTTAGGTCAAAATTTTATTTTGACATGCTCAGACCTAAATAGTGTGATTTTTTCATCTGAAATGATGATTGGCTGCCTGTTTGTTTGTTAGTTTTTGTTTTGTTTTGTTTTGTTTTAATTATTTTTACAAAACAGGATCAGAAAGCAAAATCCTTACAGTGACCAAATTCTCATGTGAAATATCTTCTCCAGTTTTGGTATAGTCACTGAACTTAAAATTAATTAGTCACATAAAACCAGTCTTCAGTTTCCTGAGGCATCTATAAGCAGAACTTTTGGTTAATGGCTGGGATAAGTATGTAATGAAGGAAGATTTTACTATGTTGATGGTGGGACCTTGTTACAGCCACCTAGGGTGGAAGTCAGAAATGGATAAAGATCTTCAGCATTATGAGAAAGATTACTACTGAGAATTGCGTGATTCTGGTATAGTTTTCCACCAGTATTGGGAAGAACCAGGTATTCCTGAATGCAATAGGTAGCAGATTTCATCATCAAACAATTCCTGAACCAGCAGGAAGGCTTGAAATTGCTTTCAGTGAACAGCTTAATTTTGATCTGTATTCCAAGGTTGTAAGAATGAGCGAAGGCAATGGTTTCAGATCCAAACTTATGAATAAGCGCCTGAAAAAACATGAGATGAAAGCAGCGGTGTCAGAATTTAGTATGTTTTATAATTCTCAACTAAGAGCAAAATGTTTATATCAATAAAAATAAAGAACAGAGAAAGGAGTGGGATTCCTCTGAGAGTGAGAAGAAACCGAACATATTCTAGATATACTTGAAAAAAGACCACATTGTCTATGCTTGTACAAGCTTGATCATCAAGAAAAGGTTAACACAGGTATGAAACTAGACATTTAGGTACACATAAGAATTTAGGATGTAAGAAAAAGAACCAGAATGATTATGGAACCACAATTCACTGTGATGAAAAAAGCTGATAAGATTCAAAGATACATTGGAAAAAGTCATTTGAAAAAATTCTTATGCTCCTTGGCTGAACAAGATTATCAGACTATTTCTGTATGTTAATTTACTTATAAGGATAACTAGCAGGTATACATAAAGCATTTTTTCTTTAATTTTTGCCAAAGTGGATTACAAGTAGTTTTGGCAATTTGGGATAAGAAAATGAAGATTATTTCATCCACTTGAAATTGCAAGTTTTTATTTATGCTTTTTAGGTGAGAACAGAGGGTTTAAACAGACATGTTTCAAAGACTAAGGTATTTGTATAACTAAACATAGGAATATTTTTGTTGAAATCTACAGGGATTCTACCTTTTTTCCTGAAAATATAGACAAATTTGATTCCTCTCTTGTAGGATTAGAGATCATGGAATAATTTCACTGATAATTTGAAATACTCCAGTGTCCTGATAACATGGGTACTATTCACCAGAATTCAGTTATGCAAAACAGTATGTCTCATCTGAAATATATCACTTCTACCAGCCCAGTGGTCCTGATACTAAGGCAGAATATTAATTCAATTCTGAATAAGAGGCTCCTCTTCTGGCTCTCCTGCTAACATCCACAGAATCATAAAAATTCTGCAATTGTCTTTCTAAAAAATATCTTCATGTAAAGTACAAAAGAGGAGTTTAACAACTTGGAAAGAAATACCTCAGGTTTCTCTTGATAAGTGTATAAAGATTGTGCAATCAAAAGCCAGTACAGCTTAACCATACAGTTTGTTTGCAAAGAAATTCACAGTGTCCATGGCATCAGAGAAATGTTTAGCTCTCTATTAACACAGTGATGAGGAATGAAAAGAACTTCACATCTGCATTTGAAACAGGAAGAAAGTTGTATGAAAGACTAGACATTTTTTACTGTGTAAAAACATCAAATTAAAGAATTTACTCCCCTAATACCATTTTTAACCATTTCTGTGAATGCTGACTTCCCCAGAACCAGTCTTTCAACTCTACAAAACAAATAATTCCTTTGATCAAGACTTAGTTTATTAGAACAAGAGTAAGACAGGCTTGAGAAATTATTTTTAAACTGCTAAGAGTCCTGGATTATTTCAGCCTGGAAACTTCATTTTACCACCTCCCTCACTCTCATTTTGCAACCTCAGCCATACTAAATAAATTCCTCAAGCTAATAAATGCTGAATTTATATGGCAGTCTTCACCTTGATCCTCCTCTTAGTACGGTAACTGCTGTTCTTGCAGGGGCCTGCTGGGTTGTTGTGGTTTCTCTGTCCTACTGTGGGTTTTATGTATTTAGACGTGCTGGTTTCTTGTATTATTAAAGTCTCTCATTGGGGCAATATTATTGTACAGGAGTGTTGATTTAAAGAGAAGCCATTCTGAACACACAAATTCACTGTCAGTAGCCAGCAGAAGGCAGAACAAAATATTCAACACTTTGTAGTCAATTTGAATGCAATACTCTGATACTCTATCGAGCCCGGAAGACCTCAGTGGGACCCATGAATTATAGATCACCAGTACAGAGGTTAACAGGGGGAAAAAAATACATACTTGCCATCACTAGTATCTGATATTTCTGATGTATCTGATATATGACATATTTTTTGTTGTTGTTCAAAGCATAGGCAAAATCTCCAGTGCTTCTGTTACTTCAGTCCTTGGGGTATGAGTATTGATAATAAAAGCAAAGACACTCTCCACGGGGCTCCACTTCTTTCAGTACGCAAAATAAGCGGTATTTAGTTGATAAACAGTATTTTGCTTTTCCCGTATTGTTCGTTGTGTGGTCAGTGGTATTTCTCAGCCCCCGTGTTGTTTTTCTATGTACACAAATCATAGCCTGTGCTGAAAACAAAATGGTGAATTTTGTCCTGAGTTTTTGCACGTTGCTTGTCGATCTAACGTCTGATGCACTTCATAAATATTTACAACTATATGAGAAGCTGTTATTTAATCTCCATTCTGTATGCACAAAGAAATTACAGTCTGAAGTTTTCACTAAATCTTAGGTGCCCAATTTGAGATGCCTATGACCTGAAGCTTCAGTCGTTAGTATTACACAACTTCTGCTCCACGTTGTCTGTACTTGGTTGCAGTCCCACACAAGACATCAGCTCCTCTTTCCATTTAGAGGTTCAGAGCCTCAGTGGACAAGTTTTGCAGCAATCCAGTGCTGTCTGAGGGATAAAAAAGCAGTTTTGCAATGATTTATCATATCTGATTCCCATCCAGATTCAGACAGAAGAAGACATATATTCTTGGCGTGCCTCTGACAAGGACTACTCCCACCAAGACTGAAATTCAGGATGACTCTTCAAATCATGGATGACAAAGTTTTTCAAAAAAGATTGAGCCAAACAGGGAAAATAAAAAAGAAAAAAAAAAAAAGGGAAAGAAAAAGCCACAACCCAAAATCCTGAACCTCTTTGAAACTGCTCCTAAAAATGAAGTGTGAAATAGTCCCATAGAATTTCTATTTCATAGCTGGAGTCTGGCAAAGTTCATAAGGCAGTCTAAAGAAGACCTTGTAATGAAGGATGGTACCACTAGCCCTGCCTGTAATATAAAAAATATAGTCAGTGTTCACTTCTCCTTCTAAAGACAGCTCTTTTTCTTTTCCGGAAACTTCAACAGACTATTCCTCAACTGATCATGGTACCAATCTAAATCTCATTCCTGTGGAGAAGTGACCTACCTCATTCTCTCTTCATCCACTCCTGTTTTCCTTTTAGAAGCTGTCTTGGCAGAGGACTGTGTATACAGCTGAGAGGGCAAAAGGGCATCAAATTGCTGAACAGAAGTAAGTAATTAGACTTCAGGTGAAAGAAGATATACAGTGTAAACCAGATCATTGCTTTTGCTTATAAATATAAACTATCAATTTTCCCTGTAGCTTCAAAAACAGTAACATGAAGTTCTCAGCTGTCATGACTGATAAGGAAGGAGTAACATTAGAAGAACAAAAATAAGAACTAAATACTGGAAGAAGATAAGGAAGAGAGACCGAAGAGGTAGCTGGAAGAGGAGATGGGCAATTTTTTTTTGAATCAGGCTTTCCAGCAGGAAAAAAAGCATAGGAACTGATTGCTCAGTGGAGGAACTGACTAGCATGAGGGAAGAAAAGAGCTGAGCCAAGTGTTACACGACTGTATAGACTGCTCTTGTCCATTAGCTCTCATTTGGCCTGTTCCGCTTACACCTCATACTGCCCATTTCAAACAAACCAAAGTCAGCAAACCATGTAAGCAAGTGCTTAAGTTCATTTTTATTCTTCATTTAATAAAGATCACACAACATTGAATAAATATTATGCAACATACTTCTATTTCTCATACTTAAATGTAGTTCTTATCTGCTTGGCTTAACAGGAGTGTTTCAGGTTTGTAACACAGAAGGATGTAAACTCATGATAGAGTCAGTTCTTGGCCTTACTGAAGCCAGTGGTAAAACTCTTGTCTTTAATGGGAATAGGATTTCCTCAGAGTACTTAGCTTAATTTCTAGCTGTTGTTTACATTCATGTGCATTTGAGACATTTCACTAGTATAGAAATCTCCTATAAAACAATTGTGTAGTAGTAAATTTTTCACACTCTCAGTCTTTATTTTAAATGGAAACTTTATAAGAAACTACATTTATGCCATGAAGTAAAATAAAATTAAATTTAAAAATTACGTGTAAAAAGAAATACTAAAACATGGAAAAATGCTAAAACATTTTACTAATTTCAAAACCTCATGAAGGCCACAGCATAATTTTCAGCCAAAATATTTCTAAAACTGGCAGCCCACAAGAACCCTGGAACACCCATGTGGAACATGTTTTTAATTTTGGAGTAAATATTTTTTCCTCATACACAGAAGTCTTTTCTTTAAATAGTATGAGACAGCCCAAAATAGGGAGGAAGTTAAGCATTTTTGTTATGCAATTAAAAATGAATTATACATAGCTAAAATCAAAGATATTTCTGTGCTACATCTGAAAAGTTAGAAAAATAAACTTTTCAGAAAGTGAAGCTTGGAAAATGAGGCCTTGGAAATCTCTTAATGTAGGGGGTTTAGTTTTCCAAGTACCATTCCTCTGGTCATTGTATGTTTGGGCACCTGGAGGTGTGAACCTACCGGCTGTGGACCTTCAGATTCCATGATTACGAACTCACAGACGATAAAATGTGGAGACTTTTCAGTGTTCTGTGTCATCAGACACACATCACTGGGAGCAAAGCCTCGGTGATAAAAGTCTGAAAATACGAAAGTGTCTTTAGAAGAACAGCTATTTTAACTGAAATTTAGAAGCTGTACCTAATCTTCTTGTCCCACTGCAGCTGTAGCAAACATTAGGATCGGCTTTCAGCACTTTGTGTATACTCTGTGGCTGAGGAGGACAAATTAGAAGTCCTAAAAACAAAAGTTAGTTTCCAGAAATTAAATTCACCATCAGAACAAGAAAAGCTAGTGAGTAATAGTCTCTTCTCATCTTTTTAGCTTCAAACACATAAAGAACAGCACCTATTTCACACATGCTTCTGGTCATTAACCTTTTGTACTCTGCATATCTTGGGTACAAAAAGCATCTCCCTGTCTTCTCACAGCCTGGAAAACTACCATTTTCTATGCATGCAACAAGTAGAGCAAATCAATTAATAATATCAGTTTTCTCACCAGGCAGCAATATCAATTGCTGAATCTTATTTTTCATCTTTCATATGATCTGATTTCTATACCATGCTTTTCCTAGAGACAAAATGACGCACTTCTTATTTTATGTTTTCTCTGCTCAGTTGCATGTGGGGTGCTATGTTGGTTTATGTGATAAGAATGTTTGGTCACAAGTTTCCCAACTATATGCCAGACAAGGTTCAGAGAAGGCTAACAGTAGTGATTAAGAGTACGAAATAATGTACACCAAGAATGGTCGAAAAGTTGCCTACTTAGAAAATAGTGCATAAAAAGGCTATAATAAAGTGAAAAAATAATGAGTAGTATGAAGAAAGGCATACTGGGAGCTTCTTTTCTAGTACAAGAAAATAGCATATTCAACTGAAGTTAAAGATGTCAGATTAAAAATCAATGAGAAGTATTTTTGTATAGTACATAATTATTCACCAGCACTGTTAGTCACCGAAAGTTCCAAGGACATGCAAGATGGAAAACTCTTCACATATTTACATATATATTTCAAGATTGTCCAGAATAAAATTTAACATCATAATTTTGGAAGACATTTCAAATTACTGGCTTAATATCTCTAAGTATAGATCACATCTGTTTCATAAGGAAGGTTTGCTTACATTTGCCTTTAGCAGAATTTTGCTGAACATTTTTGTCAGTAAATAAAACGGGGCAGTGATGAAGACAAAACATCTCTGTTGGTCTAACCCAGCAGGGCTTTTTCTTTTCGTGCCACCAGTTGTCAATAGATATGGTGCCAGCATCTTAAGTTATGTGAGGGAAAGCTGAAGGAAGGTAGAGGCACCACAGGAGGGCTGGGGGGGACCTCAATAACCTACCCAGAGCAGCAAGCCCCGGCCCCCCCAGGGCTGTCCCAGGAGAGCGCCAGCCCCTGGGTGGGGGTGACACCCAGTGGAAAGGGTGTCCAGAGCACTTTTGGACTGAGGAGGGGTTACTGCCTATGGGACTCAGTATGTATGGGACGGAGGGAGGGGCATTTAGGGATGTACAGACAAGGTACAATGGGATGTTTAGGGGAATGGGTAAAATGGCGTGTTTAGGGGAAGGATCAAAGGTGGCAAAAGGGAGGGATGGTGGTGGTTTGGGGAGGAAAAAGCATGGAAAAAGAGAGGGAAAAGGAGACAAAAGGTATGCGCAAACAGGTTGCTGCTCAGTATGCTTGTGTGGCCGTGCCCTGTGCCTGATCACTGCGGTCTGTCCTGTCTTCTCCTTAAACTCTTTTTTCTGGGTGAGGAGCTGCTTATCCTGTGTGCATGTGTGTGTGTGTAGGTCTAAGCGCCAGCGCCTGGACTGGGGACCACAGGTCACAGTGTCCCTGCAGAACTGGAGAAGCTGGAGTGCATGTGCCTTGCCTGGGTGTGTAAGTCAGCGGGTGATTGCTAGGGAATACCAAGCCGGACCCAGGAGTGGATAGGGTGAGAGGCTTGGGAGCCTGGTATTGGCATGGCCACGAGTCTGAGCTGCACACTGGAGAGACAAGAGGGTTTGAGAGTTGGCTGCTGGAGGAAGGAGGTCCAAGCCAGGTACTGGAGAGACTGCCTTGGGGTCAGCTACCAGTGAGGTCCTAGGCCTGGACCAGCTACCAGGAAGACCCATTTACATCTGTTTGCTTGTGAGGCAACTGCGAAGCAGCCGACGGCTGACCAGAGCTGGGCACACGGAGCGGTGGCAGCCTTGCCTCTGCTGAGCTGTGGGATTTAGTGACCGCTAGCAGGTTCAACAGTAGATTTCACAAAGGCAGTAGAAAATCCGAAATAAAAATAGTTTTCTCCCATGGTGTTCTGTATAAACAGTGACCAACAAGTAAAACATGCTGTTGAGCATAATGATTGAGTTCTGCTTTTACCGTCTTTTTCAGCTACTGTATCTTCATATTCTTATGCTGAATTATCCTTTGGATGTTACTACTTTTCATAACATCTTTAGTTTCATAATGCTCTCCTAACATAAAAAATACTATAATTGTTTCTGAAAAGAAACCTGTATTTACCTCTTAATGTTGCTTTTATTTATGATCGCTGTACTTGCCTCTGACATTCTGAATCTCTTCATGGCATAAATTAGCAATATAATTTTAAAAACTGAAAGCTGCTTTGGAGCTTTTCAGAGGAGATCACATTTATTTTACAGTTGCTTGTTAATTGCTTTAGTGCCTAAGGATGTACAACATATGTCCTGCAAAGAGACACCCATATGGTTGTACAGTGTATGTCCTGGCACTCTGTTGCCACAGACTAGAAAACAGACTTCTATTTAAAATGCATGGCCTATTGCATGATTGAAGGTGTGACATATAAAGGATTATAACTGGCAACATTGAAGCCCTACACCTGTCACAATGCTGTGTTAGGAGGATACGTACGCTGTTTTGCTGAGAAGGGGAGAGAAGATTGCCTTCAGTGAAGAAACAATGAAAAGATATTTTATAATTTTTTACAGAGGAGATTTTCTTTTTCAACTGTCTGATTTATTCATGTCAGTGTAACTCAGCTATAGCTCAGTTTTGATTCAAAGGTTATAAAGTTAAAGAAGTTAGTAGAGGAAAAAGTATAAAGGTGTTAACTGGCCACAGGGAACCAGATTTTAAAAGGTAATGAAGCTTTTAAGGCAGCAGAGAGGTGACTAAGGCTGTCTTTTATAAGTATCTACATTTTTAGAGGCCTAAACACTTTAAATAGTTTACCTTTTAGCCTTTCAGTTTTCTGGTGAGCGTTATGGACATATCTGAATATTCAGAAAAAAGCGAGAATATACACAATCCTCAGAAACTCAACAGTCATTGTGGACAACTGTCTCTTACACAGAGGCAAACCTATTCCAACAAAATAATTGCACTCTAGCACTCATATTGTATTTGAGGTTCATCCTCCTTAGCTTTAGCTTTCTCAATTAAATACTTAGGTAAGGAACTAGTCTAAGGAAAAGATTAGTCTCACCTAACTTCAGCTATTTAAGGTATAGTATTACTAGAGCCTGAGCTAGTCATCTCGGCTTTCATTGCACTACTGCAGAGAGATAAAGCATCTCTAGAACTTGTCTTAGAGATCTCTCTTAGGGTAGAAGGAATCACCCTGTGGAGATGCTCAGCTCTTTTCACTGACTGACTAAATACTTAAGTAAAGGATTTCTCTCATCTAAATTTAGACAGCCTGGTGTTTCTAAATAGTTAATAAAAAGTGAAAGACATCTCTTCAGAGTGAGTCATCCTATCGGAAACCTGAGTCATTCTTCAGTGGTGCCTTTCTCTCTTCATTGACTACAGAGGAAGTGTAGGAGTACTCCTACACTGGAATCATCTTGTACCTCAGGTATTTCATTTAAATGCTTAGGTTATGTGAGATTAATTAAGGTTTATGTGACATTTGACAGCAACTTGAGTGCTTTGCTGGAGTACCTCTTTCTCCTCCAGGTTACAGTATCTTACACATTGCGATCTTTTCTGAGTTTTTGCTCACAAAGAGAGCAAGAGTATGTGACAGAATTAATTTCTCCTGTTTAATTTTCCCCATTGGTGTAAATTTTCCAAGGTAGCTTATAACTGTAACAAATTAATCTTACTGCTTTCCATTTGAATTGGGGCTGGGTAGCTAAAAATCGCAAACAATGTAGCAGTATCTCAGAGTGCAATAGTGAAGCAAGCCATTTCCAAATTCCCCTGTTGATCCAGAAAATTAGATTTTTTTTTTTCCTATTGTCTTCACGGTTATAGTAATTTGCTAATTGAAGAGCTAGAGCACAGTTGAATTAAAAAGGTTTCTTGTGAAAGGTTATTTTAAAATTCCATGCAGAAAATTTAATTACTCAAAAATGTTTTAATCTTCAGTTTCCAGAATTTTAAAGATAACAGGTCTGATAAAATTCAGAGAACTGTATCAGAACAGACAAGTCAAATAAGAGACATTTAAGAGAGCAAAGAGTTAAACCACCAACTAATTGTCTTCTTAAGGTCTTTTGCAGTCTTCCTACATGAATTTTTATTAGAACAAACTAACTGTTCAGCTTTATTCAGATGATCCAAGTAAAAATGTATTTCTTTCTTTAAAAATATACTCATATCTAATTCTAGGTTATATAAATGGTTTAATAGTCACATGTAGAATAATGACATGGTCACTATACTATGTTTCTCTGAGAATTTTTCCTCTTTCAGACCTACAATAGACAGAAGAATACTTCCTTACTTTATTGTTTATTGCTTTTACACAACACCTCTCTTTTCACCTCTTCTGTTACACATAAAAACATCATTTGTCGAAGCCTCGTTTTTTTCTAGGTACAGTCATTTACTGATGTAATACCTTTCCGTAAAGGATTTTTGTTCTTGTATTTTTTTCTACTTCATGTAATTTGTGAAGCCTTTCACAGATGATGTCACTAAAATAAATTATTTAACATAGTTCATAGGAACTGGAACCAAGAACATCCTCTTGTAAATGCTCAGAGGAAGCTTCTCATGCGAGCAGATTATTCCATCACTGCATTACTGAATTCTTGCACCTCACTCTGAGCCATATGGTAATACCTACTGCTAGACATAAGGTTTCTAGGAATTCTGTCTAACTCAGAAAGGATGCTAGAAGCACATGGGGTTCAATATTTGTTGGTTCAACACTTAGTTGGTGCAAAGCAAACCATGCTAGTACCTTTCCTGTTGGGCAACCTGTTGTCACCCAAGAATCTTTGTTGGGCAGAGGGCTTAAATGGTTGGGAAATCCATTTCCTTCTTTTTATCCCAATGGCCTCCTGCACAAGGAGTTGGAAGAAAAGAGACAGATGACTTAAAATGAGTGTTCCAGCCATATTTTTCTATTGAAATATATTTTATTTACAAATATTTCCTGTGAAATGCACTTAATGTTTACAAAACCAATGTTGCTTTGATCCTTGTAATGATCTCATGATATCAGTCTTAGAACCTCAGAACTCAGCATTTATGATTATTTCTGTTTATTAAAACAGAAAAACAGATTTTCAGTTCATCCAGTCTGAAAGCCTACTTTCCTGGCACTATCGCAGACTAATATTTTGGCAAGGGTCACCGTAAAGAGCAAAATAGGGTTTCACAACTGCTGGCTCCATGGAAAGCCAACAATAAACAAAACAAATTTTACTCACTTAATATATGTTTTTTTAAGAATTGAACTACAGAACAGTGAAACACCGATATGACAAAGTTCATACATGGCAATGATATGAGATCTATGTCCACTTACTCCCTAAGTATATGCATTCAGAATGGCTAAATTTTATCTTGAGGGCCACTAACAGGTGGCCAGTTTACTTGAGAAGAAATGTAGTGTTATTTAGTTCAGGTCAGAGATTCAGTTTCAAAGCTGGTCTTGGGTAGTTTTCAGGAGAGGAATTCTGCATAAATGTGACCTCAATGCAAGAGAAACATAAAAAAGGGAACTTTTTTCCCATCCTTTCTTTAGACAAGTTGTTTTGACTGACTTAAAACAAATACATACACATATAAATATATAAACATAAATATATATAGGTAGCTCACAGTCAGCTGGTTTAGTGACAAAAGTCAGTACAGAAATTAGTCACCCATAATATTTTCCATGCATTTTATTGCCTCTAGTTTTTATTTATCCAGCTCAAGGTGGCTTAGGGTATCTATATTTTATTCTTATTTTTCTGTACTTTATCTCTTTTAGTTCTACTATTTTGGGGGTTATTAATAGATCACAATATACTACTTCAGTTAAAATTAGCTGCTAGGCTTAATTAGCTGATAGACCTGACTGAAAAAGGATCTAAAACTATATATGGTGCCTGTACAAATTTAAATTAGCTTACAGGGCAAAAATATTTTGTTGTCAGTGGAGCATATTAAAATTGTGTAAGTTTGCACCATTAGTCTGTGATTTGCTTTTACACATAAAGAATGACACTCCTTACTGTAATCTTGAGCTCTACTGTTCTATAGAGCTGGAAGCTCTACACAGTATTTTAGAGCGCATTACATATGGAGAACAAGGATGCAAGGGAAATAATAAGCTGCAACAACAAAATCTTAAATAATTGAGACAGGATTTTTATTAAAAGCCTACTTTTTTGAAATCAGATTTACTGTATTTAAAATTGGCATGTGTATTTGAAGAAAATCTATTTGGAATGATTTATTAAAAAATTTAGAATTGAATTTTTGATAATAAGATATTGTTTTGATAGGAGAAAAACAAATAATAATTGTATACAGCAAGACATAAAGTTGAAGATGATAAATTTGTGATTTTGAACAAGTTTCAGTTTATAAATGTGCCTAGATGAGACTTTAATTAAGTAGACCAATGTGAGCCAATGGAACTATTTCTCAGGTGCTTAATCTCTGCATACATTCTCCTAGGAATGAGAAATGTTTTGGTTCTGAAACAAAGCTAGATCCTTGTTTTACATATATCTTGAGACACAGCCTCAAGTCATTCATGGTAACCCACATAATGCTTTGGTGAAAACACACTAAAGCCTGCTAATATTTACTGTATAGCTACAATTGACACACTGTATTTTAGTTTATGGTTTCACAATTTTTTCAGTAAAGTTTTTATATTCCTTTTAATACTTTTCATTTCAGGTAGGTTTTTTTTCTGGGAAACCAAATATAATTTTTAGCAAATTTATCTCAGATCATGGGCTTGCAAAATAAATTGAATGTCAAGATATATTTTCCCATTTTCTGCAAAGGAATGGTTTCACAAAGTCACCAAATGGCGGATGGTGAAAGATACTTCTGGACATTGTCTAGTCTCTCTGCTCAAGCAGGGTCATCTATAGCAGTTAGCCTGGGAACCTGCCCAGTCAGGTTTTGAGTATCTCCAAGAATGGGAACTCCACAACCTCTCTAGGCAACCTGCTCCAATGTTTGGTCAGCCTTACAGTGAAAAAAACCATTTTTTTCCATTTAAATGGAATTTCTTGTGCTTCAGTTTGTGCCCATTGCCCCTAGTCCATTCACTGGCCACCACTGAGAAGCATCTGACTCCATATTCTTTTTTCACCCCATGAGGTATTTATACAAACTGGTAAGATTCCCCTGAGCTTGTTCTTCTCCAGGCTGTATAGTCCCAGCCCTCTCAGCCTCCCCTCGTATGACAGATGCTCCAAGCCCTTAATCATATCCATGGCTCTTCTCTGGACTCGATCCAGTATGTTCATGTCTCCCCCATCATGGGGAGCCCAGCACTGGGCATGGCACTCGGGATGCGAGTGGAGGGGAAGGATCATCTCCCCTACCCTGCTGACATCTTTCTTCCTCATGGAGCCCAGGATGCTGTTAGCCTTCTTTGGCACAAGGACACATTGCTGGCTCATGATCAACTTCTTGTTCTCCAGAACCCTCAGATCCTTTTCTGCAAAGCTGGTTTTGGCCAGCTGGTCCCCAGCACGTACTGATGCAGAACTCCTGCATTGCTTGTGCTCTGTGGTGGTACTGCTGCAGCAGATCTGAGGGTGGTTAAAGGCTCCCATGAGGACCAGGGCCTGTGAATGTGAGACTTCTTCCAATTGTCTGAAGAAGGCCTCACCCACTTCTTCTTGATCAAGCAGTGGGTAACAGACACCCTCCACTCACACTGTTCCGCTTGCTAATCCCGATCACCCTTCCAAAGGCAGAGCTCCATGTATCCCTGCTGCTTGCTCACCTGAAGGGTGAGTCCTCGTTCATGCCATCCTGTCCTGCCCTTCCTGAAGAGCCTACATCCAGCTATGACAGCACACGTGGGCTATCCCACCACATCTCTGTGATCTCTATGAGATCATAGCCCTGCAACTGCACACAGACCTCTGATTCCTCCTGTTCATTGCCCATGCCATGCGCATTAGTATACAGGCACTTCAGATGGACTCCACTCATGCTGATTTCCTGGGAAAAGGGCAAGCATATTCCTCATCACGCTGTCCTGTCTGCATTTCCTTATTTGTGTGCAACACTTGGGATGGCCCACTTTTCTTGATTATTTTCTTGATTACGTGAGGTTTTCTTGATTATGAGGTCTCTCTTGTCCACCGTTGCACCCTTTGCTTGCCAACCCTGTTCACCACTTCCTTACTGAACTAGGCATCATCATCTCTCTTTCCCTCCATTCCTAATTTAAAGCTCTTCCCACCAGCTAGGCCAGCCTATTGGCAGAGGTGCTTTCACCTCACTTGGTCAGATAGATCCCTTCTCTTCCTAGCAGTCCTTGATCCTCAGAGATGTGAAAACTACATCCCTGCTGTTGGCGAGTTGCACAGCAATGACCAGTTACTGACCCACAAGATCCTTCCACGCTTCCTCAAGCCATTCTCCTTTACACTGGCAGGAATGAGGTGAAGACCGCCTGGACCTTCTTATCCTTGGCCCTCACTCCCAGAGCTGTGCAGTCACACTTGATGTGCTGCAGGTCTCTCTAGCAGTACTGATGGTGCCCAAGTGGGAGAACTGCAGGGCGTAACAGGGGGCCAGATCAGCCTTGATGGCCTGTCCATCACATCCCAAATATGAGCCACCATGTCCTGGTTTTGGCTGGGATAGAGTTAATTGTCTTCCTGGTAGCTGGTACAGTGCTGTGTTTTGGGTTTAGGATGAGAAGAATGTTGAGAACACCCCGATGTTTTCAGTTGTTGCTAAGTCATGTTTAGACTAAGTCAAGGACTTTTCAGCTTCTCCTGCCCAGCCAGCAAGAAGGCTGGAGGGGCACGGGAAAGTTGGGAGGGGAGACAGCCAGGACAGCTGACCCACACTGGCCAAAGGGGTATTCCATACCATGGGACGTCATGCCCAGCTTGGTGGGGGGGAGGAGCGCGGCTCAGGCATCAGTCAGCGAGTGGTGAGCAATTGCATTGTGCATCACTTGTCTTGTGTATTCCAATCTTTTTGTTATTATTGTCACTTTCTGATTGTTATTAGCGTCATTGCTAGTTTCTTCCTTTCTGTTCTATTAAACTGTTCTTACCTCAACCCACGAGCTTTACTTTCTTTTCTGATTCTCTCCCCCATCCCACTGTGTGGTGGGGAAGTGAGTGAGGGGCTGCGTGGTGCTGAGTTGCTGGCTGGGGTTAAACCACGACACACCACCAAGCAGCAAACCTCTCTAGCCAATGGGTCAAGTCAGCAGACAGGGACCTCCGTCCCCCACAGCACTGAGTGTCCCACTGCAATCTCCTACCCCTTCCTCCTGGCACTTCTGCATGGCTCTGGCACAGCTGGCTTGGCAGCCTTGTGGGACAGAGTTCCCAGCCCCTCCTCTGCTACCAGGACACTGAGCTTTTCTGTACTTGCAGATCTGCAGGTGGAGCAGGAGACTCAGAGAAGATCCAGTCAGTCAAACACCCAGGCTAATCAACAATAACCAGCCACCAACATCCTCCCACATAAGCTTATAGGCTAGAAATCACACTGGAGGAAACAGGCACAACTTCTGTTATCTGTGCAATTGATCCTCAGCTCTGTCAAAGATGTTTGCTGCTCTGACACCACTGCTCCAAGACTATATTGATTTAATGATTTGAGGACTGAAGCAAATGAGTGGGTGACTGCATATATGGAACCAAAAATGTAAATTATGTTCTTAGTAACAAGTAACTTATCTTCCCAAAACATGTTATAATTTTAAATAGCTCTGCAATTCTATCACCATTGCATATTTTTTGCCCCTCCCAAGCCATAAAAAATGTGTATAGTAAGGGAAAAGCCTAGATAATACCCAATCTATTTAAAATTCCTTTTTTAAAATGTATAATCAGAAGCCACATATATCCAAGCACAGCACAAAAACATTGTATTGAGTAGAGCTTTATTTTGACACTATTTACCATTCTTTTCTGACATCCTCCTAAAGGTGGACTACTGTTCCTTAGAGGACCTTGAAATTACAATACATTGCAATGCATTGATAGTGAGCTATTGTTTAATCCACAGTCCTCATTTTCTTTTGTATTCTAAAAGCCTAAAACACATAATCTCACTCAGGTATAGCATGTAAGGGGTTTGTTTTGTTTTTTTCTTTTTCTACTTTCTCACAGGCATAGGAGTTAAAGGATCTAAAAATGCTGGAAGTATCTTCACAAGAATTACTTTTCAATGAAACATAAAATCACATACCTACATTTTAATCAAACAATCCTGTTGTACACTCAAGAAAGAAGTCATGTCCCCTAGATGTAAACATTCCTTCAAAAGTCAATGCCATATTCTGCCAGATTTATTGAAAATACATTGGTTTTCCCTGTAGTGCAAATAGAAAGCAGCCATATTAATTTTTCAGGAATTCTTATTTTCAGACCTTAACTCAAATAGGGGAACCTCACGTCTCTTTCTGCCTGCTAATCTCACACCACACTGCATATCAAAACAAAGGTTTCTGCTGTAGGGACACATAAAATAAGAATCAGTATTAATCCTTTGTCATACCTTATGGTTGAAGTTTTTCCTTGGTGATGAATATTGTTCATGGCAATAGGTGGATGTGGAAGATCTTTGTGAAATAACAGGAGATTTTCTTTTTGTGATCACCAGACAGAGAAACAAACACAAAAGTAGAAGACTTAATTATGTTTCTTCAGTACAACTGCATGCCCATGACGGTCTTTAAAAAAAGTACGGTTTGGTCTGTATACAGTCTCATGTGATTTTATATACTTTTGGTTCTGGGGGACTTCATTGCAAATTTGAACTTATTACTAAAGAAAGAATTTACCACACAGTAGACAGGTGCCAGGTACAAGAAAGGGAGTTCAGGTTAGGCAAGCAGATGGTGTAGCATCCAAAGAACATAATAATTCTGTCACAAAGCGAAAATTTCCCAAGTAAGGGCTTCTGCAAAATCCTTAAGACTTGAAATAAAAAATTAGCTCAGAATTGAAAATACGAAGTAGTAGGAAACCAAATGAAAATCATTAAAAAAAGAGTTTTCCTGAGGTCAAGGGGCTAACTCACGAATCCCAGAGAGCAATATTTTATATTTCACTACATCTAAGAGCCATACTGTAGATTAAATACTCCCTTCCTCATTTTGTACAAAATTTATGGATAAATCACTTCACAAAATGGGGAAAATTGCTTATGGTCTAGGTGTGAACACAGCTGCATGGAAAGAACCAGCATAAAAATTGGCAATCTGAAGGAATTGCACCGCTTTCATAGTATATATAAATAATGTATATATAAATGTGATACAGTTGAAGCCACCAAAATCTATTCAATGTCTAGGCAAACTGTTAGGTCTTTAAAAAGTTTGTATAAAACAAAGGTACCAGAACATGTTATATTGTGAAATTACAGCAAAGGCCAGTAATGGATAACATGACCAATTATCCAAAAGCAGAGCTAGCAAACAGTAACTCCCATCTAAAAATTCCCAAAAAGTACTTTATAATCACCTACATAACCTACCACTCAAATACAAACTCTTTGAACAAAGGCCGATACAGCACACCATTTGAAGGAGAGAAGCTTGACGTCAATCCAAAGTTTTATTTTTAAGAATAGGCCACAGGGCAAATTCAGACATACATTGAAATGTTATTGTACTTTTAAAAGAGATTATAAGAAATCAATTTATAATTCCCAATATACGCATACATTGTTCAAACTTTAGTTTAAGCACTTTGTAGAGCAGCAGAGCCGATACTACTAGGAAATGGATAAATAGCTTAATAGTGTAATTGTTAAGCCCATTGAGTTACAAATGAGCATCCATGCTGAAAGAGGTCTTGTCTAAGTGTCAAAGCCTTCACAGGTAATAGTGATGGATGAAAAGCAAAGAATCCAGTCTGACTTTTCCACCCTGCCTTGATCTGCCCTGAGGTACCAATTAGGGGAATTTTTTGTTTTTCATAAAAATTAAAAAATCTTACAAGGAAACAGCAGGCTCAAATAAATACTAAACCACACAACACCATTTTAAAGTTCATGATATATCCTTAAGTCCTCCTGTGAAAGGGACCCTCAGACCAAATGGCTAACCATTCTTCTCAAAGATGTAGTTTAAGTTGAGACAGAACAGAGTAACAGAAGCTGAAGCTGTTCATCCCAAAGCTGTCTGAGCCCTAAAGACCGCAGAGACAATTAAAGACATTGCTCAAGTCAGGGAGTGAGGAAAGCTTGTACAAAGGAGAGGTTGTGATGGCAGCAGAAATGACTTTCCAGCTGAAAGAGAAGACAACAAAATGTCATTGGCAATAAAACATCTTTGGTTAGATAAGAAATAAGCTCATTAAAAAACCCCAAACAAACAAACAAACAAACCCACCACAAAAAAACCCCAAACCAAAATCCACAAACTAATAATCACATGCTTACAAAAAAGTGATTGAAATTCTCGAAGGCAAACCACTAATAATGTTATCAAATTTAATGCCTATGTCAAGTAAAATAATATGAACACAGATGGAGTCTCAGCAGGGTACTTGAGTATTGATACTGGGCCTGATTTTTTTCCAACATTTTCATCAATTACCTGGATGATCACACAGAATGCATCCCATGAATTATTTTAATTTAAGGCATCAGTTGACATGACAATTATGAGAGATTCAGTCCAGAGTTACCCTGAGAGATCTGAGGTCTGCACCTATGGAAACCTCCTGAAGTTTAACAAGATTTTCAAGATCCTGCACCTAGCATAGAACAAATCCCATGCATCTGTGCACGTTTGAGAAGTGACTGGCTGAAAAGGAGGTTGCTGAAAAGGGCCTGGAGGATAAGGTAGCCTCCAGGTTGAGTATCATAAGGAGAGAATGCACTCTCATTGCAAGTGAGGCAAATCACATCCTGGGCTATGTTAGGAGGCACATGGCCAGCAGATTGAGGAAAGTTATGGTCACATTGATTTGGCACTGGTGAAGCTCTATCTGGAAAAATATGCCTAGTTTCCCCCCAGTCCCCTGCTCCATAGGGCTTCTGGAAACTGGAAAGGGTCCAGCAGATGCCTACAAAGACGGTTAGGGTCTTAGACCACATGGGGTAAAAGAAGTTGTAGAAGCTGGGCTTGCTTACAAGAGGAGTAAGGGTAACCTAGTGGCTGCCTAGGAATACTTAAAGGACTGTTACTAACACAAGGGAGTCAAGCTCTTTATATTAACGTGTAACTAAGTTTTGATACAACAATGGGCAAAACTCACTTATTGAACCTTGAAAATTCAGATCAGATATTAGGGAAAATCTTTTCTTTTGAGGGTAGTACAGCACCAGAAAAGCAATGGAGCTAAATTCTTGATTTGCAAATAGGAAAGGGTTACCAAAGAAAACTATACTTGAAACTAATCTTTTCTTCAAGCTGCCATTTAGTGTTTTAAGATATCACTTAAATACATCTAACTCTTATGGCAAAAGCTTTCTCCGAGAGAGATCTTTCAGGGGTTACTTTGAAACTGACAGCCTAGTGCTTCCCATCCTGTAGCTGTTTAACTGGAAGACATAGATCTATTCTATTTATCTAAGAAGCTTTAAGTTCTTTTCTGATGAGATCTTTCATTTTTGTCTCAGCCCTAGTTTTCAGAGTAGTGGAAATCTACTTGCCTGTATTAAAAGTAGGTTCTGATCTCAGGTTTAGTGCGGCTTACAAGTATGCATTCCGCCTGTCTGACACAGCTGTGCAGGGATTCAATTCAAGCAGTGCTTTCTGAAGAGAACACATAAACCTTTCTCTTATTAAAAATATGCAAAAAACTGTAAAGCTAGGCTTAATATGAGCATAGCTTGCACAATGAACTTAGAATAGAGAAAGTTTTGAGTAAGACAAAATGCAAACAAAAGGATCCATACCCAAGTCTCTCTTTTACTTACTGGGACATTTCCAGAAGATATACTACCATTCCAGAGACCCTTTCATCCGTTTCTAAGTTATAAAAAATTCCAAGGTCTTCTCTAGGCTCCTAGAAAATTTTTTTATATTCAGGTTGTGAATATATAATCCCCAGTCTTTTATTTTGCCAGCTTGCATGACACCAAGCTTTGGAAATTTCTTTTCGCAAAGTAACGTTCTATACTGATTTGCTTTCAGCAGAGGACTAAACCCTCTCTTCCTTTCAGGGGGTTCTATCCTCCAGAGTGTTACAGAGTACAGCATCCAAAAAAATTCAACAAACAACTTTCCTCTCTGCTTCCCAGGTGCTCTCTTCAAACAACAGACTTTACAAGCAGAATGAGTATCATCCATCACAATACCTGAAAAATCAGGTCAGTTCCGGTAAAAATTCAGAAAACCTAAAGATAAATAATGCTAAGAATCTTGCCTATTGTACATAGGTACTCATGCAAATCTAGACCCTCACAGGTACGAACATTCACAAGTCAGTATGGATAGTTTATCTGGACGGCAGATTAATTGCTCCATAGGTACAGAAATTGCTAGAAAAGGACTAACTCCATGCAAAACCGTGCCATCTCCATTGAGGCTTATTAGCTCAAGTACAGCACTGTGCAAACAGCCAGAGCCACCTCAGATACTCTTCACTGGACATTGAGTTTGGGATTGAGGTTAAGCATACTGAAGCATTGCCATTAATTCCACAAACTGGTGTCCCAGCTGAGTTCAACACCTGATTACAAAAAGAGGAAGTCTCCCCTTCCCCATCTGTTTCTGGTATCAGCTAAGAAGCAGCAACTAACAGCTGAAAGGCAGTTAGGAACAGATGCAATTTTCTCATCATTAAAACATGATAAAAACAAGCCAGCCTAATGCACCAAGGTCTGGCTCTATGTCCAATGAGTGTTTCAAGATTATTGCTTGGATTCAAATAGGTAAAAACATAGTATGCTCTGAATCAGGCTTAATGTACAATATAGTATACTTTGTGTATGGATTTAAGGAGCCAGCTGTAGTCTGGCAGGTCTAGTACTGAGCTAGAGCTAATATGTTGAATATATAAAACCAGGCACTGAGTGGGAGGTAAGTAAATTGGGAATATAATGAACATGTATGTTGCATCACCTTCTCTTCTTGTCTCACTAGTTGTATCAAAGCTGTAATCAGATTACAAGTAGTTCCAGTGATTTAATTTATTTTATTTCTTAAGGAAATGACTGGATTTCCTGTTACAAGGTGCACCTAACATCTTTATCGTTTGCATGAGAAAAATAAGAATTCTTCAGCATATTGAGATAGTATCTCTTACTCTGCTGGATATACCTGTTTCAGTGTTGAAGATCATAGCCTTAAGCCACCTCTGTTGTCTGGATAAATATAACCAGCTGGAGTGATACTGTAAAATATCAGTTCTATTATCATTTGATGATATTAGTATGCAAACACTTCTGGAGACTATCTTATTCCTTAACTTTCCTACCTAAATGTTAGCTTTTCCTCCAAGAGAAACTGTGAAAACTGAAAGTCTGCTGAACCACTTAGCAGTTTACCCAGAAGAAGAAGAAGAAAACATATTTTAGCAATATGAGTTTGATACAGACCATCATATTTTGCAAATTACAGTGGAAAAATAGAACCTTTAGGTCTGTGTAATTTGAATTATGGTGGACTAACTTTGTCAATGTCTGATAAAAGTTCCTTTGATCTACTTTTTGACAGGTCCACAGGTTTGGATCAGCTGCATTTTAATGGTGTTTCTATGGGTGCTTCTCCCATTGCTTCTTTTCATTCAAGAGCTGTGTGGCACTAGCAATCCAGTCTGCATGTACAGGGCAAACTTTTCACTACAAAATTGAGTCCTGCTTGCATATTTGTACTCTGCTTTAATCATATCTTTTTTTATATGAATTTAGAAAGGTCAATGGCATCTTGAAAAACAATCATTAAGAAAAAATAAAGGTGAAGTAATTATTCTCCCTCAAAAGATAAGCTCAGAGTCTTTCAAATCCTTTTTCCTTAATCAGATTGTTAATGGGAGTTTGCCATGCAATAGAATGAATAAGGATGAAAGGCTTCTGCCAACATTTAAAATATTACGGTTAGTTACTGTAAGATGCTCAAAGTTGGAGTGTGCTAGCAAGCTGTGTAGAGAGTACATATGTTTCATTATTGCTAATTTTGATTAAGAATGCCTCACATAAATCTATTACAAGGATGCTATGGTTCCTTGGGTTTAATACATGAATTGAGTACTCAATAAATGAGAAAGATGAACTACTTTTGTACCTACTGTGCTACAATTTTTTACTATGTAGTTGTGCATTTATTAAAATATTTGAAAAAGAGCCTTACTTCCTTGAAGGGCTATGAAGCGCACAGCTTGCACAGGTAGTGAAAAGTGGTAGACCATTCTTACCTTTGATAATAAGGACTCTAGGTGAGTGAGAAGAAACAAGTGCCAGCCTTTTACCCTTGTGTTTCAGGTTCTTTGATCAGAGTAAGTGGTGCAGAACTATAAATCAGAGAAGAAAAGACAGTTGATACCCACACTTGGGAAATGGTGCTTTTTGACTACACCAATTTTTCCTGAGGTCTCCATAGTCTGTATTTACACCAAATGTCTAGAACACAACACCCTCTTGCTACAATCTCTGCCATATCAGGCCATTCGTATGCACAGATCAGCATCCCTTAGTGGCATATCTGGCCATACATATGACAAAATACTTGTTTATTATGGACTCAGTCCAGCTACAACTGAAGTAAGTGGAAAGACTCATGTGGGCTTCAGTAAGAGTTGGTTCAGACTCCATGTGAACACTAAGATTTATGACATCTTTAACATTTCATTTCCTCAATTTTAAGCAGTTGGGTTTTCTAAATGACGTGCTGGATAAATACACTGTTGTCACTTAGCAGACTTAACTGGTGTGTGAAAAGAAGTCTTTTACTTTCAGATAAACTGAGGAATGGGGGATTAGGGTCAGTTGCTTAGATGGCATAAACTTGCATAGATCCATGACTTTCAACTGGCCTCCCAATATCTGAACTGTCAGCAAATGGAATTCAGGAAGAAAGTTTATATTTATTTGAACAGGATGTGTATGGAGGTGCAGGTCACTTACCTGGGGATATAGCCTGAGCAAGAGAATACTAGAATGCAGGTTTCTAGATAAGGCACCTGGTTTTTTTGACACAAGATTTTCCTCCCTAAAGCATAGAAATCATAAATATAAATATTATAAAGCAATTGTAAGAAGCTTATGAAAAACGAGTATTTATTGCAGAAAAAAAAATGTTTGTAACTTTTGGCTGATATCTGAATGGAATGATTCTTATAAATCATAACATTTAAATGTTAGGGAATTATTAAAGTAGTTTCTGTGCTGTTGTTGTTTTCTTTGTTCCAGAGAGACATCTCCATTACTTTCGCAGAAAAGGTAGAATTATGTAATCACTTCCATTCAAAACTGAGATTTTTGAGGTACTGAAGAAATTCAGATCTAAAATGTAGGTTTGCAAGTCTAGAAGGAAATCTTCCTGAAAAAAAGTTTTCAGCATGATAGTTTCAACAGGTTTTTGAGTTATAGGTCATTAAACAGACATAAGGAGCATTTGCTTTATTGCTTTTTTTTTTTCCTATAAAAGCTGATTTAACAAGAAAAATGGATGTTGCATGCTGCTGTTTCATAGTCAGGACTAGGACTCTTTGTTGCAAGAAATTATTTGAAGAAAAAAAAAAGACCTGGAATTGAGTAATCTAACATAGTTATTTCCTTCTTCCCTTATTCTTCAAAGGAATTTTTCATCACCTGCCCCCCTTGCTAGTTGCACAATAGAAAAGAACTAAAGAAGCCAATCTGACCTATCTCACGTGTAACAAAGTTACTGGCCTGGCTCAGTGGGAAAAGGTTTCTTTGAGAGACTTAGTCAACCAGGCAAGCAACACTGTTACAAAAGCAGACATTATTAAACCACTTTCTTAGCATAACGACCGTGTGAATAATGTTAACATAGCAACAGTGGACAGGTAGCTATTTTTTTTCAAGTGCTACGACTGAAAGGTATAGATGTAATTAAATTAGATACATGCTCTTTAAAAAGAAATATTCCGGCTGTAATTTTTACTTCATTGCAACTACTTAGAATAAGTTATTGGCAGGATTTGGTCAACAGCGTATGCACGTTTCAGAATCTAGGATCAGCAACTTTCCATTTAAAACAATTCTTTCTGTGCTTTGTTCTCTCCTTCCTTTTTTTAGAGACAGGTTAATCAATATAGAACCACGAATAACAATTACTATAATGGATAATATTAAGGACTTGAGCCTGCTTCCCCAGAACTTGGCAGAAGTTTCTTCACTGACTTCAGCAAAAGCAGGGACAGATGCTAGGGTAGCTACATACATTATTTTAATCTTTCATAAGGACACATGCAATGCTCATTGATTTGAGATGAAGCAGCTGCTTAACTCGAGTTGTAGGGCAGAATCTTACCAAAATATTTACATATGGCTTTTCACCCTCAGTTTTATTACCTGTCCGCTCTGATAGAGCAAAGTGAGGTGAGGCTTAGCTCAGTATTATTTCTCTTTTTTGTCTTAAAGTAGCATGGTGCATTTTGTAAAATAGCTAATCAATTTTAATGTGGCAGGGGTAGTTCTAGACAGTGCGGGGAAAATCTAGACAATTTTAGTGTGAACAGAAATGGAAAAGAAAAAAGGAACCTATGCAGCTCTTGCACATGATTAGCACAACCAGCTGTTTCACTTACCTGCATAATTGTCAGCTAATCAATTGTTAATTGTAGATGTCCAGTTGCTTAACAGCATTGTACCTGGTATTGCAATTCATTATCTCAAACACTTTACAGATCTTCAGTCCTTGAATTATTTATTTACAGGAGAAAACAGTGAGAGGAACATGTCAAAGGAAAGCACGGAATGGAGACACAGGTAAAAAGGGAGGAGTGTAGGGAATCCAGATGTGGGTAACTATAAGTTGTGGATATGTATAAGATATATGTGGATAAGTACAGCACAATGGCATAGGCATTTATATGATGCATTGATGGAACAGGGATGTGAGGCAGAATGTGACAGATGGAAACTGGCAGAGGGAAACAGAGGGAAACAGGTTTCTAGCAAGTGTAGGCAAAAGAGCTGAGGATTTCGTAAAAGAGAAATTTGGAACTCTGGCACACAGGGAGAAGGCTGCAGAATGTGGTCGGTGCTGGCCAGATTGCCAACGCAATTATCACAACCACTTCTAATAGTAAATCCTTCAGAATCCTGAATTATAGAATTGATTTCTCAAAGTCTTTTTGGTCTATGGATGGTATAGCATACATGATATAACAATATATTTCACTGGTATTGTAAGACCAATGACCTTTGTGCACCTGAAATATGTTCTTGATAGGCGCCATTATCTCGGCAATCTATTGTAATGAGATTCTGATCTCTTGAAAGAAGATTTTTGACATTTTTACTCTTAAAGACAGAAGAAAGTAAGAAGTAGAAAGAATAAAAAGAGAATTTAATCTGCGCTTCACTATTTAAATGCATTATTATATTTGAAAATAAAGCTTAGGAAAGAATAAGGCATCTGTGATTATTCTGGTGTAATACATTTGTGTATTTGAAGAGATGTCATTTTCTTTATCCTACCTCCTTTCTCACAGGAATATGCTTACAATTTTAACAGCATGGATAAAGCAAAGAAAATGGTAAGTCCATGTTAAATTCATCAGAAAGATACTGGATGAATATTTAAAGAAAGTGCAGAAAGATAGAGATGTTATATATATATTGTTAGAAAACAAACTGATTCAACCATGTTTGAATACAAAGAAAAAATGTTAAGAAAAGTTAGTAAGAAAGCAATAAAAAAAAAATCTCATACTCTAACAGTTTTGTCAGATATCTCCAAAGTGAGGCAAATACCATGAGAATAATCCATGAACTACTCTTCTGATTCATAATTTATCAATACTTATTTGTATGTATAGTATGGCTACAGATATGGTTCCATGGTACAAAGAACGAAATAATTGTATGATCTAGACAGTCACTTCACTGAACAGCTTAAGCCTAAACCAAGAGATGGTAGAATCAAAGAACTGTGTCAGAAAGTTATGATATGGCAACATTCATATGATAGGAAGTGGCCCCACCCTGAAAGTTGTCCAGCATTTTTTGAAACAGAAATAATTATTTCCATTATCTATAGCATTTCATATAAGACATATGAATGGGAGGTACAAATTTAGGAATCTTCATTTAATTTCTTATCCTTATCAAATTTTTGGTCTTATTCACGCTTCCAAATTAGAATTATCTCAACATGTCTTATATTACCATGGCCAGCTTGTAGGGACACCTTCCTCAGAGACAGAGTACTTCTCCAATAATCCATTCTTCATTCCTGATACGAAGTATATTCTGGTTTCAAATATATGTAGGATGTATAGTATGAATTTTCTGGGTGGAATTAAATAGTCTCCGCTGGACAACGTTGGACATGGCAAATGTTGCCTAGCTTTATCTTAGTTTTCACATTTATGGCATGTTGCACTTAAATGATATGTGATCTCTTGCAGCTTATTTTAGCTTAGGAACAGAGAGTTGGTATTTAAAAAATTTGCTTTGGGATAAATAGAAATGGCTAAGCAAATTTTGCCCCCTGTACTCATTCTAATTTTCTGGAGGTTTTTGACCAGCTATTGTGAAATCATGATTTGAATAATTTCGTAGAAATGCTGTTCATTTATGACTTAATTTGCTTAAGCTTTAAAGAGTCACTTCAAAAATAACAAGGATCATTTCCTGTGAGCCAATTGAGCTAATCAAATTTGGGAAGACTAGAAAATATGAGTGCATATTTCTCATCAGCTCTCTTATTTTTAGAAACTTTCACAGAAATATACATAAATAAATAAATGTCAGTCATTAATGAAGAAAGAATTTTTTGCCACACATCAACCCCAACAATAATCAGAAATTGCTTATGCTGTTCATTACTAAAGTGACCTTATGTTGGCACTATAATGTGTCAGAGAAATTTTGTATCTATCTACAGATTATTCTTTAAGTATTTGATGAAAGAACACTAACAGTAGAAATGAGCCAGTGACCTTAAAAACAAACAACAACAACAAAAGCTACATGAGGTGTAAGTGACTGAAGAGGACTTGCATTACAGAATGTTTTTCTTTCTCCTTTTATGTAGCAGGCATTTTTAAAAAGGATTTTATGACTGAGTTCATTAAAAGAAAGGAAGATATCTATGAATATCAGTGTGAGAAGAGAGCTCACACAAGGAAGAAAAGATACAAACGTATTTCTGAACTGGTGGTTCTCCTACACAGCATTCCGTGTCTGAGATCTCCAGCTGTCTGTGGATAGGAATAGCCATCCCACGCGCTTGGAGCCTTCAGGGCAAGGTTACTGTCTCTGAGTCAGATCAGTGCCTCCAGGATGCAGAACTGCAGGATAGGGGTAGAAACGGCTGTAAGTTACTTTTGCCTTCCTGATTCCAGAGGCCCTGGAACCATTTAATCTTGGAATCATTTAATCTCCCCAGTCTAAACCAGAGCAGCCTGGAAACTACTTTAAGTTATGTCGACTTTTAGTGGTCTCTGAGGTGCTATTTTGTCATCTTGGGTCAATGTAACAAAGCAATCCAACAACCGTATCTTATATGCAGCCATTCCTCCTTTGGATATGTATATGTAGAGCAAAATTATATTTGGGCCATTTGCCCTGAATACATTAATAACCTACTCAATGAGAAGTACTCCATAAAAACAATTGTAATGATGTATAAGAGATCATTAACATTCATTCCTCCATAACCTATTAGTGAGCTGTTGCAATTGTGCTCTAATTAGTTCTTGATTTTGCTGTTATGTCTGTATCTCTTTTTTTTTCTCTCTCTCTAGCTTTACCTATACTAACAATTTTGCTGATACTTAGTATAAGGTTTTAAGAACTGTGTAGTTAATAGATTAGATAACGCCTACCATTATAGATCTGAATAGAAAGAATTAAAATTTAACGTATTCAGCATGCAGTTTAGGAGCTGTCTAGGCTAACTGAGAAGAGCTATGAAAGATTTGTTGGTTTTCCTGTTTTTCAAGATTAACCTGATGATGCAAGGATTGGCTTCTAAATATAAAATGACACCAAAAGAAAATAAACTTGTCCTAATCCTCTGCATTTAGTGCTTGAGAGTTATGTATTTATCTTTGGTCAGCGAAGTAACAGAATCAACCAAGCAGCGGACCCAGAGAACACCACTAGGGTTAGAACTGGAATGTTGCATTTTGTGTGAGTTAGAGGAGGAATAGCAACCTTGGGGAAAAAAAGCATTTAATATCCATTTCCCTTCTACTTCGTAGAAGTAATTTAGGATCTGTTATTTCCTCATTAGAAATACTGAAAGTAATGCAGCAAGACCAGTGAAACAGGTGAGATAAGAGTTTGTGTGAATTAAATATTAACATTATAATGAGATTAGATCACTAGCAAGAGTTTGCTTTTTAAAAATAATAATCGTATTTAACCCCATGCAAATCAGGTGAAATCACAAGAGAACAGGGCTCTCTGCAGGTGTAATACATAGCTAGAACTTCTCTCTCCAAAATGGGTGAATCCAGTTAAATTCATAAGCCCAAATCTAGTGACAATCCCTTGCCTGATCTGGAATGGAGCTAAGTCTCCATACCTTCTACTGACCTCTGAAAGATATTGAAAAATCAAGTAATTTATTGAAGAGCCTAAATATTAATATGGGTGGCTAAAGTGCTAAGGGAAAAATGAGGAGGTTTGCAAGGGAAAAAATAGGAGGAAAGGAGACTGGAGAACACTTCATTTACAAAAGAATAGTAAAGGAGCTGAAGTTTACCTAAGAAAAGTTTATAAGGTGGGCTGATAATGATGTAAAAATAT
This sequence comes from Sagittarius serpentarius, assembly GCA_034782735.1. Lineage (NCBI taxonomy): Eukaryota > Metazoa > Chordata > Aves > Accipitriformes > Sagittariidae > Sagittarius > Sagittarius serpentarius. The sequence goes on from JAVKLA010000053.1 coordinate 29,456,380, forward strand.
TTAATGGAGAAGAGAACTTGGTTAGAGTGTTCTTTATCAGATAAAGGCATAAAAAAATCCTGTGGCTAACAGTTTAAAATAGATAAATTTAGACTAGCAAAAAACACAGTATTTTTTATAGCACTGAGAGTAATTAAGAATTGGAACAGCTTATGTATGTGCATCTCTGCCAGATTGAAGCTTTTCTTTCTTAAAAGCATACAGTTAAAACATCAATTAATTAAAAAAAATATTCCAGCTCTTGTCAACCAATCAAAGATGATGTCAGACTGGATGATAACAAAATTTTTATCAAGCCTTGGAATCTGTGACAAAGTTTGAACTCTAATTTTCCTTTGTACAAACCCTCCTCTACTCATCTCTTTCCAAATTACAAAAATTAAAACAAAAATTAAATTGACTATTGATTTTTTGATCTAAATAGTCTGGAAGTTTTATTTTCACTTCATATTCACTATTGTTCAAATGTTATTTTCAGGTGAAACATTATACAAATTCCTAAAAAAAAAAAAAAGCATTATATTGAGAAAAAAAAGAAACTATGTGCAAAGAATGAGACCAGAACAAGAGATAAAACCAACAAAACAAATAGATAAAAACAACAACATGGCTGGGATTTTGACAAGCCAATGGCACTGGTAGTGTGAAACTCTATAAAGTGAATGTTTTGATTATAGTTTTCAGGGAGGGAAAAGAAGATGAATGTTAAAGAAGTGATCAGAATTGGAGAGGGAGAAGGAAGGATTAAGACAATGAGGAGGGGGTTGGGAAAGGCATAAGAAACTGAGAAAAGAAGAGAGAGAAGGCCTCTGATGATAACAGAGGGCTAGTCACCAGTGGAAACAGAGATTAGGAAAAAATCTCAAGTGGCTGGGAAAAAAACCCAAAAGCTGGATTCTACCAATGAGATTACGAGATTACAGGTGCTTCTGGGCTCCTGCTTTTCTCTGTGTGGAGGCAGGACACCAAGCTAGTGGCCACAGCTATTAAGCAAGAACCAGTAGTTTCCATGCCTGAAAGTTTCATGATAGCACTATTGCAGTTTTACCCTTGATCCGTTTTCAGAATTTGATACTGCCTCAGTTTTCTTTCAGCAAAAAATTTCGTCCACCTGGTTGTCTATTATACATTGTGTTTTAAAGCTGCATGAGAGTATTTCACTTTAGGTATTAATCAGCGTGGGAGTAAGCCTTTCTGTTAACTTCATAGCCTGGCTGAACACAACATCTGTCTGTAAAACCCACGGCCTGTTCCTCGTTATTTCCTCTGGCTTTTTATCACCAAGACTCTCCTCCTGTCTCCTCACTGCAGGTAATTCCATCCAAGCATATTCATCTGCTAGTAAACATCTCCTCCGGTCATCTCCAATGTTATGCCTTATACAAATTTGTTTTCTAACTTCAGTTGCTTGTTTTGTACCTGTAGGCTGATTCCTTCGATTGAAAACATTCAGTTGGACCTACTTATTTCACTGTAACTGTATTACCTGTAATGGAGCTCATCTCTTTCACAGTGTCATCAGAGCTTTTGATGTGGTTTCTTAGTTATGGAAACAAATTAATTCCTAATTAATTTATTGCTGTAGGATTTGGGGCACTGTAAGACATCTTCATAGCAAATAGTAGTTGTAACCATATATTTTATTACTTTTTCAAGAATGCATTAATATATTTTTGTGATGTAACTATAACCCCTCTGCAAATTTTATCATGCTTTTAGGGCATGTGAAATTATTTTATTCCCCTTTTGCCGTAGAAAAAAAAGCCCATGTACTTTCCCATTATCATTGCTACTAGACAGCTGAAAAATCTGCATATTTATGAAAAATGGATCAATGATTAAGATCAAAGCATCCATGTATTGATCATAGGATGATCCCATCTATTAGTGAAATTAAACTAAATAATATCACAGTATTTAAAAATCAGTGCTCACCAAAAGCAAGTGAGCATGCCTCTGGTATTGACTTTGATATCCAAATATATCCTAAGGGCACACTGTTATCAGCCAGTACAGAATATTCCTCATATGTAAATAGGTGGACTGGTCCTATAGCACCTGAAAAGTAATGAAAATGTACCAAAAGATAATTGATATAGCTAAAAGATAATAATAATAAAGTTACAGGTGTATTCACTATCGTTCTGAAAGTCTTGGGTATTGATATGAGTTCAGTATGAATTCAAGGGCTAAATATTCTAGGCAATATCAAAAGCAATGCATCAGAAAATTCAATCTGTCTTTCAAAATGGAAATATAAAATAATTTAAAATATTTAAGGAAATTAATGTAATAAATGTATGGGAAAATTGTCTGCAGGGCAGGACTGGGGTAGATGGGATTCCAAGGTGCCAGGAGAGTAAACAGAAAAAGGAAGTCATAAAGTCCTTCTTTCCACTTCATGTTCATAAAGCATGTAATTTGGCAGCAGTCTGTAGGTAGCCAAATATCATGTCTATGCCTGAGCTAACGAACACTCCCACTCTGGAAGTAATTTAAATGCAACCATTGGGGCTATTACTCATTCCTTTTCAAGAAACAGGATCCCCAAATCCCCATGTTTACTCATAGGTAGTCCTCTGTCAGCAACATCTAAACTGTCAGGACTGCATAATGTATATTTGAACTGTTCTGGATTAATACTTCCTAGCTGTCTTGAGTAACAAAAGCTAAATTAGTGCTTGATGCTTTACATCTGAAATACCTGGAACTGCTCCCTTTGATTTCAGGAGGATCTGGCCTGGACTGCAAGGGAGGTGCTGTAAGATCACTCTTGGCACCTCTTTTCTGTCGTTGCTCCATCCACATCATCAATGGGGTGATGTACAATAGTGTCATTCTTCCAGGGCATCAGGAAAGAGCCCTGGCTGATTTTAGTTGGGAAGGGAAGAAACCCTGAACACACCCAGTCCTTGACGAGCCCTTGGTGGCACAAGTGAGTGACACAAACACTCCATTTCACAAGGCCTTCTGTCTGATGTGCCTGGAATCTGCCGCCACTTATCTCAGAGGCTCCCAGCACAGCCTGCACCTCTGTACTCTGCCACCAGCTTACTTTCATACCAAGGGAAACTCTTCAGAAACTGTAATACCATCAGTACACTAATTCTTGGCTGGCAACCCCCCAGGTGGGGCCACCTCACCACCTGTACCTCAGAGGAATGCCCTGTGCTACACAGTCAAGGGGCTACATCTCTGACAGCAGCTAGGTCCCAATTTACCACTGCAACGAGAAGTGGAGAATCACCTAGAAGGATGAGTACAGCCGCAGCATCTGCCCTCCTCTTAGCCCATGTTTGACAGCATGCTCACCTGTTGGGCCCCTGCTCCAAAATCACAAAAAGCTCCAGCAGAGTTGTCAGGTGACCAAAATATACTTAGCAACTACTTGCATGTGAACCTAAGGTACCAGTCAATCGCAGTCTTTCTGTCCAGTGTTACTACCAGCTTTTGTCATCTTTGACCCTAGCCTCTTCCATAAATGATAACAGTTTTTACCTACCCCACCTTGTTCCCCTCTCCCACTTATTGACATGGATGAGCCCAGTCCCTGGCATCACTTTGGAAAAGGTACCACCTTTACCTTATTCAGCATGCAAAAGCATAGAGGAGCACTGATAAGGGAGAAGATTTGAAAAAAAAAAAAAGAATTGACATTGATTTAGTTGGTCCCTCTGCTGCCTCACCATTTCAGTCTGTCCTACCAGGCTTTATCATGCTTTATTTTGTCAGACTTTTTCATCCACTTTGAAACTGGGTGGCCTGGAAAGAAGCAAGATGGTGTTCATGTTCCCATGCAATTTAGAGAGTTTCCCAGTTACTAATGGGCCTGGGCTTTAGATTAGAAATATAGTTCAAAGTAATATCAGTCGTACGAACTTGGTAAGGTCATTTTTCCAGGTTAGATAAAACACTTGTAGTCTCACAGAATCACTGAATCACAGACTGGTTGATGTTGGAAAGTGCCTCTGGAGGTTGTCTTGTTCAAACCCCTTGCTCAAGCAGGGTCACCTAAAGCAGGTTGCCCAGGATCTTAATATCTTTCTGGCTCAACAGCCTTCTGACTGAATCACATCTCTCTCTGGTTCCTGGTTCCTCTACAGGTCCAGCCTGATTTCAGCCATTTTTGTCAGTACATTCATATTCCATTCCTCATTCTAAGAAAGTGGACTTCTCAGGGACTCAGTCTGAGCTGTTGGAAATCTTCTGGGAAGCTAGCCAAGCTGCAGTTTGATAAGCGTGGTACTGTCTTTACATTGAGAATGCCTCTTTCTACTCATAGTTACTGTTGCATGACAACATTTGGTATCTCTGTCAGAAGTGTGTCTAATGAGCCTAATGAAACAAACCTTTATTTACCTCTGGATTGGTTTATTAATAATCCCCAAGCAGCAGGTAAGCCTACCCAGAAGTTTATCTCTGTCACAGGCTTTCTTTGTCATACCTTCAAAGATTAGCCAGATAGAAGGGAAAGCATCTCTAGCAGAATCTTCACAAATGTATTTGTCACTGTGTCACTCTTATGGTAAGCTAGGTCATGTTTCAGCTTAGACAGCTTTCAAATTAGCACATTGTCTCAGTAACACATCTCCAAGCCATATGAGTCAAAAAAATCCCTCAGAAACAGCATTACATGAAGTACTGGCTTATTCCTCAGGAGCTCGCTGAGGTTAGTTCCAGGTTTAATCTGTCCACAACTGAGCTCTTCTCACTTTTATTTCTTTCTCCCATCCTCTTATCCTGAAAAATCTAAACTATTGGCAAAAATGCATTTTGCATATTGCTGACTACAAGCCAGCAGTTCTCTCTCCTGCAAGTCCTTTACCTTGCCACATTTGTCCAGTCATCATGGTCAGATGGTCCTCAATACAGGAAAGCCAAAAAGAATCATGAGTTTGTTCTTGGCACCTAAAATGAAGTAAGGAAAATGTTGCTTTCAGAAAACTTCAGAGAATACTGTGAGAGCTGCTTCACTTTTGCTCTCTACAATCCCTAGACTCCTTTCTTGGTGTTAACATCTCTCCATGTCTGCTTTGATCCATCTCCAAGGCCATCTCTGGCAGTCTCTCTACGCTAGTGCTTACAGAATACACCTAAAAGCATCCTGAATCTTGAGCAAATTCCTGTACTCATCTGCACTCGCTAGCATTGCCCTCATAGACATCCTGGGTCTGGGATGAATGAAGACTGTCAACCAGCCTCATCTACTGGCATTATTAGGATCCTTCTCAGAAAGTCATCAAAAGTCTAATCAAAAAACAAACCAAACCAAATGAAAAATTAAAAAACCCCAAACCTACAAATGTGGATTGTCCCAATTCCAGGTTCCCCAGTAGTCTAGACAGCTTTTAAACTTGGAACTGTGTGGTGGGTTAGCTTTCACAAACAGCCAGATTCCCACTCAGCCACTCACTCTTCCTTTTAAGCTGGAAGGGGCAGAAAATAGGGTGAGAAAGCTCATGTGTTGAGATAAAGATAGGGAGATTGCCCAGTTACTATTGTGGGCAAAAGAGATTCGGCTTTGGGAAAATTAATTCAATTTATTGCCACTTAAAATAGATTTGGGTAGTGAGAAATGAAGACACATTAAAATACGAACTTTCCTCCCTTGTCTCCCAGACTCAGCTTCACTCCAGGTTTCTCTACCCGGCCCCAAGTGGAACAGAGAGAGCGGGCGGCTATAGTCATCATATATCAGTTTCTCTCTGCAGTTCCTTCTTCCTCACACTTTTAACCTGCTCCAGCCTGGGCTTTCCATGGGCTGCAGTTCCTTCAGGAAACATCCGCCTGCTCTGGCGTGGCGTCCTTCATGGGCCACAGTGTGGATATCTACTCCAGAGAGGTCCTCGCCATGGGCTGCAGGGAAATATCTGCTCCAGTGCCTGGAGTGCCTCCTTCCTTCCTCTCATCCTGGGGATTCGTGCTGTTGTTTCTCACTCTTTCGTCCCTCCTCCTCTCTCCGTCTGGTGTTTTTTGCCCTTTCTTAAATACTTGGCCTGTAGCGGGTCCATTGCAGAGCTGGCTGGAACCGGCTGTGTCCAGCACAGGGCAGCCGCTGGTCTCTCCTCACAGAGGCCACCCCTGCAGCCCACCTGCTGCCAACACCTCGCCACACACACCCCACTCAGCATGCCGTGGAGGACACCACACGACGGAGTACCTGTAGATCGGGAACGCACCGCTGGATTGACAGAGGTGAAGGATCAGGTAAAGGAATGTTTGAGGACAGTAATTTATCTTAATGGAAATTTTTAACTAATAGTAATTTAGATGAGTGTCCACATATTTTTTACTCAGTACAGTAATAGTAATAACTACTGCTGCTGTAGTGGTGCTGCATAGGCCTGCAGGGGAGCCCAGCTGCACCTTACGAAACATTTTCTCCTCACCGGTCTTCACGCAGTAGTGTGTGGTGCAGACGAGCCCCACGTGGTGCCGGTGTTAAAGGCCATATCAGGTGAAAATTTATGTGAAATTTATGGGCTAGCTTTCTTCACAAAGAAACCTAATTTCTGCTGAACAACAAATGCAACGGAAGGGCTCCAGTGGTGCCCCGAGGTTTTGAAGTGGGGACGCAGCTGAGGTAGTTCAGCCCAGGATGCTTCACAGGGACAACTTCTGAGAGAGCAGGTAGACACAGCTCGAGAGCTGGGTATTGTCGTGTGGAAATCAAAGGCATTTTCTGGCTGATTTCAATAGGAAAAGGAGAATATCCTTAGCTAACACTCAGGGTTTTATGAAAAAACAGTGTTCAGAATGAATCAGTACAGAGAAGATTAAAAAAAATTCTCCAATTCTGAATAAAATTCTTTTTTAATACTACAATAAGATAAGGCTTTGGAGAGAAAAAAGGAAACATTTAAAGAAAAGCTTTTAAAATTATGAATAAAGGATAATAAGTATAACCTAAGAATGAAAAACAAAATGCAGAAAGAAAGAATAGATTTAAAAGTAGTACTCCAATTTGAAACTACATTTGTATAATTGTTAAGATTTTTACCCAGTTCTTCTGTCAGAAAACTACATTAGGCACATCTGTATAAAATATATTTTCTGGTTTAACCAGTTTAGAATGACCACATTCATTTTCTAGTTCACTGCAAGGTTAAATAACACAATAAGAGCTCTCCAAATGTAACAGTTCAGCAGAGGTTTGTATTTGTTAACTAGCTGTTACCAGTTACATTCCATTGGCTTTTTGATTCTTGATATTGAATATGCCAACTGTAATAACATTTTGTAGTTTCAGATCAGAACATAATTTTTTTTCTTAGTTTAGAATGGCTTTTTTCCAAAAACCTAAAATGGCTACAAACTAGAAGTAATACAAATTTGTACAATGCTCAGTGTCTAGGAAGAAATATTTTAAAAAAAGAAAAAAAAACCTTTTTTTTTCAAATAATTTAAGGTAAGAAAATAAAAATAAAATAGTACTCTATTTATAGCTAATTATCTTAGCTGACATGTTTAATCATTGGTGGAATGTTGTAAGAAAATTATAATTCCCTCCCTCACCAATTTTCCACTGAGATGATGTGAATTAATCAGATAAGAGTGGAGAATGCATCTAGAATTAAATTTATAGTGACATATCCATAGAGAATGGGAGAGAAAGTATATATGACATGAAATAGTATAATATATATGTGTATAATTAGTCTGCTAGAGATATCAAGGAGCTGCTTTTAACTTGAAATATTCTAGTATCAGAAATTATATTCCATAGAGATGTGATTTTTCGTTTCCTTAGGAGGTTTTTATGGTTGCAGCTGAAGGACCCAGTATTTTAAAAGGTAACAAACCTGAAAATAAACTTTGTTAAAAAGAGGTGTACATCTCTTTTCCACAGGTTTCCTGTTTCATCCTTGATGTTTGTTTGAGCTTCAGGAGAGAAAGGAATACAGAAAAGTACTATGTTAATAGTGTTAAGTAGAGAACAGAATAAGTAAGTGAAGTGTTTTCAATATTTTCAGGCTCAGGGCTTATCTGAATCAGCTAAAATTATTAGAGATTAAAATCTCTAGTAAGAAGAGCATTGTCACTTATTCTTAAAAGGTACATCAGTAAACTCCTCAGTCTCAGTAAATGCTTAGTCCTATGCACACTTCCTAAAGCTATTGTCTTATTTCTGTGGTACTGAAGACAGATGAAACTTTTTTTTCCATCTGACCCTAAGGAGCTCTTCTCCTTGCCATTGTAGTTGACTAATTCTGTGTTTTTCTTTGTTCCCTAAAGCTTCAGATTACTCTGCAAACTATTTCCCCACACTAAAATGTGCACACCAAACCTAAGTGTACCTGTTTGTGCACACGTTGACCTTTTTGACTTTAGGATAAGTATTTATAACAGCACAAGGAGTCATTGCCATTACTGAACACTGTTTATCTTATCCAAGGTCTTCCTTTGGTTAATGCATATGAAAGTAAAAGCTTTCAGTACTTATCATCATTCTATTAAATTCATTATTTCCATCACAATCAATGAAACAACAATGTTTTAGAGATGCTGAGAATTACTGAAGTTGAGATAAAAAATAAAAATAAAACACTCATAGAATTTCTGGGAAGAGCAACCAAACATCATTTTGTTCTCTGTATCAAGTTAGTATATCTGAGTCTGTATTGTGAGTGCTATTGTCTCCATCAATCCCACTGTAGCTCTACTTTTAATAAAAGATATGGTTCTGAAGGCTTCATTCCAGTTTGAAGTTCTGCATGAAGAGAGTATTTTTTAAGATATCTGCAAGAGATTAATTTATAAAATTCTTTAATTGTGATTTTTAAGGAATCCTTCCCCATAAATATCCTAACTTGGTCAGAGTCAGAGTTCCCTGAAGTTCTACTGAAGTCAGTAAAACAAAGCACATCCTACTCCACATCACGCAGGGCACTAAGTGGTGGTTGTCTCAACAGGGAAGATGCCCTGTGATAGAAGATCACTACTATTTCTCGCATTATTTGGTTTTCCTGTAGTCACCTTCTCCACTATTATCCTGCATCCCTGTTTAAAACACAATAATGCTTTAACTTACTGTATTTGTACTGGGATTTTAGAATATATAAATTTAACCAAAGTAACATCTAAGCTAAAAAAGTTATTATAATCTATTTTTGCAGTTTGTGCAGTTTTATATAATAGCAGGAATATTAGATCCAAACTGTCACAGGCAGCTGATTTTCTGTGGGTTTGTAAATGCTGAGGCTCACCTAGGAAAGATAACTCTTGGGGCATTTAGAGTTTAAAATCCTTTTCATAATGGGAAATTGTGAAAGACAGAATTCTAGCCCAGCTTCCTGAAACTTCTCAGCTCCAACTGTGGCCAGTTTCTGTGATGTTGCATTTTGTAGCTTTGCGGTTTGGTAGACAATACTTGTAAGACCTTTGGTCCTGGTTCTGTTCTCATTTGTATTTGTGTAAACCAAAAGTGACCTCAAGTTATCCCTGCTTTACAGCATTTTCAAAGAGAGAAGAGATAAGCCCATATATATCACTTACTAGGTGTCGTGGTTTAACCCCAGCCAGCAACTCAGCACCACGCAGCCGCTCACTCGCTCCCCCCCCACCCAGTGGGATG
>JAVKLA010000053.1:29481782-29528394 GCA_034782735.1 Sagittarius serpentarius
TGGAGCAGTCTGTGCCTGAGGGACTGCAGCCCATGGGAGGGACCCACGCTGGAGCAGTTCGTGAAGAACTGCAGCCTATGGGAAGGACCCACGTTGGAGAAGTTCGTGGAGGATGTCTCCCATGGGAGGGACCCCACGCTGGAGCTGGGGAAGAGTGTGAGGAGTCTTGTCCTTGAGGAGGAACGAGTGGCAGAAACAAGGTGTGATGAACTGACCCCAACCCCAATTCCCCATCCCCCTGCACCGCTAAGGGCAGAAGGAGGAGGTACAGAAAATCAGGAGTGAAGTTGAGCCCAGGAAGAAGGGAGGGATGGGGGGAAGGTGTTTTAAGATTTGCTTTTTATTTCTCATTATCCTACTCTGATTTGGTTGGTAATAAATAAAATTAATTTCCTCAAGTTGAGTCTGTTTTACCCATGATGGTAATTGCTGAGTGACCTCCCTGTCCTTATCTCAACCCACGAGCCTTTTTTCATATTTTTCTCCCCTGTCCAGTTGAGGAGGGGGAGAGAGAGAGCTGCTTGGCGGGCACCTGGCGTCCAGCCAGGGTCAACACACCACAGCGTGCCTGGGACTGTTGCTGGTCTGAAGATAGGTAAACAATTAATAGTTTGATATCTATATGCTCATATACACACCACACATAAACTTCTAATTCTTGAGACATGTATTGGTAGAATATCGTCCTGCTTCAGAATATGTATGATTCATTGTATCATTACAGAAAGAAGAGAGATGAACACTATCAACAGACAGGAAATAAAGAGAATTTCTGTTGTTCATAGGAGAAAAAAGTAGAAGCAGTATTTTACAGAGGACAAGGTAAAGCATGCATTTTCTTGTTTGTTTGTTTATCTATGAAGGGAACAATAATAGCCAAAGGTTCAGGTTGTAATCACAGATCTATCCTTCCATCATCACTTCTCCAGTGACTTCTGCAGGGTTTGTATGTGCAAAACCCTCTTTCAAATGTAAATGACAAAATCTCTTATCTGCAATTAGGGTCTTGCACAGCATCATGTTCTGTGAATGATTATTAGAAAAGTACCAGGAAAGGTCAAAAGATCTGGCTCTCAAACTATATTATTCAGTGCTTAGTGACACAGAAAACTAAGCCATCAGATCTTTCTGGGTTTGTAGCTCTGCAACAATGCAAACTGGCATCCCTCCATCACTTACACTGAAGATGGGAGCTACGATACGCAGGTAACCAATTTTAGAATCACTTCAATAAGCAAAGACTATACAGTTGGAAACAAAATTGTAAAGCCCTTCACAGAAGAGAAATATGGAATCTGTAATATGTTTACTTAGATGAATAAAGAGATGTTTTTATTTTGATGAAAGTATTCAGAAGAATGTTCATACAACCTGTTTCCAAGGACAAGTTAAAAAGTGCCAACAAGATTATAGGCCGTACCTGGATAATCAGTGATACTATAGATGGTCTTAGAGATGTGCAGACTCTTTCCTGGGTCTGAGAGTCTCAAGGTCCAAGAAAGAGCACAAATAATTGTTTTTGAGATTGTCCCAATAGGAAAAAGAAATGTTTTCTCCTCTTTTTTAGGCAGCTTTCTTTTTCTTCACTGCCTTTCTCTTCCTCTCCCCCCTCCCAACACACACAACATCCATCCTCAAAGCAGAAGAGAAACAGTCGTTTCCTCCTCAACCTCCACCGATTTTCCTGACGTCGTAATTAAAGAGCTGACAGGGAAAGTGCAGTACTTGCTGTGAAATGAAATTGTTACACTAAAGAGAGTCCTAGACAGCTCAGTGATAAGATAATTTAGATGGCAAGGGAAGGCAGCTAATGTATATGTGGGTATAAATGACAAAGAATGGAGATTCGAGCTTTTGAAAACGTGGTTCAGACATCTCCTCTTGAGACTGTGGGGAAGAAGGTGCAGAGCTGTACTTTAAGATTTCCTGCCAGTCATAGGTAGAAGCTGAGAGCTATTGAACCGGAGCTGCATCTGAATAAGAAAGTAAGAGACAGAAGGAAACTGATGGCAGGTAAGTGTTGTTAAAGCAGAACCGTGTAATGAGGGAAAAAGTAACAAGTAGAAAGAAAAACATGGTGGTTTCCTAAAGAAAAGGAACGAAAGCATTTTGAAATATTGTTTCTTTTCAGATACAAGAAGGGATAATGAGAACACAGTAGCTGAACTGTAGGTATAAAGTGAACATTTTTTCTTCTTTTTTTTAAGCAAAACATGATGAATTACATAGAAATGACTTTTGGCTTAGTCTGAAAAGAGACCTAAAATGTAAAAATATAAACCCCTTTAAAAAGGGTGATTCAGGAGGACTGGAGCATGTGGTATAATATATGTAAAGGGGAATATCAGAAGAAAGGAATGACATTTGCAAATTTCCTGCCAGCATAAACCATTTGGACTGAAGTGAAAGATAGAAATGCCAAGAAAATAATTACAGGAAACTTTTGAAGACTTTGTAGGTCTGAATGACAATCTAAACCAGGAAGTATAAGCACTACAATGCCCATAATAAAGGATCTCCATTACTCTGACATTTCAAAATATGAAAACCACAAAGTGTTCATGAAAGGGGCTAATTTGAGAGTCACTGTAATATGTACTGCTTGAACAGCCAGAAAGACCCACAGCTTTATTTGTTTACTTCAAAGAAAGGAGCCAGGTAGATAAGTTATTGGTATGTGAATGGTCAATGATGACGAAAAATAAGACTTAAGATACCCTAAAAGGTTACTGCAGAAAACTAAATATTTGAAGTATTGAGAATTTGTAAAATACTTAAAAGATTATAATTTGAAATGTACAGAGGTGAATGACATGGTTAAAAAAGAAAGCTGACAAGAAGTATCAGCAACACTTTAAACCAAGCCTAAAAAAACTTGAGAGCTTTTGCTTATCTTTTTTTTTCTTTTAGTCAATATTTTAGTTTCACATCTTTGTATGATCAGAATACCAGATCACTAGCTATAGAATCAAATTACAGTCTTAAGGAACATCTCTTTTATATTGCAGCCAAAGGAAGGACACACACATCTTGCAAGAAAGCTTACTCATGAGAGATTTCCTGTCTATAATTTTGTAATACTGGGTTTGAATAAGGTTCAAAACCAGTTCTGAGAATCTTTTAGGTCATGTCCAACCTACATATATAAATTTTTTTGAAATTACTTTAATGAAAGATGTTTACAAAAATCACAGTTGAATCATTGCCTACTTATCAAATATAGCTAAATCTCAGTTCTGTATACAAAAGGTAGACCAGTAAGTGAATGAATGCAAGCTGTAAAAAACAAGGCGGTATCTGCTGAACATTCATAAAGAGCTGCTGGAGAACTGAAAGGCTATTAATGAACTTGAATGCAGAGAATGTTAGTCTAATATCCACAGGCTAATTGACAATGAAATGTTGTTGAGGAAATCTGTGAGTAAAGGATAAGTGAATTTCCACCAAATCATTTTTTTCTTGTTAATGAAAAAAAGCTTGAAGACAGAATCATGGTTTGTTTCTTATGTTTGGTATCTGTCATTTGATAATGGTTTCAATGTAGAATTTACTGAAATAAATTCCAAAGTGCAAGCAGTGCCTAACATCTTTGCTTTTTCTCCCATCTTTCTTTTCTTTTTCTTCTCTTTTTGTAATTTTAACTCACCATTGTATTTCTTTTCATTTGACTGTTGAAATTCATTGTACTTATTTGTTTAGAGTCTCTGCATTATTCTTTTGTTAATGTAGAGCAATAATCCTGAAATATTCAGTCATTATAGTTGATGGCATCAAATCAGATTACCTTACATAGCAACCGTTACCAAGAAAGTCAACATCTCAAACTATATAATCTGTGTTAACATTGTTAAATGCATTTTGTTTTTTTTTATTTTAAAGCCTCATCTAACCTTCCTTCTTCAGTGGGAATTTTTTTTTTCCCATATAGTTATTTATGATCTCTTAGCAGTAAAAAGAAACACAATCTTGATAAGTGAAAGACTGAACGGTTCTCATGCTCGCAAACAATTCTGAACAGCAGTCAAAAGAGAGCAAAAGCATATTTCATTGCTAGGATGGCTTGTTTATTATCTCAGAGAATTATAGAAGAAACTAATTTGCAAAGTGTTTACTGTGTTTATAAGCAAATTTTGATAGATGTCTGTCCTGGACAGTTCTGCTCCTATAAAATAGCACCCATAGAGAAAACAGAAGACAAAGAAGAACTTGAGTAATGAAAAAGATTTCCTTTATGCCTGTCACTTTAAGTACTCCTGAAAGATGTTGGACCGACAGCAATGGAAGCAGGCAGAAGAGAGGCAGTGACAAAGCTTTTTGATACTAGCCTATGGGAGAACCTAATTGGCATCTCAAAATGATAGTTATAGGTCTTTGTTTAGGCTTTGGCCTGTCTGCTGCAAGTTCCTGCCATAGGTCCAGCCAGTTGTGATAGCAGTTTTGAGACATCATTCTATCTATCTATAAATTCTTATTTTTTTCTTCAGTTTTGTGTCTAGAGCTCTTCTGATTCCTATGCCTGGTTAGGCCCTGTCTAGTCTTTTTAAGAGGATTTTTTCCCCTCACGCTGCTCACACAGACAAGTAAACTTCATTATGGTTCCCGTCACCTAAAGCATATTTTTGTCTGCAGACAGCAGTGTATGGACTTAGTATAGTTAATTCATTCAAAATAAAAGGTAGACTAACTGAATTTCTCTAAAACTTGGCTTGATTATAGTTTGAAACTCACCTTATTTAACACTGTATTATACTTACTGGCCTTGTGATGGTGATCTTGAGCTACAGTCTTATTCAGGAATAGCCACCCCTCACACAAGCACCACTCATCTGTCAGTCCATGTAGTTCCTTAAAATTGTTGATACTTATTCATGGTTCTACGTAATTATTTTATTTTGTGATAAGTAGAGGCAATACATTTTAAAATTTATTTATGGCTATCACCAATTTTTTTCCCAGAGAATAAAGATCTTAGCAGAATGAAGTGAAATATAGTACATCATAAACAGCTTTATATCAAGAAATATGGAAAGAGACAGCTGGGTTCATCAGCAGATTTCAATATCATTCACAAAAAATGTTGGAGGAGGCAGTAACTACTTCACCCACAGCCTGTAAAGTTGCTAGAGCACTTATCTGCTCTGCTGAAGTGCTAGGACCAAACCTCTCTTTATACCTGATTTAGAGCAAAGACTTGAGCTTGGCTCTTCCACATCTCAAGAGGGTATGATAACTCTTGGCTTGTAGGATACTCTGGAATGAGCAAATATCAATCTCCTTTTGAAAAGGCTCTACTTCATGTAACTAAATATTAATTCAGGAAAAGAATAAGAATGACATTGCATAGCGTAATTGTTAGACTACTCAACTGGATGGAAAGACAGCTGGATTGCAGCCTGTTTCAGTGAGTGGCATCTGCTGCCCATTTCTTTGGTTGTATTCCATTTTGTATTTACAAAATATGAAATCTCTAATGCCTGAATCTCCTTGCCTCTTCAGAAACTTTTAGTTAACATTCTGAAAAGAATCGCTTTGACATTACAGCAATTTTTCTCCATATTTTGCTTTGCTAAAAATGTGAGAATCATATTTGAAATTGTTTTGACTGTTTCAGAGATGCAAATTTCAGCAATAAATGGATGCTCCAAAGTGTTAGTTCTTTGGATATTTTTTTCTTGTCAAAGTTATTGAAGAGTTGATATACAAATCAGACTACAGATGTTTGCAATTAACTTGGCAAGAGTTTTTGCTATTGCTATTATTTTTTGTTTTTCATTCTTAAACACCTTAGCCAGTGACTGTTTTTTTAGCACAGGAAGTCTACATGGATTCCTTTGACAGTAACGAAAAATTAAAACCGTAGTTGTTTAGGCCTTCTAACACTTTAAAAATATTTGTTTCAGTTTAATTAAATGCAGATTAGATTCAGGTCACAAGGTTTAAGCTTGCCTATTTTAATTTGTTAGAAGACTGAAAAATGTCCTAAACCTGAACAGGCAAGAAAAAGTCCTTCCTCTCCCTTTCCCAGATTATTAGTAATTTAATAAAATGTCTTTGCAGACTTTTAAAATTTTCTAGGCCAGATTAATCAATGTAATCCTTCCTGCCCGGGGACTCCTTCACAGTTAACTCCAGTTTCTTTGCTCTGTGAAGTTGCACTTGACTGGTCTGAATACCACTTCCACTTATTTTGGGATATAAAGAGATTATTTAAATTTACGTGGCTCTCCAGCGTGCCAATCTCCCTGAGGCATTATAGGTCTTTTGGCACATCTTTTGGCAGCTACAGCATTAAATACGGTAAGCAGATACAAAGATGATAAAGGCTTGATCTGACATTTGTACAAAATATTTTAAAATGTGTATTCATTTACTAGTGGTTCAAAATCTCTACTTTTACTGTATATGAGATAGCAGTTTCAATTTGAGTTAAGTGTAAAGATAAATCACTATCTATGACAATGAATTTGTCTTTGCTGGAATACTTTTCTTGAAGAGTAAAGAAAAGTACAGGAGAAACTAAAGAGATTAAGGAACTTCTGCGGCTGCAGTAGGGTTTGAATAAAATAGCAGTTAGTAACCAATTTTGTTGCCTCTCAGAGTTTCCTTTGACAGTGGTAATTTCCTAATGCTAACGCATGAAAGAAGATAGGTGTGGTCTTCCATAACTATGAAATGATATTTCATTTTGAGTATTTTTTTCACATTTCATCAACTATAACCTCTCATTCCACCACTTTCTCTAGTCTAAGAATAGTGGCTATCTGAATCAAACGTTTTTATGAATTCAAAAAAATTTAACTTTTTTTAACACTGCCTATTACTAACAGATGATTGTGTAGTTACAGAAACTGTTAGTACTTTCTTTGTTCCATGTAAACTCCCAGCAAGATTTGCAGAAACTTCTTGCACAGTTGAAGGATGTGGAATCACTAAACAAACACAAGCATTCTGTAACACTTACATTCTATAAACACAGAGTTTCTGCAGACTTCAAAACCAGGGCCTAATTACAAGTGCACTGAAGTCAGAGACTCCACTTGACTTTGGAAATCTTTGATTCCTTTTATATTTCCTAAGTCATTTTGGCAGTCTTTACTGGTGTTAAAAAGAAGGTTCTCATCTCTTAACCAGGGATAATTGTAAATGGTCATGCTGTAGTCTCACTTTTCACTACATCTGGTATAAAGAAAAAGAAGGAAAAACAGAAGTATTCAGTAACTTGTCTTTGACTAAAAATAGGCCACTCTTCAAAGTTAGATTTATGGTTCTGGTTTTGAGAGTCATTTGAATACGTCTCTCTCTAAGAGGCTCAACCTTGCTCTTCTGCTATCACCAATACTTCTGACCATACTGCTGGTCCTTCCAGAATTTTCATTGTGTTGTAGCTGAGGAGTAGCTTTAGCTTTTCCAAACCCGTAAATTACCAACTTTTGCTAAACCATTCAAGTTTTAGCCTTATCCTTTGGGTTCTTTTCCTCCTAGAGTCTATTTCACCAAAACGCTTTTCCATAGTTTCATGGTAGCCACGGTAGCTTGCGTATCTCAGTAACAATGTACTGTGCACTGCTACACAGAGATAGAGGAGGACTCAAGATACCTATCTTAGTATAACATTTCTAGTATCTTTAAATATTTTAATATTGTTTTCTCCTCAAAGTAGATGCTTTGGGTTAATGTCAAAACCATTTGATGCATTATGTGGCTCAGAAAGGTATTTCCTGAGAAATTACTTCATTTAGAAGGTAAAACAAATGTTTCTTTTCTGCATCTTGCCCATTCAGCTGTGTCACCTTCTGCATGTTGATTTCCACTGCCAAACTCTTCCCTACAATTGATTTGGCATTTTAGATAACTGTCCTCACAAGAATGAAAAGAGATAACTAAGCAGTAGCAACAAAACCTAGGATTTCATGACAGTATGGTCATACTCCTTAAAATCTTGTTTCTCATTTCCAGGACATAAGAATTTTTAAGAACTAATTTTATTATCGTTAAATCAATGGTGTCTTTACTGTCAACCCCAAGGGGAACAAGATCCCCACTGAGAACTAAAAAAAAGAGATTTTCGCTTACCTGATCAACCTAAACCAAAAAATCCAAGACAATCCTAAGGTTTATTGGAAATTTTTGGGCAAGGACAGGTGAATATTTTTCTTCCTCTAATAAGTTATATGAATCCCATCTCTTTTTTTCACATAATATGGAGGTCTTAAACTAAAGTAAAACACCTAAAAAAGAAAGATTTTAATTTTAAATAGTCTTAGGTTTTACATGAATGGATGAGATCACGATAATCTAATAAAATAGCTTAATTGGTTAGTACAGTGATATATGCTGAAAAATTATTACTGAAAGTCGATCTTCACTGAAACAAGAACAGCACAGAGAGGGTCCTTGGAAAAATGACAAAAGATTTGCTAATTTTCATGATACTTTGCAAATGTTACGGCTGCAGCTGGACCCATTTGTTCAGACCTATATGCGGAAGGGAACAAGCCTCCCTCCTCTTCTGACACACACTTTAGGAAAAATATCTTCCTCAAATGTGCTCAGACTTCTTATACTAGCTGTTATAAGTGTGCAAGAATACACA
Organism: Sagittarius serpentarius; assembly: GCA_034782735.1. Lineage (NCBI taxonomy): Eukaryota > Metazoa > Chordata > Aves > Accipitriformes > Sagittariidae > Sagittarius > Sagittarius serpentarius. The sequence continues at coordinate 29,490,376 of JAVKLA010000053.1, forward strand.
ACCACTGACTAGATAATGCAGCAAGAGTAAGTATAAAGTAGAGAAAACATAAAAAAAACAAAGGAGTGGGTAAATAAAAAGTGAAGAAACACAACTATAGATCTTAATTTTGTGTTGTTTTTCTTTTCTGCAGAAGACAATGCTGTTATTAAACTACTGATTATTTTTGTTGCAAGTATGGTAGTCTTCAAATCATCTTAGACTTCTGTTACATCATGTTATTTGGCAGAATTAATATGATACACAGGATGACAGAATTGCGTACTCATTTGCAAAAAATACTTAGAAAGTACTGAGCGTTATACTGGGCAGTAACAAATGCCTGCTTCACTTTGAAAACTAGATAATCTTTTAAAATAGTTGTTAAGAAAAAATATTAAGAAAAAATGCCAACTTAACTTTCTTTAACACTTCCAGAACTGTAATTTTTTGTTTGTTTGTTTGGTTTTTTTTCCAAGATGAAGACATTTAGACATCTGACTTTCAATATACTCAAGTTACTTTTAAGGTAAGTTGGATATGAATATTCAAAAATTTTTGAAAATCAAGGTGACTGAAGATGTCTTTAGTTGAGCATCAAAGGTCAGTAATTATTTCAGAAAATGGAGAGGCAAAACTAGTATATACTGAATAATATAATATTTACAAATATTGAAACTCACAGTTATTGTTTATATTTCCAATATCTTAGCAGTAGTTTGACTAAAACAAACTGGACTTCATTCCATTTGAATAAAATTCAGGCAAATTAGGGGTGTTATTTAGAAAAAAACCCTTTTTTTATTATAAAAGTATGAATGCTCTATAAAGAATCTTCATGTCCTTCTGCCTTTAATACAGATGGAAAGGAGAAGGGAGGGGAAGGGAAGGGAAGGGAAAGGAAGGGAAGGGAAGGGAAAAATCTCCAGTCACTGAGTACCTAAAAGCCACTGCATGGTTTGGTGATCCAGTAAGTCAATCCCTGATTACCTGTAGGACAGGTGAAGAAAGGATAGGTCCAGATCCTAGGATACTTAACCAGCTGCAAACCTCCCAGGAATGCACAAACTCTGCAGGAACAAGTTAGCAGACAATAACTGTCAAAAAAAAAGGATAAGAGAAAGGATGTATTCTTGAAAATTACACAAGTTTTTCTGTCTGTAAGGGAAAGGTGTTTACATAACCTGCACTGAGACAGGTGCAACAGTGGACACTGGCTACAAAGAAATCTGAACTGCTTTTTAAAAATGGTTGCAAATTAATGAAAAGAATTGTTACCTTCATGTTGTTAAAGAACTATCAAGTAAAAACAAACTTTCAGCATTTAAAAGCTGTAGGGACAGAATCAAAGAAAAAATAAAACATATGATGTCATTTGCTTTGGTGATTCTCAGCTTCATTTTACATGTCAATTTTTATGCCTTTACAACCTTATTAGTACACCTTCAGTATTTCTTGACATTCATGACGTAACTAAAAATCTCAGTGAAACTTTTGTTCCATTAATTCATAAACTGCTCTTAAAATGTTTGTTATTTCAGTTCTGTGAATAGAACTGTAGCAAGTACTATTAAATCTTTAATGTTAATTTCAGTACAATAAAAACACTGTGCATTTATTCCAAAGATAGTCATAGAATCTACTTTTCAGTTACTTTGAATTTAAATGGTTTATATCTCCAGATAGCTCTACATATTTTTTTGTTTGGAATATCTTCCCCAGAGAAGTGGTAGAAATTCCATCAGTAATATCACCCAAAACTAAAGATCAAATACTGTATCACTGGCTTTTAACTGGCTGAATTACTAACATAGGGAAAAATTTCAGAGATTTTGGAACTCATTTTCTTTCTTTGAAAACCATTTTCTGAAATCCCTGAGACACTATTAGGAAGGTTTCTTTGCATTTTTAATATGAAAATAATCATACAATAGATTCACTCTTTCTAAGATTGTAGGCCAGATCATGGACTATTCCTCTCAGCAGCTTTTCTTTCCCATGTCTCCTTTTTGATGAGTTTCTCATTACAGTAAAATTAACTGCTTCCTACATGAGAAAACATTTACCGCCATTGTTTTGCTACGCTTCTCCACTTTCTTTATGGAGAAATGATCTGCTTCTCCCGGCTACAGATATTTTGGATTTTTTTCTTAAGTCAACCTCATGTTTGGTTTGGAGTAGAACTTGGTAAAATTATACACTGTGAATTTGCTTTTCAACTTGTTGATGGGGGGGAAATGCAAACTAAAATGTTGTTCTGCTGTGGTTTTTCACAACGTTCTTCAATATTTGTTATTTTGGAGGTATGCTATTTTAAGTAAGAATGTATTAAAGGTATTAGTTTATTTATGAGAGATGTTTTTTCCTGTGAAACAAATGGCAGTTCCATACAGTGGCCATACAGCAGCATCTAAAATACCGCACATCTTTCTCAGTGCTGGAACAGAAAATGGCAATTTTGTCTCAAATACCTGCGTTTACTATCAGCAATATGGACATAGAAAGACAAACTGCTCCACTGTCACATTTTGATTATTCATTTAAGCTTCAGAGAGATATAATAGCAGTAATGTAAGTTTTAGTATCAGAATGGAATGAAGTAATGCTTCTGTCCTTTATCTCCCCCCCCATCTTTCCTGTTTCCTCTCCCAACTTTGCCAGAGGAATATACCCAGGATATCACTACCCTAACAGTTGATCATATTTTTAGACTAATGGTTTTCACGTCCTTTTGTTAGAGGTTCCCCCTCCTTTTCCTTGAGCAGCTGCTGTTTTCTCTGAACCATAGCAACCAGCCAAGCAAGCGGAATAAGTAGCTCCCTCAGAAAGAAACACCAGCTCTGCTCCACACATGATCTAGCGAGGAGCGCTTCATAGCAACCATTCCCAGTCTCCATTACTAAGCTTATAAAGGCTATTTCTTGTGAATGAGGCGCAGCATGAAGAAGGGCGGTGATCCCAATAACCCTACCAGCACTTCTCTATGGTCTACATGCAGATACTGTTGAAAAATTCTTTCTGTGGTGTTCAGTGTAGTTTGGATCCTCATGCCATAGGAGTAAGTCTTTTTTGTGCTAGGAGGAGGCCAGCTTGTAGTAGCGAAGAGCTTTTGAAAAGGCTGTGTGGCTGGAAAAGCGTAGCCTAGCAGGGCTCCTCTTCTTCGGTACCTTCCAGTAGGTATTGCAGCAGCCTAGCAGAAACAGGGAGCGCTAGGAAGTGACTGTTAAGTTACTTCACATGGCTTGGCACCAGCAGACATTTCCGTGCCTTTTCCACAGTCTGTTGAAGCTTACCAGTCCCACCTGGAGAAGACACCGCTTTAGTTTCACACTTTCCGTCAGAGGCAGGGTAAGAAGTACTAGTGAGTTTCAGATTTTCCTGCCTTGTAAGGGCATGTTGATGTGTCAAAGTAATAGAAAATTCTTCAGAATGTTTTTGGAAGAAAAGCAGGTAAAGATAAATATGCTACTTTGTTGCTATGCTTCCAGTATATCTCTTCCTTAAGCAAGTGTTTTAAGAGCACAAGTCTTTAAAAAGGACAAGAATAGTAAAGAACATCATTATAAATTCAGGGTCGAAAGTTAAGTAAAACAAGAATGATGATTTACATATGCTTATAGAATGGTTAAAATATGATTCTGGTTTTTTTTTTACTAGGTATCATCACTTCTTTTTGTAATTCCTAAGGTGATTAATGATACTGAAAAAGACAGGTGGACTTTTCCAAGATTTGGAAAGAAATCAACTACCTGCCCTAACAGGAGAAGTATTGTTCTGTTTTGTATTTTTATTCAAACTGTGATTTAAAATTTATAAGAATAGTTACGTAGTTAATTCATACCGTTGACTGAAAGTAAATGAACATCACTCCTCTTGGGCAAGGCTTGTATGCCTTATTATTTAACTTGCATTTGCAGACTGGGAGAGTAACAAAAATGCCTATTTGTTTTAAAAGTTTTCAAGGAATTCCATCGTTAAAAATTCAGATATTGTCTGATTTAAGATGGGAGACAGCTCATTTTTAATGCATACAATAAAATCATCCTCACCTGAAAACCCGTTATCATATCCAATGAATATCAAGTGAATATATCAAATTAGCAAAAATTCTGCAAATTCCCTCTTGTCAAATAAATTGATGGGTTTATACTGGGAACTTTTGGCAACACTTCATTGAGGGAGCATTAATAGTTCATCAAACTCAAGATTAATGGTTAGAACAGTTCACAAGATGTTTGAATTTGTACATTTATACTTTCCAACCTTTGTTTTGTCAGGCTGAAATCTTTTGGACACCGAATAAAATATGTTTTACTTTCTTCAAATACTGCATTTTAGGTGTACTGATGTATTCTGTCATTTTCAATGCAGAAGACTAATAAACCTTGGAGTAGAATCCTTTTCATTCTGAAACAAAAAAAAAAAAAAAGAAAAGCTACAAAAATAGAAAGTTCAGGCTCCTAAGAATGACTCTTTTTCTGCTAAAGCTCACTAAAAAGACCTACCTGTTCTGGATACCTTTGCATAGTCTGAGGTTTTCAAAGCACTGTGCAAGGATTAGTTAATTATGGAAATGGCCAGTGAGATGTAGCTTTGCTCTTCTGTCAGCTGTTCGTGAAAATGTCGTTTGACTATCTGAAGAAAAGCAAGAAAGTAGTTTCCCTGGGTTACTGCAGCTGACAAAAATACTGTCCTTCACTGAGGAGTATTCTTACAGGAAGTTTCAACAGAGTGCAGGCATACTTTCAAAGCTGCAGTGAAACTGCATGACCTTTCAATTAATATATAAGAGGACAGCTGGAATGTGAGATAATAAGAATAAACAGTGCACTGAAGTATTTTGTTCATATAAGAAACCTTTTTTGCATTTACCTTAATTTTCAGACTAAAGAGTGTTTGTGGCTCTTTAGTTTTCCTCCAAGATTTTTTTTTTCACTGACTTTTGCATCTCAAGTTTAATTAAGCTTTATGAATTCCTGCAAAGCTGGAAGACTTAGCAAAGGCTTAGATATGCTTGCCTGGTAAGAACACTGTTATTTTCAGACTAGAGCTAGTTTTAATTGGATGGTGGAAAAAACAATTTATTGCAACAAGTGAATCAAACTCATGGTAAAAGCTACTAAAATATTTACAGCATGAAGAAGAAATAAATGATCTGGCAAAATGCTAGAAAGTGTGATGTGGATGTAAGTCTTAATATGAGGGAAATATGAGGGACAATGGTTAAAAAAAGAATAAGAAAAAGGAAGTAAAAAAAAGGTTTGACTAAGCCTTAAAATACATCCTCGTCCTATTGTGGTGCCTTCATTCAGTAAATTACGCATACCACCATGATGACATCACTTCAAGGTCCTCAATTAATCTACCCCTTTTTATGATCTTTCACGTGTTTTGTTGTGGTCAAGAACCTTGTGAAGGATGAAGTGGTTGCTAATATTTATACAGCACTTAATGTAATTGGGTCCTGACCTGGCTAGGCACAACAGTTCTATAAACACATATTAAAAAAAAAAAGAAAAAAGATTTGCTGCAGGGCTCAGCATGCATTGGTTCCTAGAACTGAGTTTTTGTTGGTCCTCTAGGCACAGGAAATATCAGATATATTATGACACACTGAGTGTGGTCTATCAATAAATTAATATTTAACAATCAAGAGAGATTAGGAACTGAATGTTAGCTTTAAAAAAACACTCTAAAATTCCAAACTAAGCTGCTTTCCTGAAAACAATAGGCAAAGCCCAACAGAAACCAATTAACTTGAAGGGTTAAATAGACATTTACAGAAGTACTATACTTAAAGTTTGAAAAATACAGGTTTAGGAAGAGGAGTGACCTTATATAGAAATGTTAAACATACAGTTTAAAAAAAAAAATCCCACTCAGCAGTTGAATAACGAAGGGGTGGGAAGGGGTACTTTTTTCTCTACATATAGAATGTAACTAGAACTCTGACAGAGAGCCAAGTCTTGATCTTTCCTGGGAAAAAAGTAAAAATGTAGGTTAATGAACAAGTATAGGTTCAAGAGGTGTGTAGGTATCTCTTAAGAAAGTTGTTGTTCTTTTCCTGAAATAGTCTGTTTTAAGGAAGTGTGCAGCTCATTGGGTGTTTCAAAAAAGTTTTCCTCTAACTCTGCAGCACCACCGTAGAAATACATGTGTGATGAACTTACAGAAAAACAGTCTCCTCTGCCTCACTCAAAAGACTTTAACAGTATTTTCCTTCTGCCAGTGAAGCATATTTAAAAAAACAAGCTGCAGCTGGCAAGTACAAGGAGAGACTGAGAGGTGCAGGTCAAAGTGTACATGCACAAACCTCAAATATAGTGACCTGAGGTGATCAAATATTTTTTGTAATCACCCAAGCATCGTTTTATCATCTCATCACTGCAAGTGCTACATTCATCAGTATACAAGTGACTACATTTCCTTTTTCTGTTCACAAGTTTATCTTCTAGCTGTTGTTTTGGCCTTTTGTTCATATATGTTTATAAACTTCAGATTGAGTGAATGGAGACTCAAAGATGAGTTATTAAAAGTGATATAAGACTGCTGAATGTCTTACTTGTTGCTTTTCAAAACTTTTAGTATTCGTAGTTGTAAATTTTTATTAGAACAGTGAAACTGTGTATTATCTGGACCTTTGTGCAATGCTAGCCTCATCCCATTTTTGTCAGTGTTCAATGTAGGAACATAGTAGTCCATATTAGAAAATGTAGACCATTATAATAATCTTTCAAGGTGAAATTCTGCTAATTCTTTTCTGATGTTAAAGATGAGTTTCTCTCACTTGAGATTGTTCTACACTGCTGCCAGAAAACTGGCTTAGGTTTGTTAATAAAAGTTGATGGTACTAGCTCCTCTTTTAAGTGACTTTAAAGACTGATTATTCTATATCCATTTTCATCATAAAGATTGAAATATTCTGCTGTTCTTCCCTCCTGGCCCAATTCTGCATTCCTTCTTTGATCCCTAATAAATCACAAGGCTTTTGGAGTGTGTTTAACTGTATGCTCATCAGTTGGTCCAGTCAAAACACACCTCTGTGCTGCACAGGGCCAGCTCTTGCCCATTCCCTGGAAGATATGGGAACATTATTGTCTAGCAGGCTTGTGCAAAACCTCATCACGTTCAGCTTCCATTGTATCAGCTAACTTGGTAGACCCGGTTTCTGATCATGACTGTCTAAACAACATCCAGCTGATGAAGAGTTCCCCTAATAGCAGCTGAGGAAAAAATCCAAGGATACCTGAGGGCATGCTTACGGAGCTGGGAAGTCAGTATGAAGAGTGCAGTCTCTGGGGCTGCATCTTCGCCCCCTTCCACCATCCCTGCGTCTCTCTTGGGAAACTGCGCTGGCAAGCAAAATAGAGGGGACACAGTGACTGTGAAATGTGGCTTAGAGTCTCCAGAAACTTCCCCTGAATGCCGTATGGCAAGATTCAGAAGTGGTATACTCCAAGTTTGATCTTACTGCAACCTCTGTGAAGAGCCGTGAGGTGAAGCTTTCAGATTCTTGTCCTGTATTAAAGCTAGGCAGACAAGGAGGCAAGAAATAAAGAAGTTTTCCGATTTTAAGTCATCAGTCCCACTACTAGGAGGTGTTTCAAGGTCAATAAATCATTTAGTTATAGGTTTGTTTGTCTGGGTTATTTTTCTCCCTGAATGGCCATAATACCAATTGATTTCAATAGGCTTTGTTACCTGGGGCTCCAGCTAAGGTGGAAAAAAAAAATCAAGTACTGTTCACAAGAACAGTAATGTTTCTAGTACACCACTCTGAACAGAACTGATATGAAAAGGAAAAACATACCAAAGAAGAAACAAAGGAGGATTTTTAAGGAAAGATGATATCCCAGAGATGCTGAGATAAAGCCCTTAGTGCTACACCAGACTATATTTGGTTTTACACTCAACAAGAAGATGTAGCTGTCTGAAATACTACAAGTGTATGTACAAAAATACATGCAGCATGGGAAACAAGCATGAGGAACTAGAACACCACAGTGACAGAACTGTGACGTTGTTGAATTATGTGGAGGGACAGCTCATATGACTGGGGTGTTGCAATGGATGGGAAGTTCAAAGAGGTTTTTCAGGTATAATTTTTGCCTTCTGCATCAATAACTTGTTTTTCATAGATATTAATGTCTATAAAGAGTAGGAGGTTAAGGGCTAGAGAACATGCGTACCACCTCACCTTTGCTTCAGCCTTAAGCTGCATTAATCAGCTAAGTGGTCTGATCCAGACTGAAAAGCTGTTTTAAGGACCAGGTGGTGTCAGGTGCATCAGAAGGACCAGCTGTCATTATCCTGAGTCCAGCGCTTTACATCCCTACCCTAAAGGGCAAGTTCTAACAAACAAAAATTTGCTGCGAGAACACTTTGGGAAAAGTGTAAAAGAATTTGTGAGAAAATTTCCCCAAGTTCCTCTTGCAACAGCTTTTACACTGCTGGGGTATTTGTTCTGCTATACTGTATGGACAAGTTTAAGGGAAGCTGGAATACTGAAGAAGAGAAGCTCCATGTAGTTAAATTCCTTATCTCCATGTAGGAACTCTTACAGTGGAAGGAGTCTGGAGAGATGGCAAATTCTGCACTGTAGGTTTACCTACAACTCCTTCATGCTAAAGTCCCAGCCATTCTATTAATCTAACTTTTCACTTGTGTTCAGTCATGTTATACTGGCTAGATATCTTCCTCTTGTGGAGACAAATTAAGAGGAAATTCCGAACAAAGCAGGAGAGCTGTGCTACCTGACAGCTGAATTTTCTGTGCTGAAATCTATGAGTGAAGGCACCCAACCCTATCCTTTCTTTGTCCTGCCTCTCAGGAGGAGGGTAACCATCTGGAAAAAGGAGGGGGAAATTGTGCTTGCAGTGGAATCTTATTTTTCTAAAAGAATATTAGGTCTGAAGAGGGCTATTTTGAGACACACAGAGGAGTCTAAGCTTTAGTAAACAATCATATTTATATAAAATCTGCCTGTGAAAGTATTGCAGGGTATAAAAATCCCTAGAACAATAAATCTTCTTGTTCTTCCTGATGGAGATAGATTCTAAGGTCATCAACTATAAGGATCAGATGAGTCTCACATGAATGCTTTGGCCCAGAGCTGCACTGGTAATAAACAGGATTTTTATTACATTTCTAAGTGCTCCATTACATGTGTTAAATTACTGTAGGCTTCACAAACTGCAGCTCAGAAGTGTTGAACAATTGGATAGTTCAAATTTGTTCCCTTTGCTCTGTTTCAACACAGCGCCTCAGCTTCTCTTGCAGAAGAAAAAAATGTCTTTTGTTTCTTTTATTCACTGTCTGATCAGACCTGTTCAACTTTTACATGATTATGGTAAAGGAACGTAAGAATTTTTCATGTTGTCATAGAGCGAAATACTTCCTCACTCCTATTTTTTAACTGTGATGGAGCCTTCCATTTTGAATGTTTGTCTATCGTTAATCTAAGTTTGCATCTGAATTGCGGGACGCAGAAGCCCCTCTCAGCTTGTAATAGCTAGACACATCTCAGCTTTCTATCAGACAGGACGAGGACATGCACCCACCTCCTCCTGGCCATTCTGTCTAGGCTACATCAGGGCTTAGTGTACCAAGAGGCACATGTGCCTCTACAACATATCTCTGTCCTAAATGATCTCTTAGTTCAGTAGAAACAGCCATAGGTTTGGCGATAATAATCCCAGGATCCTTGTTCTTTTAGTTTTTAATTTACATTAAACTTCTGTTAAAATCAGTAAGTCTGTCTTTCACAGGGTGTCATTATCTGGGGTGTGCTTCAAAGCCTAGTAGATCGATGCACATATGTGAATCAACGTTGGGTCAGAATGTTAACTCCATTTCTGTGTTCGGACATGTTCATTCCATTGCAAAAATCAAGACTGAAAAAATTATGATGATTCATTGTGAATCAGAGCTTCCACCTCTCACTCAAGCCTCTCAAGGAAAAGACACACAACAATAAAGTATTGTGGACAAATTCAGTGCAAAACTGAAGTAAATGAGTTGTGGCGTTTTTGTTTTATCTCTACAGGCAAAGCTGGGGACATATTAAAGTCTCTGCTTTTAATGAAACAAGTAAGTCTGAGTTTCCTCAGCAGAGCTGACTGCTGACTCCTCAGTTTAGGCTTCCATTTTATTTAGTGCTTGGAGTGAATAACAATAAAAATAGAAATAAAAAATCCTGCATTTTTTAATTTAAAATCAGATCACTAAAGGTTAAAGCAGCAATATTACAGGGTGAATATTTTGCAAGTGGATATTCTACCAACAAAGAGAGAAGAAACATAAAATGCAGAACTGTAGCCAGTCAGTGCCACTCCCTGTAACTGAAATACTGACAAATGTTCAAAAATATTCCTTTTTCTTCATTTATTTATGGCAGACATCTACCTCCACACCCTTGTAGAAAGAAACTCAAAACATAATCTGACCTTAAGGTAGGTGGTGCCTTATTCTGGCTAAGCTATTCTTGTGTGACAGAGAGATGAATATGGACTTTACTAGTTTCATCTTTTAAGAATTTTGAAAACAATTGTAGAGGAAACAACCTCTATAATTTTTATTCAGAATAGTAACTCAATAATTAAAGGTCAACAGTTTAGGTAAATTAGAATAAAAAAGCCTTAGCAAATTGTTAGTGAAGTAACTCTATACTAAAGTGAATCTTTTTATACTTAGTGTTTGTTTAAAAGGTGAAATCTTGGAAAGTTACTGAAAAATAACTAAGGGGAGAATTTAAAGTAAAATAGCTGTCTTTACTAGCTGTTCTGATCTCTTTTTTTTTTTGTTCCTGGAAGCAATCTTTTAAGCTTAGCTGGCATCCTAGTAGATCAGCTAATTTGGTGTTATTTATATCTGAAAATCTGTAATGTTATTTTTCATTTCATTCTGACAGTATCGCAAAAATGATTTGGGGTGTTATTTTTAGCTATCAGTAGAGAAATTTTGTAGGTGAAAAGTATAAAGTACTATCATGTCATTTATCTTCTACTTACATTAGCTTCTTCATTTTTCAAATTTTATCCTTCTTTAATCATTACCATGTTTGTGTATATTTTTTTTTCAGGAAGCAAAAAGCAGGAAACTTTCATGTGGTCACCATTCCATGCTCTTTTTTTTAGCATTTAAGTTTTTCTTTAAAGTTAGGGGTTAACTTACAAAGCTGCGATAGTTTTTTCCTGAGAATCACAATAGCTTCAATGGTGCTTCTGTGATAGTGTCCTTGGGCAAATCTATATTTCTTGCCACCAAACCATCTCTCCCATGTACTGGCCATTTAACAGATGGTTTAGCTTCCACAGCAGTCTTCCCTTGTAGCCATATTTTGCTCATGGCTCATATTGTTTCAGCTATTTGTTTCCATTAAAGAGTTCAATATCTCTTTACATTTATTCTAAGAAGCAGCCATTATGCCTACCAGCTTCAAAGACATTTAACCCAACTATTAGCACAAGGGGGCTTCATAACTGCAGAATTATGTTTCATTAGTCCTATCCATCAAAACATGATTGTCAGCATCATGGGGGAGTTAAGACACTCGACATATAAAGTTCTAAGGTCATGCAAATAGATTCTACTCCTGGAGCTTGTCAAGTGCATCCAGCTGGAACACCCAAGGGTCAGGGACAATACTACATCTATTATACGTCAGAAAGGTATGTCTGCTGTTGTGTGGAGAAGGAGTGTATATTTAGGAAAACAGAACACGTATTTTTGGAAAGAAGGAGAAGCAAATTGCAAAGAAGTCCAAACATCCTGGCTTTTTACCCAAGGTAAAAGCGTTCCTCTGCTAGAGGCCAAGCAGCTGGCAGGAGGTGTTGTGTTATTTGTGGTAAAATTCAGTCCCATACTCGGAGTAAAAATCATATCATTTTTTCCTTCGTGCTGATCAATATCTTTTGTATTATATGTGCTCTATGACAGTTTTGTAAGCCTGAGACAGATTAATCTAGTCACCTGTATGGGACCACTTATTTTAATAAGAAAACTGTAATTTAAGTCACACAATAATTCTCACAGCTTTTTATTGTTAATGTTTAAAAAAAAATCAGAGTCCACCTGTAACTAAATGCAAAGAGTATTATAAGATATTTCAAGCTGCGAATGTATAATGCCAGACTAAATTTTCAAAGGCAGGCCATTAAATTGGTCTCTTGCATCCTTTTATATGTAATTTTGATTCATAAACAATCTCCACAGGTACATAGGAGAATTAAATGTGAATTGAACCAAACCAGAATTGCACTCCTTTTACTGAAGAGGCTCAGGAAGAGGTGTTGTTATATAATTTTTGGCCAACTTCACATGCACTTGTGTGTCTTCCAATTGAGTAAGAGCATTTCTAGCTGCCTGCCATGGGCAAACAGCTTATGGTTAGTAGGTGCACCGTATTACTCATCAGTAGACCTTAAAGGTAGATGAGTCCATATTTGCAGGATATATCTGGTCAATTTGTTTGGAGTCTGGCATTTGACATGAACACTTTTCAATTCGAAACAACACAGAAATGACTGACAGGTACTTGTTCATAGTCTTCACTGTACCAGCATAGTGATTTTTAATCTGTGCTACACAGAGGCAGTCCTCCACAAAAGGAGACTCTTTTATAACACCAGATATACAGTAGTAAGAAAGACTGTAGAAATTGCTCTGAAAGGTCAATGACCAATTCCTAGGTATTGCAAATACTGATAATTCTATCACCATGCTCAGAATCCGCACCACATAGAAATTAAAACAAACAAACAAACAAACAAATAAATATTTAACATCAAAAAGCTGTTATTTCAAAGCGTATTGTTCAATCTGGTACTCTGTCTGAGTTTGCTGATACATGATAAATTTCTGGTTTTCTTCATCTTAATTGTTAGACGTGTTTTATTTTTTAAAGGAAACGTGGTGGACAACCTCTCAGACGTCAACTTGAAGAGCTACACCACTATGATGTCATGACTAGAGTTTTCCCTTCATTTTCTTTCAGTAAGTTCTCAAAGTTAAATTTGAAACTACAGATATCTTTTTATTTGTTTTCACATGTTGATGACTATTCCATCACCCTATCAAGAGGACTTTGTCAGGAGCATGTAGCTTTCATTCTACTAAGCAGCATATTTTTAAGGGTACTAAATATCACTCTGCAGATCTCATTTTCTCACCTTTCTTATATGGTATTTCTTAGGGCCCACTAAGGCACTGTAGTCTAGAAATAGTTAATGACATCTGTACAAGTAAACAAGAATTGCTCCCAGTGGAAACAAACCTGTATTTGCACAGCAATTGCTGATTCTTCTAAATATAGCCAGTTCAGAGACAAAACCCAGGATTTACTTTTTCTCCACTCAGGATGAAAGACTGACACATAAAGTTTTAGTTCCAAATATCAGTGCAGGATTTTCAGGGGTATTTTTTGGAGAGGCTATGTCATTGCATAATAAAATAACCCTGTTCAAATCTGAGCACTTTATCTTAGTACCTCAAAAATGAAATAAATTCAGACACTTTTATATGAAAATCTGGGATTATAAATTTGAAAGATCCCCTGATAAAGATCTAAGGAATAATTAAATATATTTATTAAATATTAGTGATAGAGCAGTCTTTGATGGTTTGTATATTCTGATCTCTTTGAATTTGAATATTATAAGGTTTCATGTTAAGACTTGTTTCTGAAATGGAACAAAATTATTCTAAGATGCATGCCAGACTCTCTTCCCATAGGACAGTTGTGAGTAGGTTTTCTGAAGAAAGATGGTAATTATGCTATATTTACTATTTTAACTGTTTATGATGTTACTGGTGGGTGGGTGTGAGGGGAATAGCTCCATGTGATAATGCTTGCATTTTTTTGTAGATACAGCTTGTTGCAGTAGCAAGACATCTCCCTGTTATAAAAGGATATTAAAGTTAGAATCTGCCAGTTGACATTAAATATCTGTACCTCTCGGCAGCTGAATTTGTTAAGGAAGTTGGTACCCCTCTAGGTCTCTGGTGAGGGTACTTGCTGCACCATGATACACTGCTTATCTCCAGGCATAGCTGCGCAAGCAGAAGCTTTGAGAAGGATTTGCTTCTCTGACTTGGAGAAGACTGGATTCAACAGTTATTTTGTGTTACATATTGCAGAACTTGTTGTTGCTGAACACAGAGCAAAAGCTGAAAAGAAGATGATGTCTGGGTTCCTGCTGTGGTCCGCAGTCCTGTTGGGGTGATGGGATAATTAGCCTGGCTAGATTATTTTACTTTGCTAGCCAAAGCAAACCTTCCTCTTCCAAAATCAACAAAAAAATAAGCAACTTAAAAAAATATATAAATACGCATCTATTGGGGCTTCTCTTCATCCCCTGATCACAGTGTTAGGCCCTTTTTGCCAGCTTTATCTGGTGCATGCAAAACCCCAGGGAGTCCAGACACTCTCTCTGTTCCAGGCTGGAAGTAGAAGAGCAGCCATTCATCAGGACCTCAGACTTCTGCTCTTACCCTCTACTCCCCTGAGGCCCTACACCACTACGTGCCTCTCCTTTTTTTCACTGAATCTCTAGATTTCTCATTTCATTGCACTTCAGTGCAGTATTCCTTCTACTAAATGATCCCCAATTACATTACCCCTTTCTGTTAGGTCCCAGGATAAGTGAAAAAAAAAGCCAAAATATACCCACGCTCTTCTTAAAGACTACACTAATATTATAGGTGAATTCAGTATATTATTTTATGTATTTATGCTACTTCCATTAATTAAAATGGTAACACATCTTTCCTTAGGAAGTCTACAATCTGTGCATTTTTTTCCCCTAAATTTGAAGTTAAATTAAATTGAAAGCAGAAAGCAGATTAACAGCTGTCTGTAATAATAGGTTTTTAAGTGTTTTACTAGACACATCAACAGTTTTTGGTATACAGATAGGGAAATGGGACATATGGCATTGGTGAAGAGCAATTACGACATTTTTTGAATATGCTAATAACACGTACGTGTAAACACAGTCACTTTAAAGCTTCATCTATTTGAAGCTCTTCATCTTTAAGTTGTTTTTCTACAATTACATCCTAGCAATGATGCAATACATTATCATGCGAAGTGTGACTACTATTGTACCTCTTAAATGTCTATCAGAGGCAAGGCTTTAATAATATGAATTACCTCAGGGTTGAAAGCATATTTTGCAATGACTCCGTCTAGCTGTCAAAATCTTTATTGCTACACATTAAAAATAATGGAATTATATTTGCAAGGCCATGGCACTTATGAAGCCTTTGTAGTGTGTTCATTAAATTTTCTGCATCAAATATTCATTTTATTGTCAGTTCTTACCTCATTTTCTGCCAGTGCTATTCCCTTAGAGCTAACCATGTTAGATATTCAGTCTTCCCTTATATTTTAGTTTTCTGTGCATCTTGACAAAAATATGGCAGGAAAGTATTATAGGTGTTTCACATTCATGTGTACTTACCAGTATTCTCACTAGGCTGATAGTGCATTTTTTCTTGAGATTATCCCTGTAATGATTCCTCTTGGTTGCTGCCAGTTAAAAGCTTGATCGCAGTTTAGAAAAGATGGGTGAAGGAGTGATGGGCCGAGTTGCCGGCACATGAATTGTGACCATTCTTGACTCTGGGAAAACAAGATTGATTGTAAGCAGAAAACAATCTTGTCCTTGATAGTATGATGCACTGAGTGAGGGCGTTATCTTATTAGCTAAGCTGATTAATTTAAAATATAATATGCAGTGTCATATGTTTTCTGGCTGGTATCCCCTTTTAAAAGCCGTTTTCTTTGTTGTGGTCACAAAAAGAATGAAAAAGAAACTATTCTTTAGGAATTTATACATGTATCATCTCTTTTAAGAGATAAACCTAGTATAAAATAAATTGATGTTATTTCAATGATAATCTGTAATAATGATCAATTACAGCAGTGAAAATTATCAAATACACTTTGTTGCATACATTGAAGGCAAAGGTCCCTGCAAGCAGATTAACTTCTTGCTGGTCTGTACACTGATTTAAAGAGCTGACAATTTAAATACACAAGACAGACAAGTGATATCCTTTTTATTTACTAAGATTTTTTTAATATCCTGAAGCTTCATGTAGATTAATGAACTGGTGCCTGTGTGTCAAGGGAGCTTCTTCATTTATTTTATATCAACCTGTGATCTGGGCCCACATAGAAGTAATCTTATTTGATGAAGTTTCAAGAAGGCCAGTTGGTTTGGTAAATATTATCAAATGCTGCAAGAAATTCTTTTGCCAGCAAGCTATAAAATCTGTTCTATTTTATTCTGTGAACCTGTGAAGTAGAAAAGTCGGGTTTTCCAGGGTAGCAGTTCTCTTACTACTATACAGTTACAGAGCTCTGCTTCAGCAGAACACTCCACTTTAGAATGGAAAACTGCTGCAAGGGAACTAGGGAGGGGAAACGGCACTTTCTTTTTGTTCAAGGATGTTTTGGGAAAAGGTAAAGCAGGGAAAGAAAAACAATATTTTTATATCAATTTATATGATTTCTATGTGATATTAAAACCAGTATGACAGTAAAAAAAAAAACACAACAAAACCCAACAAGAACACATCCAAATTAAAATTTGGTCTGAAGGAAGACTGTAGCATATAAAAAATACAGTTACCAAAAATATAAATGAGAGAGCATTGCTGTTGCTCTGACAACTTTACATACATCTAATGCCCTTAAAAATTTTGAGATCTTTTCAAAACTACCTTTCTGTAAAATGTTTGCAGATAGAGTAACGCAAAGGTAAGTCAATAGATCACAGAGTCATTGTGAAAAAAAAGGTTTTAAAATCCTACAGTGCAATGCATTAGCAGTTTTCCTGAGTTCTTTTGTAAGTGCTTTGCACTATTTATTTGTCCAGAATAATAGGAGGCAAGCAGTTGTATTCCCTGGGTAGGAAAAGAAGGTAAAGAGCCCACTCTTTTTTTTGTTATCAGAAAAGGGTCATTGGAGAAAAATATAAAAAAAACTGTAAAATATTAGATTATTGTATTTAACGGAATCCTGAGCCATTTGGGAAGTAGCATATTTGTGTTTACTGTAACAAAGTAGACTAACCAAGATTATGTTTATCTATGAAAGTCTATGTATATAATTCATTCATGAAAAATCATGGCCATCATGGTTTTCTATAACTGGAAAAAAATGGTCTTTTTACAGCGTTATTTAAGGAAGGTGAGACAAAAGTCCACAAATAGGTGTATGTCAGGAATTAAAGCGTTTCTAGCACCAATAGAAAACAAAATATCTAGTGAGTATTGAACAGGAATTGATTTGTTTCTGAATGAGAATATTGGCTATATTCAGGGACAGTAGGAGGGTCCTGGATTCGATACCTCAGACAGTTGTCTTTTCCTAACAGCCAATGTAGAAGTCCTTAGCTAATAGCAAGACTCATAGCTGATTTCATTTTTATTCTGGCAGTACAAACATAGAGGCTATTTTTAACATTTAATCTGGAAACCACATATAAATCAAGTGCTTTCTGCGTTTCCCTGTGTATGTCTGGTATTTGTAACCCTAAGTCAACATTTCTGCTGTTTGGAGAAAGTAATAAGTAAGTAAACAAATGAAACACAATATGAAGAGTCTTATCCAGCTATGAAGATGGCATATAACTGTGCAATTGCAGGAGCAGAAAATGAAGCTTTTTTTCCCCAAAATTATTCTGTATATATTGCTGAAAATATTTTTTTCTGAATTCCTAGGCCATCTGGATGGATTTTGTCTTTGCTCCCTCTAAATTTTCTTCTCCAAATGACTGTATGTGTAACCTTAAATCATGCAGAGCAGATATTATTTATATCATATAGATCTATATCTTTGTTTATAATTAATAAGCACGGCAACTTGAAATTCAAATGTGTTCATGTGGTTTCCTTACATTGTAAGTCTTGTATACATCACAGGTAGAGAAGGTGAAGGTCTGTTCTAGGAAGATAGCAAAGAAAGAAGCAAACAGAAGTCTAGGGCTAGAATTTATAAAACTGTATCATGTAACACTTGAATACTCAGTGAAAAGCTTTAAATGTCTTTGCTGGGGTAACGCTGGGTTATTGACATGTGAGTGAAAGACTTGGCCATTTATAATAAGACGTTTGAACAATAATAGCTAAAGAAATTACTGATGATATAAAAAGCAGGCAGATTCTGTTAGGGGCTGAAACCTATAAGCAGCTGCACATCTTAGTGACTCAGTTAACCAAGGAAGCAGAATGCTTTCAGAGATTGTAAGAATCCTGGAACACAACCTGTCCCAAGCTACTACTGCCTGCAGAACTTTGTCATTTTTACAGATAGTAGAGAGAAAAATGAAGCTATTACTTTATCGGATTCGATTACAGAAAGAAATGAAGTCAAGTGCACGACAGTTTAAAGGATTGTGCGGGCAAAAATGGTAAAATCTGGTTTAAATGCATCAATTAAAAAATAGGTGTTGGTGAAGAAGACTGATGTGCCCCTAAAACAAGCATGAGAAAATTACTTTTGAGTAAATATATTGGAGAACTGCAACTGTGTCAATGAAGCCTCTGCAGGAGAAACATTATGCTTTTACCAGAAATCTTAAGGTGGAAAACACTTACTGACTGTATAGTTGAATGTCAGGCATGGTTTCATAATGTATACAGTTTGAGAACAAAACTGTAAAAAATCAGGGGACAGAGAAAACAAAACTCTCTCCAAAATGTAACTACTGCCACTTGAGAACAATATTGGAGATTTGTAGATTCATCAGTTTGCAAATGACAATGTAGGCGCCCCTGAGACTACTATAGTCATGTAAATACTGGTGGGGCTGTTAGCTACATCAAGAGTTAGCCCTTATATATCTCTGTCTTGTTAATAAAACAGCATTTGGAATCCAGCTATTTCAGCTTGCTTTCCTCACAGTCTTACTAACAGATGCAAAGCAAATATGCATTGTTACAAGGATATTTTATGCACCGTTTTTCATTCACTGGGAACCTGTATGATTGGTGATAGATCAAATTTCTACACTCCATCTACTAAAAGCCACAAGAAATCTGAACTGCAGAGAATATTTCATATTTCATAATTATATGCCATAAATGTTATCTTTCTAATAATGGCCTCCATCTTCCCTCGAAATATTTTTGGCTTCACAGATCAAACACCATTGAAAATCACTGCCCAGTGATACAAGGCATTCCTGAATCCATTGCTGATGTTTCCCTTAGGAAAGTGTAATGATCAGATAAACTTAAGTACACTGTAATATGCTTTTTTGTAAAAAAAAAAATATTAGAGATTTTCTTATTAATGTTATGATCCTGTGGCCAGCCACCTGCCACAGACAGATTATTTACTTTCTAAACAAATTTTCTCTGTTTCCTAGACAAACATATGCTACCACCACTCCAATCTCAGTGCTTTTTTTTACAGAAAAGCCCTCTCTTCCAAAACACTCAACCTGAGAGGAGCAACCAACTCTCACTCGTTGGTCTTGCATTTCCTCATAGGCTTTTATTGTTTCCAAGCCAAAGCATCATTTCCAAGCAGGTATCCACTGACTGACTGGAAGGAATGGTTTGGCTGTCTCTATTGCCTTTGGGTGGCTATACTCAAGGCACACTCAAGCTTCTTGCCTTTACGGGCAGATCTAGACTGTGAGCTACTACCCGTGTGTTGGAGCTTCTTTGCTTTGAGAAACAGATGACTTGATCTATTCTACAGGCAGCGTTTGAGCTGGTCAGTAAGCAGCTTGAACAGCTGTGGACATTTGGTTTAAGTCCCAGCATGTTGGTACAGACGCGGGCATGATGTACGGACAGATTTCATTCCATCAGTAAAAGCAGTCAGTATCTATTTTATATCTGTCGGTAACCATTAGCTCCACCCTATCGTTTATAAAATCTCTCAAATACAAAGATCCCAGTCTGAATGACCTCTCTTCCTTTCCTGCCTATGGAAGAAAAATACGACAGTGCTGGAGGAAAGCCTGTAGTTCGACCTCATCATGGACAATCCCGAAAAAGGGCTCACAGAAGAAGGTCTGTGGGAGGACCTACACTCAAACAAGTATTCTGAACTGATGTTTGAGGGATTTAAGATTACAGCATGCATACAGCAGGGAATTGCTATTTTATCTGGAACATAGATAATCATATGCTCATGTCTTCACTTTGTTGAGAACATGGTATCAGTAAAACCCAGGAACACGCCGTTTCTTGCAGTCTGTTTATCCTCAGCCATCTAAGCTTTTGATTTTAATTCAACAGTGCTCACTGTAGGACAGTCACTGTACTGAAGGAGGATTTCTTCAGGACTGTGGATAGAAATCATACACACCAGGGTGTCACTGTTTTATCTATTGTCTTCAATAACATAATCACAACTGCTACCAGATGGAGACTGTTTAAAATGGATGAAATTAATTCATCATTTCTTTATTCATCTATTCAGTACTTACTCTTTGCCAGAATCTTTGCTGTTTCCTAAGATTTGATGAGACGTTGATCAGAAGGTTGTCTGACACTACACTTCTGTGCTTGTGCATCAGGACTGAGGTATTTTCCAGGCATACTAACGCACGTATCAGCGAAAGTTCTGGACGAAATTTAATTCTAGTCTGTATAAGACAAAGGGCTTGCATGTGGCATTCTGACTTTCAGAGTCTGTTGGGAGTATTTGTTTTCCATTTTTACTGTAATTTACTGAACTTGCCTACATTTTTGCATTCTGCATACAGAAGTGTCTTTTCAGATTTTTTGGCTCTTTAGAGTCACTAGGGCTGTCCTTCAGAAAAAAAAAAAAACCAAACAACAGGGAATTGTAGCTACTGAGAGCTGCCTGGGAATACAACTGCTGCTCTTGTAAGCACGTGGCCCAACAAGCACAACAGAAAGCCTGCTTCTGTACCTCCAGCTCAGAGTCCTGATAATTAGTTCTGAAGCTGAACATAATCCTATGATCCCAGTATCTCAGAGACTGGTTCTTTCTGTTGACACACTATGACTGTCAGGATTAAAAGGAATTCTGTAACTAAGTTCGTGTTGCTGAACAGGAAACAAATACATAAATGTAATCTACGTATTTGGCACATGTAAACTAGGACCTTAATCTTTTCTTCCCCTTCCAAACCAGATTTTTTCAAACTAACATATGACATCCTTTATATGGCATAAGTTGCTATTTGTTTGGAAAATGTTTTCCCCTCTTATTTTTAGAGAAATATCTGCAAATTCTCATTTTGTATCAAAATTCTTAAAAATAATGGATGATAAATAAATATATTTTAGTTGGATTTTATCAGATGACTCTGGTTTCAGTATACTTCATTCTTTAGACTACTTTTTAGGCTATCCTTTTAAAACCAAAGTATGTCTCTAAACACAGTGTTAAAGGAACCAAAGAGTATTTTGCAATTCTGCACCTGATATGAGTATTTTCATTGTCATCTTACATCTTTGAATTGGGTGTCAAATATTTTGTGGATTTTTAGGGAACAGTTCAGTTTCTCGTTATTCATGAAAAGAGAAAAAAAGTGAAATGTAGATGGGTGCAGTGATCACTAATAATTGTGATAACTCATTTTTTCCTGCTAGAAAAATATGATAAATGTTAAGAATTGAGAAAATTCTTTTCTAGACCCCAAACTAACTCATAGCAGGCATTCCTTTAATGTTTTCATATGCCTCATTTTCATAGGTTAGGTAAGTAAAACAAATATAACTTTAAAAAAAGATCGCTACATGTTTTTAATTTGACAATGTCTTCCAGTTCTGTGATATAGTTATAGCATCTTAGGAAAAACTTCCAGTCTGTTCTGTTTTTCCTTTCTCAGTTCATTTAAGTTAATTTTCTTGAATTATGTAAAAATATATGTCAACTTATCCTTCATGCTAGGTGTTCTGATCAGCATAAACGTATTTATGGGCCATAAACTTCTTTAGTGGAGAGTATTATTCAAGCAGTAATACAGAAGAAAATAAAATATTTTATTCCTCAGCTTTATTCACTTTTCAGCTTTTGAGTGTTTATTGATTAAGATGCTGTACTTACAGTCCTGAGGGAAAAGCCCTCTTTTCATTTTCTCAGCTTTATCAATTTTTTCCATATTGTTTTGGCTAGGACCTAAATCTAGGAAATCACTTTAAAATTGTGAGTAGTCTCTTCTCAAATAGATTATTCATGTTCCTAAAATTCAGTATAAAAGGTTTCAGGCTTCAGTTGTAACAATCTAAGGATACCAGGCATGGAAATGGAGAAAGACTTTAATTTCAAAATCCCTTCAACAGGAATTGGGGTTTGATCACAGTAGCTGCATACTCCTCTAAGAGACCAGCAATACTAGTATCAGCTCTGCTGACCACTCTGCTACCAACATCACATTCACAGGTGTATATAACAATTAGGAAAACAGTAAAGGAAAGTGTGAAAGAACTAGGTACTCTTTATAAAGCCAAGTAATCCTGGGAAATTTTTTCTGTTAGTCTTTTTCATTCTTTATCATTGTCAACTGTAGATCTTGCAGTGATTTGGTAAGAAATTTGATAAGGAACCCAAAGGTCTTTTACTTCAAAGCAAAGTAACGATCAAGTTTGTGATGCAGTTACTTTGTGACTGATCCACTATAATTAATATACAGTGCATATTAACGATGCACATCTGTGATGAAATTGGCCATTAAGGTTTATAAAATGTAAGTAGGGAAGATGCTGCAGCCCTTTATGACACCTCTGAGATGTCCTGTCCTCCATTTTGTTTCATATTCTAGCCAAAACAGAGCTGTCGGAGTGTCTGACGCTGGTATCTACATCATCTGTCTATCTGTCTCTCTGTCTATCTATCTCTTTACTCAAATAAAGAGACAAAAAACCTACACATATTTGTGTGTGAATGTATAGATATATATTTATAGTGAGACATATACTAGAGGATGCATGGAGCCACTTAGCTTTCAGTTAGCTAAAGGATATCAGAACTGGCCTAGTGTTTAGAGACTTCCTAATTCACACCATTTCCTAGAAATCACAAGCCACAATGATCACAGTGGAAGCACACTAATTTTGCAAAGATTTTCCTCTTCTTTTCCTCCCTCTTTTGTGAAGAGATTTTTTTTTCACTTCAGTTGACTATTTTCTAATCTGAAGAAAAAGAATTGCCTTTAGAGAATATTAAATCCATCTGAAACACAATCCCACGGTCAAATACTAAAAATATAATTACTGCTTATAACTGAGCTACAGAATCCAACATGTGAGCTTTGTCTTGCTTCATTTTAGGCCAGATATTCTGACTGAAAAATATTGTGAGGAGACTAAATTTACTGACAGTGAAGTGACAGATCCAAATACTTTATGGAAAATTTTCCTTTCAGAATACTGAAAAGACAAATTTACAATAAAAGTGTAGTAATTATATGTATTGAAAAAACCATTAGCAATACTTTTTAAGAGTGAGAGGTAAACTTAATTCCACTTGAAATATGATGATCCTCTTTCTTATTCCCATTTTGCACTCAGAGTCAATATTATATGCCCTTGCAGCAACAAGAAAATGCTCACTTACCATGTATTTTTGATTCAGGATCCATATATCCGGCTTCTGTTCGTGCTGTTGTATAAATAAATATAGAACTATGACACATTTGCTTTTGATTGTCACTTCAGTGTCCTTTTCACTAGAAAGCTAATCCAGGTTTACCAAGAAAGTGTAATTTTGGTTAAGCTGGGCTAACATTAGCATACCAGTAAATACCATGTGAACTGTACTTGCATGTTTTTTCTTAGCTTTCGGAATTTACTACTATGGTTTCTATTATTTCCAGATGACAGGACATGGTGCTGAAAAGTATGGGAAAATATGGTTAAATTAATGGGCTTTCTGCAAACTAAATCATTCTGAATCATTGAATGTGGCTTCTGCATTATCGCATTGCTGCTTAAAAGTAAAAAGGCAAATTACAACGCTGGAATTTCCTTAAACAGATTATCTGATGAACTGATTCCTGCAGAGGTGAAGAAATGTCGTATATTCTTATGCTTGATGTACTGCCTTCTCCAGAAGATCTTTATATCTGTGACAAAGTCACGGGCAGTGAATTTATATTCCCACTGGATATGTTACCATTATCACAACACATGTGTGTAGAGATTCTATCTAGACTGAATGTTGTTGTTCAGCTTTTTTCATTTAAAAGAGCTCAGATGTTCTTCAATAGATTAAAACTCAAAATCAGAATACCTTTGGAAAGAGAGGTTTATTTTCTTCATACAGGAAATTAAGACTGGCTGTTATTAATTTTCAGATATCAGAGGGACACAAGAAAAAGACATACTGGGGCTTGTTAATTACTAGATCTTAGAAGTGTACCCACACTAAATGGTAGTCTGTAACAGATCTATCAAAAAAAGTCTTAAAAATATATTTTTAATTATTTGAATGCTTCTTGAGGAATATATCTCCTAATTGTGATAGATGAGTGGGTCTTTTCTGTTAGATTTGGCATACAAATCTGTTTTTTAAAAGAAATGCAAACATGTTCCTGTAATTTTTTGTCTTCTCATATTACTGCAAACGCTAATATCTACGGATGTTCTAATATCTTCAAAAGGTGTTTTGGAGATCACAGAGATGCCAAGAAAAATGCATGCTGTGCCTATGGGAACATTTTATCTATACCTGGACTGACTGAGAAAGCTCTGCATTTGCTGCAGTTTTGCTCTTGCTTTCATTATTATATTCTTCCGTCTTCACTTTTTGTACGGACCCTTGTATCTATGTGAACTTCTCTAGCCAGATTGCTGTGTTTGGTGCTTGCAGATACATTATAGAATCCCAAATGTAAAGCCAAATTACAGGCAAGTACTGCAGGCATCATCTGCTGAAACCTATTGGCACTAGCTGTAGGGTGGCTCCTTATCAACACTCTCCCTGTGCATATGGTTTATACAGAAGGAATGAAGTATACTTTAGAGCTGGCAGGAAGGAACTGTTGTCAATACTACTGTGAGAGAGTGGAGCATATGGTGATCCTGTCATGCATTCCTGCATCTCAGCTGGATTCTCACGTAGGAAAACAGTACGCATTTGCCTCTTAGCTGCTGAAGGTGGCTACAGTAGCTTCTGGGTAGACATAGAATCAGGAAATTGTAGGGAAGTAACCCCAAGACATCATTCAGCCCATTGATTTGTCCAAAGCAGAATTATTTAGGTCAGTGATGACAGACGTTTGTCGAGATTGTGATGAAGTTGTGAAGATATAAACTTCTCAAATTCCATTTCAATGCTTTACTATCCATATCTGTCTAAATATCCTTTACATTAACTCCTTTTCTACTTACAATGAACACAGAATACGGTCAAGCCTGCTGCTCCCTGCAGCAAATTCCATATATTTGAAAACAGTTGCAAACAGCTACTTACTGTTACTGCCTAGCTGTTCTTTCCCACTTGCATTAATACCTTGCACTTGTCATTATTAAATACCTTGTTTTTCTTTTAGATGGCACCTCCAATTTGTCTCGATTGTTTTGAGTTCCAGGTGGATCCTCAGCTATACTGGCAGTCTTCCCACCCACGTCCTATCTACACATTTAATAAACCTATACCACATAACTAATGAGAACACTGACTCGGGACAGACCCCAGCAGAATTTCACTAATTACTTGCTTTTGTTTTGACACAGGACTCATTATAACTGCTTTCAGAATGTGATACAGCTAGCTTTGTATTTTTCTTGTGATATTTTCATTAAGGCCATGCTTTGCTCTTGAAGATTATACTAGTAGTGCTGAAAACTTACTGAAGTCAAGCTATGTATCAGCTGTTTCTCCTCTACCCATGTAGTTTGCTATCCTGTGGGAGAGAGAAATTAAAAGGATTTGGCATTCTTTCTTGTTGATAGCATGCCAGCTGTTACTCATTTTTCTGTTTCTTGCTAGGTTTTTAAAAACAATTTGAATAGCTCCTCCAGTATTTTTCTAGAAGCTGATGTTAAGCTGGTTAGTCTGTTATTTTCTGGCTTCTCCTTTTCCCATTTCCATTTCTTCAAACTGTATGTTTGCCTGTCTCCCTGTTCTTGCTAGTTTCTCAGAGATAACAACTAATGATACTCTGATTTCCTCAGCCAGCTTTTTAATTACATTGTGGTGAAGACCAGCTCTTTCAACTGTTTTGAGAACATCTAACATTTAGATATTGTTTGACCTGTTCCTTATTAGAGAAGGAGGTCTTACCGTCTGTAACTTGTATTAATTACGACAGCATTATGACATTTTCCGTAATAACTTGCAAAGAGGTATTGAACTCCTCAGTTTTCCTGGATCAGTTTGTAACAGCCCACCACTACAGTAGGCAGTCAACCAACTCTTTCCTCTTATGGGAGGATTTAGTTTCCTAGTTAAAGACTTTTGGTTTTGTGTTGTATCTTCTTCTTACTCTCTCCCTATGCGCTTATGCTACTTTTCATATTTGACCTTAGTAAACAGACCTAGTTTCCACTTTCTTTTTACGTTTGAGATTCACAAAGAGCCCATGATTTCATCGAGCTCATCTCTTACTGCACCTTTAATCTTTCCACTGTAATAGTATATTTTGCACTCATGACCTTAATATTGTTTCTTTACAGAACTGACAGTTCACTTTAATTTCTTTTTTCTCTCCTAGGACTCCTTGTTTACCAGTTCTATGAATTTACTGAAGCCTACTTTCTATAAATGCCTTGGTTTGGTTTTGTTATAGTTCCTCTTTCTCTTCCTAAGGATCATGAACTCCATCATTTCACTCTCTCCCAAAGTATTTCCTATTTAGGTGCTTTTAACCATTTCCTGTCTTTTGAGGCACTTTCTCTCTGTAGATGTCTCCAATTCTTACATTTAAGTGTTGTTACCTATGCATATGAGTTAACTGAAAGTCAGCACCTTTGCTATTTTCCTTTTCACAGACTTATAGGTTATTAAAATTCACATTTGTTTGTAGGCCCGGTGTTTTGGATGACCTTTGTTGTTGCTCACAAAACCCCTCATTCACTTCTTCTGGCTCTGGTGATATACAATGGATGGGTTCCATTATGGCACTACAGTACTTTCATCTTTGCCATCACCCACAATTTTCTCTGCACTTAAGAGACAACATGCTCTTAAGAGAGAATATATATTGCCATGTCCCTACCCCTTCCTTTTTCCCTCTTCATCTTTGCAGGACAAGTTTCTGCCTTTATATTACCGTTCCAGTTGTATTATTATACCAGCTCTCTATTACACCTAAATCCTCAGGCTCCATTTCCTTCTGCTTTACCTGCCTGCTCATGGCAGACTTGAACAGCCAGGTTACGGCTGTGTCTGATTTAAGGGACAAGAGAAGCAGCACAAGTGTAAGGTTTCTGTGCTCCCCTCACATTTATTTCTTCCGCCCTGCTGATAACTGGCCCAGGCACCAGGCACAAAAGCCTAGCTTGCAACTGAGCCAAGCTGCTGCGATGTTATTTGCCTTTCACCAGGAGTCTCATACTTTATATGAGTAGTCTCTTTTAGTAGCTTTCTGCCACATATTTCCAAGTCCTCCCCTCATAGTGAGTTAACCTGCTCCTCAGCAATCCTCGTATTGCCTAGTCTTCCACTCACATAATTCACTGATGTGACTCAAGCTGCTGACTTTGCCACTGACCTTGCATGGTTGAACATGTAGTTTAATTATTCTTAATGTTGTGGTCCTTCTGAAGAGGGAGTATTGATCATAACCTTAAACAAATGGTCATATGTAAATTAGCTCATTATCTTTGATTTTGGTCCTTACATCATATGTGTCTGTGTCAATGGCTCCAGGCTAGCTACTTGCACCTTGTGACATGAATCCACTGCTTATTCTTGCCTAGTAGTACATACATTCCTTGTAAATATCTTTTTCTCTTTCTCTCCTTTTCTCAGATCTTAACCCAGCTGGTGGTGCTGGTGCTGTGTTCTTCCAGTCAGCCACCTTCCTATAGACCCCTGGTTTTGTTGGAATTACACAAACCAACCCAAACAGCAAGTCTAATGCCTGGTGGCTTCATCATGTTGTATTACATTCCTTCTCAGAACAATTCATTTCTCTGTCTCTCTTGGCCATCATGAAATAGAAGTGTTTTATTAAACAAAATAAATATGTAAGTGCATCAGGGACAGTACTGTCTCTGGCAAATGTATAAAAGCAAATTTATATAGGAAAGAGACATCATCCTCATGTGAAGTGATCTTACCAGTTTGCACTGGAATCAAGAGGTCCTGTAAAAAAATTTGACAACATTATTATACCTTTATATCCTTACTTAAAACTAAACCAAGGACCTTAAATATATTAGTCTGTATTGCAAGTAAATGGATTTTAGTAGGGTGGGCATAAAATGTTCTGTCCACTATCCGTTATAGATTTTCTAAGCACGTGCTGCTTGGTAATATCTGCTTCCCCTTTTTTCCAGTGGTTTAGAATGGACGTACTTTCCTGAGCTCACACAGACACACAGCACTTTAGCAGGAATGATACAGAAATCCTCTCTATCCCAGAGACTGATTTATTAGAGGATTTAGTCTGGGCAGAGAAGACCTTTGCTACTTCCCCACGGGGAAAAATCAGAGTTAGAGAGCTAAGAAGTCCTATGTCCTGCTTTTTCTCTTCAAACTCTCCATTGGTAGATTGTACTGAAACTTGACAATGCACATACAT
Organism: Sagittarius serpentarius; assembly: GCA_034782735.1. Taxonomy (NCBI): domain Eukaryota; kingdom Metazoa; phylum Chordata; class Aves; order Accipitriformes; family Sagittariidae; genus Sagittarius; species Sagittarius serpentarius. Next base: position 29,519,043 of record JAVKLA010000053.1, read on the forward strand.
ACAGATACTATACTGGTAGAGAAATGGTAACCTCACAGCCTGAGCTCTTTGGAAGAACAGACCCAGTACATACAAATTTGAACTTCCACTTGGAAGTTTTATATGGTAGGAATGTAGATGTGTCTAAGGGATGAAGAAAAGAGGGAGACAAGAGAAGGTTTAACATGGACAATATCTCTGAGCACCTTGAATGTGTTATCATTAATGACACTTGTGTCCGTGTGGCTGAGAGTTTTAAACAGATTTGTTTGTTGGAGTTGTGCCAGTCTGAATTCTTCACAAAATCGATAAGAGGGCTTTATGCTGGAGGGCAGAGGGAGTGTACGGCAGGAGAAACAGAGGAGGAACATATTCTAACTACTCTGGTTTTAGCCATTCTGAAATATTCTTTCAGTATCTCGTTTTGCATGTTTGATTTTCCATGAACATGAGATTATTGGATGGTTAGAGGAAGGAGATGATGGCACTAGGGGGTACCCATATCCCACATGAAAACTAGGAGTAACTGACCACCAACTTGCTTGCACCTGGCTTTGATGAGACACTCTATCATGGATCTCAAAAACCTTTTATAATTAAAGTTTTAAGGAAAATAGTTCTTCTTAATTTTTTCAGTTGATTGATTTCTTTACAACAAACGTATTTCATCAAAAAGATTCTGCTTATCTCCAAGGAGAACAGTTACTATTCCAATTACTCATGAGATCAAATTGCCACAGGCTTTGTATGCTAAGAGAACAACAGGCGACCTAGTGGAATCGCACATCTGATGGTCTGAGCATGTATATTTTTTTAACAAAATTTTGAATACTCTCAGACACATCAACCACTCCAATTTGTATGTTAAAAGGTTCTGTCTCTATTAAATTCCTCCAGGGATCAATCATATCCCTAATTAATAATCTAATGTAATTATATGTGTAATTGAGACTGAGGTGAAATTGTCATACAATTTTGTTTGATAACAGAACTGTCCCCTTCCTTCCCTCTTTTAAGTTTGAACTTCTGCCACAATATTTAGTTTAATTCTGTTATGAAATTGCTATTGAATTGTTATTTTGAAATAAACTTTTAAGGCTTCTGAGAAAAAATGGTGTATGAAAGAGACTATATAATGCATAGATGAGACTACATTGCTTTTCATTTTTTTTCTTCATCAGGATAAAAACCTGTAATCAAATTCACTGCTACTGGAGAAAACTTGGACATATATCTGCTACCATAAGTCATGGAAGCCTTTTACAGCTGATTTACTTTGAGACCATATGCAAGTGACAAATCCTAATGATTTATATGTGGTCTTTCCTTCCACAGTTTAAACAAATAAAATCTTTTGGGGAATTTATTTGGTTCTTGACTTCGTCATGAGATCCAGTAACACCTAATGTCACCTCAACCTTAGGAAGGACCCAGAAATAAGTGTACCCATTCTATATTGTAAAATACTGTTCGGAAGTGATTGTGGATGTGTGTTCGAACACCTGAATACTGGTTAACCAACACTAGCCCTTCAAGAGCAGAGTAGAACTTTTTGTTGTAGAATGTGGAAACTAGGACAAGTGGCAGTTTCCCAAACATGATTTTGCAAACTAGAATTTAAAAAGAAAAAGCCTTGATTTCTGATTATTTTGCAAGCCTGGTATAGTGGGTATAGTAAATCTCACACAACTCGGCAGGGATTCAAAGTTATTTCTGCCTCATGTCCGCTTGTTAGCTCTACTGAATGTTCCAGGTTTAATGCCATAAACCCATCTCTCTGATTTTGCATGAATTTGCATATTCCATAGAACAGCTTTGGCAGCTCAAAGCCATTGGCAATTCTAAGAGGGAGAATCCCCCACAAACCAGAATGAAGGCAAGGTAGCAGAAGATTGTGTCTAGAAACCTCGTCCGCTGTCCCTCTGCTTAAAATTACTCAGGGCAATATTAATTAGGAACATCCTCTAGATGAAGATTCCTGAGCTTGTGACGATGCACAAGCCTGCTCTGCAGAGCAGCATGAAAGGACCGTCCTTCAAGATTCTTCATGGGAATTCGTAAGATCCGCAACAAGGCCAGTTAGAAGATTTGCTGATACCAAGAAATAAGCTGTATATTATAATGGTACCTTGTACCAGTATCTATGATTTTCCATCTTCCCCCTGAATTTGAGATCTGCTTCGTCTCTCGTCAAGGGCTATGTTACGATCTGCAGCAATAAAACTAGGTAAATCAACATATGGCAATAGTTTAGTTAACGTGTTTTCAACAACAAAAAAGCACCATCTGTGTTACTAAGACCTACTTACACACTAAAACAATTGATTCACTTGCTAGCTTCCTTTCAGTTACAATATATCAGTCTCATGGACTGCATTCAGATATTGTTTGTATAAAACACCATAATACAGCTTATGAAGAGGACAGCACCCCTATCTGCGGCACTGCTACATGCAAAACTGCCCACGTCAGGCCCATACCAAATATGCCATTTTCTTATACACGAGTCTGCTGTTTAAAAACCCACACCTGTGAGTGCTTAACTTCCACGAAATTAACTTCCATTTTTTCTTTAAGGTTAAGACAGCCTACTAATAAGCAAGGTATCATTACAAAATTTTTAGTAAGAAATTTATACCCAAATAGATGAAGAGTAACATGATCCAGCCTTCAATCATAAGTTCTCTGTGAATTTGTTGTTCATATATCATTATAAAGGTGAAGAAAAAAGACAAGGCTATAATCTGGAATCACCGTCCTTAATTATTTTGATATATATTCTTGAAACAAGGTGACAAACATTTAATGCACTACTGGCTTCTTTAATAATTGAAAAAATGAATTAATTAACTTTAGTAACTAATACTTTTAATATTTTGCAAATTTTTAATTTTTTAAAATAAAGGTTAAAAACTCTATTCTTTTTTCTGTGGAAATGATCACTAGACTGTCTCACATTCTAAAGCAAAGTATTCAAAGGTTAAACCAAGTATGTAAAAGTAATAAAATTGTCTTAACATACATATCAAAGGTTACTTTTACTTTTCTGTTGATTTTGGAGACTTTAAATATAATTAGCTGATTGCAACTGAATCACAGTTAAAGTTGTGATGTAAACTTGCTTTTTTTTTTAGTTGGAAGCCGTGACTCTTATGACATCACATGACTCCAAAAATCAAAACTTTAAAATTCAGGTATTTTAATTTTTTAAAAATAAATATATGGTTAATATTAAATAAATACTAAAAAATGATAAAAACTTCAGAGTTGAGAACACTGCTCATTAAAAAGATGCTTATATCTTTGTCATAAGTGTCTGCAAATTATTCCCTTCTTATGAACACTATGATAGTTTCAGATTGTTTTAATTTGCATTTGTTTGGAATAGAAATCACTAGCCTAGTTTCTGGCTTGAAATCTGGACAGCAGCCCCTCACCTGCACATAGACAAAAAGATTTCTTTTTTTTCTTATCTTTGTACTCTTTGTCCGCTCCAAAACTGTAGCCTGTGCATGCCTTAGCAAGCTTTCTACCACATACTCACCCTAGAAGTAAGACTGGCATTTTTTATCTAATCTAAACCCAGTTTCTTTGGCTTGCCATTTTTCACCAGTAAGAAAATGATAATACACTGCAACAATGAATAGCAAGAGGCAATGGCAAAAATCTTACACTTGATAATATTTCACTTTGAAGGCTTTTGAGCAAAGGAAACTGAGACAAAACCCAACATTACACCAATTACTCTAAGTAGCCCAAGATACCACATGAAGCCCACAGATTGAAAAATTTCCTTTATGTCATTCAAGTTACATGTTGCATGAGAATTTACATTGCAAATAATAAGGGTGTTTTGCTTTTTAAGCTGAGGGTGATTTGGGAATCTATAGTGTTAACAGAACCTTGTGAACCACAGCATTATCCACCCTGGTAAGAGGCAGAGACCCCTTCCATCTGACCTCGTGTTGATCTGTGTATACTGACAGAAGCGAGCTCCAGGGAAGATGCTCCTATAAAATGGACAGATTTTATTTTCAGGTAGCATGATCTTAAATGGTTTGACAGAAAGTGTCAAAAGTAGGGTCCCTTTGTCTCTTTCATAAAAGAAAATGTTTTCTACAAATTGTTAATTTAATTTTGTACCAAAGCTCATTCCAAGCACTTTGACAGCACAGTCACTAGAGACAGACCCGCTACAGACAGTCTGGGAACACAGCCTCTGGCATTAGTGTACCAGTTCCAGAAGAAGTTTCTTATTTACTGGCGTCATCTTGAAGTCCATTTAAGGTGGCAACTAAATCTGGTGCCGCTAATTGTTTTTTATTTTACCTTTTATATCAAATGTATGGCCTGTTATATGCTAATGAGGCATGTTGACTGAGGCATAAGCAATACGAAACCAGCGAAGTAATTCAAGAAAAGAAAAAAAAGTTCAGGCACCTAGAGAAACATATCAGCTACATCTACACGAGTCTGCTTTGATCTGTGGCCTTGACACCAGGTGTGCCTACTTATCATTCCGTACCTGCGGGATTGCTTGTGGCGTTGCCACTACGATGACTGGACTGGTAGGTCTGGGGGGAGAATACGGAAGGCACTCTGGTCTTTGCAGCATAGAGTTGTGAAAGGAAGTGTGGATATAAAATGCTAAAAGTCAAACTCTGCCTCTCGCAGAAGACCTGAAAGTACAGTCTTCAAGTCTCAACACTGTTTTGTCAATATGTCTTCATGCAGCTTCAAAAAGGTAGCATCACTGTAGCTTTCTCCTGTCAGCAAGGACAGAGGAACAGACTCAAGAGGCTTCCAGTTCCTAAAGCTAGATTTTCTTAGCTAAAATACTAAAAAATACTAAAGCAGAATACAAAAACCTTGCAAGCAGCAAGAAACTCAAACATTCTGGTTCAAGTATTTTAAAGAAGAACCATTGTAAACAGACCTTTGTCTTGCCCTTTGCACCCTTGAAAGAGAATCCTTTTTCTTCTAGTCTGGCTTTCCAGCAGACACATTTGGCTTTCTGAAGGTATAAAGCCTAAATAGTCTGCTCCGGGTGTCTAAGAATGTGTCCTTCTTTCTTCCTCCACTGAGGCTTAGCTGTGGCGTTCTTGCGAGCAAGTCTGCTACCAATGAACTCTAAACTGTGTCCTTTCATTCACCCTGCTTAGCAAATCTGCCTGGCCTGTTCTCAAATTCAGCATCTCCCAGGTTCTCAGGCAGAAGCAATCTTCTTTCCTCCCTGCCAGAATGGCTGTCCTGAACCAAAGTGCAGCAGCCCAGGTCACATCATCAGTTAGCTTTTCTTATTGCTGCTTAGCACATCCTTCCTTTACAAAACATAATAAGCTGTCACTGTATAGTAAACCATGTATTAAAAACATAATTCTGTCTGGAATGGCTGCTCATTTTTCTTTACTCTCATCCTGATTTGGAGTTGTAGCATGTGAAGGTAAGGCGAAAAGGTGGTGTCTTGTTGCTTTCAGAGAGCTGCTTGACTCTAGGTGTAACAGTTGTGTATCTTGAATACAGAGAGGAAGCAAAATAGCTGTTTTTGTATCTTACCCTGCCCTTGCTGCCTTCTTGTGAACCCTTACTGCATCTAAACTACAGAGGAACTATTCCCATGAACTTTGGCTCTACTTCAAAGTTTCTCCTTCCACAGAAACACCACATCCAGACAGCCAGTCTAAATTACCTGTAAGAGGTATTTTCTGGGGATCTGCTCATGACGGAGGAGATGGGAAGCCCTGTATTTGTCTCATTCTGCACCTCTCTGGCACCTTTCTGGCTCTCAGACTGCAACTACCACTGTGTAACAGAGTTTGTGTGAAGTTGGCCTTTGCAGCAGATTCCTCAAAGGTCTCCTGACAAGTGCACCTTGGCTGGAATAGGCAGTCTCCAGCAGTTAAAATATCCATCTATTTCTGAATAAGGATGTCAATAAAGAATTCATACAGCTGAATTACCAAGCAGACTTTTAGACTGTGTTAATATCCCTATTATCTTTATGTAACACACTCAGCCTTTCTGGGGTTGGACTCAAGGTTGGACTCAAAGGGGTAAAAACATTTGTTACAACAGGTTCAATGATAAAATGGCAGCTACTGAGGCGGTAAGCCAGGTCTTGGTTTCATTCTAGCACTTGTTCATTCCCAAGTGGGTGGCCTGGAAAGTCATCTGCAGCATGACTCCAACGAGACAGTGCTGGTGTGCTTCTCTCTGATCCAGTCTGCTCACCTTCCAAAATTCAAGGAGGCACATCCATCTGTGTGCTCAGGTCACTAAGCCTGACCATAATTAATTCAATGAGTGTAGGAATACACACTTCCTTCTCACTTGCTTTTGCTTCTTATAGCCAGGCTGTCAACAGACCCATCAAATACATGATTCTTGTTGTGAAACTTGCAAGTTAATACTTGTGGAAGAAGAAATCTGATAAAAGCTCCAAAATGTGATCTATTAACTATACAGAATTCATTGCCTTAGGTTGAACGTCTTTTGACCTCAGTATCACAACTTAGCTATTGTAAAGTCAATTCAGAATTTAAAACCATAGTATTGTTAGTTTAAATATCTAATACATTTTTGTTTCTGACAATAAACTTGCAGTGGAAAGATCCATTAAAATATTTTCAGATAGAAGGAAAATAACTTTAATTAGAAGTTTAGCTTAAACTGAATATTTAGTAGGTTTCTGCAATCTCATCAAGTCTATTTATACAAGGAACATATGTATGTATGTGTATTTATTATACATATTCCACTGCTGCATTTGTGACACCAGTGAATATAATAAATATCACAAGTTTTAAGGTACTGAGAGAACATTTATGTCATTAAGCTGCTGAAGCATACACACATACCTCCTTAATTCTTTCATGACACCGTATTCCTTAAACATTCCATATTCAACTTTTTGACAAGTTTCAACCTTTTGTTAATATTTATGATTTCTTGAAAAGTCACACTTGTTTGCAAAGGAAGTGGCTGAATCAGATAAAAATAATTTTGTTTGCTAAAATCAAAACATGAAGTCAGATATTTGGATGATAGTATGTAATACTGAATAGAAATTCCTTACATTTTTCTCCTTTGATGTTACATATCCTTAATTGAGTAGTTAGTTATATTTATGACAAATCATAAGTATATGCCATCAATACTTTTTTGTAATGTTTTCCTTCTCTGAAAAAACAACTACATACATTTCAGTGCATTCAATATTATATTGGGTTTTCTAAAATTTCTAATAAAAAAGCTTGTTAATGAAATACTAAACCCTGAAAACATTTCTTTAGCATCCCTATTTTTTCCTTCCATAAGGAATCCAAAGCTGCAGCTGAGAAACCCTTACTTTATATCCAAAAGATTATTCTAATAGCTGGAAAAGATTTTAGGATCCTTTCATCTGTAGGTTATGGAGACATTCCTCAACATTTCCATACAAGCCTGACAAAATGCAGTATAGTTCTGTAACTTTTTTGGCATTTGAAGCAAAGAGAAGAAAACTGTTTTCTTCAGTCTTCAGAACAAATGATGATACAGCTATAGCATATTCTTCTATATTACTCATTCTTAAGGGCTTTTTATATTTTGATATATTCCTAATACCATTGCATTGCTTTCATGAAGATAATCAACTGACAATAGATTCTTCGGTATTCAATAGTCCTGCAATGAATAACTAGCAAAAATACGGGTTTATTTCCATTATTTGAGGCCTCAGTAGCCATTCCAAAAAGGAATTTGTCATATCTGTCTAGGTGATAACCTGTCTCTGATGATGGTCGGTGGGGGATACTTAGAGAAAAAGTTTAAGAACAGGGCAAACATAGTGATGCAATGGAAATGCACAGTGTTTATTCCAGTGTTGGTTCTGGCAATCTGTGGCTAACAGAGTTAGTGAGCTAACACCTTTACAGACTAACATCTAGATAGACTCTCAACAGGCCATTCCTCCATGGATTTCTGTAATTGCTTTTGTATCTGCTTCTTTATTCTGGTATCCATAAAATCCTGTGGCAACGAGATTCACTTTAATTATGCTTTGTGTAAATAGCCCTGACTTTCATTATAAAAAATCTGGTCTCGTGGTATTCATATGCTGCCTTTTCTTTCTTTTTCTCTCTTTCCTTGCTAGTAGTAGGACATATCTAGGCTGATAATGCTGAAGAGCTCAGGGAATGCACAATGAAGTTGGGCATACTGATATGAATTGTCATGTGAGCTGCTGGCAAATGAGGGCTCCCCTGAAAGAGAGGAGGATCTGATGGCTAGGAGGCAAGGAGCTATAGCATCCCTGCACTCCTAAAGGTCATGATCTTATGAAGTGGAGGCATAAAGAATAACAACAAAATTTGTGCTCTTAGTTGGAAACTATTCATTAACAAAGAAATTTCTGATATTATTTGGAAAGTGGAAACTTTGATACAGATTGCCTTGATTCTGCAATAAATTAGGGCACGCACAGTTGAAGTTGAATTCCTTTTGGGAGGCCTTGCTGACTGAATGACTCCAGAAGACCCTCCTTGTGGACATCAAAAGGGAGAAGTGCGATCATTAGTTAGTACTGTGCTAGGGAAGATGTAGTATCTTACACATGCTTATATCATTGAATGGTTTTGAACTGGGTGAGCTCTCTGCCTAAAAGATGGCCAGTGAGGCTGAATATTCTGACAAGGAATGATATGAAGTTGGCTTTTAATTTATTCCAGTCTCTAATCATCTATGGAGAGGGTGAAGTCATTCAAATAACAGTGTGACTGGAGAGGAAAAAGTCTCCCAAAAACTAAATAGCAGTTTAGTATGGAGAGACTTATTTGGCATGGAAAATAATTCTTTTTTTTCCAGCCTACTCTGCTCTATGGCAACAATAAAACGCTAAATCAAACTTTTCAGTCCCATTCTCTAAGCTTTATCACAACTATATTCAATAAATGTTATTGTCTTTGTCTATTTTTTTAATCATTTCTCCAGACTTATGCCTTTCTCAAAACAAAATATAATTTTAGGAAAAAGAAAACAAAGGAGCCCTGCCCTGTCCCTATGCTGAATATTGTATTCTAAAAGTACTTAATGAAAATAAATGTAAGGTTTGGCAGTGTTCTGATTAAGGGCAATATTTTTCATGTGCTTAGGTATATGATCAGATTATCATCAGGAATGATGACATGCCTACGTGAAGCTTTTAAAACAAGAAATTCCGTAAAATACTTCATGATTAGTGAAAAGACCATCAGCTGAATTAAATAACCGTGATTACGAAGGAGTAGTTTTCAGATTGCTTTGGAAGCCAAAATATTTTTAATTCTAATGATCCTGTAATGACGTCCCTTCCCTTCCCTTCCCTTCCCTTCCCTTCCCTTCCCTTCCCTTCCCT
>JAVKLA010000053.1:29532993-29592418 GCA_034782735.1 Sagittarius serpentarius
TTTCCTGTGCCCCTCCAGCCTTCTTGCTGGCTGGGCAGGAGAAGCTGAAAAGTCCTTGACTTAGGCTAAACACGACTGAGCAACAACTGAAACATCAGGGTGTTGTCAACATTCTTCTCACACTAAACCCAAAACGCAGCACTGTACCAGCTACTAGGAAGAGAATTAACTCTATCCCAGCCAAAACCAGGACAGTAAGCAATCATCCTGTTTTAAAAATAAAGTACAGTAGAGAACATATTTGGCCAAGGTCTCCAGGCTAAGGCTGAAGGCCCGGTGAAAAGGATCACCTGATGTCCACCTGCACACTGACCGTTAGACATCATCAGTGTGTTTACCCCTAATACCATCCTCCATATGTTGTCAGATGCACTTCTGACTCTAACCTTCAAGGTTTAATATTGATTCATTTATGTTTTGCCTATGGGTTTGTCTGCCCTGGAGACTGTAGTGTAGCTTAAAGACTGAAGAGACTGTTTAGCCAAAGCAGCAAAGAACTTAGAGTAGGCTAATTTATTCTGCTTCTCATGTGGGCTAGGCATCTGGTTTTAAAGTCCGTGTTGCCTCAGCAAGCCTGCTTCTGGTATCTCAGCTAGCTAATTTGAAGATGGCTTGGCAGTATCCCTGCATCACAGTCAGCAGCACAGATGTAACATGTGTGTCTGCTTTTATCCAAATCTTCTATCCAAACCCCAGAAGGACCAGTCTTCACTTCACTGGTTTGCACATCTTGAACGTCTATTTGCTTTAAGACAGAATTCAAGTGTTTCACTGGGACTGTAGTTTTTAGCTGCAGTCATGGCTACACCTACTGTTTGGTCCTGGTGAGCCGTAAACCTGTGTTTTGGGATTCAAACCAGTGGAGCTTCAGCCTGTGTTTTCACAAAACACTCAGAGCTGATGAAGATAGATTAATTCAAACCTTTTCATGTTTTTCGTAATATCTCTTGGATTTTCCCGTGAAAGCAAGAGAAGTATTGGAAGAGAGAAGAAAATGACCACCTGCGGCTTTTCTTCATCTTATGAAGTACTTGAAAGGAGTAACTGCCCTGTGGGGAGGTTGAAGTGACCCTGCTAGCAGCAGGAGGGAGCTTGAGGGCAAAAGATCCAGTGACTATTTTGACTACAGATTTCCCTGCATCCTCTGTATCACCCACCTCTGTTGGCCGTATAATTTAAGAGAATGTTTTTTATATAGTAAATATTGTTGGTTTAGAGTTCTACCAGACTGAATTTTCAGGCTAGGCCTGGAAAGGCAGAAAGCCACGCTGTCCCTCTAACTTTTTTTAAGTACTTATTTCCTATATGGGTTGTCTGTTCTCACAACACGTAACATTAATTCTGTGGCTGAGTAAGAGATTCTACTGCAGTGCATCCTGTACCTCCTATGAAGTGAAAATATGATCTATATTCATAACAGATTTTTTCAATTGTTTTCCTCTATAAGGACCAGTAAAAAGTAACTAAAAGTAATTTCTTCCACTCTCATGTTTTATTCTCCCATCCTGTCTCATTTTTAAGTCTTTCTCACGCTGTTAGATATATTGACAAATATCACAAGACATAGCTGAAGAATTCAGCCTGATTTAGCAGCCAAGGAAGTTTCCGAGTTGCTGATTGTTTGGGTTTGGTTTTTTTTTTCATAAATACATTTAGATGATAAATTATTCAGTGAGTAACATGATGAAAAGATAATTCAATATGGTAACTTTTGATACCTCATTCCTCCCTCGAATGTCCTTTAATGAAAGGGTGGCAGAAAATAGGTGGTACATTAAGTTATTGACTCCAGTTCACTGCCAGTACCAGAACTGTAGGTTTACTGCTGTTATCTTTTTGTTATCCAATCTAGATTGAAATTGCTCTGTAATAAGTACTCAGTTTGAAGAATTTCCTATATGATAATTAATTTATTGTCAGCGGTTTCTTCATGATATATTCTAATTTATTGTCATTATTTCTAATTATACACTCTTTGATTATAGAATACACACACACCATTTTATCAAAGTTAATAATTTCTTTCATTCTGCGGTGATTACAAATGTAAAATATTTGCAGTTTGTTATCATGCTCCACATTAATATAATGTTTAGCTTTCCTATGCCTATTAATTCTGTGCTGTGGATTGTCTCACTGCCTCCAGAAAAATCCTTATTCATTTTCACTGAGGATGTCAGAATTTGGCCTTTTTAATCTTCCTCACATTATATTTTAATGTCAAATAAACAGTTTAGCAAATTGAATTGGTACAACTTATAATATAAATAACATTCTTGTCTGGGCTGAATGGTGACTGCAGAACTCTGTCATGCCTTTCAATATTTTGTTCTTTGACAGATTTAATGAATCAATTTACCTGTAACTGGAAATGGCTTACACTTCTCTATTCTCTTACGCATCTGCCTGATCAATAGGCCTGCAGTGAAGGGGATGTGAGGACTGACTGTAAAAGGCTACTGTTCATACAAAGCTCAGAAGAGTAACTTTTAGCTTCAGTGTACAACTTTGATGATTTTTCAATGTAAAACTTACATGATGTTTCAATGTTTGCTTCTCAGTAGGAAAGATTACATGGGTACAGTTAGTGGCATTCTAGAGACATGGGAATGACAGGGGATGACATTGCAACCATCGATCTCTTCCAGTAAACTTAAACAGAAAACAATCATTCTTTGTGAGCACAATTTCAGATTCATACTCACAAATTACTTCTTTAATAAATGCTAGAAAACTACCCTCATGTTGCAGCTGTAATATATCTAAATTTCAGTTTCTGCAGATGCTGTACTGTAAAATTTAGTTCATTCATTTCTTATTCTTAAAAAGAGTTCAGTTGAATGAAAGGTGGAAATAGATGTCACACTTTTACATGAACTGGGAAGAATTTTTGGAAATGTCTTCTATGCTAATGGTTTACTACATTGTAACCTTGAATGCTATACTTTGTGCACATCTCAGTTTTATGGCTTCCAGTAACTGCAGACAGCAAGCAGAAGAAAAACATTTTGCCCAATGACATTCTGCTGTCCAAGAAAACTTTAATAAAATGGCTTTAATTAAAAAAGGATTCAAAATCTATTTTTATGTTTAAAAAAAATGTTTGATTCTCTTTTCCAGATGGAGTTGAAATGATAGAGCATGATTATGTTTCTGTTTGCTGATGTCTGAATTTCTGAGCTCAGTGAGCAATCTTTATGATTTTTTTTCCCTAATATTGAAAATCTCCATTTATTTTTGAAAGGAGTCTTCAATAATTGTTCCATATGCAGATACAAAGGTTGGATTTAAATTTAACTGGCCCTTGATAATAGCAGAGGCACAAGTTGAGAGTTTTATCAAGCACACTGTCAAATGGCACTGTAATTACCCATTCATTCAGTGGCAATGCACGGGGGAAAGATCTCAGGGTACGATGGATGATGCTTAAAGAAATCAGCTTAATTTTTGTTCAGATTTCTGAATAATAGCTATCTGATTAAAAACACTACAGGTCAGAAGTGATGTCAAATGTGTTGATTAAATGACGATTACTCAATTTTTTTCTAATTATAACTTCTAATATTTTTTTCTGCTAAATAAGAAAAAATTTGCTCCTATCTTCAAAAAAAATGACCTGATAAGGTCTGGACAAAATAGATACACTTAGAAAGAAATTTTATTTCACGTTTTCAGCGGCAGGATGGAATTGACAATGTGTCTGTTAAAATGAGATTTCCACCATAACCATGGGATTTGAGGAAGCAGCCATCTTTCTAAGGAATGAAATATTTCAATCTTCTTCTTCCTCAGGATGGGAAATTACCATAGTACAGCAAACTTCTTATGTAAATATACAGAGACCGCTTACAATGCAGGTGGTCCATAATGGGAAGGTGCACTGCTTATTACAGGTGCACTGCCACATTATAGCGTAAGTTACTCCCTTTTGTGAGTTAGTGTTGTAGCCTGTTATTCTGTTCTTCATACAAACCCTGCAACCAAGAAATATTTTTGGTTTATAAAACCTAAAACCATAAGAAATTGCCTGATCAGAGGCTGCAACCTAAATCCAAGTTTATGCCCATGTTTTGACTTGACTTTTGTTCACGTCTTTTGACTTCAGGACATTTCTTAAATAGGAAGGAACTGGAACATCAGCAGATAAATTTTGGAGATATCCTTTCAGGAGCTCAGCTGTTTGAGAGATGAATATTTTCTGAGCTAGGAATTGTTAATATTAAATACTGTCCATTCAACAGATTAATTTGAGGAAAGCACAGGACTCCTGAGGTTTGATGAGACTTGCAGGGTGGTTTCCCTACCCTGGTGAAAATTTGACAACATACCGGAAAGTAGTTACTGGCCTTGAAGAGGAGGGAACTATTAAGCTTGTCAAGGCAAAGACGAAAGACAACATACTAAGACTCTTACTTGAAGGAGGGATTACTCTTGTGTCAGATGACAAAGAAGCTCTTGCTGCTGCCAGTGCCCATAGAAAAAAATCTGTGGTGAAGGGTATGACAATTATCCTTCTGTGCTAGACAATTATGGTGGAAGACTGAATTGTGGAAACCCTCATGGCTAGCTTATGTCTATTAGCTGGGACAAAAGGCTGGCACTGTGCTTGTTCCTCCCAGAGGTGTTATTCTCACAGGGTGGACATTCATTCACAGCTTTCTCATAAGGCAAATTTTCAAAGGTGCTTGTAACTGTCCCTGAAACAGCTACAGAACATCTTAGTTTCAAAGAGATGGTTTTGCAGTCAGACTGTGTTGTTAGCCAGGCATGGTAGTGTGAGCAGCGTGCAGAACCTCTCACTTGTCCTTCGTCATGCATATGCTATTTATTTGTTCCTTTATGCAAACCTCTCCTTGGTTGCATCTTCTTTGGCATAGAGATCTGTTTGAACATCACCAAACACACCAAGCTGAGTAATGACAATTTTGACTGAAGTTAACAGGAACTGCAAACACTTTAGAAATTAGGTCAATGTCAGAAGTGATATATAAGTGCAGGCATCCAGGAGAAAAAGGAGTATGTACTTGTAATTTTTTAGAGGTATTTTTCCTACATTTTTTAAAACTGATGTAAGGCCGAAAATCCCTGCATGATTTAGGCTGCCAAAGTGGTGCTATGTAGCTGGTGATATTTAACCTAATGATCCTACATCTGCTTGGAATGCTTTTTCTTCGTGGTGCTATTGCTTGCAATGCTTTGTATGCTTATTTCCACACTCCCCCCCCCCGCCTCCCTTGTTAGAATACATCACTGATTCTAAATTTCTTTGCAGCATCTTTACACTGGTATGCCACCTTTGACTTTAAAAGATTTGCTCCCTAATATGAAAGAGTGATAAGCCTCATTACACTTCTTTACTCACAGGATTATTTGGATATAATAAAGAATTATACAAACTAGAGGCCTCAGGAGGTCATGAAAAAACAGGGAAGTTGCTTCTTCTTTCTCCACAAGTAACATGAGGTTTCAGAGATATTTGTGGAAAGTGCCGAGTTACCTTCAGCGTGAACAAGGAGCAAGACTTCTAGCAGTTGAAGTTTACTTTCTTCACTCACATGGAGTATGATGTATTGCACTTTATTTTGCCATTTTCATAGGTGGTTTGGGTGAAAATTCGGTCACTGAATCCAGGGGCAGAATTCCCATTTATTTCAAAGCAACAGGTCCAGAAACCAATCACTCACCATTCATTTCCTGTCTTTTTTCTCTCTCTCGTTTTAGCTAAGTTACGATTTGTTCGTGAGGACCTATAGGGAACATTCTGATGATCTCACTAGGCAATGCTGACCCTGTGGCCCATGGGACTTTAACAGCTGTTTTAAGTGAGGTCAGTCAAAGAGTGGGGTGTGTGCTTAAATGGCCATGCAGACCAAAGCCTTTTTTTCTTTGAGCATCCCAACACATCCCTGAGCCAGTGACAGGAAGAGAAGCTTCTTATACTGTACTTCTTGTTCAAACTTCCAGTCTGGGGAAATTGATGTCAGAACATCTAACACCTACCTGTGTCCTTATTTTAATCCAATAGGTCAAAGAGAACAAATACTAGCAAAGGAATCCAGTGATTTTGCTTTTTCCCATACAGGCTATGATTGGAGCAGAACATTGTTTGTATTTCGTATGAAAATTTAACAGCTCAGCCACATGGCAAGACAGTGCTTCTGAAGGAAGAGATTTCACCCCTTTGCTTCCACTTACTTTGACTAAAATAAGGCAATTTAGTATTTAGGTTGCAGGAAGAAATGGATCACAGCCATAATATCAGATCAAAGCAAACATCGTCTGGGACATGTGGACCTTGATTTGGACTTAAGTTTAGGTCTGTCCCTAATGTTTGAGTTGCCTTTGGGCTACTAGTCGTACTTCAGTCATAGTAAGGGAATTACTCATTTCTTAAACTGGCAACCATCGGGCTTAGAAACAGGCCTAAATGCAGGCCAGGACACAGCCATGCTCTGTGATACCATGCAAACACTTATTTTTTCTGTCTATGCAGTTTTCTTTAACTGCAATGGAGCTGTTTCTTTCTTGTTTGGGTTTTTTTTTTTTTTTTTACTGTCTCACTGCTTTTCCAGTTATTGCAGTTTTGGGCTGGTTTAACAGTGAAGGGGAATTCAGAAAAAAGGTCTGTGAGATCTGTGCTATAGTACCCTTCTTTGAAGCTACTTACAGATATTTTCTTTTAAGAAAGTCACCCTGGTTATTTTTCAAAATAATAAAAAAAATGACCCATTAAAACAGAAAGGTTGTTTTGGATGAGGGATTTGGTATCCAGAAGATGTTAGTTTTGAATTATCCATGGGCAGTTTGATTCACTGAATAATTCACTAGCTATGCTGTACAACGGCATTAAAAAATCAACAACTCCTTGTACTATTATTCTGGCAAGCTTCTTACAGATAACTTCCAGTGCTTGAGGAGACCATGTGAATACTTGTTCTTTCTCCAAACCCAAAGGTATGTAAATTCATGTTTTTCCAAGTGCATTTATGCACTGTAACACATACATAAAAACTACTTTTTCAGCATAAAAATTTCTTCAAGTCTATTGTTTTTATGTGAAACTAGTATGAATATTTCTACCTGCTCAGCATAAATATTTGTTTACACAATGTGTTTAAAATTATTTTTAATGAAAATATTTGTTTACAGCTAGCGATATACACATCTGTTTATATTTGATGAAGACCTGATATCTCCTCATAACATCTTCAAATTGCTCATAACAGTAATTCTAAAAAGTAGAAGTTTTGGTTTACATTGTCATGGTCTGAACCTACATCTAGAAACACAGTTTTTATTACAGGGACCTTATCCAGGGAAGCTAACTCAAGCTTAACAACTTTTCTTACTGGGACCTTTTGATTCCTGGGAATCTGCAGAACCAAAGTAGGATTCAAGCTCAAAATTTCCTTTTTCCTCCCATATCAATCTCTGAAGTTGCAGTCCTTAGAACTGTGCATGCCTCAATAAGATAAGAATGTAAAATCAAAGAAATATCCAGGGGATGAAAACAGTGTTTTGATGTGGTTTGGGTTTTTTTTGTTGTTTTGGGTTTTTCTAACAAAACATATATAAGCAACTTTGAAGAACTGAAAACTGTTAACTCACAGAAAAATTTTATGCTTTTTGCTCTGCTTTTGGTCAGAGCAGATGATACATGACTGAGGCTACTACAGTGGGATAGGCTTAGTATGACTTAAGGAAAAGTAAGAAATACCTTGTTATCTATTAGACAACAAGGTTAGTGGTTACCTGGTCAGAAAAGTCTACCTCAGCAGATGCTGAAATAACCTTTGGGTTTAGGTGATGCAGTAGGAGCTGCCAGATGCTGCAGCTGCATTACTTAAAAAACATTACCTAGCTATGAATACTGCATGGCTGTAACTCTGGTCCTTAATGACTTTGACTTTTTGCTTGGTACTGCTCTCAAGAATAAAGGTGGGCAACCAAGAAGTCCGTTACTGAAAGGTTTACTTAAACGTTCCTTGTTCCCCGAGGTTTAGCTGGAATGATCCATCAGCTTGTTGTTCATTTACTCCGTTTGGAGATGTTCCAAATGTTAGCTTCTATTTTAAGGACGAGTGTCTCTGTTTCTAGGCTGGTGAATTACAGAAAGCATGGCATGCTTCCCACTACTGCCTATCTGCAATCTGTATAAATCTCGAATCCCGGGTAAGAAAGTGGGACCATGTGAGGCAACTGTGGGGTAGGTTCAATGACATTTTGCTCAGTTATAAACTACAAGCCACAGTGCAAGTTAACTGCACGTGGAAATCTGTCCCTCTTTTGCAGACAGTCCTGGAGGTGGAAAAGCTTGGGAAAGGTCTTGTAGTATCTTCACAGTTAATCCACCACAGAGAAGACGGCAGAGCCATGGGGTAGGCCTTGGATGTTCTATGGCTTTACAGTAGCAAAGTTTTTTCATAAAAGAAAAAATTACATTGATGTTTTCAACAAACAATAAAGAAATGTGAGAAAAGCTGTACGTCCTGCTATGAAAGTTTTACCCCTACTGCTGACTGAATGAACTTTGGCTATCTGGCCTTTTTGTGATTCTAAATATATTTAATTTCTACTTTCCTTGCCTTTTACTTCAGGCAAGAAATGAAGACCAAGTCCTCACAGGGAACCTTGCAGCAACCGTCTGAGGACTTCTGAAGGTTTTGTTCATTACCCTGTTTGCTTATTTGGTGCACTGCTCTCTACGGTTCTAGCACAAACTCATTGGACAGTATCACTCAGTGGAGTGTATTGGGTTATGAACTATAATGTCACATTGAGTTATGTCAGATGTGACACAACATGACCCTAAAAAATATGATGGATAGTGATGAGCAGAAAAGGACATTTCAAAAACTTCTGTCAAAGTAAAGTTTTTTGTATTATTATCTTTAAAACTAACCTTGAAAAGAGTTATTTTTAGAAAATAAAAATTAAAAAGAGGACAAGGACTTCCCCCACAGAGTAATTTTTAACATCTAATCAGATGTAAATATTTGTGGAAAAGCAAATTTCTCCCATTGTGGAATATATTCCATCCACAAATAGTAGAACTTGTATGACTATACATGTCCAGCTGTGCTGTCTTCTAGAGAAAACCAACTTCCCTTCAGTCTGATGTGTGGGTTTTTTTCACAAATCTGGGGAGATTATGTTAGATATATATCATATGCTCCCTCTAGCTGGGATTGTTTTATACATATAAATGTATGTTTTTTCTTAAGTTGCCTTCTTCAAATTGATGGCTCCCTAGTGGGCTTTTTAACACTTATGTGGTGTTTATCATCTTTACAAGATCTTTTAAATATGTGTGATTGTACTTAGCTTCATGAGGTGAGAGTGAACTGAATGGACAACAGATCTGTCAATGGTGTTTAAGGTTAGTTTTACAGGTCTCAATTTTTGATTATGCAGTGAAACTTCCTACATGTTAACATCTGATATAAATCCTATGACACGTGTTTCAGGGTCAGGCTGTTGGATGATATAAATGCTGTATATGGAATCAATGGCTCTGAGAGAGGTAATGCTATTTGCTGTACAGTTGTTGCTCATAATTCCAAAGATTGAAAGGTGATTCATGGTGCTATAAGCATGTTAAACGGTATTTATTATTATGAAAATTACCTTTCTGCAGTTCCTATAAATGATTACATTCTTGAAATAGGAGTTAGAGTTATATCCTTTCAGCTCTAGACTTTTCTCTGTAAAGGTTTATAACACTATAGTAGTAGAAGGGGTGCATCCATTGCAAGCCTTCTGCTTCATCCCAAGATGTGGAAAACCTGAAGGGGAGCAAAAAAAAAAGGGGGGGGGGGAAGGGAGAGCTCTGCAGAGGCTATGTAAGGAAAACAAGGGTCTGTCATGGGGAATATGTGGCTTGTGGAAGAATAAAAGGTACTATGTTACCAGAATATAGCCTCCCGCTCTTGCTTCCTCAAGAAATTTCTTAACCTCCATATAATACAAATCCACCAATTTTATAACTCTGTCTTGTCCATTGGCAAGTAGGTTCCATTTTCTATCTGGTTTGTTTCAGATATATCTGTTTCTTCAGGAAAGGAAATTATCACAGGAAGTTTTAATTGCCTTGGTAAAACATCTATGGCCTAAGATGTGTAACACTTTTTGGAATTCTGAGGCTTTTTTTTCTGAATTTACTTTATGGTTTATGTTGGTCTTTGCTTGCAATAACTGATGAAAGATAAGTCAGAGATCAATGCAAAATTGTTGTTGCTTCCTTCATAATCAAGCATAGTAAGTTAGCAATGAGTAACAGAAAAAAGCTGCTTTCCTGTTATCAGATTATTCATATTCCATTCAGAAATAGAAATGCTATATTTAACTTCTGTGAGTTTTGGATCACACCAAGAAAAATCTTAAATTCACATAACCTTTACAGGGAGATAGGGACTGTGTTTTCAGACACCATACATTTTAGTATGGAGAACATTTCTTCAAAGCTTAGAGTTGTCAGTGTCCTAAAATCAGTAATGTCCTCTGATGTTTTAGCATATAGTATATGCTCTGTGAGTATATTTTCCTCCTGGAAGGGAGGTCAAGAATCCCCGCATCACTTGATTGACATCTGTAGTGAAATTGACATTGCTCATTCTAGTTCTGGGGTTAAAAAACATGAGTTTGGGGAAGCAAATGTGTATTTTGTGCTTTGGGTTTAAATATCCTCAAAGGGATTCTCACTATTTGAATCTGAAATAATTTGTCAAATTAGCACATGACTGACATTGCATGAAACACATTCTGACATTCTGCAATGTGGAGTACAACAGAGTCATTGAATTGAATTACTACTGCTAGGTGAGGCATGAAAAGGCTTGAACAACATTGCATGAGTGTGAAGTTGCTAACCCAATGGTAGAACATGAAGGAATTGTTTCAACATTTTTTTATGAGAGAAAGGGGATTTAATTGGCATATTCCTCTCGCTATAACAAAGTTTACAAAGTATTTCTTTCAGATGTACAATTAAAAGATCCGCAAACATACGAAAAATATGAAGGCAGTTTTCAATCCACTGTTTACTTTTTGAGAGTACAAATACAGCACTGGTTTAGCTTACACAGAAAAATAAATTGTCTTTTGTGTTAGTGTTTGTGCTAACAGATCCGGTGCTTACACTAACAGACGCAGTACTCAGAACAACTGCATGGTTTGATCTGACTGTCATGGGCAATATATAGAATGCTTTTCTTCTTTTTTTTTTGTGAAGAATACATGTGACTAGTGTCCTTCTATGTCTTTTTTATCTGGTCATCTACTGAGACTAAAAAGGTTTCTTTATTTCTAAAGAGAGAAAGTGATATTGATAACGACTGCTCTAATGAGAATCGTCACTTAGTAAGCAAGTCGCTTTCCATATACACTATCAGGTGATATGATAAAACATTATACTTAAACAATTTTTGACCAAAGGGGATGAAATATGTTAAAGTATCCAGGCTTAGTATGAAACAAAGAACAAAAGAGTTGGCAATGAGCATTAATACTTCCCACAGTGGACAGAATGAAATTCTGGCTCTTTTGGCCTCGGGTAAATAGGCTGTTCCACCTCCAGAAGATGCATGAAAGTTTTTTTACTTCTCTCTGGTCTAATCTTAGATACTATATTTTGAATGACTAATAAATGCTGCCTTGTTTTGTAAAGGTATTTCTCAACCACCTGGCAGAGCGGCTAAATTTCTGGCAAATTCAAAGCAGAACCCCCCCACAATAAAAGCTGTGATACTGAATCCAGTAGTGACTCTGACAGTCTCCTGGAAGTAATGGAACTAAGCCTCTCCTCCAGACTAGCACACTCTGTAGATATCGAAATATGTAGTCAGGTTTACATCTTCCATTGACTTTAGTTTATGATCCATCTGTCAGATGACAAAAAACATCACTGTAGCTCTGTGAAGTGGTTTAAGATCGGCTGGACCCATAGTACCGAACATTGAAAGCTTCTGCTCTTGACTAAACATGGTTTTCTGTCAAAGTGAATGATGCCTTTAAGTACATGATGCAACAAAACCAGGTCCGTAAGGGTGGATTCAAGTCAAAGGAGATTGCCAGCTTAGCTAGTTTTTACTGGCTTTAATTAAAGCAGCCTGATAAATTAAATATACAAATTAAAAGTCACGTCCATAATGTATTAAAAATTAAAGCTAGATTTAAGTGAGGGACAGGACCCTGCAGCAACCACCATTCCACTTACCCTAGTGTGGAAGCACAAAATTAGCTACACTTTTTGGGTTCATCTCCTGATTTTCCAAACTCCTTAGCAAGCCCTTTCAAAGCCCAAACTTCAGATGACCCAGTACCCATTTCAAGGTCAAACAAGGCAGTCTGACTGTCAGAAAAACTCACGACTTCAGGTATTATTCTTCCTAAAAATCTTGCCTCAAGTATGGTATTGTACGTGTTTAAATCTGTCCTTCAGTGATACTGAACAGTGAATTGTCTTGAAACTGTACACTGTTGAAATTGAGAGCTATTGTTTATTTTGCAGGTAGCCAGCATTTATATGCTCTGGAGGCAAGCATCTGGTAATGTTTGCAAAATCACTAATTTGTTATAAATTTTATACAAAATGCTCCCTTTGAGTGAATGTGTTATCTTTTAGACTGTAATGAGCAAAATTTGAAGAGACAGGTTGAAAACAGTTTATTCACGCTGATGAATAGTTACCAACATTAGCAGCTGCATTAGAAATCAAAATAGATGTCTAAACACATAAAATATCTTGCGATGCCTCTGCAGACATTATTAGCTAATAACTATCCTGAAATTGTTCAACAACCCTCGTTTTCAAAGAGTCTGTGAGACTGGGTGTCATCTCCATTTTTAAATCAACTTCTTGTGTGTTTGTTTGACAAGTACTAGATTACATCATTGCTGAATAAATGTTTAATTTAGGTGTCCTCCTTAGTGTTGTAATCTTTTTGGTCCATTTGGTCCTGAATGTTTCATGTATGTACTCCAGATCCTCACACAGGTCCCTAGTGAATGTAAAAACAGAAACACATTGAAACTGGATGTTCTTTAAAGAACTAAATATACAGCTAACACAGAAAAAAATCCACATTTGACTGAATTGTGAAAGGCACCGTGCTGAAACTTTAATGTGTTTATCATGCATCTTCCAAAATAAATTGTCCTACTTTAATGCTGGTTTCTTAAAATATACATTAGGAGTTTTAGGGATTAAATGGACACTGTCAGCTAGGTAGCTATGCAGTTTGCTACTCATTTTTTTGTTGGTTCAGTTGCATTTTGCTGTTTACTGGAGAGTATTTTTCACTACAGTTACTACATGAAGGCCCCAACTGGGCTGACTGCCCTTCTACTGCAGGCTCTGTGAGGAAAATGGCTGCATACATAGGGCAAGAATATAATCTGAGTTGCATTACTACCCTGAAGAGTTTGCAAGTACTAGTCACAGAGCCCATCCAAGCAAGTGGATGGCACTACCCTTCCCTCAAATAAGCAGCTGGCGAGTGGTCAGTCAGCTGGGCAAAACTTTGACTTTCTTTACTAGCCAGAGTTAACTGAGCCAACACAAGGAGTAACCATTCACTACTTCCAAAAGCCATCCGAAAATGACTCTTCTCTTTTATAGAGAGCAGGAAGAGTTTCTCACTGACTTAGAAAACTTCAGAGGGCCACACCTCTGCAGATGCTGATTATTCAGACTATGAACTAACAGCCAAATTAGACCCACAAGGAAGCCAAATCCATAACATACAAAATCATGCAGGTTTTACCCAAGACACATAGACTTGGAGCTGTTAGTCTTTGCCACAGGTCTACTGCAGACACAGAAGTGCTGGGCCAACAAAGGTTATGGCCCAGTAGATTGAATCTTACTCCTTAGTAGTTTCTTGACCTCAGTGACAGCTGGACAACAGAAACCACTGCTGTGACAACCAAATATGGAAAGAAAGCAGTAATTTTGCTACCAGCTCTTTCAGGTGTGGTGATTTGAGGTACTTACCCCACACTTTTCCATTTCAGGCCTTTAATTGTGACTCCTAAGCTGTATGGTACAGTTCTTCACAAAATTAAAGATTCAGATAGATAAGCTTTTAGCTTCTCATATTTGGGAGCAAAGGTACTAATCTCTGATGTTAGTGTGATTTCTACTGATTTTATGTTCTTTAAGGAGTGCAACTGGGCAAATTTTCTAGACAGTAGGAAAGAATTTGAGTAAATTGGTAGCTTATTATTATTATACAAGTAGGATTAATCAGACAAAATCCTTAATACTTTAAAATATTACTTTGTTGCCTTTCTCATCGTTACATTTTTTTCCTCTTAGACAGTTTAGTTAACATAAAACTGCCTTACCTGTCATTATTCTTTGCCAGCCTCTCTCAGAGGGAAAATTACTTGAAATACAAAATACATGAGCTGAGGTCAGTGAAAGAAGTGGGTTTGGACCCACCAGTTTTTCCTTTTTAGCCAGAACTTACTTCAAGGAGGAATAAGCAGCTCTTATTGCTTATTTTGCCAGTGGTGTCTTCTAAGTAATTCTTCAAGAACACCAACTATTTGTGCAAGCTGCGAAAATCCTGAAGAATAAAAAAAGAGGTGTTGTCTCCCTCCCTTCTACCAGATGGAAAGCAAAATAAGACAAGGGCCTGCTATGAAAGAGGGGAGTTACAGAGTAGTTGGGCATGCTATTTGTAGAATGACATGTTATTATTGAACGTACACTCAGGGAAAAAGATGCAGATAATGAATGAGCTACTCAGTGTGAGCTGGGCGTACAGACTATACTGAATATGTATGGCACTTGAGGGTAAGGAGGAGAGAGCTGAGAACTAATGGGACTGGGGGAAAATGAGAGAGTTCAGATCAGTTTGACCTGTGGAGCAGTTCATGCAAAGAAATACTGGTAAAATTACACAGAAGAGCTTTATAACTCGTTACCTAAATTTCCTGTATAATCACCCTATTGATCAATATAGGATAGCACCAATATTGAAAAATCTCTCCCTATTTTTTTTTCATCTATTTCTATAGCTCAGAGAACAAAGGATCCTCAGAATGTAAATTAAAGCACTGATCCTCTTGTGGCACAGTCACAGCCCATAGCATAGCAAAGCAGCAAAAAAGCTGCCTGTGCTACAATGTATCTTGGGCCATGAAGAACTGATCATTCCTCTTGGTCATTTTCTCACCACAACATGGAATATATTATTCAACAGTGCCAAGAGGGTTGCATACCCAGCTCCCACAACTCCACTTTACTATTTTAAACTCTAACTCCATTACAAAACACAATTTCAGTATTATTTCAAAGCAAATACAGACGTTGTAAGATGGGTAACACCATGGTAATTTGTTAAGTATGGCCTGCCAAAAAATGTACAAACCCCATCATGGACATACTGCAGTCCATAGATAGACCTCTCTTTCAAAGACGAGTCAGTGGCCCAGGCACCTTTATCTCTACTATGCCTTATAGTACGAAGGAAAGCAGATTGATAGGAAAAGCTGCACTGTTCCCATTAGAGACCATAATGGGATGGCATATCACTTGTTTCAAACCCGCTGTCTCATGGGCTGTGCCTTTGCCTTCCCAGGAAATACTGACGCTATTTCTGCAAACTAGCTTTGTCTGGGGATCTGTGTTCTGTGGTTTGGCTCATTGCAGCAAGACCACTTGCTCTCCATTTCTTCCCTCTTCCCCAGCCCGGAGCCTGGCTGTTTATTCTTATCTGTGCACCACTGATCCCTTGCACCAGCACCACTGATCCCTTGCACCAGCACCGCTGCCTGCGCAGCTGCGCCGGGAGCCAGCCTGGGCAGCTGGCTGTAAAGACAAATGCTCCAGCAAGAGGACACTGGAGGAGCAGTAACAGGGAGGGAACAAGCATCATGCTACAGACTGGGAGAGGGGGAGGGCTTGCTCAAGCTAATGATGCTCCTGACATCCATTTCATGCTCTCTGGTTATCATGGGCAGTGCTCCCAAAAGCAAAGTCTTTGAGAAGAAAACACTGGACAAAACCATCTGCTGAAAAAAACAGAGACATCTCTGCAGTACAGGACAAAGTAAATGCTCCCTTTCGGTAGCTTGCAGGTCAGGGCTACACAAATCACATTTTTCATTCTATCTGTGATAGATGTCCTTTTGCTCTGCCTATCTTTTTTTGTTTGTTTGTTTTTTTGTTTTTTGTTTTTTTTTCCCCTGCTGAATTTAAATTGAATTTTAACTATTATAGGTGTGCAAAGTTACTGCCTGCTCCCTCAAGGGAGTTAAGCTGTCTAATTTAGCTTTCCAGAATGGTATAAATAGGAAAACATAGTTATTGTATGCTTGGAAAGGATATGAAGATCATCGTGTTATGACCCAGGTTTAGGAATCTCTGTCTAAATCTAACAGAATTATCCGTTAAAAGAATTAATAGGAAAATATTTTGGTTTTCAGGCAAGGAAAGCTTTATTACACTCCTTATGTGATGTTGAACACATAGGCAAAGGAGACAATTATTTCTGAGATTTCATTGCAGTAAAGTCTATTCAAGAAATTGGAAAAAAAAAACAGGACAAAATTATTGCTGTTACACTCTGAGTAATTTTCCGAAAGGAAAACAAGAGGACACAAGGGACCACAGACCTGTAAATTGCATTGTTGTACTGAGCAAGCTGAGTGATTAATACACTGGTAGCTGTCAGTCTGTAAGCAATTAGAAGAGGATATGTTGATCAGTTCTGGGCACTGTGGATTTATGAAAAATAAATACAATACATAAATATCACTCTCCTAACCAGATCTATCTTTAAGACTGGAATAAGCATATCTTCTTTAAAAAAGTGAACATTTGGGCACAGAATATGTTGTAAGTTAAAACTTGTGTCCATTTTAACAAGTAGGATCTATGCTTCAAGGTGATAAAATGGCTATATTTTATCTCACATGACTACTGGATGTGGGAAACCTATCAACATGTTGAATTACTTGAAAAGTTCATGTATGTCACATGCCCAGAAGGCAGTGATTTGTTGACAGGAAACCAAAAGGAGTCAAATCATTTTACCTTGATTTAAATTTCAATCAGGTTAAATTTTCACTGTTTTTTTGGCAAATTCCCACCATTTACTGTGTTTTTTTTCCTAGGGTCACATTGTTAATTGTGTTAACATCTACTGATATATTCTAAAACACTGAAGACATAAAAACACAGTTTTGAGGCCCTTTTCCATGGAACAAAATACCTGCTTTCTGACTCTTTTGCCCTTCTTATGCTCTGTAAGAGAACGTGGACTATTTTTCCCTTTCCATGTTCCTCATTTATGAGACTAGTTTTCTCTTCTCCCCACTCCCGCCTGTGGGATAGCTAAAGGAATTCTGCTCCTAATCTGCTTCTCATTGTACAGTATGTAAAATCTGCTGGTTTATGTATATCATGGAACATGGAAAACTTTTGCCACAAACAGCTCTTTACACAGTCTGCTCTCAGTGCCAGCCATTCTCAGATTGATTTACTATTCCCAGTACTTGTGACTTGCTTACGACATTTATCTCTTTCTGTAAGCAGTTTGGAAATACGTTGTATCTGAATTTCACAACTGAACTGGAGTAGCCTAATGGCATTGTTCTTACTATGGTTTATTACTATTACCTATTATTGGTATTGTTAGCATAATATAAAGAAAGAAACATTTTTATTCAAAAGAAATATAACTACATGGCTGGACACATTAAAAAATCAGTGTTGAGGATGATTTAGATTTTTATTTCCCTGTTTAATTACAGTCATAAAATCAACCAGTGCAGGCTGGATTTATCACATATCATTGCTAATTTATTTTTGGTAAGTATTGGATCACTGAAGCTTACAATTTATTTTTGCCAGTAAATTCAGTCAGTAACATTTTAATGGAAAATGAAGAGGAAAGGTCTGTGAACATGAACAAGTTCAGTGGTTTTGAAATTTGAATATGTATGCACAGAAAATGTTTATTTCTACTTTTCCAGGAGTACCTGTTGCACAGTTCTGCCAAACGACCAGGTGAAATGAGAAGGCATGGTTTGTTGCAGAGTAACTGATAGTGCAGGTATTGCAAACAGCACTGGAAACAAAATTGTGAGCAATGATTTTCTGAGTCAGAGCCATTCTTAATGTAAACTTTATCAGCGTAGGCCTATGCACTTCAGAGGACTTCGGCAGGGATTCATAATGCAGTGAGTGAGCCTGTAAGGATCTCTTCCAATCTAAAAGGTCCTGCGAATCTTGAGCAAGAGCTTGGCCTTCAGTGCAAGTCCCACTCTAATGGCAAACATCCTGTTAGAGCAAAATAAGTTCAACATTAAGTGTTTGTCGTCATTTAAATGGAAAGCTGAGGTTTGTTTAGATGCTTTAGCACAAGCGGTAGAGGTTGGCAGGCTCATATAAACATTTACCTTTATTTAGTGATAAGCCCATAGCTGAGAAGCTTATGGGTATTTATACTTGGCTGTGGCAGTCTTGTAATTATTTAATAAGGCACGCTGTAGATAAGGTTATCATGATATAAGTGCCTGTAATCCCTCTGGGGTGTAATTGCCTCATGATAACCTCATCCCTTGAAGTTGTCTCTATTGCTAATATGAAAAATGTTTGTTTTCAGTGGGAACGTATATTTTGTCAGGGAACAGCATTAAACTGTCAGATCAAAATGTTAAACAGCAGTTGGAATGAGCAGAAGGGTTCAGATGGATTGACTCAGCCCTCATAGACGGTTCACCAGACAAACTGAAATGATCCAAAGC
The DNA here is from genome assembly GCA_034782735.1 of Sagittarius serpentarius. Classification (NCBI taxonomy): domain Eukaryota; kingdom Metazoa; phylum Chordata; class Aves; order Accipitriformes; family Sagittariidae; genus Sagittarius; species Sagittarius serpentarius. Next base: position 29,551,753 of record JAVKLA010000053.1, read on the forward strand.
CGTTTTATAATGAGTCAGGTTTTAAGTCTGAAAGTATCTGAAAAGAAATAGCTGTTTGCCCAGAAACGTGCTTTAGGTTTCTTAGACTGTACTAGTGAAGCTTGAAATTCGTGAGAATGAGGAAATATGTTTCAAAAGATACAGATTTTGTCATGGTAACATCTGTGTCTTTTCTTTGAAATTCAGCGTTTTGACTAGTAGATCACCCATCCGGTAACACAGCATTTTGTATTGCACTGTAAATCATGAGATAAGCATTAATAAAATGCACGTGCTTCACAAATAGGTCTTGGAGGGCATCTGTTATACTTGTTACTACAAGGGATTTTCTAAGCTCCAAAGTACATTAACTCAGTTGAAATGTACCACCTGAAAGCTAGGTGAGTCTGTCGTGAAGCCTCCAAAATATATAAATAGTGCTTTCCTCAAAATTAGAGAAGTGTATGGGCAAGAACGCCCCTCAGAGAGGCAGAGAAACACTGTTCCTGAAGGACACAAGTCCAGGTCAGGGACTCCACCTTCCTCTTGCTTCAGGCATCAGCTGACATAAATCTGCGCCTCTGAGCAGTTGCTCACGGGCAAGGGTTTGACAGGCATGCACGTTTGGTGCCCTAGTTTGCTTTAATAGGAAGTCCCGTGGCCTGCTTCTACACGCGGCTATGTACAACCTCGTAAGGAAGTCAATGTGCCGTCCGGCAGACAGACCCTGCAGCTCCAGAGGCTGGAGGGACTGCATGGGGAAACCTTTCCCACCACATGAAGGGTGTTACAAACGGGAGGTCAGCATGGCAGGCTTAATGTTTAGGTTTCCACACTTTTTATAGGCTCTGGCTAGCTGTGTGCCTGAAGATGGAAAATATTTGGAAGTAAACCAAAAATTTCAAAACTAACCTTATATTTCCTTAGGATTTTTGGCATCAGTGGCTCTTTTGGCTGTGTCTGAGTGGAATAAGCTGTGTCTTTGAGTTTAGTACATTATACAGTAACATATTACACCTCTCTATTTTTTGTGCCTGGGAATTTCACCTCATCCATCTTTCACAATGTTCAGCAGAGACTTTTAAAAATCCCTGAGCCAGCTTTACGCAATTAATTGGAGACAGGGCCAAACCCTCGATCCTGGTTTCAAACCTAAATCCTTGTTCGGCTTGAATCTGATGCTATGCTAGGCCTAAATGAAACACAGAATCAAAACACTGAACATTTAAGAAAATTTGACTTTAAATCTTATTTGTCTGGCTGAGATTGTATATCCTAAGTGTAAATCCAAGCCATTCACTGCCTACCCCGAAACAAATCTTAAACTCAATAGTAGCAGAATTAGTGGGAAAAGATGGCATACTTTAAAAGATTTAAAAGTTTGGTCATTAATTAAAAACTATTCATATATCTCATATATGTGTCTGAATTCCTCTGTGTTTCCTCTTTCCAGCTGTCAAAGAGTGTAGACTACAGTGTAGTTATTTGCTGCTCTCCTAGAATTAGACAGCTTCTGTTTGCACACAAATGTATGGTTTAGGAAAATATATGGGGGATGATTGTTTTCTTATTAGATAGTATGTAATGACTTTTAATATTATTTATATATTTATATTGTTGATATATTTATATTATTTATATTATACCTTTTTAAAAAAAAAACCTAATGAGGGTTTATTATAATTTCATCCATTTTTTTCATATTTCTATTTTATTATATTTCTAAGTCAAAACAGTAACACCTCATGTTAACTCATAGCTTTCATTTTTCTATCTTAGTGTAGGACACACTTAAATTTTTAGACAGGGTTCAGAAGGGCATGAGCCCTTTAATTATTCTCTAATTAACTGTTTCTCAGAATGGGACAGTGACATTCGGGCAGTTTCCCTGGAGTACTAATGTTGCTTTGGAGCCCTCTCCTGGAAACTGTACTTGTGAATTATATCTTGGGAAGCAATTCATGAGTTCTTCATTTGGAACTTGCTTTAAGAGAATGAATTGGAAAGTTTACAACTGTGTGAATAGTGGAATAAAGGATTTTTTTCTCTCAAATTTGCTTATTTTCTTATATCCGTCTGATTAAAACTGGAAACCCAGTGATAAAGTCATGATTGTTAATGATGTTGACTAGACAGTTCCTTTTTTGATGCTTGGCCCACTTCTTTTGAGTTTCCTGATCTGCCCACAGAGACTCCAGGAATGTCAATTCTGGTAGATGCTTTAGCTTGATCCATTTCAAGTTTAACTCTGATATCCTGAGTTCCAATACACTCAAGAATAACAGCTCAGTTTATAACCTTTTTTCATCTAGTATTTCTAGTATTTGCTTTCCTGTGTTTCATCCTACTTGATTGTTTCTGTAACTGATCAGGTAATGTATTACTATTTTACCCTAGGCTCAAGATTCATTCTGTGTACACAAGATTTATTACTGGTATCAGTTTACTCAGTGTTTAACTGCCTATTCCCTGATTGCATATTTTCCCACACATGAAAACAACAGTGATTTTGAAAGACAGATATTGTGAAACTTTTTTTTTAAAAAAAAACCCACAACATTGTGTGTTACCTTTCAGTGATAGCTGAAGAATTTGTGATTTATCTTTCTTTCTAAACTAAACCAGGAAAACTAGCAAAATTCACTGAACATTTAGATATCAAATTAACAATTCTTGAGGTTTACAGAATGAGAAGATTCATGAGTTCATGTGGAGAGGATATAATTAATCCTGTCATCTTGTTCTGTCCTTGCCATGCACAGAGTAGTCATTGTGCTGTCTGCACCTCTCCAGTCTTAACGCCTGTTCATACTATGTCGTTGCACCTCTTTCCAGCCTCATGGAAAGCAGGGGAGGGTTAATTATTTTGTCCATTTTCCTACTTTCTTCAGGTCAAAACTGAGCAGAAACGTAGCTCTCATCAGGAAAATATGAACTGATTAGCGTTCCATCTGTGGCATGCCTTGACTGCCAATGGATTTTTTAATTACATTAAAATGATGTACTTTGTACTTTGATATGAGAACTGAAATAGGAAGCTAATTTCTAATAATTGCTTTAAAATGTGCTTTGGAGGAAATATGGAGATACTAGCATTACTAGTAATACAATCTGAATGAGCTAAATGGGCGGTGTAATGAGAAGTTCAGGGCAGGAGGGAGCAGGCAGAAAGGTTGAAAATGTCATTGAATGCTGGCTGAGGTATCATTTCCCAAATGTTAGTTCGGCCTGCCCCTGCTCTGTCTGATTACCAAATGAATGCCTCAGCAGTGAGTCTATGGTAATACTGGTTTACTCATTGCCATTGCCCCTACTGGTATATAGCTATATCCTTGATATGGGTTTATAGACAATATCCACAGCATAATTACATTAATATCTAAAGTAATATACCCGTTTCCTTGTTTGTTCTACCTTCAGGAGTGTTCTTTGCTCCTAGCTTTGCTATTTGAACTCCACTGCAAAGTACAGTGCATAGCCCATGTTATATTGTTCTAAACAGCCACATTCACTACAAAAATACAGCTTAATTAGCATTTTTGACAGAATACGCCACAGCAAGAAAAAGGACGAGCTGTTTGTTATCTGTGGGATTAAGTCCTCCAGTCTCAGGACAAATGCTGTACGTCTGAGATCCACAGGAGGTTGCCTTGGCTGCTCCTTCAGCGGGGTTCTTTCCAGCATTTTAATATTTTTCAGATTTTATTTTTTACTTGAGCATACTTTTGTGAAAAAATAGAAAACCCGTGTATTTCTTTTCCTTCCTGTTCTCTTGCTATGATCTTAACTGTAAACAAAATAGTACAATTAGTCAGAATTATTTTAGCTGTTTAAACACCACTAATCAAGATACAGTTGTATGGCTGATTTGGAGAACTCAAAAGAGACTTAGGTATAATTATAAAACAACACAATGAATTAAGATTAGGGTCAGACATTTGGACAAGAAATGTGTCTGATTATACAAAACAAAACTAAGTTGCTAAGGAAATAGTTATGAGATTTGTGCTGTGGGCATGTTTTTGTGTGTGTATGTGAGTGTGTGTGTAAGATTAAGTTCATGAAAGTATCCCGTGTTACATGCACTCAAATAGTTTATCAGACAGAAGAGAATCTGTGTGGGAGAAAACTGCTGTGAACATTCAAACACTGTGAGACAAAGGATAAGCCATCCGTAAGATGTAAAGCTGCAGGAAACTTGGCTTTGCTAGTTTTGCTGCTCACAGAAATACTTGTGATTGTTATGAATTGTTAAAGTTCATCAACCTGCTTACTGTCTCTAGATGTATTTTTGACAGCTAATTCTTAATTTTCCTTTTTCTGAAAACTAGATTTAATTGATTCTACTGAAAACCAGATTTAAGACGAAAGCAAGGCTCTGAAATGGAGTTTAAGAAATAGATGCATTTAAATAAATCTCACAATTAAATCATTTTTAGTGTTTAATAAATACCTCTGGTACCACTTCAATTCTTACTACTTTGGGTAAGCAAAATGCACCTCCAAGAGCCTACTTTATTTTTATTTATATATCATTTTCATTAAAATCCAAACCCAAATTTTCCAGCAAAGTCTACATCAATTTTCAGAGTTATTGACATCTTTAAACCAGGTTTGGTTTTGACAGCCTAACACTTAAAATCCCTGACTTTTTCAGAGGAGTTTTTGTAATTTTGATGGCCTCTATAATTTCTGGCATGAAGAATAAAGTCTTTGGTATTGAAATAATTAATTGACACAAAACCAAGACATGAATAGCATCTATATTCAAATGTCAAGGGGAAACTTCAACACACCATGGCTGTCCCAAAGTTTCTGATCATTTTCTAAAACTGGATAGCGAGCACCACAGAACATAAATGGGTTTGTAGTGTTGTTAGTCTTTGAATCCCTATAGTCCGGACTGGCTCATAGCCAATCTGAAGCCCCAATTAGCCAAGCACAGCATTCCATTCATGCTTAAAATTCATAAAACTTACAGTACATGTGTTGAAACTCAACAAAAATAGTGTGGCTTACTTTTATTACACCCTGACCTCTTGTTTTCTACCTTCTATTGCTGTCACTTAGTGCGTTTATGGATAAATGACTTAATGATACTTCATCTGCAAACAGTTCTCTTGTGTCTTATTTTATTTTTACTAACATAAACCTTTCTGTAACTGTAGCTTTCTGTTTTAGTGAACACAATCTTACAGAACTGTCTGATTATATGACCTCATAATGCTGAAAAATTTTAGGGAGGAAGATTGACCGTAAAGAGACCGTGAATGTTCCATTTTATTGTATGAAGATGGTGAACCCTATGTTAGTGCAATTCCCTGTTTTATTACTCACACTAGTATCTATGTCATCACTGACATCAGCATTAAATGTGATCTGGGTAGTTCCATAGGGATTGCATTTCCTGAAATGAGGCTAAAATCTGAAGAATCAGCAAAGGTCTTTAAAAATATGATTATATATTGCAAAACAGACAAAATTATGGCATTGTGCATTTTCAGCAGGAAAGTCAAAAGTATATGTTGCAAGAGAACAACTGGGAATGTTGTTTCTTCCTTAGTTTAGGATTTTCCTCTAAGGATGTGTCTCCGACCTCTGTCAGGCACTCCAGAAAGGCACTGGTATCCTGAGGGGCCCATGCCCTATCTGCCAGCTCCTTGCAGATATTCTGGATACCCTAGAGGTTAAAAATGGCATGAGATGCCTGCATTTAGGCAACTGAATCTGACCCTTGATGAAGCCCATTAACATGATTTGATCTTGGGTCAACATTCCCTGAACAAAATTATCTGAGCAAATGCCAGAAAACTGGCAACGTGAAGCGGGAAGCCAAAAATGCGAAAAAGAAAGAAACTCTCACACTGTCAACTCACAGTAGCCAATGAATGGAAAGGCAGAATTATGTGTAAAGAATCCCTTGCAGCATGATGGTGAAAGGATACAATTAAAATATGCTTTTTGAATGTTGATCTCAACATTTGAGAGTGTTGAGATTTTCAGTCTCTGCAGAAATCCTCTATGGAGTTAGCAAATTGATACCTTCTGAAAGCATTAGTCAAAGGAACCCTTTCTCATCTATTGCATGTTACTGACGGAACAGTTTACTCTAAGAACAGTCTAGAAAACAGAGATAAAAGATTCTCAGAAAATAGCCTAAGCTGCAAAACCATGGAAACAATACAAGATATATGTTGTACCTTACAGAAGAAAATACATTTTTAAAATTATCTCGAGTAAACAAAAATGTCCTTGGTGAAACAAATGCAAATATATTTCAGGCATAACAAACTAAAATTTAATTCATTTTTTTTAACCTGTTTGAAAATTAGTTGTAGGCAACCTTACCAATGAAGATATTACTTTAAAATGAAATGACAAAATGATATTTTTCAGACAGATGTTCTTTTTTAGCCTAAGTTATTTGATAATTTTTACATAAATCTATTACTCATTTCAGCTGACTCAAAGCTGCAGTTTTCAGGAAATAAATTATCTGTTAAAAAATTGCATTAACTCAGATGCAATTGAGTTAACATTTCTGTTTGAAATCATAAAAAGGGAGTACTATTTTAGAAAGCAGAAGCCAGTAGCCATTTTTCAGTCAATCATACAAAGTAAACATTTTTTCCAACTCATTAACATGTCTTGGGAACCAGATGAATATTTGTAAATAATTACTTCAACAGAAATTAATGAGTTCACTGTTGCATATCTTTGTATACATTGCCTCACTAAATTAATTACGTTTATTAATAATGTTTTTCTCTGGGGAGACTTATATGAACCACAGAAGTGATTTAGACTATGTTTAGGCAGTAAATGTTCCACAATTTTAAAAATATCATTCCATATTTTAAGATCTTTGCTAATAAAGGTTACTACAGCTGTGACAGTTTTTTGAGAGGGTGATGAGGAAGTTTTAAAATCTCAAAACTGACAAAATTATTCTATATGTATAATCTTATCGTTGGCACCTGAAAATACAGGTGAGATTCTTGAAAAAGGAGTATCACACAGAAAGACTTCTAGGTACTGACGAGACACTCATCTTTTGTCATAGGTTACTGTGTAAGAAGTGTGCTACTAGGGCAAGGCAAACGGATTTCTAGCTGATTAAATAATGCTGTACCTATAGTAAAATTAGTAAGAAAGCCAGAGTAGGTACTCTGGAGGTCTCCCACTTTTCATTACTAGATGAAATTAGATCTTCTTATATGTGCATATAGCTATAAATGCACCTACACTGTGTGCACGTGTGTGATAGAGAGCTTGAGTATGTATGTGTGAATGTGGGATGCTAACTGTAAAGCACATACATGAACTGAACACTGAAAAAAAATTGTAATATCAAAGAATTTCTGTAAGAATTAGTAGCCTAAGACAGGGCTGTTCTAGAGAATGCAGACACGAAAGATGTTCACAAGAGGGTGATTGTAGCCCTAATGCACTATAAACCACCGAGGAGCTGAGAGAGGAGCTTGATTCCTGAAGTACAAGGTTGCTGAAAGGGCACAAAGCCACTGCTGTGCCTAATGATTGAAAAAACGTCAGAGTTTTTAGAAGGGAATCAACAGCCCACTTTGTGTTAGTAGTGTCACTAATAAATAGTAAAAATAAATTGTGAATAATTAATTTACTACTGCTGTATGTTCACCTTTCTTATTCTATTCCTGTGCCCTGGGTGAACTACTAAAAAGAGATAAAATAATGGGCACTGCTTCCCCTCACCCCCAAAATGACCATATCTAAACATCATTTCATAAACAGGAAAACTAAATTATGGAGAGGGCAAGGGATGGTTTTTTAGAAATGGTGAGTGACCAGCATCCCAGATGAAGTCACTGGGATCCCTGGACACTCACCTTTCAGGAGCTCTAAGTCACCCGTGGCTACTGAAGAAGTCAGTGCCCAGACCAGGAATAGAAAACACTTTTCCTGTGTACTAGGTCTGTGTTTCAACCACAAGTCCCTTCCTTGTGCTTATCTGCCAAACCACTACTGTAGTGATTTCTGGTTATAATGTCTTAAATTACAGAGCAAGCCAGAACTGAATCATTTTGGTTTTGCTAAATGGTTTTTATATAGATTGTCAGATTATCCAGACAATTCATGTATTCTTTAGAAGGAACCTGCTTTTTACAGAGTTCCTGTGGATGCTACATTTAAGGTTGATAATTGACCCAAAGGACACTTACTTTGAACAAAAATACATGTAAGATCAATCATGCTTTATTGTGGCTATTTCACTTGTTTATATAGTAAGGGGGTCATTTCAGGTTAAAAATTAGCCTAAAATATATTTCTTTTGACAAATTTAGAGATTCTGGCTAAGAAAATAATGCTGCCTTGACTAAAACAATAGCTTGCGATAAACATAGTTAAGATTCAAATAGAGACAAATGAGCTTAAAATATGTAAAGTGGTGGCAGATTTATTACAGTTTTAGTAACATTATTCAAAAAATATTGTCAGTTTTGTATGCAACCCACTGTACATCTCTCAATGAATGTGCCACCCGCCTACTCTTGAAAATATTCATGACACTGCTGCTAGACTGTATAAAGTCACTGTCACTAAAATGCACTGGGGAACAAAGAAGGTTGACATTTTCACGTGCAGCTCTGCAAATCACATCATATTTGACATAGACTTCAGTTGATGCAATCATTTATACTTTGAGTCCAACAGAGTTTTTAACTCTTTTCTTGCCTCATATGATGTTTACGGTCATCGTGCCTTCAGTAGATTTTAAAAAATGTTTACCCGGACTTAAATGATGTGAAATGAGCAATTTGAGGTCTTATACGCAGACAGAATATCCAAAGCAGCCTAAGAAGGAGTAGAGGAGGGCAGCAAGGAGAAATTTTCTTTTGAAATTTGTGACGATACAGCCTAATATCAGGACATTATAAGACTTTGACATTATGATGCATTTTAATATGCATTGTAATAATAGAGGATCTACTAAGACCCTTTTCTTAGGATCATTTTAACTAGAGTTTCTTCTAGGCAGACCTCAGTCCTTGTGCTGAGCAGGTCCTTGCCGGTGTGGGCAGAGCTGCATGGAAAGTCCCCCAGTGCAGAAGTAAAGACTCATACAGCACAGAGTGTGGATGGGAAGGGGAGACGGTGTGACCGAAGTCCCTCTGCTAATAGGCACCCTGCAAATCCTCACTGATACCAACGAAGTCCTTTCAGAGGACATTAACATTTCACTAAGCTGTTGCTCTCATCCAAAGACTAATCCTTTTTTGTTTGTTTTGTTCAGTTTTAATTAAGGTTCAACATCAGTGTCAAATACAGACTTGGGATTTAGTTATAGCTTGAAAAAAACCTGTGTTTTGAATAGGTTTTCAGGTAGCATTTAAGTCCAGCGTGACTCACTGTAGCTCTATTTAAACAGGAATGCTACTGAGGAAATGTATGTCTCACTTGAAATTTGGCTTTGAGTTTTCAGTTTGCCTTTGCCTACAGTTCAAGACATCGGTAATAATGAAAACAATCCCTCCCCCACCAAAAAAAGAGTCCCCAGTCTGGAATGCAGCTACCTGAGATGCGGTGAATTATCTTTCACCATGTCACAGCTCTGGAGAACTAAAGCTGTCTTGCATGATCTTGTCATCTGCGTCTGAAATTTAACTCTAGAATTACCAGTACAGAAACTGAGGGATATCTCTCATCTTTGAAACTCACAAAAGGTTTATCAATGTATAACACGTGTATTTAGATTAGCCTATGGTAAACTCACATTAGTCTTCCTTGTGAAAATTAAACAAATGCTCTGAATGAAGCATTAGTACTAATGCCTTGTTATGCAGTAAGTTCTTAAAAATAATTGTGTATCACTAAACTTTCATGCAAAGGCAACAGAAGCAATGAAAGTTAATACACAACAAAATAGAACTACTGGAAAGAATGTGAATCCCCAGGCTGTGGATCTGTGAGAGAAACAGACCTTTTTGAAGAGCCAGAGAGAAAGAGAGGAAGTAAGAAGAAAAGGTAATTCATGCGGTCTTGTCTAGAATGTAGAATAAGCCTGTAGCTTAGTTTTTGTGTATAAGAAAAGTTTCCAGAAAGCATTTTCTTACATATTACTGACCAAAGTACCAGTCAGTTGCAAAAATAATTGGATTGCTAGAGACAGAAAGTTTTAAATCAAGATTCTAGTATTCTTCAGAACATTGACTGAGACATAGCACAATACGGCTTTAATTTGTAAAGAATTTCAGAGATGATTACCTTAGTGTTTTCAAAAATAGGTTTTCTTTCGCACATCCCAAAAAAGGGATAAATTATTATCTGACAAATAATAGGAAAGAGTTGCTAGTTCATCCTTGAGAAATAATCCAAGAAACAGCTAATGGCAAAAGAACCAGTCTTCCGCTATGTAGGTTGTTCATTGAAGTCTTGGGACCTCCTTGTGCCCTATTAATCAGATGCCCTAACCTGTTTTCCAACCTGGTAATGGTATTTTTTCCAATGAAGAGCAAGGAAGAAAGGCTTTATTATATACCTACATTTAAAGACTATTTGAAAAACATCCATGTTTCAGTAGGAAACTTACGACAGGGACAGAATTCATCCCACTTAACTCTTAAGCACTTAACTGAGGCAGCTGGAGTTGCTTCCAGTTATCCAAGGCTCCTTAAAAGAGATAGGCATCTCCAGAGGGCAATTCAATTGACTTAGGATCTCTCTCTATAGGTCCACTGTTATTATAGTGTTTTTAAACATTACATGATATTTATGTCTGTTTTCATAAATTATCCAAATTGTTCTCTGTGGATTTGGGTATCAAGCTCTCCTCCTTGTGAATTGGTCTGAAGATAACAACCTGGGAAAAACAAAATGAGCATTGATGACTTTTCAGAGTTTTCAGAGGAAATGAGCTATGATTTTTTTTTTTAAACAAATATTAGTAAGACTGAAAGTTTTAAAATAAAATATAAGAACTTTTAGACTGGAAGGAGTATAAAGGGGATTTATTAACAGTAAAACATAAGCAAAATGGAAGAAATGAACAATCATCTGCTGTGTAGAAAACAGAAGTTCCTCTCACTGGAACAAGCAAGTGAAGAAATCTGTGGCCGCCTTGTCTTTTTATTTTCTCTCTTGTTATAGCAAGGAAAAACCATAGACTAAGAAATCTAAGTCACTCATACATGACAACAAGATTGCAGTATTTTTCTTTGCCTTTCCCACTTCTTTATCATCCAAATCTTAACTCTAGATCAAAAAACTCAGAAAGTCAGATGAAAATGAGTTGTATTTGTATTTTATAAACCAGTGATAAAAAAGTCAGACTTTCTCCTTCTGGTAAAATAACAAGTTTGTTTGGGCATTCTGTCTTTCCTGTTCAATTTGCTTCCCCATATATTTTTGACAATATTCTGGAAATAATTAGGAGGCCTTGGAACCCTTTGGATGCCAGGTTAAAATCCCTGGGACACCAGCTTCCCAGTAAGCAGTGGAAGCAAATTACAGGGCTCAGTAGGTGGTTTATGGTTAAAGATTCCCATAAAACAGCCTACAGCTTCTTGCTTCAGAAACAGTCAGGTTTTTTGTGTGTTATTTAATTTCACCTTCCAAACCATCAGAAGAGAACCGGGATCATGACCAAATGACTGGTTGGGTTTTTTTCTCATTACAGCAGATCTTGCTATTCAATTGATTGGTAGTATGCGGACAGAATCCCCTCTTTCTGTATTAATGCTCTGACAGTGCCAACACATACAAATCCCAGTCACACTGTTTAGGTCAGGGTGACAAGTCAGTCACACATCAAAGTAGGTTAATAGTAGCCCCATAAAAAAAAACCAAACCCAAGCCCTTCGAAACAAAATAAGAGATAACATACCTTAGCTGAGTTAACAAAACTACAGAGTTTTGCTGGGGATCTGTGGAGGATGGGTAACTGAGGTCAGTTGTTATTTACGTTACAAAGCGTTAGCGAATAGGAGGCATAGATGCCTTGTGAGAATAGAGTTATTGCTGATGATACAAACGCCATTATTTGCGGGGTGTACTGTTGACCTGGGCACCTAAGACAAGTGAAGATCTATTTTCTGTGCATAAGCAACATGTCAAAAGATACGTAGCACAAGCTTATCAGGAGCAAATACCCCTAAAGTGTAAATTTCTTTTTTTTTACAGTAATAGCTCAGGCAGTTCTGTCTGAGTAATGAGAGGTGTGAGGATAGATACTGAACATGAGCTATTCACTGCTGTGTAAAGAGAAGGAAAAAAAAGCAAGCAAAGCCCCATGGGACTCCAACCAGTTCTTGGGCTGTTGTTGTAGTTCTCCATGAGCATCTGCAGTTTGCTAAGGCTAATCAGGTGTTAGAGGGGCATCTGAAGTTCACGGAGAACTCCTAGAAGCTGTATGGAGCTTATTTCCTCATGCTTGTTCCTAACCTAACATTTGTGGGTTGGACTGTTTGCACGTTATTTCAATGTGGTATTTGAGCATGATTTCATAAGAAAATGAGTCTTGGGACACCATCGTGTCTGTGTGTTTGAAACTGTTGACAGATTTAAACAAAATTTGACAGGCAAAAGTTTCAGATGTATTAGGTTTCTCCAAGTTTCATAAAAACTAGGTTAGATGGAGGAGGCAGACTCCTTGGGCATGATTTACTTGCCTGAGCATGGGCTGTACTAATATTTGCACTATCCTAGAGTTTCTTGCCCAGCCTCCAGCTACCACAACAGAAGGGTCCTCTCGGACTCTATCAGATACAAGAGTATCTCAGAAAGCATTAAATGCCTGTGTTTAGGCATACTCTCTAAATCTCCAACACAACTTTCCAAACTGATGCAAAACCAGCTTCATAACTCAGATATTATTGAATAGTAGATAATCTACACAGAATAGACTCCTTAGAAGTGCTCCAACTACTCAGAAAAACTCTAGTTAGAATTTGCAGCTACCTAGAAGAAAAGTCTACAGGAGATCCTGCTTCATGCTTAATGTAGAACTTTGCCAAGCAGATAAATAAATTTAAAGATTCTCTGGTTTACCAAAAATTATCAAGGTTATCAAACATCATGAAATTTCCAAGTTCACAAATACATGTTTCTTTCTGGAATGGGTCATTCCCATAAAAAAGTTTCATTTCATTTATTTTTAATTTATTGCATACAACTGCTTATAAAATGACTTTTTCCTTCTCAGTTTCAGTACTTGAGAACAGTATTTAACTAAATTTCTTCTACGCAAGCTCTTTTTGTTTGTGTTTTAATTTGTGATTTACAGACAGCATGCTATATTTGTGGTTTTGTCTGAGTCGAGCCTGCCTTGTTTAAGGACTTCTCCAGTTTCCCTGATTCCATTATGTGCAGTTCTCAGCAAGGACTGTCTGGATGTATAAAACTTAACTCAACTGCCTTTTTTTATGTTGTTCTAAATACATACACACAAATACACATACACATCTCTCTCTCTCTCTTATAAAAAAAGTGAAGATTGCTGAGGAGACTGGCAATGTGGATGCATTCCAGAGGAAGTCCGGTTTTCTCCATAACATCCATATTGAAGACTTTTTATAGACAAAATCCTCTATTCTATACTGAATTAAGAACAGCTAAGGTGAAACTTTCAAATATAAGACTTTTTAATAAATATTATAGAACTTTCCCAGTTTTTGAAGTGTTCTGTATGATGTGGTGTTTTTTAATGAAAATGAGAACAATACTCCAGAGGAAGATTTAGTGAAAAGATTTGTGGGGTTTTTCCTTAGTTAGTATTATTTATAAAATATTTATAAAATATTTATTACATTATGTTGCTGTTACTGCAGCAGTTCTGCGGAGACACTCCAGCATCAATTTGTGCCACTGCACAGGGATTTGATACTGGTTTTGCTCTGATGCCAGAGAACACTTTTGGCGTTGTTACCACCTTCAAGAAAATGCAACAAAATTTAGTTGAAATGCAAGCCCCTGAGGAATCTCAGGTCACACTTAATACATGGAGTTTTCTTCAACCCTGATGATTAAATTTTCCTCAGTGGAGTATTTACGCTTCATATTCTTTATTGTGACAGACTCTATATGGCAGTAAGACTATAAATATTTTCTTTCTTCTGGGAAATTTAGTATGCCGTGTACCAGAGATTAAGGGTTTGGTCAAGATTTTCATTGTAATGATTTTTCTTGATTTCTGGAGGCTGCTTTGGTTCTGTGTACAAGAAAGGAGGTGTTTTCCTTGCGTGTTTCAATGTTCATGCTGCTGCTTTTAGGGAAAAGGGGAAAGAATAGTATGCGTCCTACCTGAAATACAGCAACAGAACAGACAAAATGGGAAGCTAAAACAGACTGATGACAATGTGACAGATTTAAGACTAAAAGACACTCTACTCACTCTTTATTCATTTGAAGTTCCTCCGATGTGCAGATCACATTGGCAGCCACACTGACACCCCACGGGTTTCAGGAGAGGGGTGCTTGCAATTCACATTGCTTTTTTTTTGCTCACAGCAACAAAATAGACAGACAGAGCAGAGGGGCAGTGTGTCATGCTTGCAAACCAGATGAAGCTGGTAGATTTCATTTGAGGGTTACTAGTCTTAACAGTGTCCCTTCAATATTTATAAGACTGGTACAAGTTAGGACAAGTTAAAGAGATGGAGTGGAAATTTGTCCATCAAGCTGAGCTGGAAAAAGTCTTTTTATGTAATCCATATCTTTAGGGAGAGGAACAAGATCTTAGTGCAGTCATATCCTGGAATTCTTGCAGGGTGATAATGTTGTGACATGAAGCAAGAATTATTAACAGGACCTGTGAAAGCTGGTATCTTTCCAGCTTTCTATACTTTAATCTTCTGTCTATTAACTGCTGCAAATGCTACCTTGGCATATATTACAGCCACATATTAATTTCTCATTTTCTCTCTAGTAGCACCCCCAGTGGGATATACTACAATATTGCTATTTTACCTGACTATGGCATATGACAGGGTAGATCATATCCTTCAGTTGCCTAAAAATCCTAAAATGATGAGCAAAAGTACATTAATAATTCATTGCTAAAGTATCCATGAAGAGGAAGCAGATTGGCTTTTTACACTGGATTACTTCTAGTTTAGTACAGAACAACATAAAAAAAACCCTCATGGATTCAGATTTGGTCTTTTTTTTTCTTCTGCTTTGTGAACAATGTCTCCTTTGTTGCTGGCAAATGATACACCACTACTGTAAAAAATCACATGCTCTACAACTTGATCTTAATGAAGCACAGATTCATGGTCAAGCAGTGAATTGTACAGCTAATAGACAAAACAACACGGTTTTCTTGGATGGCCTAATGAATTAGATTCTTTCCTCAGTTATGTATTTACAGATCAAGATAAAGCCCAAACTGAAGTAAATTATCTATATCTTAGTAATTTAAAAAAATAAAGCAATTGGATTGATTTTTTTCTCTAAATCCTTACATGAATGAAACTTTCAGGTAATATGCATGACAAATCAGCATTTCACTCAGCTGATTTTATAATTATTTCTTCTTTGTAACAGGTTAAAATTAGACAGGCATTTCTTGGATACTTTCCAAGTGCATTGTGCTTATGAAAAGAAAGTTAGGAGACAGTTGTACACTCACCGAAGGAAAAGGTGCTAGGTGTGCTAAGAACATTCACACACCTATTTTGAAGCTCTACCAATATCCATAACCAAAATGACAGGATTCCGATAATGTTGTCTAATTAATGTATAATGAAACAGTCTGAGTGAGGTTTTGTCTCATACCGGTATTCAATGATGGTTTTAGGCAGAGATTATTCAGACTTGACAGGGAAGAAGGATCCAAAATTGGTATCTAGAGACTAGAGGTGATGACCATGAATTTTCTGAGGAGTTTTGAAAAGCGTTTTTGTGTGTACATATCTATGTACGTGCTTGTGTGCACACACATATATACACACACATTGTCTTGCTAGCCATATGGTATGGCAATTATGTGGACAACTATCTTATCTTTCAATATAGCAAGATATTATTGACATGGCATTTTTATGATCTATAATGTGGCTGATAGAGCTATGCATTATTAAATCCCCTAATTCTGTGGGCCTCCTGAGTGACATAAGTAATACTTTAAATATGTTATTATGAATGCTGTCAAAGCTAAGCTATGAATATTTTGGAGCTGGAGAGAGCAGAATATTCCATATCCTGTATTGCATACCTGTGACAGTTAGGGTATTCTAATCCTATTGAGGACTTTTGGTTGTAAAAACTGCGTATCTTGGCTGTGCTTGTTACTGGGTCTAGTTTAGGATGATATTTCAAATGAACAGATGAGGGCGTAGCGGGGAAAAATGAAGACAGGAAAGAAAACAGCAGGACTATATGACTCAAGGAAGATAATGAGGGGTGTAAGATTTATAAACAAAATTAAATAGCATTGCTTCAATATCAGTACTGCTATCTTTTTCCCTTGGAATGCCAGCATTAATGGGGACATATATCTTTCATTCTAAAAGCTCAATTTTTAGGCACAGTTTCAGTTAGAAATTCCCAGAAGTTGTGCCTTAGGAAAGCCTTCCACTTGGGTTTATCAGCTTCATTTAAATTTAAAATGAGCAACAATTTCAGTATGAGGAACATTCTAAGCAGTTCTCCCAAAAATTAGCTTCTGTGCTTTAATGCAATTTGTCCATTTTTGCTTTCATTCAACATAACTTCTGGAGGTAAAACTCCATATATTTTTGCTATAGACTCATTGCCTCAAACAGACAGAGGTAGAGTCATTAGGCACTACACAAACAACAGTAATAATGATGATGATAATAATAAAATTACAAAAGTGTGTTTCAGGATCTTGGTGGAGAGAAAAACGGATGCACAAATACAAACTGAAATCCTCTTGTTTAGGTCTGTTTGCACTGTTTGGAAAGACATTTAACATATATTACCCTAACATTACTAAATTAATAATTAATAAGTAACATTTCAGTCAAAAGGAGAGAACAAAGTAATTAATTCCACCAAGGTAAATGATTATGTTTTGATTTCAATAGCCTGGAGGAAGCCTTTTAACCACAAACCATTTCTTCTTTTTTCTACTACATTTGAACATTTTATAATGAGCATTTATGTCTCCGCAGCCAGCATACTAATATGGTCACTATTGTTTGTTCCAAGTTAGTAATTAAAGACACAGATGTGTTTTACAGACCAGTGATGTCTCACTCTACTGAGTGGCTTATATTGGGTTTGGGCTGAGTGGGCAAAGCCTGCTGACATGCTGGAGCAACCCTCCTCCCCCCTCTCCCATTAGTTATCATTCAGAGAATGGCAGCGTGCCTTGGGGAAGGCAGCAGGCATGTCATTCCTGCTTGCCATGGTTAGGAGCACAACAGCTGTTTACCCCGTAATTTGTTGTACTGGCTCTGGCAGGCTTTTCAGGACAGAAAATGAAAATTTGCTTTTGCACTCTGTGTATCTGCAAGAACGGTGGGAGGATCCGGGGTGACAGTCAGCACAGGAGGGCCACTGAAGTACCCATTTGGAAACGAGATGGGCTTGAGGTTCAAACTTCAAGGCTGAGTTTGAATCTGAATTTTCCCCAGTGCTGTGTGCCTAGGACAATCATTATCTTGTGGATTACAACATTCAATAAAAAGAAAAAGAAAAGCTGTGTTTTGTCTGTTGTTCAAATTACTATTTTCCCATTTTCTTCCTGCCTTCCTTTCTTTTGTTAATGGTTTTCTTTTCCAGCTTACTCCTCCTCCTGCCCTGCAGGGTAGCTTTAGGGAGCGTTACACAAGTAAGACTCTTCAATGAGATACAGGTGAATATAGTGAATTGTAAACTTTACCAGAAGTTTTGAATTTAGTCCAGGATATGGAATTTTTTTTGGTGGCTAAAAAGATTAAGATGAGAAAAGCAGCAAAGAAATTAACACAAGTGCGGAGCTCCCTGAACTCAGGATAATGGAGAGTTCTCAGGATTCGTGCTAATATTTTTCTAAGACAAGAAGCCCACAAGAAAGTGATCACATGGAAAGATTAGAAACTTTCTGCAGATTTTCTCTCTTCTGATCAGGAAAAGATTGGTGTGATGTACCACAATATCTTACTTTTGCTACCAAGCCATAATTGAAGTAGAAAAATTCTCACAGATCTTCTTGTTATTCCAGTGTTGTGCTTTTAATATTCTAATTACTTTACTTCGTTGAATCAAGGACATACCTCCTGGCTCCCTTCCAAGTTATTAATATTGTGCTGGGAAAGAACAAAATTGAGAGATGGAAACAAAAGCTCAAATGAAGAGAGGCAAGACACCCGCCTGGGGGTCACTGAGGCTGTTATTTCAGAGAAAACTGTATTCAACCAAAACCTGTTTCCTGGGTGTTTAGGTAAAGAATATCCAAACCAGTATGTTTTCAAAAGTAATACATTTTTCCTTTGGACTTACTATGATGGCATAAATAAAAATTATATATTTTGGAAAAGTATATTTTGTTGTACTGAAAGCTGTGGAAAACAAAAATCAATGTATTTAAAGAAAGAAAAGTATTAAAGTAACACTTGAAGTTCTCAAGTTTTTCTTAGAGTGTCAAAGGGTTTGCTAACTGATCATTTTTGCTTTTTACCTCCCCCTGTCTTTTTCACTTAGCCTTTTGCCACACCTATTGTGATATTACGGCTAAGGAGGATTGTTATCATCCTTTTTAGGTAATAAGCTGTGGGTCAGTAAAGACATCTTTTCTAATGAAGATGTCCAGGTTTTGACTAAATATGTCTATTTTTAACCTTATGCATCATGGACAAGCAGAATGTTTTTGGGTACTAAAAAAAATATATTGAATTTACTCTCATATACTGTTGCAGATTTGGGCTTAAGTGGTGATTCACCTAAGCAAATAACAGTTCTCCCATTTACTTCAATAAGCAAAGGATCTGCCTGCTGTTAAAAATTATCTTTGATTGCCACAGTTTTTTTCCAAGAGCACTCGGAATTTCTATATTTCTATTTAAACCCAGATTTGTGTTGCTTTAGGTTAAATCAGGGGTTTCTGTAGTACAAGCATGTGTTTGCAGGTTCTTTTTACTATACTGTGAGTGTGAATTTCTTATTTTAGGAAAAGAATAATTAGGACAATCAATCTCAGCATGTTTACTGTTTCACATTACAATCAACAGGCTATTGAATACTGTTGATAAACACTGGCATGTGAATCTTGTGCAAGGTTTGCTAGATCTATAGTGTTTAACAGCTTTACAGTCTCTGATCTGTCTAGCTTTCAGGAAAAAAAACCCCAACAAACCCAAAACTCTTATGAGTTTCACAAATAATTAATATCCAAGTTTAAGTTTGTGGTGGGTTGACCATGGCTGGCTGCCAGATGCCCACCTAGCTGCTCTCTCATTCCCCCTCCTCAGCAGGACAGGGGGAGAAAACAAGATAGAAAAGACTGTGGGTCAGGATAAAGACAGGGAGATCACTTACCAATAATTGTCATGGGCAAAACAGACTCGCTTTGGGGAAAATCAATTTAATTTATTGCCAATTAAAATAGAGGCGGATGGTGAGAAACAAAGACAAAATTTAAGACACCTTCCCCCATCCCTCGCCTTTTTCCTAGGCTCAACTTCACTCCTTCATTCCCATCTCCAATAGTCACCCTCTGCCATGAGCAGTGCAAGGGGACAGGGAATGGGGGTTGTGGTCAGTCCATAATAGTTCCTCTCTGCTGCTGCTTCCTCCTCACATCTTTCCCCTGCTCCATCATGGGTCCTCCTTGGTCTGCAGTCCTTCAGGAAAAAATCTGCTCTAACATGGGTCCTCCACGCATCGCAGTTCCTGCCAGGAGAACCTGCTCCTTAATGGGCTCTCCACCAGCTGCAGCCTTCTGCAGGGAATATCAATCTGCTCTGGTGTGGGGTCCTCCACGGACTGCAGAGTGGATATCTGCTGCAGCGTGGTCCTCTCCACAGGCTGCAGGGGAACACCTGCTCTGGCACCTGGAGCACCTCCTCCCCTTCCTTCTTCACTGACCTTGGTGCTCCCTCTATAATTCTCACACAGTTTTTTTCCTCACTCGTCACACGGCTGAGCAGTGTTTTGCCCTTTCTTAAGTATGTTTTCCCAGAGGCACCACTCTCTCAGCTGCTGGGCTAGGCTGTGACCTGCAGTGGGTCCGCTGGAGTCAGCTGTGTCCAGCACAGGGCAGCCCCTGGTCTCTTCTCACAGAGGCCACCGCAGCAACCCCCCTGCTGCCAACACCTTGCCATGGAAATCCAATGCAAAGTTCTGCAAGAAACATGAGAAACCTAAAGAGATTGGTGCTGTTGACTCAGCACGTTACATCGTCTTATGTAGCCAGTGTAAGTCCAATGTCCCAGAAGGTGTTTTCACATTAGCCAAGCTGTGACATCAGAGACCTTCAACATTTGTGGTCACTGATGAGCCCATATTACATTAAGAATACTCCAGTTAAATGGTTATATTAGCTATTACACAGTGCTAACAATTTGCTGCCCAGCTCTAAAGAGGGTATTAATTCTGTCCTGCATTGACTTTGTGCTCTGCTATCTTTTACTACAGAAATGGCTCTTACTCATGCCAGACACCAGGCAAGGTGGGAATTTCATGTCATAAGCCAGACCAGAAGGCAGATAATCTGTCTTCTAAAGCACAGATCTATAACACTGGTCTCAGAGAATTTCAAAGTATTGACAAGCCTAAGACTTACACTTGAGCAGTCCTGAGAGCGGTGATGCATATGCTTACAAATTTAGTAATTACTGTATAGCTGTTCAAGTATTCCGGCTGGATAGTAGATGTCTGAGGCAGCTTTTATGTGAGTCCCAAATATATTCCACCATATCTTTCTGCCTATAAAAGACAAATCTTTGTGAAAATTTTTAAATATGTGCTTAACTGATAACAGATTTTTTCATGCATTTTTTTTGTGTGCGTGTTTTGTTTTTGTTTGGGTTTTTGTTTTTTGAGGCTGGTAACATTTAAAGGAGTATACATTTTATTTACCCTTTGTACTTGTGCAAAATGGAATACGGTAGGAATAACAAAGAAATACAGAAAGGGTAAGTAAAGCTTTTTTCAATTTCTGCATAACATTACAGGAAATATTTACTTCTGTGAATGCCGCTTTAGCCATAAGGATGCACATTTTCCTTTTGTTCTCTCTTCAGCAGAGATTCTGACTTCAATGTTAAGTTCAAGTAAGACAAACATTTTTCCTTATCTGCATGGAAATGTTGGCAAGAAGTACTCAATAAAATTAATAGCTTCTATATCTCAAAGATGATTTACTTTTTATTTATTTCAATATATAAAAATTCTGAGTGATTACAGCATTTTTGAAATTGTTTAGACTACAAGTAAAATCACCTGTTATTCTTAGACACCAAAATTTACTTGTCGCTCAGGTAACACGTGGGTAAGGATTTCCAAAAATGCATCTGTTCTGTGAAACATAAAAAAACCCAAAACTGAACTAGGCAATAGCTCACAGCACCACTTCTTCAACTGCTTGTGTTAACGTTTTGTATTTTTGTCAGAAATTCTTTTGAAAAGGTACTGGTTTAAGTTAGGGTCTTAGACCATATGTAGTAAAAAGTACTCCTTACCCTTGCTCTCATCTCCTTAATACCATAATAAATAATGTCTATTAAGTATTATATTGATGAGCTTCATTGATGAGCATAAAGGGATGATATCTTTGTTTTCATGTGTAATTTCCTTGTAGCTGGGAAACAATTCCATCACATGACACTCATTTTGATAGAAGATGAACTTAATAGAGTTTGATAGAGTGGATGAACTTTGGTGGCAAAAGAATGCAAGAATGAAAGAGAGACCCTGCACCAATGAGCTTATCAGGCTTAGGCCAGCAACAATACGTCTAGTTTACAAAGAACCACAAAACACGTACTTTATTTAGCTTCTCACAAGACTGGCCATGAAGCACATCCCAATATCCTATAACAAATTTAAACCTGCAGAAAAAGACCAAAGTCACGACTCTAATGTATCATAGGAAGACAGAATAAATGACAGTTATTATTAATGTCCTAGATCCCACAAAGGTGAAGAATTTGCTAACACATCTTCCAGACTAACTGAAGTAGATCACGCTCTATACTCAAATGAGATTAATACTGTCTTCCAGTATTTCCTGACTATAACACCAGTGTCCCAGTCTCTAGATCAAACCTCTGGACTTAGATTTGCTACCTGAAGGCTCATGCTGTACACTTAATTTCTTACCTCTTTTCACTCTTTTCAAAGCATATCAAACTCCATCTTGAAATCATCCAGATTTCTTTTATCTAATTGGTATGCTTCCAGAATATCGCTCTTCACGTGGTTAGAAACTGTCTTCTAATTTGCCATCAAAATATATTCATGACTAATTTATAACTTTTTTGATCTTGTGCTGATGTTATTTTGTAACCTAAGTAGTTCATCCATATCTTGATGTTTATCCTCCAAAAGTGTTTGAAATGCTTTAAGAAGGGAAGCCATGGAAGCCTGTAAATCTGTCTCAACAAAATAGAGAAAATGCATGACTTTTCACTTTGTACTATTAAATTTCATTCTAATTTGCACCAGTCAACACTGTCATTTAATTCCTCCTACACAATGATCCTGTCATCTTCTGTTTTAGTGGAAATTCCCAACTACTGTAGTCCACAAATTACAAAAACCCTCACCTATTTCCCTCTCTGGGTACCTTCTGTGTTTAGTAGCACTCATTTTAATCCTGACATTTCTGCTTGAAATAAGAACCTCCTATGGGGCACTATCTAATTTCTGTACCTGAATTTAAACAGATTAACTCCACAGCATTAGGCCATCTAACAAATCTTACCAGAGAAAATGATACTATTTGATACAATATAGCCTTCATAAAATCATGCTGAAAATGTGTCATACTCTTATTTACCATCATATTCTAAATTACTCTTTCCTTCAGAATTCACTGTATGGCTTAAAATAGTATTGAAGTCAAGCTAACAGACTAATAGTTGCTTGGAAGACTTTCTTTTTTTTTTCCATTTAGGAATAGAGGTATTGCTCTTCTCCAGTCACAGGATATTTACAGATTACTTAAAAATCGTGTAACTCCGGCAGTTAGATCCTGACGAACACCCACCCAGCCTCACCGTGCACCTCTCCTGTGGGACTGGAAGAAAACAGAAGGTAGGGGAGAAGATTTGTGGATTGAGATAAAGACAGTTTAATAGGGAAAGCAAATATCAGAATATTTGTGTTATCCGCGCTATTTTAGCCACAAATGGAAAGCATAGCACCATACAGGCTGCTGTGAAGGAGGTTAACTCAGTCGAGCCACACAAGTTTCACAGAGTAAATTCTCCAGCAAGCACAGCCCTAAAAAGAGGGGGATCTGTGTCAACAACCTTAGAAACTGAACTCTTGAACTAATTGCATATTCTGCAGTTAACTATAGACTGATGATGGTGGATTATATAAATGTATTTGTTCATTATTCTTAAGAAAAATGTTCTTTGCCTGATATGTAATTCACCTTCGAGTAGCTGGAATTCAAATTCGAACCTTATGGTCAGTAGAAAAAATTGTAAGCTTGGTCATATATTCACTGAGAAAGGGACCTAATCATTATAAAGAGCAATGCAAGTGCAAGTTCATTAGACAATGCAATATAGCAAGTAATAAGCAGCACCTGGAACTATCTGAATATTTAAAATGTTTTCCTCTCTTCCTTTGCTCAGGCAGAAATATATTACAATTGTATTCGTGCATCACATCTAAATATATTTGGATGCATTCTTGATTAAGGCAAAGAGAAAGTAATCATCTATATTCAATTTGTATATTTTGCGTTTTCAATTTTATACAAGATACACAAGTGAATACATTCTACTATGATTGCTCTCACAGAAATGTACCAATTCATATATAAATATCATGTATGAATAAATGCAGCCTCGTTTGTAGACAATTTTGGAAAGACAATTCATTTGCAGAAATGCAACTTGTAATAAAGGATGTGAACTTGTTTATAGTGAATACCTCACAAGATAAAATAGCTCAAAAGAACTGTTACTTTCACCTTTGTCATTCAGAGGAATAATTATTAATACCTTTTCTACTCTGCATTTGACTGACTCCTGTTAAACTATATTTCACAATTAGGATTTTGCACTACTTATTACTAACGCTTGCTTGGCTTCTACTTCTTTTATGTTTCATCTGTGTTCGTGGAAAAAAGTGTTAATGTTTACCTTCAGTTCCCTTAGTTTAAGGTGTAGATAAGTCTAAAATTATCTAAAAATAGGCAAAAAGAAAACTGCGTTCATGTGTTGATTATCTGTTTTTCAGAAAGGGACGTTCTCACATGAGCAGCCCTGACTACAGCTTGCAACAGCCCTTTAAGCTTTGTCCTTCTTTGCTTGTAAAATTTCCGAACCTGACAGACTACAGATGCAGTATTCTGAATCTAACAGGCTTTACTTTCCTTCAGCTAAAAACTTGATCTTCATTTGTATAGCACCAATAAAGTGACGGAAAGTATTGCAGTTTTGTGTTGCATTAAAACACATAAATTGTATTTATTTTCTTCATAATTTTTATCGCACATCTTTGGGAATGGTGAACACATAATGCATTGTCTATTTAATTAAATTTCTGTCTCTAGGTTACTGAAGTTCTAGATTTCTTAAGGCAAGTACCCCATTCTGGCTCCTTTTATAACTGTTCTTTCTGAATAGTTATATTCTGAAGAATTTCTGAGATTTGTATTACAAATATTAGAATGGAAGAGAATATGACAGTGGCAGATCAACAGAGTGTCTATTTGACAATAATGTTTCTGCAGCAGATTATCATGAATAATACATATTTAACTTATTTAGCATAGTCTGGAAAGTTATGGAAATCACATTAGTAAATTGCCTACAATTTTAGTTGTTTTGACAGAGAAAGTAAACTGTCTTAGCTGATACCACACAAAGGTGATACGCAGGTTACCCACACTAAATCTCTGTGATTATTTTTAATTAAAAGATCTGGATTTCCCTAATTAAAAGCTATTGTTCATATACAGTGTTTATACAGTTGGAAACTCCATGCTTGTAGCAGAAAGTTGGTAAGCCAAACTATATAAACCTTCTCTCACCTGGAAATCAGAATGGTAGCAGGGATGGGAAATGTGGAGTTACAGTGGGGACATCCATGGTGTGTTGGCTCAGGCCAGCAGCTAAGCACCACCCAGCTGCTTGCTCACTCCCCCCAGCCCCAGTGGGACAAGGGAGAGAACAGGAAAAGCAAAAGCATGAGTCAAGGTAAAGATAATTTAATAAGTGAAGGAAAGCAGAAGGAAAAAAAGTTAAAGACTGATGCCTAGGCAGTCTCCAAGCAATGGCTACCTCCCCAAAACCTCCTCCCCTCTGTTTTTATTGCTGAGCATGGCATGGCATGGCATATGCTGGCCAACTTAGATCAGCTCTCCAGGTTGCGTCTCTTCCCAACTTCTTGTCCACCCTTGGCCGATTCACCACGGGGGGCAGAGTGGGAGAAAGGGAAAGCCTTGTTGCTGTACAAGTACTGCTCAGCAATAACCAAAACACCAATGTTTCATTAACGTTGTTTTAGTCACATATCCAAAACACAGCACCCTATGGGCTCCTATGAAAAAAAATTAACTCCACCTCAGCCAGACCCAGTGCATCGTCCTTACAACTTGACTTATCTGTCTAGTCACTTTCTACAGAGAGAGAAAAAAAACCCTGTAAACATGGTGCATCTGTACCTCTTTAGATCTCTCAGGCTGAGATGAAAAATCTCTGCCAAGGAAAACTAGGTCATGCATACGTATCTACCTTTCACAGTCCAGGTGGACAACAAGCTGATCATGAACCAACAAGGCACCCTCATGGCAAAAAAAGGCCAACCGTATCCTGGGCTGCATGAGGAAGAATGTTGTCAGCAGGTTGAGGGAGGTGATCCTGCCCCTCTGCTCATCATTGCTGGAAAACATTTGGAGTCCTGTGCCCATTTCTGGGCTCCCTGGTGCAAGAAAGATTTGAACTTACTGGAGTCCAGTGCAGGGCCACAAAGATGATTAAGGAACTGGAGCATCTGTCGTACGCAAAGAGGTTGAGAAAACTGGGGCTGTTCAGCCTGGACTCTTCTCAGTAGCACTCAGTGATGGGACGTGAAGCAAGAAGCAC
This sequence comes from Sagittarius serpentarius, assembly GCA_034782735.1. Classification (NCBI taxonomy): domain Eukaryota; kingdom Metazoa; phylum Chordata; class Aves; order Accipitriformes; family Sagittariidae; genus Sagittarius; species Sagittarius serpentarius. Next base: position 29,577,921 of record JAVKLA010000053.1, read on the forward strand.
AAATTAAAATGCATGAAATTCCATCTGAACACAAGGAAATGTGTTTTTTTTATTGTGAGGGCTGTCAAACACTGGCACAAGTTGCCCAGAAATGTTGTGGAGTCTCCATCCATGGAGATACTGATAATCCACCTGGACACAGTCCTGGACAGCCTGCTTTAGCTGACCCTGCTTGAGCAGAAGGATTGGACTAGACAATCTTAAGAGGTACCTACCAATCTAAATGATTCGCTGATTCTGTAAATTCAGATATCAGCAGGAATTCCAATAGATATGCAATTGTTGCTCAGAACACCAACAGAGAACATAAAAATACATTTTTTCAGAAATTAATATTCAAATTTAATGTTTATGTTGCTGTTATTCCTGCTGTTCTCTAAAATCAAGTACTCTAAAATCATGTCTGAGGTATATCAATTTCAGGTGTTGGGAAACTTGCTTTAGATTTGAGATACATTCTGTGTGTAAATGATTTCTCTCTTACAATAATCTGAAGTCTATTCCAGACATGAAAGAAAAAATTACTGCAAATAAAAAAAAAAAGAATTAAAATAAAAAGAAAGGAAGGGAAAGAAAAAAGAAAGGAAGGGAAAGAAAAAAGAAAGAAGTTCACTGTTGTTATCAAGGAGAAAAAGTGACCATAATAAATTGCAAAACGTATAGTCAGAAATAACTCCTGCTGCAACTCATTTAATGCTATTGCATCCAGAAAAAAGGAACCATAGGCTGAAATCACCTTTATTCTTGCTTACATAAAGAACTAGCTATTTTAAGTGGTGCTGAAATAAGCATAACCAATTGCAGTGCCAAGTATTACAGCAATGATTTTGGCATATAGAATTATTGCGTGTGATACATAATCTAACAAATTTCCAAACAAATATTCTGGAAACAATTACAAGTAAGCAAGCAACCCTGAGCAAATACCGTTGAAGTTTTAAATTGCATTTTGGTCACCCATGACCATTTAAAAAAATGTTCTGCAGAATTTTTATGCCTAGAGCAAAAAAAGAGAGGTTTTGCTGTCTTGCCAAGTGAGAATTTAATGTTGTGAATCATTAGGAAGCACACACATTAGTCTCAAAAATAATTGTTTGGTTTATAGTTACTTGAGGCTATAGTCTCAATCAGACCTCAGCTGTGGTGGGCTAGGAGAACATACAATGCAGTATAAATACAGTTTGTTGATATATCACTGACAGAAGCATATGTTACACCATTAACTTCCAAAACAAACACGTGAAATTGTTACCAAAGAAGGACAAATGTTATAACATTTTAAAAAAACTATTTCAAGTCACTTTAAACATAATCTGATAAACTCATAGATGCAGATTTTAAATTTTTACATCCATGCAACTTAAAAAATATTAATAAAGTAATAAATATGTTAATGAGAAATAATAATTGTCACAGAACCTAACCTAATAATTTTTGCCAAGGTTAGGCATGTTTCAGGGAGGTCCAGAATGATGTCTATTCCTATTTATTCAACATGTAGTCCTTCAAATATATGCAAGGTTATTAGAAAAGAAAAACATAAAACTACTGATTTCTTTGTTGTTTTGAGTAGGCATATTTTCTTTGCTCTTTAGAAAGAACTTGCCTCCTTTGTAAGCTATTAGGCTCAGAAGACGCTTTCATCACAGGAGATGTTGTGAAATCACAACATCAAGAGGACCAAGAACCTCAAAGTTGAACTCCAAGGTGTAAGAAGAATTTTGGGTCCCTGCATAAGCTGAACAAATAACCAAAGGTTTGTTAAGTTTTAATATCTTCAGCAGTACAGTTCTGAAAGAAGCCACTTTACCAAACTAAGGAATATCAATATTAATAATATTTTTAAATAAATACAGCAATCCAACAATAAAACCCCAGCCTGGTAGAGATCAAAAGATAATAGTGTCAAAGCCATAAATGGTAGAATGATTTTCAAATATAAATCTACTCCCACTCTTATTGTAACCATTCAGTTCAGTGGGAGTAGGACATGGCAGTCATTTATGCTATTGCATTTTCTAATGATGAAAATCCCTCTCTGAATTAAGAAAAGACTATCAATGTGTCTTCTAGTGAATTTAGTAGTAGGAATGACCTTGGGGTGTAGTTGTAGTTGTTACGCAGAAGGAAGAAGTTCTCTCCTCTGTGTGGATATTCTAGCTCTGATAAAGTATGAGATTGGTTTTGGTCTTAACAATAAATTCATAGATGAATTCCACCAGAGGAACTTTTAAAATCTCTCCGTCAGTTCCCACTACGGAAGCAGAAAGACTCACATCAACCAAATTACACTATCATACTCCCCCTAAATATTTAGTTACCTTATTAATGGAATTAATTTTTAATCTACATTGCCTTGAACAGGAAATGTAGTGTTTTTCTTCTGAGATGCATCAACAAAGGAAAGATTTTTTTTGCTTGACATTACACTTCAGTAAACCTATCTCATCTATATTAGTGTACCAAAATAGTGAGCAGAGGAACTTAAGAATGGAAGGGAACGTAGGAATAACAAACCTGGTTCTTTCACAGCTGGAGGCAATCTCATAGTAGCCACATTTAGTCTACTGTATTAGATTAATAGTCCATGAAGATTCAAATGGTAACCATTTCTTGTTCCAGGTGACAGAACATTTCCTAGTAATCTATAGCAAAGTCAACTATATTAAAAGGTATAACCACTAATAGGCACAGCTGTTATGTCCACAGTTCTATCAGTATTTAATATTCTGTTGTGAGTATAAACCAACTGCTAGCAATACAAAGTACAACACAGTATAAACAGATGGCATTAATTTTCTCATTGTAAACTTCACCTTTGTATAGGAAAGAGCAGGCATAATATATTTTCCCTTAAGTTTAGGAAAGTGTTTTGTGGAGTGAACTAGAAGTCAAAGCTGGTATCCATTGTTAATGCAACAGATGTGTTTATACCTAAAATGCTTCTTTAAAACTATACTTTATTAATAACAAACATGACTGGGTCACAAAACTGTGATATCATTCACTGTAATGCCAACAAGCTTTTTCACAGTTCTCTGCTTTCCTTTTCCCCTTTTATCTTGTTTGCTTGTTCTCATTCCTGTGTAATAAAGCCAAGGTTTGGGTTCCCGAGTCTTAGCACTAAGAGAGGAAAAGAAACGTGTGCAGGACGTTTAGATGATTCCCCCTCCACCATTATCACCCTGCCAAACACATCATTCTGTTGCTCTTTATTTTAACTATTAAATTTGCAGCTAAACAGAAATTTTTTCAAGAACTAATAGAGAGAGTTTGGAGTCAAAGAAGTCAGCTAGAGAAACACAAAACAAAAATGGGATTACTGAAGTAATGTTTTTGTTAAAATATGTGAGTTTTTATCTGCATGTCCTATATTCTAGCCACTAAGAAGAGAAGGTATAGGGAGAAAGAGTGGGTAGCTCTATGGTCCTTGTAGAAAGATGCACCAACCAACCCCTGAAACACAGAATCCTCACTGGCAGTACTTGGACACTTGGCTCTACCTTTCACAGTGAGCCCTATTGCTGACCCAAAGGTGACACAACAGTGGAGAAATATTCCTTCCTTTAAGTACGAATGTTTTCTGTTCATCTCAGTCAGCCTAATGGTATAGAGGGCAGGTGAGGAGATGATTTGCCTGTTTTTTTATGAGCTCTCACCCTATCTCTTCAAAGTGAGCAGAAGTTCCTTCTTTCTGCTATTCATTCATCACAGTGGAAAGAAGTCTTTTGGAGCTGAAGTATCCAGAATCCAATAATGCTGCTGTGCATTCTCGGTGTTATTCTTGGCTGAAGGGAAGTCTCATTCAATCTGCTTTTCCAAGCCTCTCCTCTTTCTAACCCTACAAGCTATGCGGTCTGAGGATTTGCTGAAGAACAGGGCTTCAGGGTGCTCATTGTTCAGCAGCTGCTAGAAGCTGTTTGAAGTAATGTCATTCCTTTTTCTCTCATCATTTCTCTGGCATACATTTGGACCTTTTATCAAGCAACACATTTTACATCTAAGACTATTTATGAAGTAACAGTTCATCTTAGTCATGTTGTAGTTTAACCTCATTTAAGAAAAGTATCCCACAAGGCTTCTCAACTATAGCAGAAACACTTGCGACAAATATTTCCTCTTACTTCAGCAATCACATACCAATGGCAATAAGCTACCTTGTCAGATTGGTATTTTTGCAGTTTATAATGTTTTTATTGTGAATTGTTGTACAGAGAACGTGCATCTCGGGCAGAGGAGGGAGCACGTTGTAAATAAAACAGTTTTCTAAAGCATAAATTCAATGATGAATCATAAGAAAAGTATTCAAAGTACCAAATTTTCCTACTTCCCTTATTAACCAAATAATTGGGAGTTAAAATGACCCCAGAAGATCAAAATGAAACTAAAAATCCTACAGGACAACGAAGAGCTGTCTGAAATCTCATGGGTGTATACCCAGTCCTGAAGTCAACAGATTTTTCTAAGTTCCCACAAAGGCAACTTGGATTCAAGTGGCTGAACATTTGTGCTCCTGGTAACTTCAAAGGACCGGGACTAGTGTGCCAGGGAGCAATGAGTACCGGGCTGCTCCATGAGGGAGGATGAGCCCAGAGCCAAGAGTCACCCAGCACAAGTGGTGCCCTCTCCAAGAAGCACCTGACCATGATTGATAGAGAAGGGTGCCAGTGACAAGGTCCCACAGCAGACACAGCAAGGGGAGAAACCAGGCCCAGGGTCTGTCCAGGAGGAGCAGAAGACAAGAATCAGACACCAACAGTCCTCTAGCATCACTGGGGCAGGGACTGATTCCCCGATCTGGGCTGAAATGGGGCCATGGGCCGTGGGCGGGGTGGGGGAGGCCCAGGTGAGGCTGGGCAGGGACAGTCGGCCCATAAGTGCCTTCACAGTGGATACTGTGGCTCCGAGGGTTTAAATGGGATTTGAGGACTACACTAAGGTGGTGTTGATTCTGTCGAATCCCAATCCTGAGCAGCTGGAGTGGTAATTATGAGCTCTGTACAACTATTTTTAAATTAATTGCTTTTCTTCTTAATATAATGATGCTTTAATGTAAACCATCTTTTAAGCTTGGAGTTACGTACAAATACATAGAATAATTAATTTAAAACAGACTATATAAATTTCAATTGAGGATTCGCCACAAGCCTCAAAAGGGAGATCTTACATTTCTTACTAAACTATGTTGCTACAGAGCCACGCTACGGTCATTTATACATAGGTATGTGTATATGTCACAACCTTACATTCAAAAGCTCTTCCTTCCTGCAACCCTGTTAAGACCTTGTATTCTCTAGAATATGGCCTGCCAGTCCACTATCTTCTGTTATTTCCAGCCACATTCCGTGTATTAGATGCTACCATGGGTGTCATGCATAAGAAATTTATCTTTGTAATTTTATACCTTGTAAGCACACACCAGATGAAAGACTTGGGAGAGCAGGAGCCTTTTGTTTACTGTTGTGAGAAGCTGTACTGGCTTACCTTGTCATCTCCTTGTATCAGGCACCACTGGGACAAAGATCAATGTAATCTCTCATTGGTCGTGCAAGAGGTGGAAGAAAAATGAGTCCAGCTTGACCTTTATAAGACTGATGTGATGAGGATGGTTTGGGGAAGAACATGCAGGATGACAGGCAGAATATCTATCATTTTACTGAATGTGTCGTCTTCATCAGTTTAAAGACTTCATACTCAGGACAGCTCTTGGCTTTTGCTACTTTCAGTGAAGGTACATTGCAATACACCTAATTAGCTTTCGGTGTTTCTAACTGGAAATTATAGTTTGTCAGATAACTTTGCTGTATTTTCTATGACTTCCTTATTGGGAGATTAGAAAAAATCAACATTGAGGTATAGTTTGTATTCCCAGCTTTATGCTCTTCTACAATGCAGCATCTTGACCTTGAATTAAGCATTGCTATGTGAGCATGTAACACAATGTGTTGGTATCCAAGCTGGATATCCTTTTCTCAACAGCTGTTTTCATTATGACCCATAGAGCATATGACCTTACTAAGGAGTAGTCTTTCTCCTGTTACCATACTACTGTAGCTGTACAGAGCCCAAACAATCAAGATATGTCACCTCTCCCTGAAGTTCAATATATTTGGGCCTTTATTTTTCCCACATACTATTAAAGGGCTCTTCTGGGGATAGTGCAAAATGTGTGTTGTCTGGGAGTTTGGGAATGGATGAGAGAAAGTTTTCCATTAAGTCTGAGGGGGTAGTGAACCGTATTTGTTTGTTTGCAGGTGGCTGGCGAATAGAGTTTCTCTTTGAATCATTGTTTAAGTGCTACTGGGTGTTTTTTATACTACTGGCTGCATGCTAAAGAGCCTCAGGTCTTGTGTAGATGTACGTTTAGCATTATTTATATAGAGATAAATGTTTTATTGTAAAAGTTACTAGGCTGGCCTAGTTATCTTAACAGAGAGGAAGCTATATATATGAAAGATACTCCAGGAAGATATCTGTGTATTTAGTAGTTATGGGTTTCTCAGAATGGGGTCAGTCACTATTTGCTGAAATTTGACAGTGGTGTTTGCAGTAGATTTCCTCTTTAGCTTGGCTTAATACCATGTATCTAATACACAATTAAACTACTTTCTCCATTTCTAGTCCAACATCTTAAACAGTTAATTCCAGATTCTGATTATCATAATAGTGGTGTGTGACTCATATTATTTGAAAATGACACACACCAAGGTGGATTACCACCTTTTCTCTAGAGGAAATGGAGAACAGCTGGACACCGAAAGATGGAGATCAGAGTCTGTCTCTAAAATAGTACAACATAGTTCTGTGTTGATTCTACCTAAGGAAATTAAATTTGGACACTGTGCTCTAAGACAATATTTTCTCGGGCCTAGATCCGCTCTTTGGCTTTACTTGCACAAAGTAAAATCAGCCCCATGACAGCAAATGGGAGAAAAAAATTGGAAATAAAGTTTGTGAGTTTGCATGGTGAAATGAGATAAAATCAAGGACAATTTTGGCCTGTAATTTTACTGTCTATATAGTCAAATTATATGTTTTTGGACTACTAAGCTCACAAGGTCATGAGTCATTCCAGCCCTTCCTGGAAATTATAATATAAATTCTGGATATTTTTCTATTTTCAGAAAAACTACTTTGCTTAAATTTTAGGTACTAAGCCTTGTCATGAAAAGCAAGAAACACAAGTTCAATTAGTCAGCTCGATTACTCTATACAAATGTAAAGTGGTGCCAGATGTCAGTTGCATTAGTCATTATTGTTACTGATTTTCTAATACTATTTTACTTTTCCTATTTAATTATGTTCGTACATGTTTTCATTCTCTTTACTGGCAGTTATTACCATGACATCTTGATCCTGGGCCTAAAGGGAAAACGGATGAGTGTGGGTCTCCTGGTCTCTCATTTCTCTTTCTGGGAACAGTACTAGATCCCTTGTGGATCCCCTTGCAGATCCCCTTGAGGATCCCCTTGCAGAAAGAATGCAGTGTGATACAAGTAATGAAGACTTGTCATGCTTCTCCTCTCTTTCCCCTCTCCTGCTTTTCATCTTGGGGCAGAAAAGCCATGGTCCTTCAACTCATTCTACACAAATATTTGCAGGCCTAACTGATTTCAGTGGTGATCTATCAGGATAAAGCTGGTCAGTTTAAGTCAATTAAAATGCAAGATTAAAGGCTACATTTCTAACCTGTGCTTAAGAAAACCATCCCCACACTGAAGCAAAATTCTGTGGACCTTAATAGAGCTGAAAATTTCCTACTCACTTGAAAAAGTAGTGTATCCGCTCACTTACATAACCTAATATGAATGCAAGCTTTATTTGAAAAATAACATGTCCACTGCACTTTTTACTCCTCCATTAAATACCTTTCTTTGGGCTTGTCCTTGAATAGAAACGTATCCACTCTGGCACATTCTGGACATTTCCATGGGCATATATTTTTGTCATTTTATTATTTCTGTCCATGGTTTGTCATAACAAAACACTACAGGATAAAATATGATCTGTCCTCCAGTGTGTCTTTCCACCTTTTTCAGTGGTCTCTCTGGATTTGCACTTTTTTTAATTCCAACAGCAGAACCTGGTATTTCTTCTGTTCTGTAATGAGGGCATCTCCCTAAGAAACTGTTTTTCTGTCTTTTACTTACAACGAGGTGTTCATGCTAATTACTGCTAACTGCAAAATTTTCATAACTGAGTCATTAGATTCCTCTAGACTTTTCAATGGAATGGGCTGTCATCAAACAAATGATACGAGATAAAACAGTCACAAGGTTTATAACTGAGTAATCTAAAAAATGTTCAAAATGATTTAATACCTTATATCAATTGTCTGACATAGTGATAAGTGAGGTATGAGATCTATCAACAGGAAGAAAAGAGATTAATTCATGACCGGTCAAATTACTGAGTGTTATTTAATATCCTATTAATCAAAGCTGTATCCTGGCACCTCAGTAAAATCTTACAACCTTCTCCTCACAGTCGATTAGTTTCTACAAGTCTTTATTGGATGTGGTTTAAACAAAATTTAACATTGATGTTTCTGTGGAGCAGATTACAGAGAAATTCACATAATTCACTTCGATCAGTCTTATACACTGCCTTAGAAATCTGCAAACTTAAAGTGTAATAACTGAATTGTGCTTGGTCTGTGCTCTACAGCTTAGGTGACTACTGAAAGAATTGTTTCTTCCTCCATTTTCCCCCTCATGCAGACAGTTGCACAAGATATTTTTCTGTTCCTATACTCCCTAAGTTTCTTTGAATTTCTTTGAATCTCTTATTTTGTGTTGGACATCTTTTCCAGTTTTGTGCCATGCAAATTGTTCCTTGCTCATTAAAACATATCCAAAACTCATTAGAATTAAGAAAAAACCTCTTAATTATTTTACTCAGGTGTGGGTCAATCTTAGTTTTTCAGTCATAAATAGCTCAAGCCAGTCAAACTTAGTTCTCATCTCGAGTAGCACTTTCAGTTTCATGCCATATGCTCTCCAAAAATTTTCTGCTGTCCTTCAGCCATCCTTATTAAACCACATAATTCAGCAAATATTTCACCAACACTATAATTTTTGTAAGTTTTAACAATTTCTGTGCTATTATAGACAAACTCATTCAAATCTTTAAGTGTATGCCTGTTCTATGTCACTATATGCTCTTTGCCTTGTTTCTGCTTGACTTTGTTAGGCTACGGCTTCCTGTATAGGTCTATTACGTACAGAAACCTATACTTTCTGCACAGGTCTATAGGTAGTTTATTACTTCCACTTTTCTTTCTTCCTTACTCCTCTTTATTTATATTCACCTATGCTTGCTCAAAACTCCTCTGTTTGTTCTTATTTTCATTTGAATTTTGAAATCCTTACTCAGGTAGACTGTTTTCCACAAATAATAAAACATGTCATACTTGTATATTTCCCAGGCATTGAGAATACACTTTTGGTTTCTGCATTTGCCTTCTTTTTTCTCATTGGAAAAATAGGTTCTGGACACCATCCACTACCATAAGGAAGGTATTTCTAGTATGTCTTTTACTGTTCAGCTCGTGGATTCCCTTAACCGCCAGTATTGACCTGTTTTCAAATGCTAAATGCAGAAATATCTGGATAATGTTTAGCAGAGAAATTCCTACCTACTCCGGCTTTTAATTCAAAGCTACTTTGGTTTCTTTCTTTAGGCAGCCTCAGTAGAATATGTCTTTCTTTTTACTTTTTGGTCAAAATAATTTCAAATACTCTCTTTTGGTTTTGGTAAATTCTATTCATTCCTTACTGTTTCATTATTCTGTTCACAGACTTCTGTATTTTTTTCTAAGAGCTTTGTAATATTTATGATCTTTTTCCTCTCCAATCCTATTTACATTCACCTATAGTCTTTGCCTTAGTATTTCCTCTCTCTTTTGTTTTAGGTAATGCTGTATTGGGTCTGGCTGAGCTGGAGTTAATTTTCCCCATAGCAGCCCTCATAGTGGCTGTATTGGTAGCTAGAAAGGTGTTGATAACAGACCAATGTTTTGGCGACTGCTGAGCAAGGCTCTCACAGCATCAAGGCTGTCTCTCCAACATTTTCCCCCACTCACCGGCAGGCTGGGAATGGGCAAGATCTTGGGAGGGGACATAGCCAGAACAGCTAACCCAAACTGACCAAAGGGATATTCCATGCCATATGATGTCAGCTCCGCTATAAAAGCTAAGTAAAGGGAGGAAGAAGTGGGGGCATTTGTTATTTTGTCTTCTGGAACAACCTCTATGAGTACTGAAGCCCTGCTTCCCAGGAAGTGGCCAGATATCACCTGCTGATGGGAAGTAGAGAATAAAATCTTCTGTTTTCCTTTGCTTTTGCACACGACTTTTGCTTTTGCTTTGTTAAACTGTCCTTACCTCAACCCACAAGACTTTAATTTTATTTTCTCTCTCTTGTCCAGTTGAGGAGGGGGAGTGATAGAGCGGCTCTGGTGGGCACCTGGCATCCAGTCAGGGTCAACCCACCACAGTCCTTTTTGGTGTCCAACATGGGGCACGACAACGGCAGTTTTGCATTAAGCGTGCTATAGCTATAGTAGTTATTAAGTGGCAAGCTCCTGCACAGGTCACGGAGCTTGTTGGCTGCACTGCTTCTCTCTTTATTTTGCTGAGCTTGGGAACATGTTAATACAAACAATGACTGTGTGCTTTGCCCCATCATTGATTGCCTTGCTGTGCTGGGGGAGCTACCTTGTGGAGAAGATGAGGGAATACATCTCCATCTCCCTACCTGGGACTAATGTGGATGGTTTTATTATGCAGGCTCACAAGATCCTTGTTCACCCTTATGTGAGCTGCTTAATACTGCTAATTAATGCTGTTGTCATATTATGGGTTTTTTGGAATCTGGTCTTGGCCTAGTGTAAGAGAAGACAAGTTTTGGGTGAGGCAATACTGAAATGTGCCCTGAAGCGGCCGGTCCCTGGGTGGCAGGGTGTATGGAAAGATTTGGGCAGATTCCTAGGACAGTTATCACCTCCCATAGCATGGGACTTTACACCTGAACAGGCAAGCAACCCCAGCAAACTGACATGCCATCTGATAGAAGGGTGCCTTGCCCACCCCAATGAAAACCAGCAGCTTCTTGCACTGTACTGGGGCCTGGCCTGTGCCTATCGAGCCACAGTTCAGTACTCTCAGAGGACTGTGGTTGAGGCAGTGACCCAAACTGCATCTGAGGACACCATGGTTGAGCTAGGGACCCACGCAACAACAACTACAGTAATTCCCCCAGTGGTGAAAAAAAGAGTGGAGAAGGAGATCAACGGGTCCATATAATCAATTAGTAAAGGAGAAGGAAGAAGAGGAAAGGTTTGATCAAGAAGCTGATCCTTCGACAAAGATATTGGAGGAAGGAGTGAGAGAACGTAGACAGGAAGCGGAAACTATCCAGTCTCTGACCTCATCAGAACTTCGAGAGGTGCGGATAGATTACAGCCACGAGCCAGGTGAGTGGATTGCTGCCTGGCTGCTCTGATGCTGGGATAACGGGGCCAGCAGTCAGCAGCTGGAAGGTAAGGAGGCCCAACAGCTGGGTTCCCTGGCTAGAAACCAGGGAATTGAGCGAGGAATTGGAAAAGAGGCAGCAATTTGCAGTCTCTGGAGATGGCTCCTCTCAAGTGTGAGGGCAAGATATCCATTCAAGGAAGTTCTTGTGAACTCCTCAGGAAAGTGGACTACTGCAGATGAAGGCATCCAGCACCTGAGAGAATTAGCCGTGCTGGAAGTCATCTACAGTGATCTAGACGATAATGAGGTCTCCAAAGATCCAGAAGATGTCCTGTGCACATGGGCCATGTGGAGGAAGACGATTTGAAGTGCCCCAGTGTCATATTCTAACAGCTTGGCAGCAATATATTGCCCAGATATGAATACACAAACAGTGGGGAGAGCGTCTTCTTGGCTCCAAAACTTTGAAGAAAACCTCTGTATCTCCTCATCCCCATCGGAAAGTGCCTTGGCTGTTAGGGGTGCCCAAGAAATCAGTCCTCTCCTGCCCGGTCAGAGGGAAAGGGAGCCCCAGGCGTATGCCACGTGGTGCACTCTGGTTCTTCCTGTGTGACCAAGGGGAGGACGTGAGGAAGTGGGATGGTGAACCCACCTTTAAGCTGGAAGCCCGCGTATGCGAACTGAGAGGGAAGACAGCTGTTAAGAAGGGGTCACCCAAGAAGCCTGTCAGTGTAGTTGCTCTAGAGACCCAAGAAGGCAATCAGCAATCTCCCGGCACAGAAGAACTGAAATCGCCTCCCTTGATTCTGGTGAGGGGACTTCTGATCTGGCACAGCAAAGGTCAGACAGTGAATACTCTGACGAGGAACAGCAATAGAGGGTCCCTGCCTTCAGCCAGGAGGAAAGGGGTGACCAGGTATTCTGGACTGTGTGGGTTTGATGGCCTGGCACATCAGACCCACAGAAGTACAAGGCTTTGGTAGACACTGCTGCACAATATGCTCTGGTGCCATCAGGGTACAGGGGCACAGATCCCATCTGAATCTCTCACAGAAGCCACCCCTGTAGCCCCCCAGCTACAAAAACCTTGCCATGCAAACCCAATACAAATGCCTGTCAGTCTAAGTACACTGAAGAAACTTTAGCATATGTAAAATGTTATAGTTATGTAAAATTAAGTTTAATATAATAACTATTTTTAAAAATGTAATAAATTTTGTTTAGTTTTAATTGGTGCTGGTTTGATAATATAATGCAAGTATCATGAGGTTGACATTTAAAAAAAAAAAAAGACATGTAATTCCACCTTTTCTTTACAACTTTATCTCACAGCTCCCTGTCCCCTACAAACACATGAGTTTAAGATTAAAGTGTAACAATAATTCATTGAGTGATCAGTATCACTGTTTTCTTTTGCATTGCAGTGGAAGTGTCTACCCTGGAAGAAGCAAGTCCTCGCCATGTCCTAACCACCTGCTTCTGCTCAAGTTGCTGCCTTGTGAACTGCCCTGCAAATGTGGTGGGCGATGCACCCAAGTACTCACATCCCAGCTTGCTCTGAGGGGCAGCGTAGGAGCAGTGACTTTGATTGAATGCTTCACAGATAGAGAGGTAAGTCTGGCACTTACAACAGACTTGCAACAGTGCTTTGTAGACAATAAAGAGGCAGAGAATGGTAGATTTTTTTCACGACTTTTAGCACCAACAATGGTAATTAAACTTGTTACTACTTAAACTTCAGTAATTCAAAATTGTTTTTTGAATGAACATGGAGAATCCAGAAATCAACTTTGAAGGTATTTGTGTGCTCTAACACTGGCCAATTAGGCTTCCGTTTATATTTAATGGTGAGATGTGAACAATTTTACCCAGATTAATCTGACTTAATGTTATTCCTGAAATACTACTTTATCAGTTCATAGCACTGACAGAGTACAAGGCTTTAGGGAAAAAGATATACCAGACGAGTATCAATGAAGCTTAACACCTATATACTCTTCTCTTTCTTAGTGTTGCTATTGCTGTATTAGACATGCTTTCAACTATGTATCTCTGTAGAAGAAGCAACTACACTTAGTCATTTTTTCATACACATAAATTGCATAAACCTGCTTTCTACCGTTTTGTTTATCATAATCTAAACTCTAGGACATATACTAGAAATACATAAGCCGAAAAATCTGCATCCACTTTACCCACACTGTTTGAAATAACACAAGTTCTAAATGAGCCACAGAAATCTGACAACCTAACAAAACATGCAGTGAAGCAAGCATTACTGAAATGCTTGAGAAAATCTTTGACCAGCAAAAGAGGAAAAAAAGTGCAGTCATGTGCAAATAAGCAGAAGATAAGAAAGACAGATGTTGCATTGACCTCCCAGTCACTGGAATTAGGTTGCCAGTTTTGTTGCTCCTCTGCAGCTGTTGGTGATGGTCAGGTGGGGAGTCAGTGCCTAACAGGCATCACAGTAGGTACTGCCATAAATCAGATAACATCTTTATGGAAGAAGTCCAAGTATGATTTGAAAATGCAGGGAACATCACCCTAGTCATACAGGGAGATGATTTCAGTTTCAGTCGTTCCACAAAAGGCAAAATATGTTGGATATTTGGCAGAGAAAAATGTATGTTGGCAACATTTCATGTTTCATGACAGAAAAGAAAAATCAAAGGCATGTTTTTACCAGGTTCTGACAGTGGCTACTGAAAGACGAGTTCTCTGGTAAGCAGTTCATGAGCAAACATCCTGTCTCCCTTTTCACTTCCACCTTCTCACCCTCCCCCTGCCCCCGGCCCCCTGTAAGCAACAGGCAAAAGCACACAAAGTGCATAGCAGGATAAGAAACCTTCTAATGCAGAATGCAAGTAATATTTTATATAGAAGTACACTAGACCACACAGCAATCTGGTAGGGGCCTGTCCTGGTTTTGGCTGGGATAGAGTTGTCTTCCTAGTAGCTGGTACAGCGCTGTGTTTTCAGTGTGGTATGAGAAGAATGTTGATAACACCCTGATGTTTT
>JAVKLA010000053.1:29592518-29604787 GCA_034782735.1 Sagittarius serpentarius
GTTCTATTAAACTGTTCTTATCTCAACCCACGAGCTTTACTTTTTTTCCGATTCTCTCCCCCATCCCACTGGGTGGGTGGGGAGCGAGCGAGCGGCTGCGTGGTGCTGAGTTGCTGGCTGGGGTTAAACCACGACAGGGCCCTCAGGCACTGAAGCCCACTCAGCAGCATTTGTTCTTCATTAAAGTGCTGGAGGTGGAAAATGGTATATGTTAGTCCTGATGTTTAAGACTAGTCTTCAGAGTACTAGTTTTCTCCCTCCACATCAGGAGAACTTTAAAAGTTCTTTCTTTTTGTATCTTGAGTTGTCAAATAGCTTTACTCATTTGAGATGCTCTGCAAGATTTTTGACTTAAGTAAAAGAGCCTCATTCTCCTGCCTACCAGAGGCCAGCTGATAGTCTTCATATCCTAAAGGTGGGCATTACTACCAAAGCATAGAGAAAGATTATTTTCAGGACATCCTCATCAGTCTCACAGCTTTTGCTGTGGTTACTGTGGTATTCAAGCAGCATTATGCTGTAAACTCCCCTTAAGAAAGACCGAACCACACACTACGAAATTACGAGGAAGGCAAGCAATGCACAAATGAAGATCTGGAGCATCATGAACAATGAAGAACATAAAGAAAAGGGTGTTTTTCAGCCTCCAGATACTAGGAATCTGGGTAACAAGTGAGACAAACTGGAAATTCTTGTTGGCAAGAAAAATGTTATGTGGATGGAATCACTGAAGACAACTGGAGTGACTCATGTAATTGTTACCCTAAAATCACATGCTGTAAGTTTTACAGAAAAAAATGGAGCAGACAGAGGGCATAACAGGTGGCATTCTTTATGACAGGTATTACCTATTGTAAAACTAGTAATAGTTTGGATAGTTGGATCCTGGAATAGCTGCAGATAAGCATACTCATGAACATTGTCCAGAAAGGGAGATCTGTAGGAGTTTATGACAGACCACAGACTCATACCAAAGCCATGATACATTCATTGTTTGTCTGTACTGTGAAGAAGAAAAAAACTGTACAAAGGAGGACTCACATTCAGAGAAATGTTGAAGGTTTCAGGCAGGCAGTAGTAAAACATCATTAAAATATTTAAGGAATCATCCAGGGTAATGTTCTAACACAAAAGGTATTGTAATATAAGGTATTTGTGTGGATCACACTATTTTGAATTTCATCACAAGAGATAAAGACAATGTAATAATCACTGGGCTAGAAATTGATGGTTGGCTAGTTCAACTTCTATTCAATGTAACCAAATAAAAGAAAATCAGCAGAAATAACAGAAACAGGCCATGATTCAAAGGAGGCAGTTTGTCACACCTAATGAAAATTACGATTATAATTGATAGAGAGGAACACCTGAAGAGAAAAGTGTGAATAAAAAGTAGGAATTTTTCAAGATGAGTTTACTAGATGAATGAAAAGCTGTAAATCCATAACAAAGAAAAAGGACAACTTTTGTTATACAGACAAAATTATCTAAGAATGAGGAATGCAGTCCTACCTGCAGACACAGGGAATATTAATTCTGAAAACACTTCGGGTCACAGCAGGTTGGGAGGTCTTGGGATGCTTATGACAATAAAGAGTAATAGAAGCCTTGGAAGAATGAATTAGGAAAAATGAGCAGTAACCAGCCTAGGACTTTTACACTAACATGTGCATGGGTCTTATATTAGAAAATAAAACTGGCACCCAAACTTTTGAGGAAAATCTAGAAAAAATTGCTTGGAATTATCAGCACTTTTGAAAAACAAGTTGTCACAGGAAAACAGTGAATTCTACACTGGACTTCTTGATTGTCTTCAGATCAAGGCAGGATGTGTTTCTGGATGAGATACTTTATGAAAACACACTTAAACTTCAGTTAGAGAGAAGTAGTAGAGTTCAAAACAGGGTAACTGTATGAAAGGTAATAGCTTATGATATGAAGCAGGTCAGATGAGATGATCTTTTGATTCCTACTAGTGCTAATCTCTATGAATCTATGAAAAAAATGGGGTAAATATAATAATGATCCACGTTATTACAGCATTTCTCTGATATCAGAAAGCACAAGTTGCCAAAGGGGTAATAAGTCTGAACTTCTGTCAGTGGTGCTGCAAACCTTGATTGTTAAAGCTGGCAGGAAAAAGAGGAATTTTAATTGCTGAAGTGCTTCCATGAAGTAGGCTTTTTTTTTTCTTTTTTTTTTTTTTTTAAGAAATTCAAAAGCAAAACTTAAAAGAAAATTGCGTCTACAGGGAAACAACATGAAATACTTAAGTACACTGGCCACTTGTTTCATTTTCCTCCCTGCTATATTTTCTTGACATCAGGGTAATTTGTCTTTTGCTTAATAAATAAGACAGAAAGTGAAATTCTGCAGTGACTTGGAGCAGGCACAATGAAAACACTTCATGTCTTTGATTCGTTTTCTTTCTAATCCCCTTTAACCCATGTATATTAATAATAAACTTTTATTGCCTTTATATGCCTTCCCTATGGAATTCATGGGTCTAAGAGAGTAAGAGAGAAAGAAAATATTTTAGTTGTTTATTTAAGGTGCCGATTACTTGTTATTAATTGATTAATTGATTAATCTACTTATTATTAACTTTTTACTTAGGGTACTGTATTGAGAGCTCTGGATAGCAGAGTTCTCTATTTGATGGGAGACTAAAATTACTGTTTAGTCATTAAAGAAATGTTAATATTAAATGTTCATATCATGATAGTGAGTGAGGACTGCAGTAAAAGCTAGGTAACTCTAAGGGTTGAATGATAAAATGTCCTCTGCCTTGTGCAGTAAGAAGTTCAGAAGATACCAATGAAATAAAGGCTAGAGAATGAGGAATAAACAAGAAAACAAAAATGAGGAAAACCAAGAACAGTTTTGTGTATATTTAGTGTTTTGTTTATATATTTTAGTTATTTAAGTACTTTTTTTTTTAATTTGAAGAAGATTCAAGAGGGTTAATAATTGTAAGAGTGAGAAGAGTAAGGGAGACAAGCACAGCAAAGGGAGATGATAGTTGATACCAGTTGCTGAGTAACAATCAATAATTAGGTTACTCTTAAGGAAAAGTCTAGGAAATATTCAAAGGAGAGTATAAGAAAGTGGGATATTTTTCCATATCTTCTTTCTTCTTTGTGTGTGAAATGGAAAATACGAAGTTGTGTAATATTAAAAGCTGGATTAATTAATGAAATACTGGAAACAAAGATGAAAGAAAGGCAGAGATCATTGTTCTAAGAAGTTGTTAATTATGTATGTAATGTTGATAAATATATAAGTATTAACTTCATACTTATTAATGAAATTAAGCTTTGAGGGACTTTAAAGGAAAAGTCAAATTTGTGGAGGGGGTTGACATGAACGAAGAAGCAGGGAAGAAAGTCTGAGAACAAGGAACTACAGGGAATTATGGGACTCAGGATTCATGGAAGTAACTCAGAGAAGAGAGCATTACAGTCTGAATGACAAGCAGAGAGGAGAACTTGAGATTTTGTATCTCGTAATTTTGGATCCTATGATTTTGAGTTAGAGAAAGCACTATGGTTTAGAGGAATGTTGTTGAAATAAGGTTCATCACTGAGAAAAATAATGTTTATTCTAAAACAAAGATCCCCAGAAAATTGACTCAGTTTTCTCTGGAAAAATGTCAAGTAATAGATACGTATGTATACATATATCTGTATATGTAAGTATATGTATACATACATATATACACATACGAATACCACAGCAGTCTCTATTTGCCCTCTTGGAGTGAAATCACCCTTAAACAAATAAAGTTTTTGTTTAGCTTTGATATTGTCTTTCCTAAAATCCACCTCCTATCTTTACATATTCATTTTCTATTACTGGTAATATTTTCCGATTCAAACTAGTTATAGTTTATCTACAATATTATTCTTATTACAAAAATCATTACTTGAGTTTTCTAACAACATGCATTCTTCTCTCTACATTTTGTTCTTGTTCGCAGTGCTCTGCATTTTAAGGTCTACTTTAAAATGTTTTCTGTGAATACTTAGATATTAATAGATAAAACGCCATATATCTTTCAATTGCCTATTCCAAGCTGTTGACTAACAATTCATTACCACCTACAGTTAGGGCCATATTACTATGACTTTGTTAAGTCACAGCTAGACGTAGGTATCGTTCTATGGTAGCTATACAGTGCAGAAGAGTCAGTCTCTGTCCCGTAGAGCTGTAACATTCTGGAAGGCAAAAGAAAACGTTGGGTACAACAAACACACAGGAAAACACAAGAGGTATAACATTGTTACTGTAGCTTACCTTCCAGTTCGATTCAGTTTACATTTATATTAACATAGTACTACAAGTGCAGTAATCTGGACAATAATTTTGTGGTGTCAGCAGTTTTTCACGAGGAAATAGACTCAGAATATTATGAAAGGAGAAATAGTCCATTAAGACTGAAAACCATCTTATTTCTTTTTTGCATTTACAATAGACTGAGATTAATTTTACCAAAAACTTGCCGTTCCTCTTCAAGGACTACAAGGGGGTTTGAGGGTTGCAAGTTGAGATTAAATACTTGTGCTATGGATATCTATATTTTGGTAACATGATAATATCTGCCCCTGATGTAAAAGAGGTAAAAAAATTACAGAAGGACCACTCAGCCATATTTCTGTCATATTTCATTTTCCCCATAGTTTTCCATAGAGATGTTTAGCTTAAAATTCAGGATTTTTCAGTAGGTAACTGACTCTTCCTATCCTAAGAAAAGCCTTTTTTTTTTCACCTGTTTTAATCAACAAGTTGGAAAGAAACAGAGATATTGTAATAGTTGGTGTAAGACTTGGAATAAATATTTTAACTGTTCGATAGCTGGAACAAATTTCGGAAGTTATAAATGAAAGAACAGATCACTGAGTGGCCACTTCTAAAATACTTTGCCTTTCTCCTTCATGATCCATTTCCAATAGTTACAACATTTTATATGAATATCTCAATTGCTATTTTTTCATGGAAATATTCTAATATGTCTCCTGCAAGCACTAAAAGACAGCCTACTTTTCTGCTTGCAACTAAATGAAATAACTCTCATTAGCTTTCACTGTACGGTTTTAGCTGACTAAAAGCCGTTCTTGTATTGACTAAGAAGGTAGGTGGGCTTTTCAGGTAAATGAATGAAGGAAAATTTCTTTGTTTCCAATTATTTCAAATGACATGGAAATCCTAAGATTCAATGATCCTTTCCTGTAAATCTTTTTCAAGTGTTACTAACTGATCAACTGTGGAGAAGACCAAAGTATGGAAAAGTTTGATGGAATCAAACAATTTGAACTGAAGAGAGAAGGTATTTTCTATATTGTTAAAATATCCAGGAAGAAGCCAGAATTTGAATGAAAAACAGTCTGACTAAAAAGAACAGTTCTGTTCCTACTGTGTAATTCTGATATTCTTCCAACACAGTCAGAGGCATCAGTTTCAGGAACCCATTGGTCTACATCTTTTCTTCCTCTTTTCTTAGCTTAGTCCTCAAGACAGAAGGTCTTTGGAGAGGGTAATTTTCCTTAAAAACATTTCTAACCTTCTTCATCACTGTCTTTCATCATCATCTCCTTGGGAGGGCTACCAGGGGCCCATCAAAGGCAGAATCAAAGAAAACTCCTGGAGTTCTTTTTAGCTGGAAAGAAATTCTTGAACCTGGAGCCAGACATCTCTGTAACAATGCTTTGGGTAGTGATGAAGAGAAATCTGGCATCTCTCTCTAAAGTCCCCTTGTTAATATCTTCAGGCTGTGTGGAAAACTGCCAAATGGAACTTTCACCTATAGTCATTATCTTCAATGTGTGCGTTTGTGTTCCTTCTGCTGGAGAAATTCTGGATGTTTGTACGCAGCACTTTTTGAGTAGCAACTATAAAGAGCCACATGTATAAATAAACATTTTTGTTCTCTCTGTGCATAGATAAAGACAAGGCTCCAACTGAAAAACAACTTAAGGAACAGCCTTTCCTTTGTTACATTACAGTAATTTGTTTGATACACAAGGAGTAGACAGATGGGAATGGGAGTTACCCTTGTAAAATGTTTATATCTGTGGTCTGTGCATACATGTTTTTGTTATATTTGTAATGTATTTTGTTAGGCAAGTATGCAGGACCTCCTTGAGAAAAAAACTTTAATTCACATGTCTACTTTTCTCAGTGCATGCAAAAAACTGCAACGAACATGCTGTTGTAAACTGATAGAAATCCACAAAACATATTAATCCTTTTGTACAAAAATACACCTTTTAAGAATTTAAGTAAATTCCCTTAAAGGAAGCAAAGAAGGAAAAAAAATCACAATTGAGATAAGAATTTTTCTTTACAATAATGAAAGTACTCAGTACTTAAAAGAGTGGAGATTAAATGTATTTGCTGATCTGCATATCGTTGTTCTCAGAAATACAGGAATTGCAAAATTTTTGAACTGCATTTATTTCACCTTGTGTTAGTATGTCATACAATTTTTGAAGGAAGCATAATTAACATATTTTCCTGAGATGATACAGTAAAAATCTTTACAGAGCAATTTTGAAAGGTTTTATAGTTTTAGAAGTCATATAACCATCAAGCAAGAGTGCCATGTGAAATGAGTGACCAAAACACCTTTGATGAAATTGGAAAACCAAGTTTTTAATGCAAGTGCTATAAATGCAAAGTGATTTAGATGCTTAAAGTTGCACGAGTCCTCAGCACTTGCAGAACTGTGTATATAGAAAACAGTCTGTTGGGATCATAGCCTGAGATATATTTAAACTAAAAATAAGAAAATATGATGTCTGTTTAGGGACAATTAACAAATAGAAAAAGAAAATAAGCTTGCACTTTTCTAACACTTTCCCCAGCTTCAGTCTTTCTTAGAACTAGTGTCAAGGCAGGGACTAAGAAAATGCATATATAAGAAATCACAATGGACAGATCATCTTTCCTGTAGAGAATGAAAAAGAAAATTGAAGAGGAAGGAGTACATTTCTAGAGCAGAACATCTTTGACAGGGTCCAGCTCCTGAGTCATGACTTCATGTTTCTTAATCTTGGCAGTAGAATAAAGTCCATAGCAGAAGAACATTTTAAAGTCCAGATACACGACACTTCAGAGTTCTTATCATAACTTCTCTTTTTATGTCTACACGATTTACAGTGTTTGCAGATGGAAGCAATTTAATACCATGGTGATCTTCCATCTAGCCTGTTTCCTTTCAGTGACCTTATGTTTACTATATGAAAACACCAACAAGGTGTCCAATTTCTCCATGGAAAAATGGTAACTATTTAAAACAAAAAGATTTTATCCAACAGAATCATAATTCTGCCACTATCCCCATGCTTTAACAAAAATGCTCATTTGTTCTGGGGGAGTGTTTTAGTAGGAGACAGAGCCAGCTTGGCTTTGCTGCAAAGGATGCATTTAAAATAAAAGAAAAAATAAAGCAATAGTAAGAACCACAGGTTTTAAGTTTTAAATGGATAGAGTTCTAGCTGGAAAGGACTTGATTACATATTTCATATCATGACCTCACATTCAACCAGCCCTTCCTCACAGGCACCCTAAAAACATCCCACTGTGGTTCCTGGCATCTATGAAAGGTTGGTTGAAAGTTGCAAACTAAGCATATTTTCCAAGAGCTTGGACAGAGAAAAATGGAAATAGGATCTCAGAATCCTTTTGCCTGTCCTGGAGCTGCAGTCCACAGGCTAAAATGAACCAATCTCAATATTACAGTATGCAATTTTAGTAACATAGTAAGTTTTTGTGGGACATCTCTAGAGTACTTCATTGTTGATAAGAGAGCGGAATCCCTTAGAAAAATATTTGTCAGGCTTTTTCTTAAACTAAAACAAGCCACAGTCTCACGTTTAACATAAACGTAAATGTTTTGTAAATGAGACACATTGAATGTCCACCTATGCATTCAAGCACAGCAGTTGTGCTCAGAAATTAATACTGTAACTTGTTAAGGAAGAAATTTGGCAGAGGGATTAATATAACTGTGCAGAGACCCAACTTTATGGCAGTGAGGCTGTAGGTATCTGAGATATTGCATAGGTGTCTCTGGAATTTAGTAGGTACTTACATTGCTCAGAACTTTAGTAGGTACAAGTCATGTCAGTGGCAATACATCATACTCTATTAGCTGTGATTATTCCCTGTATTTTAATTGCTAAAAAATTGTGAGAATACATTGATATTTTTTAAAGGAAAGTAAGTGTCTATGTAGCAATTACAAAAATATAGTGCCTATAAAGTAATATTACTCCTTTAAAGCTTTCCTTTTTTAGGAAGGTCTGTCTATCTCTTTTTCCTTAATCTTTCTTTATTGGTCCTGGCTAAAAGTGTTATTGGGGTTTCTATAGCTTCAGCATCATGAGGCTGAAGGATATGTTCCATGATTCTAGTTAGTGGAGAACAAAATATTGAACTGAGGCACCTGCTCTGAAGCAGCTGAAATTCTCATGGCCTTCATTCCAATGGTCTATGAAAGGGAAATCGGGTAATCCCAGAATGGCTACTGTATTTTCCCTGCAGTGCTAAGCAATTATGTGGGGCTTGTTTTAAAACTGTTATTCATATGCTTCCCTGGAGAGGCACACTTTCTCTGGACATCCGAGGTTTTAGCTACACTAACAGAGGCAGGCTTGAGCTTTGTCTCATGAACACACTCACCCATTATTCAGTAAGTAAACTTCGAGCTTATTTCAAAAACTGCCTCACCCCAAGTTCAGCCATTGTCCGAGGGGAGTAGGACTGTCATTGCAGGACCCTTAAACTGCCTGCCTAGACTGGGAAGATGCATGAATCAAAGTGTTTTCTAATCCAGTCACTTGTGGACAACTAGAGTTTCGGGATTCTCATGCCTGGGCTACAGCATGTCTATGACAGTGACAAAGACAGGAGCCCAGAAAGCTCCCAGTATAGACATAGGATAGCATATCTTGATGGCTACATAGCTAAAGGTTGTGAAAAACTAAAAACATTGCCTGTTGTACCACAGTCGTCACTTCCACAAATGATAAAATTGTGCTTTTGTAATTTTTCCTGAAAGGTGAAAAGAAAACAGTAAGCATTACTTTTTTTTGGTAGAAGGTAAATACTCTCCACTTCCCTTTTCCTATTTTCCGTTTCTCTTTCTCTCCACACTTTTAAATCAACACATGAATTTAAATCAACAATGAAAAATACATTGTATAAATAAGACAATCAGGCCCTCATAATTAACTTGTAGCTTTTTCTCTGAGATTTATTTGGGTTTCTATCACAAGTTGAGATAACAACCCCATTCCACTTCTTGCTCTTTGCATGATACACTACAAGATCTGTACTGATAAGAGCAGGGATCCTACAGTTTGACAGAGGACCTAGAAAGTATTACGAAGTATATTCATATGACTTTTATGAACTGCCTGAGCATTTTCTTCTGCCAAATTGTCTTTCCATCTGTTGCTTTCGGTGGTCACTGCAGTGCTATTTAAGTTTATTCTAGAAGTTTTCATAATCTTGGTGTAACTGATTTTTCTGGAACTCACCTGCCCCCATATTCTGCTTCTTGAGAAATTGTTCTCACCTACCTGGCCTTTGGAAACATCTTGTGTGGGATGTGGAGAGTAACTAATTTTCATTGTCTCTATTTTCAGTTCGTTTGTTTATAGTGATTTTGATTCCATGGACTTTGGCAGGCTTGAAAGAAAAAAAGAAGGTCATAGGAAATGCAGTGCATTTTAGCATTAGACAGAGATGAGTTTGACCCAAATTACTAGATCCAAATGCTTTGAACAAATTCAGATCTGATTTTTAACTCTGTCATAAGAAGAGTTACCCCCCAGATTCAACTCTGGGAATGCTCAGATTCAGAAGTATAGGCTAGGAACTACCCTTTAGTTTTCTCAGCTTTTTGGTAAGTCAGACCCAGCCTGAAGTCCTCAAACAGGCAAAACTCCCATTACTCAACTGCAAATTTTGCCTCAAGACTGGATATAGATTCCAGTTATTTGCCAGGGAACTGAAGGCAAAAATAGGGCCTTTCCTTTTTTATATATTTTATTGCTCATATGTGAGAGATAATAATGGGCTTTTATTACGCACCTCCAAAACCCTGCACTTTGTAAGCTGTTGTATAGCGCAGAACAAATGAGGGACTGGTTCAGTCAAGCTCTAGAACTTTAAATCCACCTTGGACTCCATCACCTTGGACATCAGAGACTCAATTTAAAGATGATTTAGACAGAGCTGCTTGTTAAGAAGCACTATAAAAAGCATAGCTGAGGTTGCATATTATTTCTTTTATATCCTGTCTCATGTGCATGTGAGTGGTTTCCTGCACAGTGACTTTGTGTGTGCAGGGCGAGTCATATTTAGATATGGTAGTCCCTGGATTTCATCTGAATCACAGTACAGGATTCACATATATTTTACATACGTCCCTGCAGAGGTAGGTTTTTGCATATACAAATAAATACAGACTATTGATGAATGATATTTGCTTTCTTTCCTACACTTTCTGCCTTAATCAGAAACAAACAACGTATGTTCAGATTCACATATTGCAGTGTTTTGCTACTGACCTTATCAGCACTTATCTTCCTGAGGAATGGGACAAAACCAGACAAAGTATTTATATCTATTTCTTCCCATTAGTTGGAACCACCCATCAGTTAAGGCTCATACATTTCAGATGACCTTTGCTGTGCTTCATGATGCTTTTGTGACCTGTGAAGTTCTTATATGAAAGGATATATGAAGGGTGGATAGACAAATTAATGTAAGAAAAGTGTAATTATAATTTATGATATATAGGATCTAAATCAAAAGAAAAAAACCTTTATTATAGTAAAAACTCTAAGCAACAATGAAAACCTTACAGTTCATCATATATCAAAACAGCTCTATAATTATACTGTATCTTGATATTTTGAGGAAACTGCATTTTAGTGAATCATGTTATCTATACAACTGATTCATGGTATTATCTATGATGAGTATGAATCAGAGTTGAATAACAGTCTACTAATTTTGCTCTTTTGATTGCATCTTTATTGAATGAATTCGAACAAAAATTAAGCCTGAACACTGTTCAGACTCCAGCTTTCTCCACAGTAGTTCTATGCTACATAATCCCACTGGTTTTACACAGTTTATAAATAGATTACATGGCACAGGAAAGACACAAGATCCTCAGTGTAAATTATATTTGATTAATTCAATGTGAATACTATGTTCTCATCCATAAATGTATGCAGAAATGCATGGAGAAAGGAAACACTTCCTTCTTATACATGTTTTTTTTATTTTATTAGTTGCACTTTCAGATAAGTATGTTAATGAAATAGTTTCATTATTCTCAGTGGTATTATGCACTAAATTTGACCACTTTATACAGTAGTCAGAAACAAATAAACCCTCTTTAGAAAATCTGACTTTCTGCTTATGGTGCTGAAATGGGAACTTCATGTGCTGAACCATGTTGGAATTCTATATCTGGTAATTTTTAGACTTTGAAATAAGAGATGTTACCCAACTAATATAAAATTAATCTTTCCTCCATTATTATACACAACATAAAATTTAATGGCAGGCTTGTATGACATTTATCTGACAATTTATTTAAATAATGTAACTTAAACCCATTTCATAGAATCATAGAATCATAGAATGGCTTGGGTTGGAAGGGATCTTAAAGATCATCTAGTCCAACCCTCATGCCATGGGCCACCCATTAGATCAGGCTGCCCAGGGCCTCATCCAACCTGGCCTTGAACACCTCCAGGGATGGGGCAACAACAACCTCTCTGGGCAACCTGTTCCAGTGCCTCACCACTCTTCGAGTAAAGAATTTCCTCCTAACATCTAACCTAAATCTCCCCTCTTTTAGTTTAAAACCATTCCCCTTCATGCTATCGCTATCTGCCCATGTAAAAAGTTGCTCCCCCTCCTGTTTATAGGCTGTCTTTAAGTACTACAATGCGGCATTGAGGTCTCCCCGGCGCCTTCTCTTCTCCAAACTGAACAAACACAGTTGCCTCAACCTTTCTTCATAGAAGAGGTGCTCCAGCCCTCTGATCACCTTTGTGGCCCTCCTCTAGACCCGCTCGAGCAGCTCCACATACTTCTTGTGCTGAGGACCCCAGGCCTGCACACAGTATTCCAGATGGGGCCTCGCAAGGGCAGAATACAGGGGGGCAATCACCTCCCTCGCCCTGCTGGCCACCCCTCTCTTGATGCAGCCCAGGAGACAGTTGGCCTTCCGGGCTGCAAGC